>JAKZAP010000005.1:18360853-19572159 GCA_023053575.1 Branchinecta lynchi
TCGAATCCTCTCTACAACAAACTTCAAACTATTGCAAGATCATCAACATACTTCCAACGATTTTTCAAAATCATCAGCTATATCATTAATCATAACTAAAAATAAAGTTGGGCCTAAATAAAATTGGGCCTAAGATGCTACCATGGGACACACCACAAAGTACCGCCTCTGGTTCAGAGTTAACATTCCGATACTTTAAAATCTGGGATCTACCTGTTAAAATACTTTGAATTACTTTTATTAATAATATAATAATAATAATAATAATATAATTGCAATAATAAGGCTTTCGCCTCTAGAAATTTCTCGGGACACTTTAACACACTAAATTGAATTTCAGCCAGGTGGTAGTCGACACCTGCTTTGAATTGGTTGATATTTTCGGCATTTACAACACTTTCTGGGAGATTATTCCAACATTCTACTATTCGGTTTGTAAAGCTCCATTTTCCGATGTCTTTTCGGAACTTCTTACCACTCAGTTTCAAGTTGTGTCCCCTGAGCCCGTTATGGTTGAAGGTGAAGACATCATTATTACTCTGGTATGAACGTTAAAAACATGATAGGGCTTAGAAATTAAAATTTTGTCGTCAATAACATCAAAACCCTTTTTAAAATCAATTACTATCAAATTCAGCCATTTACCGGGCTCATCAACATGCCTAAAAATAAAATGGAGAATACTGTTTAGATAATGTGAAGTTGCCGTACATTTTCGTTTTCCATACTGTCAATGATCTAGCAATGGTTCTATTTCTGTTTTAAGCCAATCAGCAACAAAACTTTCGTATATTTTTACTGAATAATGGAGTTAGCGTGATAGGCCTTACACCGTCAAAATCCAACTGAGTAATCTTTCTTTGGTATTGGTGTGATGTACCCTGCTTTCCAAACTCGTGGGTATTCTAAACTACTAGAAATACTATTGAATATACTTGTCAAAGGTTTTACAATTTTATCGGGAAACGCTTTAATTAACTGGATAGGGATATCAATAGGTGTTACGCTTGTCCTTTTCAGCTTTTGGGATCCCAAAACGTAAGTGGAGGGATACCTATGACATCGCAAAAGTTGTCCCGTCCGTCCGTCTGTCAGCACGATAACTCTCGAAGGGAATGAGATGTTTTGATGAAAACCTGGTGTGAGGACTCTTCGAGTCAAGGGAAAGGTCGAGTTCGTAGGATGGGTGCCCGATAGCTGCATATTTAGGGGAGGGGGGAGGGGTTTCAAATTAAAGGGCGATTTTTTTTTTAAAAGCTAATGAGATAGTTGACTACGGAGTAAGATAACATGCTGAACACGAATATGAAAACCATTTTCTCACTGGACAAGTAGTTCACCCGAAATCCGGCCAAATCCGAAAAGTTTGTTAAAATTAAAAGTTTTATCTGAAGTTGATTAGATATTAGATTTAGGGGTAAAGAGACACGGTCAATCCGAATATGAAAATGATTTTCTCGTCGGACAAGTAGATTGGCCGGAATCCAGCCAAAACCGGAAAGTTTGTCAAAAATAAAAGATTAATCTGAAGATTAATCGATTTAAGAGATTAATAGATGTTCGATTTAAGAATAGTGAAACATGCCGAATCCGAATATGAAAATTATTTTGTCGCCGGACAAGTAGATCGCCTGGAATCAGGCCATAGCCGGAAAATCTGTTAAAAGTAAAAGTTTTATATGTATTTCATTAGGTGTTCGATTTACGGGTAAGAAGGCATGCTGAATTCGTGTATGACAATCATATTATACCTGGATACATTTCACCACGAATCCTGCTGAAATCGGAAAATTTGTTAAGAGTTGAAGTATTATGTGAAGTTGATTATGGAGATATGGATGGTATGGAGATACGCTGAATCTGTTTTTGAACTACAGTTTTCTGCAAGACAAGTAGTTCGCCCGGAATCCGGCTGAAATCGGAAATTTGGCAGAAGTAAGGCAGGAACTTTCGTCAGAGTAGGCATGACTTAGGCTATAGGGGTAAACTCACATGCTGAATCCATATTTGAAATTCGTCTTCTCCGATGACATTGGACCGCTACAAGAACCGATTGTCTGTAAATATTAAATGTTTGGATCCCTTTGCTCTTGTTCAGTTTAGAACAAACTTGATCTTCGCTTAACATTACTTTCATCTATCGAAAATTCTGCAGTTTCATTTCCATCCAGCGGAGGTAGTGATTGGACAATTTTGCCAAGGTGGCAATTTAACTAATTTGCGACGGTTACATCATCACCATCAAGATTAAAATCAACAACAGAAGGTGCTTTCCCACACAATCGCTTAACTTCTTTGTACCATTGACTATTATTATATTCCAATAAACTATGTATTTTTCATTATAATAATCAGAGGCAGCCTTTCTAGTGATCTTTCGAATTTTGTGTCTGAGTTGATTAGCTTGTTCTCTTTTACCATTCCTCAGAAGTTGTATCTTTTAACGGATTAGATCTTTGATTTCTTGCGTGACAGAAGGACAGTCAATGTTGCAACTTTTAAACGTTTTTTCCAGGAAAACAATTCTTCATATTTTTGTCGGAGTTTTTCCTTCAGGGTACATGCTTTTTCATCACCTGAGATGGCGTTCATTGATTCAGTCCAAGTCTCCAAAGAACTCCAATTACCAAAACCAATAAGACCTCTGGCTGAGAGAGGTTCGATAAGTCACATGTTCGATTATAATCATAAAAGTGCCTGAGAAGAGTCACATGCAGTTACATGATATTGCTCTTGCATGAACACTTTAATTAATTAATTACTAATTTTAGTACCCATCATAAATGTATAAATACACAAAAAATGCAGTAGGAAAAATAAGGAAAAGCTACACAATACACAACACTACGTAATCAACAACAGATTATCGACTATACTTGGCAGGGTTCCAGGATATGGTGTTAAACTGTAAGGTTATTTTCGAGCGATCCCGGACCATGTGACGAGCTGTCCTTGAGACAAGCTATAATTTGAATGCCATTATGACGAACTGACGTTTATCTGCGACGAATGGCCATGTGGCGACTTACCCGGACACCGTTTAACCTAGCTACCAGTCAAGCCCATCCATTCTGTAAGAAACCCGTCACGGTCCTCTGGCGGAAATAGGATTTCTGGAATGCTGGTTTCGGATCCTGTCTCGTCAATCTTCTCTGGTGTAATTAGCTTTCTGCGGTGGGATTGTCGACGTTTCCAGGCGGAGAGAGGAAACTCGACTAAACCGCCGATCATTAAATATGTCCGTTTAAAATATAGCCTTATTTGATTGAGCGTGGCGGGTGTCCATAAATTTGTTTGGCTCCAGATCAACTTGATTACGAGATAGGCTAGCGCAAACGTTTATTTCCAGGAGCTTTTGTGTGCTGCTTCTGTCTACACTGTAAGAAGTTTCTCCGAGAAAGGGTTAAAGTTAACTGCAGTATTTGCTACTGGGATTAATCTTATCTCTACTGGGATAAGATTAATCCGAATTAGAAGTAATCTTACGGTATCTCAGACAAATCTCAGTAGAAACAGTATTAATCCCAGTAGTAAGTACTGCAAGTTTTTTTTTGTAAAATTAGGGATGGGTTTATTCGTTAAAAGTACAAAAGACATAGTCCATTTTCTTTTTCGTTAGGAATCAGAGGCTTGAGGAAATCGGATAAGGAACTTCTTTTCTTCGTAATCCTTTGAAATTAACTCACGTTTGGTTCCCAGCGCTGCGGGAAAGCATGGCGCGGGACTAGCTAATCATTGTCGCTTCTCAGAAATATTTCAGACATGTTACATGACGTCAGAATGGACCAGTTGCTTGTGAATAACTTTATTTGAAATGTAAATAGCTCGTAAATCACAATCTGAATAAAGAGCTCTTCTTGGATGGAAGTTAGGGTTCGTTGACGCTTTGGTAGATTTCTCTTACTAGAAATGATAGTACCGTTACTTTCCACCTGAATTTAGGGATTTTCTTGCTAGCGCTTGTCGACTCTATCCCGCCTTCCTGTTCTCCGACGCGGCGGCTGGGCGTAAAACATTTGAAAACTGAACTTGTTGTGGTTCAAAAGTGAAACAAAAACAAGCAAATAAAGGAAGTAAAAAACAGAAGATTCTCATATCCCTATGTCTGAAAGAGTTGTTAGCGGACCTTGAAGATTCCGGCAATCTTTGTGTCGTGTGACGAGCAATACTCGGCACGGCCAAAAAAGCGCTAGAAATTCGTAGGCGGAATGAAACAATAGAGAAAGGTGGGAATTTTAAAAGCTTATAATTCCAGAAGAGAGCTAGGTATATTGTGCTTGGCAGAAAAAGCAAGTGGGGTCTATAACGGGGTTTCTTCTGATGTTATAAGCCGTTATCTTTGATCTGATAGGTAGCGTTCTTGAGGCTTATGATCGAACACTGTTCTTTATTCCCAGGGAGATAGCGGGACACAGCTCTTTATTCGCAGAAGTATAACGTAACACTAAATACAAAATGTAAAACGATGGCCCAAGACCCCCATCCGGAAACCCTGATTTTCCAGCTGTAACCCCCAACTGTAAAGGCTCTGAGGAAACATAAATTGCTGGGCTGGAGACGGATTAATGTGACAGGGCAATTTGAGTCCAGCGTGAGAGCCGTCTGTTTCAACCCTGCATCTTTTCCCCAGATACTTGTTATAGAATTCCCACCCCCCAAAATTTGTCCCAACAAATTCGCAAACAATTAATCACTCATTCTACAAATGGTAAATAATACATAGCACTTGCAACGATAAAATACAGCAAAGTGAATAATCGGCATTGAGTCTGAAACAGTTAAAAATTTTAGAGGATAGTAAAATGGGTCAAAAGAATGTCGTACTCTTAAGTGTAACTTAAGTTCCGTAATAGATAGGCTTCCTAGGTCGAAGATTTCTGCCACTGTTAGCACTACTTGGGTTAGTAACATACTGGTTGGTTCTAGTTTCATGCTGGTTAGTGTTGTTAACATCTGAGTGCGTAGAAAGCGAAGAAGTAGCATTTGGCGACGCATTGCTAGTTGCTTGTACGGTATGAGCTTCTGAGGGTACAGAAACGCTGCTGTCTACCGTCAAGTCGTAAGCATTGCGTAGCTCGAAAGTTTGCAGTGGTTGCATTACAGACGAAAAAGGGTTTGTAGCAACTTTATTTGGTTGAATAGGTGGGATGGCGTCGCTACGGGGTAACCGCATATCAAATTCCATTTGATCTTTGATTGTGCGCTTATTAAAAGGTTTTAGATGGCTTTTGTGGACAGTTCGAGTTTTTCGATTTGCCATGTCGGATACTTCGAACCGATTTCCTTTCAACACTTCGCGAACAACGACTGGACCAGTCCAGCGGTCACCAAGCGAGCCTTCCGTTTTCCGAAATTTGTGGTTTCGCATGAACACAACGTCACCCTCAACAATGTCTCGATCAAACACTTTACCCTGATTGTACTTTTGACGAAGTTCCCTTCGAATTTCCGTGCTGTGCTCGTCGGCAAGCTGATATGCGTCGAAAAGTGTTTCACGTAGGTACACAATATAATTTTCGAATTCATGATACGTCCTCGGTGGTGGATGCGTTAATAGTTCAAATTGCTGTCTCAGCTCTCGCCCGTAGACCAGAAAGTTGGCAGAGAAGCCGGAAGGATTTTGTTGGCTGTTCAAGTTCATGATAGTAAGCTGGAGAGAGCTTGACCAACGATCCTGTTTGGCTCGAACTAGCTTCGACAACATACATTTGATATCGCGATTTGCGCGTTCTGTGCGGTTAGCGCTAGGACAGTAAGCTGGGGTATACCTAGGGGAAATTCCAAGAATTTCGAGCACGGACCGAAAAACTTCGCTTCTGTAATAGCTGACGTTGTCCAAGATCAACAACTCCACAGCTCCATCTTTTGAGTACAATGAATCCACAAGAGCTTGTGCAATAGTCTGAGATGAAGTTTCTCGCAAAGGCTCGCAACAACGAATCGGGTAAACAGGCAAACGCAAACTAAGATGTACCTGTTCCCATCACTTTCAGTAAGTGGCCCGATGACGTCACACGCTGCAATATGCCAGGGATGCTTTGGCGAGTATCCTTCGCCTATCGGCGGGATAATTGTGCGAGACTCGCTACGACGTTGACAGACTAAACAGGAGTCAACAAACGTCATAAGTCTACTTACAAAACCGTCTTGAAAGTGGTAAAGTTTTCGTAACCGATTCAGTGTAAAGGCAAACGAGTGATGGCCAGGCTCATGGCCGAGCCTGAACACTGTCCTTTCAAGACTGGGGGGGATGACTAGCAGTGATCCTTCACTGAAATTATGGTCATCCCAGGCGGATTTTGCTGCTCCGCCTTTCACTACTGAGTGTGAGCGAGTACTCAGAGTTTCTAGTTCGTTGGTAAAACCGCCGGATTCTTGCGAATCCTGCCGTGACCCGCAGCCGTCGAGATCACAGCTCCCTTGTCGAATACGGGAAAACCCATTCGTATTACCCGACAATACCGAGCTGCATACTCCCGGGTCAAACCACAAAGACCCTTTCTGCAGTCGATATTTCTTCAACTTTTTCGGCAATTCCTTCTTGTTAAGATCCAACACGATAAATATAGGGCATTTTCTAACGGCCTCATTTACAATGGGAAGGTCAATATACGGATAATCACCGTCTGCTGTGTCCATGCCCCAATAAACCTGAGAATTATTTACAGGGGGGTCGTTAGCATGATGGCTGGAGACACGTGCGGGGGCTGTCACAGCACTGATGACATTATCCTCTGAATTGCCCTTTTCAATTGTGGGATTCCAACTAATTTTGCACAGATTTTTCTGGTACCTGGAGAAATCAAGAATTTGGGTCGTGTAGCGCGACAGGGAATCCGAGTAATTCTTTTCCGATGGGACATGAACAAAATGAAGATGATAAGGCTGAAGCGACAAGATCCACTTTAGAAGCCTCGGACTTCCGTTCATTTTCGCGTTACGTAAGTACGTAAGAGAGAAATTATCTGTCATCCAGATAATCTTTCCACAAGACCCATAGAGAAGATGATTCCAGTGTTCTATAGACAGTACCAAGGCATACATTTCGGCTTCAATAATAGACCACGCTAACTGGCCAGAACCTCGTGCTTTGGAGAAGCAGCCCAAGAGTTCAAGCTTACTTCCTGGCTCTCTCGGCTTCATCAGAAGAAGGCCCGAGAAGCCATGAAGGCTCGCGTCGGTCTGAAGCACGAAATCAACATTTCCCGAAAGATCTGGATAGGAAAGAAGAGGTGCATTTACGAGTCGATCTTTCAGTGTGGTAAATGCAAACTCCTGATCTTTGTTCCAACTGAATTCGACGTCCTTGCGCAAAAGATTGTACAATGGTTTGGAAATAGAGCTGTAATGTGGAACGTATCGTCGGAAGTATCCAAGAGTTCCTAAGATGCTCTGGAGGCCCTTCCGATCAGTGGGAGGAGCTAAGTCTTGAATTCCTTGCAACTTCTCGGGATCTGGCGCGATACCTTCGGAGCTAAGACTGTGGCCACAGAACTTGACTCCGTCCGTACGAAAGAAATTGCATTTCGATCCTTTAAGTCTGATGTCGTATTCCCGACAAGCAGCAAAGACTTCTTCCAATGTGGAAAGGTGCTCCCCATCCGTCGGATTTCCACATAACAAATCATCAGCATAAGGTTCTACACCTGCCATATGCCCAAAAATCTTGGCAATCATGATGTGATGTAGACTCGGGGATGCAGTACACCCCATAACCATCCTCTTGAAACAGTACTGTTTTCCAAATAGAACGAAACTGAAATAATTTTTCGACTTATTACTGCAACGGATGTTATAAAATGATGTTGCGATATCAATCGTGCTTTTTACTTTCATGTTTCGCGCTTTCTCGAAGATTTTTGTGTAGTCAGCTGTATGAACAGCAGGTGGAATAACAACTTTGTTCAAGAGACGACAATCAAGCACAAGACGAATGTCAGCGGCAGACAGTTCTGACGCTTTTTTATTCGAGCCCTTTTTAACAACGACGATTGGAAAAGAAAAAGGGCTAATGCACTCTTCTATTATTCCTGCCTTTTTCATTTCTTCGAGATGAACTTTGACTAAATTTTCTAGATGGGTGGGCACCGGAAACTGTTTCCTAGAGATTGGCTTTTCATCCGACAACGTGAGATTTGCTTCCATAAAGTCAACCCCCTTACCCACGTCAAATAGACCCTTTGCAAAAGTGTCCCTGAAATCCCAGAGTACTGACCGTAATTTTGCCTTCATTGGCTCACGTATGTGGTCAAGCTTAAACTGAGCAAAGAATTCCGAACGTGAAGTCCATTTATTTTCACCACTGGGTAAGCGAGAGCTCTTTCTCTCGGTACCGTGGCCCGGAAAGGAAACGTTGCTACCGCTTTCGAAATCCTCACCAACCTTGCTTTTGTCACGTCCTATGCGAGGGCGAGAACCATACTTCTCAGCACCGTGACCTCGAGAGGGGACCTGGCTACCGCCTTTCAAACCCTCCCGAACCTTGGGAAAACTAGGGGTACCTCCTATTCCCGTTTCTAAACTTCCAACAGAAGCAAGACTACCGCTTTCTCCTGTCCTCGCATTACAGGGGGCAGACATGTTCCCTTCAGTTTTCATGCAACTAATTTCAGAGTCGCACATGCCAGCGTCTACTGGGTCTAAACTACCAAGCACAGAAAAAGTATCTAGGTCCAATCTACGGAAAACGCCAAGAATTTGGTCACGCTTAAAAGTAATTGGGTGGGAATTGCCATTTTTAAGACGAATGACAACCCTTTTTTCCCGTGACTCTATCATCTGATCGGGGCAAATCAGGTGTGCACTGACCCGACTTTCCCCGTGAAAGACTCCTATGGTGCCTGTTTCAAACTCAACCCCACCCTCAACATCAGAAAACGAATTACTTGGGATTGAAAAATTAGACAAACAACGTACATCACACCGGTCCGAAATTACTGAACCGTCAGCGTTAATAGCACAGGTATCAATTACGGAATCTTTGAAAGTGCTGATTAAATTTATGTTTTTGCAGTCCAGCAGAAATTTGTTAGATGATAGGAAGTCAAAACCGAGGATGAACTTGGGTGTTAACAATGGGGCAACAATAAAAGTGTGCCTGTACCTTTTTCCGTTGATTTGGATGGGAATGTCGCATATACCGGTTGTTGGTAAAGTCTCACCGTTAGCTGCTCGAATGCTAATGGGGTTATTTGGTCTTCGAATGTTCGGGGACCTAACCCATTCCCTTAACGCAACTTCGGAAATGGCCGATATGCACGCTCCTGTGTCCACCAAAATCCTCCGATACTGGTTTTCTAACTGCACAATTGCGTAAAACGCTTCTTTCGCATGATGTAAATCATAATTATCATGTTCTTGCACTGCACTACTAACACTATCACTTTGTTCGAAACACGCGTCCTTAGGGGCCTTAAATTCAGTGTTCTTGGCGGCAGACGGTTTGGCCCTTATTTTCGTCTGCCGTTGGAGTTTTCCTGTTTCGTTTCCTGCTTGAAACGCATAACTACGCTATCAGGCGCTCGGCACTCCGCTTTTCTATGATACAGGTGTCCGCACCTGTAGCATTGAAGTCCTCTGCGATCCGACCTCCCATGGTCCTGTCGATGACGTCCGGAGCCAGACGGCCTCCTTTCGACTTTGGACGGACTATAATGGTCGTTATGGTCGTCATCGTAATACGAAGACATGGGGCTTTGATGACGAGGCTCCCTATGCCTCGGAGTGTACGTTCTTCTCTCTCTGCTCCCGCTAAAGCTGCTGTCGCTGTCGTGTCTCCTTCTTACGCCGTGTGACCTATCTTTAAAGGTTACTCGTCTCATGCTGTCTGTTATGGCATCGACAGTCGGGTAAGAGACGCTTCCACTGGATGCTGCCCGTAAAAATCGTTCAGCTTCTTTTGCTTCTCTGACGCAGTCTTTAAATGTCTTTGGTTTTGCTTTAAGGATGGAATGGTACATATCCTTATTGTCTCTTACGGCACTGCAAAAGGTCTGAATCGCCGCAATTTCTGGACCCGAAGCTGGGTCTGATGTTAATGGGCCATAGATTTTTTCAACCTCACTACGGACATGGTGACTCAGATCCGCTACGGTTTGACCTGGCATCAGCTTGATGGTGTAAAGCCGACCGAAGTCGTAGCTGCGGTCATGTTCCAGCTCGTCTTTGAAACAGTCCAAAAGTTTATTTTTCAAATCCACAAACCTTGTAACCCTTCCTTCCGGCGTCCTTTCGATATCTCTAAGACCATCCGCCACTGCACCTCTTAGCTTAGTTTTTAGCAAAGGCATTACTTGTTCGTCAGTAAGTTTGCACATAGCAATTGTCACTTCCACATTCGTCAGCCATTTCTTTAGTTCTTCGATCTTTGAAATTTCCACTATGTCTGTGTGTGGATTGCACAAAAATGCCATGGTTTTTGAGCAATAAGAATGTCACTTAAACGGCTAAAGTTGTCAGATCCGTATCACACACCGCTGTTCACCACTTTATAACGGGGTTTCTTCTGATGTTATAAGCCGTTATCTTTGATCTGATAGGTAGCGTTCTTGAGGCTTATGATCGAACACACTGTTCTTTATTCCCAGGGAGATAGCGGGACACAGCTCTTTATTCGCAGAAGTATAACGTAACACTAAATACAAAATGTAAAACGATGGCCCAAGACCCCCATCCGGAAACCCTGATTTTCCAGCTGTAACCCCCAACTGTAAAGGCTCTGAGGAAACATAAATTGCTGGGCTGGAGACGGATTAATGTGACAGGGCAATTTGAGTCCAGCGTGAGAGCCGTCTGTTTCAACCCTGCATCTTTTCCCCAGATACTTGTTATAGGTCCTTTCAGTTTTTTTTTACCATCCTTCCAGGAGGCCTCTTAATAAACCCATCAGATAGTCATTACTTATATTACCTTTTGTGACTTATATGACCAGGTAAAACAGAAACAGGTTTTATGGCACTTGCCCTTCGACCAAGTGCCATATAGCGATTGTAATTTCTGTCCGTCAGTCGGTCTGTCGGTCCCGGTTTTGCTAGTTCGGGCACTTCAGATAAGCCAGGACGATGAAACTTGGAAGGCATATCATGGACTGGACCAGATTAAATAAGAAATAGTCGTTTCCCTGATCCGACCATCTGGAGGGGAGTGGAGGGAGGGGGAATCCGGAAAAATTAGGAAAACTTAAATATTTTTAGCTTACGAACGGGTAATCGGATCTTAATGAAACTTGATATATGGAAGGACGTCATGTCTCAGACGCTCCATTTTAAATCCAGACCGGATCCGGTGACATTGGGGGGAGTTGGAGGGGGAAACCGGAAATCTTGGAAAACACTTAGAGTGAAGGGATCCGGATGAAACTTGGTGGAAAGAACAAGCAGAAGTCTTAGATACGTGACGGATATAACCGGAACGGACCCGCGCACTTTGGGGGAGTTGGGGGGGGGAGAACTCCGAATTTCTAGTGATCCCGCGAGTTTGGTGCTTCCTGATGTGCTGGGACGCTGAAAATTGGCAGGCATGTCAGGGACCCGACCAGATTAAATAGGAAATAGTCATTTCCGCGATCCGACCATCCGGGAGGGGGAGTGGAGGGAGGGGGAAGCCAAAATTTGAGGCATTTTTATCTTGCGAACGAGTGATCGGATCTTGATAAAACTTGATATTTAGGATGACCTCGTGTATCAGACGTCCCACTATAAATCCGGACCGGATCCGATGACACTGGGGGGAGTTGGAGGAGGGAACCGGAAATCTTGAAAACGCTTAGAGTGGAGGGATCGGGTGGGAAGAACAAGCACAAGTCCTAGATACGTCATTGATATAAGCGGACCGGATCCGGGGGTGCGGATCTCTAGCGATCCCGCGAGTTCGGCATACTTCCTGATGTGCTAGGGCGATGAAACTTGGCAGGTATGTCAGGGACCCGAACAAGTTCACTTGAGAACACCGTTTTCCCCGATCCGACCATCGTGGGGGGAATGGATGGATGGGGAGTCCGGAATCTAGTGGCGTGGATAACTTTTGAACGCTGATTGGATTTGAATGAAACTTGTCTGGTGGAAAGAGCTATCGCCTCGGATGTTCAGTGTCAAGTCCGGGTCGGGTCGGATACCTGTGGGGGATGGGGGGGGGGTCGGCCAACTCAAGAAACGCTTAAAGCAGAGGGATTGGGACGGAATTTAATGGAGAGAACAAGCATTAGGCTTAGATCCGAAATTGACTGAGCCAGATGGTTTCGGGGTTCTGTGGGGGGGGGGGGGGGGTTAGAGGGGATTTCCTGGAATACCGGTAGTCGGGGGTTAGAATAGTTCCAGAAGTACTAAGACAATGAAACTTTGCAGGCATATTAGCGACCCGACTTAATTGACTTATTTATTTAAACTAGGATACGACCAACTAGGGTCAAACAAATGGGTGATAAGAATCGATGGCCTCGACATGTAAAAGATGCGTTCGAACAAAATGCGACCACTGCTGGGGGAATTGGGGGGGGGGGACTTTTGACATGCACAAAACCAAACGAATGGACCGAATGAGATGCAAGTTCGACAGCGCCGAGTTTATGCGGCCTAGATTTGTTATTTGGCGTCCGGGCCGGATGCGGCCAAGGTAGGGGGGGGAGGGTACTGGAAACTTGCAGATAGGCTATGCTCCAATTTCAGTAAAACTTGATGGGCAGGAAGAGGGAATTAAGAGATATGACATTTATGTTTTCAAGTCCTGTTCGGCCACAGTGGGGGGAATTGGAGGGAGATTGCCGGAAACTTTGAGGCTCGCATAGGGGTCAAACGAGTGCATCAGTTTAAATGAAACATAGAACTTACAGAGAGCATATACCCTAGATGCCATATTTTGGGCCAGGATCCGGATCTGACAACGTTGGTGGGGGGGGGGGGTACCAGAATTTTCCAAGAATGCTCAGATTCGACCGAAACTTGATAGGTGGTATAACAGAAGAGACTTTAGATGATCCATCATTTTAGTCCGAACCAGATTCGGCCACGGTAGGGGGAGATGGAGGGAGTACCGGAAATATTGTAGCACTTCTAGGGATCAAACGAGGGGATTTATTAGGCTGAAACTTGGAAGTTTGAACAGTCATGTGCATTTGATAATCGAGACGATACCGGAGCTGCTCAGAAGTGAGTGAAACAAGATATCCTACTTCTATTTCCGAACCGCATTTTTGGATGGCGGGTGTATTTTGTCACGTTCTCATCTACTTTCTTGTACTGCCTACTGATAACAAGTGCCATATGAGCTCGTAGCTCTAGCTCGGAGCCTCCTGACGCAGTAGATACACCAGGACCCAAATGGCGGGTCTCATGGTGAAAACTAAATAAATCCAGTGATTTTTGAATGGGGAAGTCGCCCTTGCGAAGGAAACATTTATATGTAGTGAACCGAAAGACAAAAATACACCTCAGCCGGGATTGGAACCCAGGATCCTTCGCTTAGCAGGCGACCGCATTTTTGTTTTTCAGTCCACTACTTTTGAGCCCATACAATTATTTTATTTAGGGGATGGGATAGCTAAAATATATAACTAAAAGATTTGGAATGCCATCTTGGTCTGGAAAAATATATAACTTTGGAAGACGTAGCTAAGCGTCAGTCGAATGAATGAATGAATGAATGAATGATTTATGTACACATTAAAGCCATCCGGCAATCATGCAACAAAACGAAACAAAAAGTGAACAATCTTACATGGGCATATACACACTAACACACTCCTAATATTTTTAATTTACACTGAATATTTTATTAGCACTAAAAACACAATTTCCCCATCAGAAGAAATCTTTCCGGTGTTTAAAAGCTAACCCGAGGAACTTCCCAATAATTCTTATTTCTTTAAAATCTTTACTTCCCATCATTTTAATAATCCATTTCTTATCAGTTCCCCCACCCCGAAAATCTCCTCCCTTAGCCCCCCCCCCCCCGTAACTCTCTACAATCACACAAAAGGTGGCATATATCCTCGTTCATTTCTCCACACATAGGACAGAAGTAGTAAGGACCCGATCTTTCCTCTTTTTTCCCCATATACTTTCTTCTTGCACCGAGCGGCAAACCATCAGCCCTCATACTTATTAACAAACCCAACTCCTCCCTACTTAACCCTACTTTAAAATATATTTCCTCACCCCACGTCTCTTTTGAAGATAAGATAAAATAACGTTTATTTGGTACATATTATCTTTACAGATTGATGCATAGCTATAAATAAATAAATATACAACTTTTATTACATAGTCATATTAATTGGCGATTTCATTGCGATTTGTCACTCTTTGTTTATGTCTACATGTTCATATAATGTACAAAATAGTGCCCGAACGAGCGCCTGTATCGCGAAGACGCTTTGCAAGGCACAAACTTGTTTTTGTGCCTTGTTGCGTATCTTGGCTGCGGCGCCTCAGGTGGTAGAAGGTTTCGGTGCTTCTCCGACATAAATACTTGTTTACCAAAACTCATGGTTAAGTCATGGCGTCTGCAAGACAGTCTTTGGATTTGGAGCTTTTCGAGACTTCTGTCGTCATCGGACTGTTCCTGACCCAATATAATTTTTACGGCTCGTTTTTGTACGCTCTCCAACTCTTCAGATTGCTCTTGGGCCAACCCTGCGTCCAACCCTGCGTGCCAAGCAGGACACGCGTATTCGACAATTGACCTTATGTACAATTTATAACAATTTAATATGTAATTCGAAGTTTGGTGCCTACATGGATGCCACAATTTAGCTGACGTACCCGTTTAGCTCCCTCAAATAAGCATCAGCTTCTTCTTCTCAAGGAATCTTTTTCAAGGTTCTTTTTCTCAAGGAATTCTCTACACGGGACGAGGGGTCCGAATAGAGAAGCTTTATTTGTTTTAAAATGTAATAGCTGTCCGAACCGCTTATTTATGTTCTTTGAAAAGTATACAACTTAGCGGCTGACGGGTTCTGATCTTTCTGTCATTTTACTTCAGTCTTGCGATTTAATGCTATTTTGCGTCTTCTCCCCTTCAAGGCATGGCTGGTTGGCTGGGAAATAATTTCCTTTGGCGCACTTAAGATTGTCTCCATGGAAACCCTTAATTGACGCGTATTTCATAGGTACACCGAAGGTAGCTAATAGAAACAATTTTGTATCGGGGGGATCAGGTGGAGTGGTCAGTGTTTTGCCTAGCACGACTTTTGTCTTTCTTGCGATTTGTGGAAGGCACTAACCCCTCTCGCTCGCCGTTGTGACTCAGTATTGTTTTCTGACTGGTCAGTGTAATTCATTCCAGTTTGTTTAGTCGCGGATCGGCATTCGGCAAGCGATCTGGCCACATGCCGATGGCTGGCCCTGCGTTCCTCTGTAAATATGTTACATTGGCGACTCAATATTTTGTGTTCATCGTCTGTTATGAATGAACTGGAAAGATTTCGCAACCACTCTTGGCAAATTAAGGGACAAAAGCCTAACAGTCAGCTTTTCAAATCTCGCGTTAAGTCTCAAAATATCTCTTTACTCTGACTGTTAGTTTTGGTGTCTGTCCGTAGAGCTACTTTTTCTAAGTCTGCCAGACGGAGAAACTCTTTAGAAAAGTAATCCGGATCTCTTTCAATCTCTTTCTCTAACTCTTTCCGTCTTACAAAACTTAAACAAAAATCGGTTTCTTTATTTTCAAAACTGTTATCACACGTTACTCTTCTAAGCACCCGTAACCAATTGACTCACTTTTCACGATTTATTCCCTCTGGAAGGACGTCCAAAAATTACATGGTGCTGATGAATGGTGAGGGGTTTGCCACTTCCTCACACTCTCATAACATAAGATGAAGTCATGAAAGAAACCAATAGTTAACCCCAATGGCTTTGGAGCAGTAAACGTGAGTCCGATTTTGTTTTCAGGAACGTAAAGAAACTGTTCGACGTATTTCACAATTGCTGCAGCTACTTGTCGCTTCTCAACTTGGATGTGGCATTGGGGACGATACTTCTTCCATTATGAAGAGCAGAAAGCCAACCCCGAAGGGTAACCATTGGGGGTAAGTCTATCCATCGGCTCCCGATGAACAGTTTATGTAAAAATAGTAGTATGAAGTTGTACGAAAAAGTAGCATGCAGTACGAACTGATGCTTCTAAGTTGCGTTTTTGATCCGAATTCTCCATTCTGAATTCTCGATTCTCGAACAAATTACCGTTTTTGCTCCTCTGGCTTCTCCATTCTCGCTTTTGACAAAATCACCAATTTGGCAGCTCGTCCGAAACCCGGGTATACGTGTTTATACATATTAAGAACCCGTACTCTGTTGACCAATCAGGGAGGATAACGGAGAGTGGAGAATCGAGAATTCACCATCAGAGCAACTTCTCGATTGTGCAGAATGGCTAGGCTTTCCCCGTTCTCGATTCTGACAAAAACGCATGAAAACGAGAATTAGCTTCGTCTGTATAATCCAGAAACGCGAAATAGGAGAATCGCTAAGAGAATTCGGACCAAAAACGCAACTTATGTCAAGGCTACGGTGTTACTGCATTCTACTGCATGTTACTATTAGCAAGACTGGATGCTACTAGATACTACTGCTTAAAGGCACAGAAAACTTGACTACGCAACTTTCGGCCATCAAACCGACCTGGGGGGCTTAGATAAAGATACAGGGACTTCTTGTCGACAGGACCCCCTTTCTTTGTTATCTCGAACCCCCTCCTTAGTGTTCCCAAAGCTAGCTGGCAGGCCCTTGCCCCTTATGCACTGTAATTATGCACTGATGCACTGTAAAAGTTCGCCTTTGGCCGTGTTTCGGCCATAGGAATCGGGATGGTAGTCAAGAGGTCGTGCGTTCGATTCCTAATCCCGGCACACAAACCTTTTGCTTTTTTTTTCTACTAACTCAGAAGCCGAATTCTCGGAACTGCCCCGGAAACTGCAATGGTCGTAACGAGAATTTGTGTTACTCTCAATATCGACTCAGGGTACATTCTTATTATGTCAGCTATCTCCCCCAGTCAAGTTTGAGTCAAGTTTTCCGTTCCTTTAAGATTGGTCCAGTCTGAGGCACATTAAATAATAGTATTCTTTACTATTAGATATATCTAGTGGCGGGCTCAATTAATCAGCATAAATCGGTGTTGCCACTGGTCGCAGAATCCAGCGATTTGTCATACATTTTTGTTTCTTCCACAAAGCGAGCAAGACCTCTGCGACAGTTGCTTACCAGTAAATACAAAAATGAAGCATGAAAATTGAGGCGTAGGCTATAGTTATGAAGATGATAAAGCGAGATTTCTCGTTAATAGCTGGTGAAAAGGACCTGGTTCCTTAGGTGCCAAAAATGTCATTTTTTTTTACTGCCAAAAGGTACACCTGTAACGTTTTGTTACAACTATCATACAACTACGCAGGCTACACATTTTCCCTCGGGCTGTCTAATTTCGCAAGCATATAGGAATGTCTTTCTTGCTCTTTTTGGTCAAAGGGTGTAGCTAGTTCAGTGGGGCAGGAGTATAGAGAAAACAAACAGGACGAGACGCCGCCAAATGATAAAGAGGTGTGGGGTGGGGGAGCAGTAAGCGGTTTCCCTGGGAATGTCGTTATTTTTGTTTTACCAGAATTCCAAGCCCGAATGAAGACGTCATTACGGACACCTTTGATGTTAATATATTGTCCGTCCATCACGTGTAAGCACGCTAACCCTCGAAGGGGTTGAAATACTTAATTGAACTTGGTGTGAGGTTATTCTTTTTTTTCAACTCGCTTTATTTTATCGAAAATATGTCCCAAGTTTGAACTGAGCAGGACAAAAATCTCAAAGCGTCGATCAGAATGAACGTGTCCACGAAAGTATTTCCGTGCTTATTTCGAAGGCACTTCGTGCAGTACCTATTTGGACGAGAAATACTTCACTTTGTGTTAAATATAGCTGACTTGATCGCTTGGATGTCATTAACATCCGTAAGGATAGATTTCTGCAGTCGCTGGATTCCCAGCACAGCCTCTACGTTTCTTCGTTAAGAAAAATAGCATCGGTGATGTCAACATATTCACAGAGTTTGTTTGGGTCAAAGCACAAAGTTCCCAGATGGAGCAAGCAGTCGTGTCCGGGGGTACACTGTAATAAGTGCGCAAGCGCTCAGACGTGGAGTGTAAAAGTAAAATGTTTATCACATTTTACATACAAACAGCTTTAGAACCAAGACATTTCACATCCCCAGTAACCAAACAAGTATTAAAATAATCTAATTTGTAATCATCCGACTTTAAATGTAAAAAAAATGCAAGCAGAAATCTCAAGAAATGCTGAAGATCTTGCACGAATACGACTAACTGTCAGATGACAACGATGGTATGACAGCCAGTCCGACCCTTTAAACCTCTTCTTCATTAGCAAGGTAATAACAAGTGCAATAAACCAAAAGGAAGCAGCCTAATACCCCCTTTGTCACAATTCATTAATAACAATTCAATAATAGACTCCAGTTTCCATGTGTTCATAAAAGAAGTACGTCGCGTCGTCTTATTTGCTGCTGTTAAACCAAAATCCTTATCTATAGATATAACTCCCCAAATATACAAAAGTTGAACTTGAGACTTGTCACAGACGAAGTCATGGGTCAAAAACTTTTTTCATGGGCAAGTTGGGCCCACTTCTCCATGAAAGTGGAGGGTGGGGGGTGGTTCGACTCCACATATATATCCCCATCCACTATGAAACAAAAGCACAAAGGAATTTCATCGCCTTATCTCCAGTCATTGTCAAGTTAAAAACATTAAAAAATGGGCAGTCTTGGCCCAATTGCCCCTGAACCAAGTGGGGGTGGATTTTGGGACCCGCAAAAAGTAAAAAGAAACTCAATGCTCACAAACCGAACAAGTTTCAACTTGATACCTGTTGATTCCTGTCACGGGTAACGAACTATACTCCTGGGCAATCTGGGCCCAGTTGCCCATGAACGGGGTGAGTGGGGGAGGTGCAACTTTAAAAGCAACTTCCCAGCCGTAGGATCTACACGTACAAGGAATTTCGTCGTCGTATGTCCAGTTCTGGGTCATGTTATGAACATTGCTCACTGGGCAATCTGGGCCCATTTGCCCCTGAACCGATTTGGGATGGGGGATGGGACCTCCAAAAGGCACAAGTAGACCCCAATACCCACTAGCGTACCAAGTTTGAACTTGATACTTGCACTTGTTCACGAGTTATGAACTTCACAAAATACGGTGAAAACCGAAAACCGAAAGCTGCTACAGCGCTAGCAATAGTGGATTGTTCTAAGGATCACTCCACTAAAAATCTCTCCTAAATCGGACTTTATTAATTGTGCGTCACCGAATTCGCTTAAAATCCGATTAAGGATTAGAAAGCTAGAATACAGATACTGCAGATTAAGCTATCTGAAAGCGGAGAGTTTTTTTTTTATAGTGGAGGGAAGATGTTATCATATTATGTGAGAATGATAATCTGTTCAGTTCGACAAGAGTGTCGCCAACATGGTCATTCAAATAGGGGAATTTCCGTTTGATTTGTACAAGAAACATCCATTTCTTTCCTGTTTTCACCCTGTTTTCGTTCTAGTGTGACAAGATTCGGGGGTAAACCCTGAAGTTTGGTCAAACCAAATCAACGGTCAGATTGACCGGATTTTCGATAACAAGAAAAGGAGACATGCTGATTTATTTATTTAAAAATAACAATAATAGATTATTGCCCATCGTAATGCACAAGCGCACAAAACGAGGGAGGGGGGTTTAAATAAAGAAGAAGAAAAAGAACAAAGAAAGAATTGAAAAAAAGAACATTACTGTCAACAACGATAATGGAAAGAACGCAAGAAACTTAAATAGAAAAATAACACGCATTGACAGAATTTACACTGTGTAAAGCATCTGCTGAGGTACATTAAGGCTGCGCTTAAAGCGTTCTCGCCTTTCCCCAATAACAGATATCGTGCTATTCCATACTTTGAAGACAATCTGCTATTACTTGTCCAAGGTGGAACCCTATTATTACATTCGGTGTTAAGGTTTAGGCTTGTCGCCATATTGCTCTTCTGTATTCTCGCCTGGATGGCGTTCTACCGGAATCCGATGAAAACTGGAAATTGCTTGTCCAACAACGTTGTTGTAAACTTGATTTTAACCTCTCTCGTCTCAGAGATGTATGATGGCTTTGTCGCTGATGGGCTTTAAGTTTAAATCCTTGACTCACCTCATCAATATTTTAAAACAAGAATCGATATCAATTGCCATTTCGGAATACTTTGCCAAATTTTGTGCGGTCCAAAAGACCTCCTCGGCCATTATTGTAGTTTAGTGCGATCAGCGCTTGAACGTACATGTCCTGTTTGGCTCCGGTTGCTCCAACACAAAAGGCACAGAGAGAGTAATTTTGTCTTTTTCGAGCTCCACAGTAAATAAAACACCTACTCTAGTCATTTTGTTTCTCTATGTTAATAAACCGACGATTTACGAGAAGTCTTCTTTTCGCTATTGGAGTTAATTTCCGAATAAAATTTCATTCATTCTCTCGAAATTTTGGTTTTTCACTGGCTGTTTTTTTCCGAAAGAAGGTATTTGGTTTGACCAAAAAGTCGAGGTAAAGGGGTAGAAGACATTATAATTCTGTGTTCTGCTTCCTTTTCTCACCAGACCGGTAGTTCGATCGGTTTCCGAAGAAATCTTGGGAAAGAACTAAATACTTATTAATTTAGGCGATTTGGCAAGTTTATCCTATGTATTTGCTTCGTTTTCTTATTGGACCAGTATTACGAACAGTATGCACTGAAAACCGTAGATTCAGTAGAGCAATACATTTCTTGATTAAGATGTTGATAAAGATGAACGCGAGACCTATAAATCTTTTCTTCCGACCCTTTGCTCATCACTCATCAGGTCGATAACTCAACCAGAGTTGGCAAAACGGCCAATAGCGATCGTGCCAGGGATCGTAGCCTCAAGACTTCCCACGGCAGCCTGTCTTGTTATGTGTTTTTCCTTTCACTGGCGAAACTGATATTGAAATCGTCGAGACGATCAAAATATATACCACACTGTCGAAAGTTTCATAACAGATAACACAAGGATGCCCATAACACTTGGAATTACAATTTGTTATGATTCTTCCGAGGGGTTGCTCACTCTCCGCCACCGGTGTACACCTCGACACGGCACCGACACGACACCGGCACGGCACCGGCACGGCACCGGCACGGCACCGCGGCACCGGCACGGCAAAGGCACGGCAACGGCGCAACACCGCGGCACCAGCTCGGCACCGGCACGGCACCAGCACGGCACCGCACGGCACCGGCGACAATTTTTCCGGCCACGGACAAATTTTCTGTAGATTACTCTTCGCCATCTGGTATCTGGTATCTGGCGCCCAATAACGAAGGTACTTGGATGAAAGAATTATTGAAAACATGCAACCGAAGAAGAAGCTGAACTAGATATGAGGAGATGCTGTTGACCAAATGCGCAAAGTGGTCAACCATGGTTTGGTACTGGTGCTTGGCGATACTTGGATTTTTCGATATATCGATATTTTCACTTTCGATATTAGATAATCGATATATCGATATTTCCGCTTTCGATATTCAACAATCGATATATCGATATTTTCACTTTCGATATTCGATAATCGATATATCGATATTGATATTTGCTTACCATGCTTCGTTTCGCCAAAATCTAAGAACCAAATTTTCATTAAATAGCTTCTTGGATCATTTCAAACTCATAATAAATGAGAAATGAATTAGGGAAAACATATTGTCCAATTTCGGATATATAAGTGTAGGTTAGTTCGGATTATTTACAATAATTACGATGAACAAATATCGTTTTCGATAGCGATATTTACGTTTCGATATCGATATTTGGTGCGATATATCGATCGATCGATATCCGATATATCGCATACTGGATCATCTCGAACTCCGGATAAATAAGAAAGGAATTGCGGAATACACATTGCTCCAATTTCGTATATATAAGTGTGGGTTATGTTGGATTAATTGCAATCTTTACGAATGAACAAATATCGTAATCGATATCGATATTTACTTTCGATATCGATATTTTGTCCGATACATGGATATATCGTTATCGGTATCGAATATCGCCCAAAACTTGAGTCAGCTTCAGTATATTTTGCTTCTGGTGAAGGTAATTCAGTGGCGACCAATCTTTTTTTATATTTGTAGAGTGTGCTAAGAATGATACTTGGCAGGCATATTTAACTTGGAAAAAGTCAATTTCCCCATCAGACACTCTGGGAGTGCAATAGAGGTATGCTTATTTGAACGTTCGTGCTTCGAACTTTGCCATTTTCATGCACTTGCTGTGGCTAAATATATGTACCAGTTAGCCTAAGTAGGTAGTCAAGGAAGGAAAAGATTGGTTCATAAATTCTTTTATAGAGCCAACCACATTCCTTAAAGTACTCATCATAACCACAAAGTACAGAAAATACTTTGGAGCAAAACATATATTTTCATGATCCCCATGAGCCCATGATTATTTGTGAAACAAGGGTTTTGCTTCAAAATGAATTTCCAGCTCCCTTAAAGGACCCCTCGCACTAATCACTCTTCAACTTACAGTATTTTAAAGTATTTGAATACTTTAACTATGCTGTGCTTTCAATAAATAACTAACTGTTTTGGCTGTTTTAAGCCTTTTCCGAGACCCGTTGACTTCTAGCGAAACAGGGAAACAATTTGCATAACCGATTTTCCTGATGGAAAAAATTCTCGCAGACAACCGTCGCGCAACCGTCTCGAACCGTCGACAGCGTGATACACATCGAAGGTAGCAAAACACGGCAAGTGAGAAAATCAGCGAGGTTTTGTTAGAGGGGTTAGAATGTACCGCACGAAACGTGGGTCTCCGGGTTTAGAAATATATGTAATGATTACGGAAGTAGGTTGCATTAGTATTATAGGTTGCATTAGTTTGAGCAAAATATACAACTACGTGATCCCCATGAGCCCATAGTCACTTTTGCCTAAAGGGTTTTGCTTTCACATGAATTTCTAGTGCCCTCAAAGTGCACAAATAAAATACTTTTCACCAGATCATTCTCTTGATTTCCAAGGGCCCACAATCATTCTTATTTCAAGGGTATGGCTTATAATTAAACACAAGAAACCCAAGAATTTACAAATCCCTAAATTTCATCCTCTGACCCAGCCTTGCAAGTACCATATGAGCTGCTAGCTCTTGTATTCAACACACATTGCCGACTTCATTCTCGGCCAATATCTGATGAAATTTGTTTACATGTACATCAGAAATCGTGCTTTATCACAATACTGTAATTTGAAGTAAAAAAAACCTCGGCACCGGCTTGGCACCGGCTCGGCACCGGCACGGCACCGCGGCACCGGCTCGGCACCGGCACGGCACCGCGGCACCGGCACGGCACCGGCTCGGCACCGGCTCGGCACCGGCACGGCACCGCGGCACCGGCACGGCACCGGCTCGGCACCGGCACGGCACCGCGGCACCGGCTCGGCACCGGCACGGCACCGCGGCACCGGCACGGCATCGACACGGCACCGCGGCACCGGCTCGGCACCGCGGCACGCGCCACTTGGTGTACATCGTTTTTGGGAGTGAGCAACCCCTCGGATTCTTCATACGTTATCATTAAACGGTATGCATAACAAGCATTGCCGGGTAGAGCCGAAAAAACGCCGAAAAGCATCTGCTGACTGCTGGCTTTCCGATATCACGATGACAAAGTAAACAGTCAGCGGATTTTTTTTTTCTATTTTTTTTTCGAAATTTTATGTAAATTTGAAAAACAGGACAGCTACCATCCTAAGTATTATCTGTTGAAACCGCTCATCCTTATGTTACTTTTACGAAACTTCTGACAGTGTAGTTTAGGATTCCACCGACACCTTTGGTCCTGTTTGTACGAGCTTATGTGTCGTGCAGTCGAGCAAAATCTTATTTGCTATCTTTGTACTCAAGAGGCACTAGAAGGGACGTGTTTGAACAAGCGAGAACGAATTCTCAAGACAATCTAGAAGAAGCGGGGTTGTGATTTGTTGGTTGGCAGGACTCTCTTAGACATGGAGTCTTAGACACGATACCCGAATGTATGACCCATTGGGATCTAGGGGTCCTGATAGATGGGGACCTGCGTTTCTTTCAACATTAGAACCTTACCGTGAAAAAATTGTAGTAGAATCCTTAATTGCTGTAATTCGAAGAACCTTTACATTTAAGCAGGATGGTTTGTTCTCACTTCTGTTCAAGTCGGTGGTTCACCCGATCGTTGAATATGAACACACCAAAGTGAGGCCATATTACAATTGTGACATTGAGGCTAATGAAAAAACTCAATGGAGAGCTACGAAGTTCGTACCAGATCTGCGCGATCTTCCCTACCAAGTGAGATAGGCCAAGTTGTGCCTTCCCTCCATTGCCTACAGATTTTTTAGTGGAGGCCTGACCGAAACATTCAAATTAATCAATGGAAGTTATGACAGTTTTGAAGTGGGGACCTTCGATAGATGGGGACCTGCGTTTCTTTCAACATTAGAACCTTACAGTGAAAAAATTGTAATAGAATCTTTAATTGCTGTAATTCGAAGAACCTTTACATTTAAGCAGGATGGTTTGTTCTCACTTCTGTTCAAGTCGGTGGTTCACCCCATCGTTGAATATGGCCACACCAAAGTGAGGCCATATTACAATAGTGACATTGAGGCTAATGAAAAAATTCAACGGAGAGCTACGAAGTTCGTACCAGATCTGCGCGATCTTCCCTACCAAGTGAGATTGGCCAAGTTGTGCCTACCCTCCATTGCCTACAGATTTTTTAGTGGAGACCTGACTGAAACATTCAAATTAATCAATGGAAGTTATGACAGTTTTGAAGTGGGGACCTTCGATAGATGGGGACCTGCGTTTCTTTCAACATTAGAACCTTACCGTGAAAAAATTGTAATAGAATCCTTAATTGCTGTAATTCGAAGAACCTTTACATTTAAGCAGGATGGTTTGTTCTCACTTCTGTTCAAGTCGATGGTTCACCCGATCGTTGAATATGGCCACACCAAAGTGAGGCCATATTACAATTGTGACATTGAGGCTAATGAAAAAATTCAACGGAGAGCTACGAAGTTCGTACCAGATCTGCGCGATCTTCCCTACCAAGTGAGATTGGCCAAGTTGTGCCTTCCCTCCATTGCCTACAGATTTTTTAGTGGAGACCTGATTGAAACATTCAAATTAATCAATGGAAGTTATGACAGTTTTGAAGTGACTGATTTAGTAAGATTCAGCATTAACCGTCATCACCAAGGGCACGCGTACAAGCTTGCGAAATCAAGGTTCCTCAAGGACGTTTTTAAGTGGGGTTTTGGTAACATAATTGTTGATCCTTGGAACAACCTTGCCGAAGATGTGGTTAATGCTGAATCGATCAATAGTTTCAAGTGCATTGTTGATGGGATTTTCAACTCTGATCAGTTCGACTACTCAAAATTTCTTAGAGTTATTTAGAGGTGAAAGCCGTTTTTCTCTTGCTTTGTATAATTATTAATATTATTATGGATCGCATCATGTTATCGGACAGACACCATTACGGCTACTAAACCCATTTTAATCTGCGGATACACGATCAGGATTTCCCGACCGGATTTACTTCCATCTTCATGCTGATAAAATCCCAACTTTTCCGTATGGAATCGAACATTGCGCCAAATATTCTGGCAGAAATTCCACTACGCTAGCATCCGAGACTCTGATCATCTGTCCGGAACATCAAGTGTGGTCGTTACTTGAAGGGGTATCCGGCCATTTTATCTCGTCAGCGAATTTATCCATGGTCACGTAGGCCAGATTTGCCTGTGCCCCGCGCCAGACGGAAGGGAATTGTCAAGTCTTTTGCTTGTTCTCCTATCTTTGATTCGCCTTCCTTGCCCTGGATCATGTCTGCCGTTTTCTCCTTTTTCAAGTCCATCAATCACCACCGTTGTAATTCGTCCATGAGAGTCACGACCACGACCTTTTTTTTATCATCCTTTTAGTCAGGTCACGCCCAGAATCTTTTATAAATGGCAAATCCCGAAAGTGGCCAACGGCGACTTAATCGACCGTCAAAGACACTTCGATGAGATATGTGCTGTTTTCGAGTGGTGGTTGCGCTCAGTCGTTCTCGGTTTTTCTGGCGGCGGAATCTTCCTTGTACTAATACTCTATATGACGAAGTCCAAAACACGACAGTGATCCTCAGGAAGAACGAGAAAACGTCTCACTAACGACTCAACACTCAAATCCTGTGTCAAGCAATCACGGCGATCTTCTGGAGCAGCTGTGGTACCCGAGGTGATACTGCTTCTGGCTCTTCCACTAGGTACCCGGCGATTTTGCATCGGCAGGTACAGCTAGTCATCAAGAGCATTGCCTCGCCTCCTCCCGACTAAATCTTTCAGCTTGAATGAAGAATGTTGGCTAATTGTTAATAGGCTATATTTTTTTTAAAGAAAGTGATCCTCGTAAAATCCTGTCCAAGATCTTGCGTGACAAATAGCCCATGGAAAAACCTCGGCTAGAAAAGATGTTTGGCGAGAATGTACGGAAAACATATAGACCATTAAACGACTTGAACGTCAGTGACGAACTTCTGCCGAGGCAAGCTAGACAGCTGCCTCTCAACCTCGGAAGTGGTAAATCTAAAAATCAAATTAAAAGTTTTGTTGTTTCTTAGTCATGTCCATTTCTCTTCCAAGTCTTCTTGTCGTATTTTTCAAAGTCGATAGTAGCCTACTTAAAAAAATAACAGATTTTGTTTTTTTGCTCGACCACCAACAAGGGTTAACCGCAGGGCCACCTAGTGGCCCTGGATCTCCATGTTTGATCACGATGATATTATATTTGTTCACATTAAAAGCCCAAGGGCCATAGCAAACAAATGAAAATAAATAAACGTAAATGTAGAAAGAAACTAACGCACTACTACACCACACTAAACACTACTCAAACAATTTTCCCTTAAAACTAGCCACTTTGAGGAACCTCGCCAAGTTTCTCAAACTAAGAAAAGACCTACTCCGCATAAATTTTCACCAACCAGCCCCCCCCCCCCATGAGGTAAGGTAAGGTACAATTTTATCGACAACTATGAAACCCGGATTGAATGATAGCGACAGACATGCCAGTGGCATAAGAAAATGACACTTCATTAATTCTGACTGATTAAAAAAGAAAGAAAATTAACTAATTAAACCCTAAATATTCTTAGAGCCCAAGCTGACTTTGAAACATTTATTCAAACAATGTTTACCACGGATACGTCAACTACGATTCTTCATCAGCGATAGATAGATAGATTAGTGTATTTCAAAAGCCCACGGGCCATATACACAAACAAACAAAAACAAAAATATAACTTAAACAATCAGACTCCTTCTTAACTCTAAAGATTTATCTATGTACACGCCCACTCGAGTAATAACGGTAGGGTTACTATTGCTCAAAATTTCAGGAAGTGAAAAAATCACACCCTCTAGATAAATTTTCCTTAAATCAGAAAGTTTCGGGCATCTACGGAGAAAATGGTCCAAATTTTCTTCCTCCTTCTCACAAAGTGGGCAAGCATACCTCCCATCAGGAACCACACTACCTCTATCAAAAACCTTCTGCCTGCTCTGAATTGGAAGGCAATTTGCCCTTAATTGGATCCAACGACATAAAACTTTCCCGGGTAGATTGAACTTAAAATACACTTCCTCTCCAAAACAAACTTATACCACTTGATAATGACTCAATGTTATAGAACTATTAACAATACTCTGCCAACACTGGATTTCCTGACCTTCTAAAACCACTCTAATCTGACGTTCTGGATCTTTTGGTAAATCAACACAACCAAGACCTTCATTCCATATATATAGCATTCCTACTCGCTCCAGTAATCGCTTTACCTGGAATGGCCAAGAATGTTTCAAACTATTATTCAGCATCTCATCATAAGCTAACCTAGCTAGTCTATCCTTACTCATATTAATAATTTTTAACCATAGTCTAATCATCAGGATAGCCCTACGTAACTTTAAAGAATATAAAACTATATCACCCTTTAAAATTTGAGAATGGGTTGTCTGATGTAGTCCAAATACCCTTTGGTAATACTGAAGTTGGAGCGACTCTAGTTGTTTTGCCGTCTCTTCGCCCCATATCTCTGCTCCATATTCTAAAATTGGCAAAACTTTTGTATTAAATATTCTTTTATGCATTTTAAGTTTTTTTATACCCATAATTGACTGATTCCGAAAAATAGCTGACATGGCTACTTTACCTCTATTAACCACCTCATCAATATGTGACTTAAAACTTCCTTTGTCAGTTAACACGAATCCAAGGTATCTTATTCACTTAACAACCTTTAGTTCTTCATTAATGAAAGTAAACTCACAATTTTCAATAGCATTAATTTCTCTTTTTTTTTAAATAATTACTTCACTCTTCTTAACGTTCAACTTTAATTTTTTCATCGCCAGATACTCCCCGATCAAATTCAAAAGCGTCTGCAAATCTTCACGCGATTTAGCAACAACCGCAAGGTCGTCCGCAAACAGCAGCACTGACAGCTTTCTACTTCCCAGACTTACCGTTGGAGCCCATCTTTTCTCTAGAAAATCCACAATATCATTAATTTCGGCCCTTCTTGGCAAGGGTCCTCGTCAGGCTGTCAATCCTCTGGTTCAACTTCGGGGAAGGAAACAAACCTGCAATAAATAACTGAAGCTTCTACCGACTATAAATATCTTATTAAAGTAAATTATCTTTAAATACCATTATAATGATAAAACTAGTCCTGAGATTAAATTTTTGACACGGACGCTGTTTTTGATGCACGACCACGATTGGATTTAAGTGGAGGGATACCTATAACATCGCAAAAGTTGTCCGTCTGTCCGTCCGTCCGTCTGTTAGCACGATAAATCTTGAAGGGGTTCAGATATTTTGATCGAACTTGGCATGAGGACTCTTTAGGTCAAAGTACAGGTCAAGTTCGAAGATAGGCTATGTAGCTCTATATTTAGGGGTGGGGGAGGGGTTTGAAATTAAGAGGAACAAAAAATATTATTTAAAAGCTAATGAAATAATCAAATTAAGGGTAAGGAGACATGCTGAATCCGAGTATGAAATTTATTTTCTCGCCGGACAAATAGTTCACCCGAAATTCGTCAAAAACCGGAAAATTTGTGAAAAGTAAAATTTTAATATGAAGTTGATTGGAGGTTCGATTTAGGGGCAAGGGAAAGCGCTGAGTCCGAATATGAAAATTATTTTCTCGCTGGGAAATTAGTTCGGCCGAAATCCGGTCAAAACCGGAAAATTTGTTTAAAGTAAAAGTTTTATTTAAATTTGATAAGATTTTCGACTTGCGGGTAAGTCGACATGCGGAATTCGCATATGACAATCTTTTCTCACCGGATGTATAGATCGCTCGGACTCCGGCTGAAACCGGAAAATTTGTTAGAAGTAAAAGTTTAATCCGAAGTTGGTTAGTCGTTGGATGTAGGGACATGCTGAATTCGTTTTTGAGCTTTATTTTTTTCGCCGGACAAGTAGTTCCGGAATTCCGCCGAAACCGGAAAATTGGCAGAAGATAAGGCAGGAAGTTTCGATCTGTTTTGTGAAAAGAGATATGACATAAAGGGGTAAACACTCATGCTGAATCCGTATCCGAACTTGGTTTTCTCGCGTGATTAGCTATTTGGCCTTAATCTGTTTCTAAACCAAGGAGTCTGGCAAAGACAAGACCGAATTGTCTGGACCAAATTTGAACTTTTGAGATTGGAAATGTTCAAAATTCGATTGTCTGGCTCAGGAAGTCTAAAAAACATTAATTTTTTGGGATCCCATCGAAACCTTTGCTCTTGTTTAACCACGGCGCGTTAAATTTTAAAATATTTTGCTCCCAGCCGCCGCGTCGGAGAGCAGGAAGGCTGAATAGAGTCGACAAGCGCTAACAAGAAAATCGCTAAATTCAGGTGGAAAGTAATGGTATTTTTGAAAAACTTTTTTTTCAACCATGGCGTGTTCAATTTTAAAATGTTTTGCGCCCAGTCGCAGCGTTGGAGAGCAGGAAGGCTGGATAGATTCGACAAGCGCTAACAAGAAAATCGCTAAATTCAGGTGGAAAGTAATGGTATTTTTGAAAAACGTTTTTTCTTATCCATTTCACAGTGAAAAGGTTATTTCTAGTAAGAGTTGTGCTTTAACAAAAGGCATACATTCTGGGAATGAACACCTCAGATCAGTAGTGTCAGTAGGAATTATAGCAGTATAGTGTCTTTTTCTGTGTCTTTATGTGTTTTATTTTTTTTTTCTTTCATTTTACTCCGCTTTTTCGAAATGGCGGAATTATAAATAAAGTATTTACTTACTTACTTAGTATCTGTCCTACTTCTAAGTAATCTGTACTAGATATATTTTTCAATGCGTTTTGTAATACTCGAAAGCTCTGATAACTGATCCCCTCCCCCCCTTCTTCGCACTTGGGGTCATTCGTGATAAAACAAAACAAAAAACTTCTGAGCACATTCCCAAACTTGTTTGCCGCCAAAATATAATTACGACTTTCCTTTATGTTATTATTTCATTTCCTTGCGAATATGAAGAGCTCTGAGTGTGTAATTTAAGAATGCATTCCCAGAGTGAATTGTGATGAGGGAATTCCTGGGTCTCTGTTATGAGTTCACATTCCCCTGTTGCTCGGGAATTCGTGTACAGCGATTAGCCGGCTCGCAGATGAAACCTTGGAAGATGAAAGTAATTCGGGATCGGTCGTGCAGCTCGGAAGGGGATAGAATGTTGATCAGTACCAGAGCAAAATGACTCTAGAGAGTAATGTGCGAACTTTGAAAAAGTGACACACAGTCAAACCCCAGCGACACCAGCTCCACTAGAGGACACGAATATCCCTACTGAAACTCAACCAGTCGTTAACGAGCACTGGCTCTGATCTGATCCTCGATGTTTGCTACTTTGCACCGCATCTTAGCCTTGCTAGAATTTTCTACGTCCGCCACTGCACACACGAAAAGTTTGCTGACGCTTCTCTCGCGAAGCGAGGTGGGCGGCGCTGTGACGGAGGCCCATTTTTGGTGCAAGGGAAGGATGGGTCTTCGCATTTGCTACGACTCCGAGAACCTTTCTTGCCTCGTACTCTTTTGCAAGATATGGAAGAAGCTCTGGAAATACTAGTGTCCTAATGTGCAGGGGTGCTTGAAGGCTTAGAGCGCATTCATGGAATACCGACACTGTTCCACTTCTACTCGGTTACTAGTGCTAGTAGTTACAGCAGTACTGGATGTCACTTCGTCATACTTTGTAGCAGTCAAATTTGTTTAATCTCGAAAATGTGGACACAAGAAATCCACCAGTCAGGAACAGTTGTGATGGAATAAACGGAAAAGAAAGGGGTGGCGCAAGGGAAAGACTACCAAAAAGGGAAAAGAAGTACTGAAAATGGGAAAGGCATGCTAAAAGGGGAAAGCTGTACAAGGTGTCAGGCATAATCAAAGATGCGTCGTTGCTTATCGCTTTTTAGGCTCCTGTGATTAAGCAGGCACATAGCATCCTGAAAACTGTATATAGTCACCACCAAAAATAATTCTGGCTGAATGATATATTTTGGTCTTCACCAAGGGCCCATGATCGTCTGTCTCTAAAGAGTTTTGCTCACAAAATAACCACCAGCAACCTTAAAGTTTGCCTCTTCCCGACCAAAAATACTTTGGCCCAAATGATAACTTTGAATGCTCGCCAAGAGTTAATGATCATTGGTGTCTCGAGGGCTGCGCATCAGCTTAAGTATGCTAGGAATTCATTCCTAAACGAAACCTTTGAAGCATATATGATTATGGGTCCTAGACGAACATGTTCATTAGACATGTTGAATCCGTATATGCAAATTATTTTCTCTCCGGACAAACAGTTCGCCCGGAATCCGGGCAAAACAGGAAAATTTGTTTAAAGTAAAAGTTCTATCAAAAGTTGATTAGAGGTCCGATTTAACTGTAAAGAGACATCCTGAATCCGTATATGATAATTGTTTTCTCTCCGTACAAATAGTTCGCCCGGAATCCGGCCAAAACCAGAAAATTGTCTAAAAGTAACAGTTCTTTCTGAAGTTGAGCAGTTTGGGCGTAATTTTTCAATATAACACTACTAGGGTATCATTTAGGGTCAGGCACTGGTTAAAATTAGGTCTTAGTACCACAGGAAATACAAATCCAACCCAGCCGTAGAACTTCGACAGCCCACTTGCTAACTACCGCTGCAAGTGCCGTATAAGCTTTCTGCTAATGTTTTTGTTTTAATTTCCTCTAAAGCTGGCTTATGGTGTCGTTCGAAGCGAATATGTAGCTTTCTAATGTATGGACGCCTGGCGTAGCACCTTAACTTATAGCCGTAATATTTTTTAAGGACAGAGTATTGCGGATGTTTCGTAGTATCCCTCCCATATTGTGTCTGGCCTGGCTTTATTGGTGATGCAAGGGAACTTGTTTTGGGGGGAAGGTTTGTCCGTCTGTCGTCAGTTAGAAGAGTTAGTGTTAGAACTAGGGAAGGGGTTGAGACCTCTTTTTGAAACTTGGTATGTAAATTATTCGGGTCAAAGTACAGGTCCAGATCACAGAAGGGCTTAAATCTCTGTTGTACCGTTATTGATGGCGTCAGTCATTTTCTGCGAAAGAAGGAGATTAAAAAGATGAGATCATGTTATTTTAAATATGCGAAGCACCTGCTCCACTTGTCAGAAATTATGTCATAACCATACATTGAGGGAGAAATTCAAAATTCAAGATGCAAGTGTGACACTTTTGGATGTTTCCTCATCGCTTTAAAAAATCATAGACAACAGGGCCCAACCAGTGCACGACGTCGTCCACTGCTTCCTGACCGAAGATTGAAAATTAAATGTTTTGTTTATTTTGTTTATTTTCTTCATTTACTCCGCCTTTTCAAAATGGTGGGTCATAAATAAATTACTTACTTACTTTACTTATTTATTTATTCTCACCTCTCCTGTCGTGGGTCAGCAGAGAAGGATTGGGGTTACCCTCAAGCGGGTATTTTGGACTGCCGGTGCTCAACAGGAGATCAATCGCTGCGATTTATTGCTTTTTCTCCATATTTTAAAACTAACTTACTACGTCCATTGCCGTCTTTTACTGGTGGTGGACCCTAGGTCATCCATGGGTTTTGGCCCCTTTTCATGAATCAAAATTGTAAAAGCGCCAGCACATTAGCACACAGGATGCTGGGGTGAGTCACACTGGTCAAATCTGAGCATATTTCGGTAACGTAAATGACGGTGCAGCGTAGTTGGTCACACCTGGATCCTGGATGGTATTGAACAAGGCAACACGGCTAGCAACCGTAGCCTGGTTTCTGAGCAATTTAAACCGGCCGCTTGGCCTCTCGTTTCCCCTGGCCCCCCGCCCAGGCCTAACTGGCCTAAGGGTAATGACGTCACTGACTACGTCGTGATAACAATCGTGCTTGTTGCTTGCATATTCTTCCGTTTCGGTTGTGAAACGATTGGGGGTCGACCCCTCGCAGAGAGGTGAGGATATTATGCTTATCTGTGGTGGAGGAACTGTAGACCAAAAGAGTGATAACCATAATACCATTTGACTCGTGGGCTACAGGCTTGTCTGGGAAAGGAAGCAGGTACCAAGTATACTTGGGTCGGACGGAACCTGATGGAGTTTGCATCCAGTCCACTGAAGTAGCAGACTTTGGAAGTAAATATCGAGGGGTTGACCACTCTGCGTGGGTCTATCGTGGCAACCCAGCACTGGTTGCCACGGGTTAAAACCGTAAAATCAGCATGTTTAGAGGCTGAAATCTCCTAATTTATGTCTGGTGCCGGTACTGGCGCTGCTGGTTTCGGTCGCTGCCCTTAAAGAGTGAGGAGTAGGTGCCGGAGAGTCGGTAACCCGTCGGGAAATGTCCATCAATTTCAGGGCGTTCTTGGAACAACGAAGATCGTCGAACCCATGCTGAAATGCATGATTGGGGAAAACAATTCCGCATGCAACACAACGATGTTAGAAAGTTGGTGTAAATCTGGATCAAAATACATGTCATGTTTGTTCATGGATCCGGCAGCACTGTATGTTGGAATGGGGAAGGGAATACAGTTAATGCATGGACAAATAGTCTGCAATATCTCCCGTTGTGATCCCACCGAAACATTTGGTTTGAATGAATGATTTAATTTTATTGACCCGCCGCACTACATGAGAACTACTGGAGGATGATAAAGAAAAAAACGAAAATGGTACATTAGCTTCTTGAGTCTCTTCATATGACCGTAGTCTCGGATGCCTCTTATAGTTCTCTTTTTCCGATAAATTTGTGAGGCTGGGATATTCCTGTATTGATGAAAGAAGGGCGCGGTTAGAACCGCCTGAACACATGCTTGGAAAAAATCAGCAGGTTATGAATAACAGAATAAGTCGAAAGTATTCTGGAATGCTAAACAATTATCTGGATTCTCGTCTTCTTGGAGTGGGCTGCGCAATGGCGCGACAATAGGAATCAGTTGCTATGACACTTTGAACAACGCTGCTATGCACCAATCCGGTACAAATATGTTTTTTTTCGATCAACCCGCGAAACCGAGAAACAGTAAATGACTTCGGCCACGCTGTGGCAGGAGGCTATGGCCTCTGGATCTGATAACACCTGTGTCGTCGTAAAGATCGCGATAACACCAGGGCTCGAAGGTTTGACAGAGTCACAGACCTTTTGCTTCAGAGACACCAGTCATTGGTCTCTGAAATATTGAATTTACTCTTGGTTGATTCAACAGTTTAATGCGCCCTTTTGCCGCTAGATTAGGAACTGATACATTTCAGAGAGGACATTGATGATGATATATTTATTACCCATTTGTATGACAACAAATTCGTCCTAAATGGAGTATGAAAAGAAGAAGAAAGGAAAAGAAAAAACAAAACAACAATTGCAATTGATCTACATCAGCTCAATCACACACACATCACGGAAAGACACATAGCAAGATATAAACTGTGGCTAATGTCCAAGCCCGCCGCAAAACGATCACGCCGGTCTTTTATCTGTTGATTTGGATTTACAATACCGTATTTTCTCGCAACGTGTGTATTTCTGATCCAGAGGGTTCAGTAAAAACTTAACATACTTAAAATAAATGGAACGGATGTATTTCTTATCAGTCGCTGTAAATATGGGCCAAAAAGGGGATAGTGCTAGGATGGGGGTTTCAAATATCGAATAGAGGCGGGCTAGGATTAAGGAACACGACTGGGGAAAAAAGGTGGTAGGAGTCTGCTGGGTGTACTGGTCTACTGGGGCAGTAGACTGCAACTTAGGACAGATGACCAATGCGCGTTTCTTTCAAGAATTTGACAAATACAGCAGAGACCGTCGGCGTTACTTTCTTATGTCTGCCGATGAATTCGGACCTTGAAATAGCTACATCGGATCTTTTTTAGTGTGCTAACTATAAGCCGCGAGATTAAAAAAGAGGTATTTTACAGTCAATAGAAGAGACGGTTGGGGTAATGTAGGTAACCTCTTCATTTCCCATTTTGTATGTAGGATGAAACTTAACTTTGACTTACCTTTTGAAGTGACTTAAGAGCCCGACTGGAACTGTCGATCAATCGAGTTTGTGACCTTGCCCGCGTGGAGGAAACTGTTGCCGGATGCGATAGCGATGACAGCGACTGGGGACCCGGCTACGACGGAGGAGAGGAGATCACGAAGGCAGTGAGAAAAGAGTTGGCTACTTCGCTAAGAGACCTCATACAGCACGGATTGCACCATGTAAGCTTATTCCTTCTTATAGCACTTGCCCTTCGGCAAGTGCCATATAGCGATTATAATTTCTGTTTGTCAGTCGGTCCCGGTTTTGCTAGCTAGGGCACTTCCAGATAAGCTAGGACGATAAAACCTGGTAGACAAATCAGGGACCGGACCAGTCGCTTCCCCGGTCCGACCATCTGGAGGGGAGTGGAGGGAGGGGGCAACCGAAAAAACTAGAGAAAATTAGGTATTTTTAGCTTAGGAACGGGTAATCGGATCTTAATGAAACTTGATATATGGAAGGACGTCTTGTCATAGACGTTCCTTTTAAATCCAGACCGGATCCGGTGATTCCAGTGACATTGGGAGGAGTTGGAGGGGGAAACTGGAAATCTTGGAAAACGCCTAGAGTAAAGAGATCGGGATTAAACTTGGTGGAAAGAACAAGCACAAGTCCTAGATACGTGATTTACATAACCGGGACGGATCGCTCACTTTGGGGGAGTTGGGGGGGGGGGGGGGGTGTTTATATTCATCCCGCGAGTTCGGTGCTTCCTGATGTGCTAAGACGATGACAGTTGGCAGGCATGCAGGGACCCGAATAGATTGACTTGGGAATAGTCGTTTCCCTGATCCGACCATCTGGGGGGGGGGGGGCTGGAGGGAGTGAGAATACGGAAAAGTGAGGTATTTTTAACTTAAGAACGGGTGATGGGATCTTGATAAAACTTGATATATAGAAAGACCCATTTTCAGTCCGGACCGGATCCGGTGACATTGGGGTGGTGGAGGGGGGGGGGAACCGGAAATCTTGGGAAACGCTTTGAGTGGTGGGTTCGGGATGAAACTTGTTGGGAACAACAAGCGCAAGTCCTACATACTTGAGTGACATAACCGGACCGGATGCGGTCACTGTGGGGGAGTTCGGGGAGGGGATCCGAGTTTCTAGTGATCCCGTGAGTTCGGTAGTTCCTGATGTGCTAGGACGATGAAACTTTGCAGGCGTGCAGGCACCTGAACAGATTGACTTGAGAATGTAGTTTCCCCGATCCGACCATCGTGGGTGGAGTGAAAGGATTGGGATTATAATGTAAAATTTCAATACCTCCATTTTATCTTGCAAAAATTGCAAATATTCGCTGAAAAATTGGAAAAATTGCGAAAAAAAAAAGCTGAAAAATAAGATGCTGACGTCGAGTATTGTGTCTGTACAAATTTTCATCTTTATCAGACCACAACCGAAGAACTCAGTCAAGATTATGCTCTAACCTCGTGTAAATTTATCGGAAGTATCTCTCTGCAAGTGAGCAGATCGACTCTGTGGCAGGTTTGCTCACTAACACTCAGATCACTTCCTCTGTTCAAAGGGTTCAGAACATTCTGAACATTGGCGGCTAGATGAATAGGTCCTACGCAGAATTCCTTTCTGCTAATCAGAATCTGTTTGGCCGCCAGTTCTTCAGTTTTAAGTTAGCGAGGGATTTTTTTACGTATAATTTCCCTGGAAAACATTGTCCAATGCGCAAACGAAGGAGTTTCGAGCCTCCCTCTTAAGAATAATGAATAGACCTAGTAAGAAGTCCTTATTCGAGAATGGTCCCATTGTTTCGCTTGTGAGAAGCTCATGACTTTTTCACTTGTTTATTGATTACTGTAGTGGGTTTTCATATGAAATAAAAATAACTGACGTGAAACAAGTTCACATGAATGACCGGCTCACTTGACAGACCTCCAGCATCCGGTAACGTCCACTGACAGCGCAGAATAATTATACCGCAACAGCAACATGAGGTTTTTTTGTAAAGTGAGAAACTCCTCTTAATATGCCAAACATCCTTTCTGCTAAGCTTAATTTACAGAGGAGTTAATGGTAAGTTATTTCTGATGTTCGTCAAGTTCAATCAGTGCAAGAATCTAATTTGCAAGACAAACAAGAGTTTCCGTCTTCCGGATATGAAACCGCTGCCCCTCCCTTGCCGATCCTGTTTTGTCTAACCTAGTAATCAAATAGAATATAATCCCAGTTACAAATAAAAAAACTCTTTCTTTTCCTATCATATGTATCCTTCGTATCTAAATCACACTCTAATTGCCTTCAAATGCAATGCAACCCTTGGCTAACCTGACTCATCCGCAGTTATCCATCAAAGCTGCAAAGAATCGCCTTCCTACGAACCTGTTGGACATGATTGCGTACCGCTTTTGGACATGATTGTGTAGTGAGTGGGCGCAAACTCCCGGAAATTGCAGCGAAAATTGCAAAAATTCGCCGTATTTTTAAATTTTTCCGTATTTTTCAGTTTTGTGAAATATTTCAGTTTCTCGGAATATTCGTAATTTTCGAGAGGCCTCCGAATATTTGAATTTTGTGAATATTCGATTGAATTTTTTTACTGAAAAATTCGGTTTTTACATATATAATTGGGATCCGGAATCTAGTGGCAAGCTCAGCTAGTGAGCGGGGGATCGGATTTAAATGAAACTTGATATTCAGAAAGACCTCATGCCTCCCATACCTTCCCATTTTAAATCAGGACCGAATCCGGTGACATTGGGGGGAGTCGGAAGGGGGAACAGACACGCCTAGAGAGGAGGGATCGGGATAGAACTTGGTGGGAAGAACAAGCACAAGTCCTAGATACGTCATTGACATAATAGGACCAGATTCGGGCACTGTGGGGGAGTTGGAGGTTCCAGGTTTCTAGTGATCGCACGAGTTCGGTATTTCCTGATGTGCTAGAACGATGAAACTTGGTAGGCTTGTCAGGGACCCGAACAAATTGACTTGTGAATAGTCGTTTCCTCGATCCGACCATTATGGGAGGAGTGGAGGGATGGGGAATCCGGAATCTAGGGGGATGGGCAGCTTTTGAATGGGTGATTAGATTTGAATGAAACTTGGCGTGGAAAGAGCTATCGTCTCAGATGTTCTGTGGCAAAACCGGGTCGGGTTCAATACTTGTGGGTGGAGGGGGCACCTGAAAACTTTTGAAACACTTATAGCTAAGTAGAGGGATTGGGATGGAACTTGGCGGGGAGAACATGCATTAGGCCTTCATTGGCGGAGCCAGATCGCATCGAAGCTCTGTGGGGGGTGATGGAGGGGGTTTCCCGGAATTCCAGTGATCGCCAGTTAGGATAGTTCCAGATGTTGTAAGGACGATGAAACTTTGCAGGCATTTTAGTGACGTATGGATCCCACACAATGCCCTAGGAAAGTTTGGGGAGTTGAGGGAAGAGGAATCCGGAAATCACTGACTTGCGTAAGTTGCGAACGAGTCTTCCGATTCGAGTGAAACTTTATGGGTGGTAAAAACTGTGCACCTAGACAAGCGGACATGCGTCCGAACCACATAAAGCCACGATCAGGGGAGCTGGGGGGGGGGGGGGGGCTTTTTGACATGCACAAGTCAGAATGGGATGCAAGTTGGACAGTACCTAGTTTATGTAGTCTTGATTTGTTATTTTGCGTCCGGACCGGATCCGGCCAAGGTAGGTGGAGGGATGAAGCGGGAACCGGAAATGTGTTGATAGGCTATGCTGCGATTGCTGTCGAACTTGATGGACGTGAAGAGGAGATGTCAGAGATGCGAAGTTTATGTTTCTGAGTCGTGTTCAGCCACTGTGGGGGGGGGGAGTTAGGATGGAAGTCCCGGAGATGATGTTGTTCGCATAGAGGTCAAACAAGTTGAACGATTTGAATGAAACTTGGAACGTAGAGGAATTATATGCCCTAGATGGTACATTGTGGGGTTCAAACCGGATCCGACAACGGTGGGGGGGGGGAGTCACCGGAAGTTTAACAAAATGCTCAGTTTCGAGTGAAACTTGATAGGTGGTAAATGCTTCAGATGATCAATTTAGGAGTAGAACCAGATTCGACTGCGTGCGAGGAGATGAGGGGTACCGGAAATCATGTGGCACGTCTAGGGACCAAACGAGTGAATCTATTGGGTTGAAACTTGGAAGGTAGTTAAGTCATGCTCTAGATGATCCGAGGCGATGCCAGAAATGTTCAACTTGTATGAAAGATATCCTATTTCTAGGTCCAAACTAGTGCCATAATAATAATAATTTATTAAAGCCAACAAAGGGCCATACAGCAGTATTCATTATCGCACTTAAATAACAAAATTGAACTTCAAAGTTACATACAATAAAATCACTTCTTCTTACCCTTCCAGCATTGCCAAATTACCTCCGATCTAAACTTCCAGTATACACTTAAAATATTTACATACCGACCGAATTATCTGACGATTTGTCGACTTCATAATACCAGGGAATAGTATGGGCACCCCACCAAAAAAAACATCTCTAATTTCCTTCACCCCCGGACAATCTGTCAGCAGATGGCATAAGCTCTCTTCTACCTCACCACAAAATCTTCTGCTAATTCCAGGTAACAGTAGCGAAGGGATGAGTGATTAGGCCAAGTTAGTTGAAGCTGAGCTGGCCCCGATGAGAATTTTTGAAGAATTAGTTAAATGGAGTTGTAAGTTTTGATAGCATACAATAGTAACTGTTATCACCGCTATTTAGCAAGACTGCATGCTACTATAGCAAGACGGAATACTTCTGCTTAAGGCTGGCCAAGTCTGTGGCACATTAAATGATAGTATTATGTACTATTATTTATCAATACATGCAACTTTTAGGTACAACTATCATACAATTACAGGCTACAAATGTTTTCATCGAGGAAGAGGAACCTCCGCCTCGAAATTTGTCGCCCACCCTTCGCTGATAATTCTGGTCGGTTCAAACCCGGGGTTGAGTCCAAAAAAAACGCACTTGGCTAACAGTCGTCTAACGACTGGTCAAACTGCCATGTGCTTGCTCTCCTTCGGAAAAATGGCACAGTGGAACTACCTGCATAATGCAGCTGAAGCGTTTTCCCTTGGTACCTTTAAAGGACCCCTAGCACCGTTTACTCTTCAACTTACAGTACTCCAAAATATTTGAATTCTTTAAAACTATGCTGTGCTTTCATTGCTTTCTTTTGGTTGTCCCTTTTCCAAGACTCGGTGACTTGTAGTCGAAACAGGGAAACAATTTACATAACCGGTTTTTGGGATCCCAAAATGAAGTGGAGGGATACCTATGACATCGCAAAATTGTCCGTCTGTTAGCACCATTACTCTCGAAGTGGTGGAGATATTTTGATCAAACTTGGCTTTAGGACTCTTTAGGTCGAACAAAGTACAGATCAAGTTCGAAGATGGGCTATAGCCCTATATGTAGGGGTGGAGGAGGGGTTTTAAATTAAGGGGGTTTATTTTTTTAAAGCTAATGAAATTTTTTTCACTTGGCTAACAGTCATCTAACGACAGGTTAAACTGCCATGTACTTGCTCTCCTTCGGAAAAACGGCACAGTGGAACTACCTGCATAACGCAGCTGAAACATTTTCCTGGGGTACCTTTAAAGGACCCCTCGCACCGTTTACTCTTCAACTTACAGCATTTCGAAATATTTGAATACTTTAAAACTATGCTTTTCTTTCATAAATAACCCACGGTTTTCGTTGTCTTAAGCCTTTTCCAAGACTCGGTGACTTGTAGCGGAAACAGGGAAACATATCCGTGTTTTTGGGATCCCAGAACGAAGTGGAGGGATACCTATGACATCGCAAAGTTGTCCGTCTGTTCGCACGATAACTCCCGAAGGGGTTGAGATAGTGTGATCAAACCTAGCTTTAGGACTCTTTAGGTCAAAGTACAGGTCAAGTTCGAATAGCCATATATTTAGGGGTGGAGGATGGGTTTTAAATTAAGGGGAACAAACAAATATTTTTTAAAAGCTAATGTCGAATTAGGGGTAAGGAGCCATGCTGAATCCGAATATGAAATTTATTTTCTCGCCGGACAAATAGTTCACCCGGAATCCGACGGAAACCGGAAAATTTGCGAAAAGTAAAAGTTTAATCTGAAGTTTATTAGAGGTTCATTTTAGAGGCAAAGAGACGTGCTCAGTCTGAATATGAAAACTATTTTCTCGCCGTACAATTAGTTTGGCCTGAATCCGGCCAAAACCGGAGAATATTGCTTAAAATAAAAGTCTTATTTAAATGTGATAAGATGTTCGATTTGCGGTTAAGAAGACGTGCTGGATTCATATATGACAATAATCATCTGCATAACACAGGATAGATAGGTCTAGTCCTTTATGAATACAACACAATGGAAGGTTTGATTGGGCAGATATAGGTAAGACAAGTCCTTTAAAAGCTTGAGGGCAACCCGCTGGTGATAGTAGAACGACTGCAGTGCCACTGTCTTGAGAATGAAAAGAGAAAGGTTCAGGTCCATTTATTATCGTTACTATACACTGTCAGTAGTTTCATAACAGATGCGCAGTTACAACAGATAACACTTAGGATGCTAGCTGGTATGATTTTAAGGTCCAAACTAAGTTGTATCGGAATTTCACACCAGCGTGAAGTCACACCCATTTGATCTATTTTCCCTAGAAAGACGAAAAATTGTAGTTTATTCCTATCGGTGAATACAATCCTAGTGCTACTGTAGTGGTCCCACTTGGAAAAGGGGTGATACAAGGTTCTCTTACAAGATCTAGATCTCCCCCGATCTCTGTAATAATAGCGTCCTGAATGCCAAATCAGAAGTTCCTTCTTCCTGTGTCCTAAAAAAATTGATGTCTCTCTGTTAACTTATGCTGACGACGTACTTAACTTAAGTAGATCAACTTTAAGTATTGAAAGTAATTTCAGTATTTTTGAGACTGAGTATAGCTTGATCGGACTCAAGTTCAATGCTTCAAAGTCAGACGTACTATTCTTTAATGATCGAGAAAAAATGTACAGACCAGTCCAACTTGGTAGCTCTATGCTTTTTACGACAGAATCGATACCGTGCCTTGGTGTCGCCATAGGAAGTCCCGATGAAAAATTTATCTCAAAATAGTACTATGAAGTAGTACGAAAAAGTAGCGTGCAGTACTAACGATGCTACTACATGCTTCTACTTCAAGGCTACTGTGTTACATGCTACTAGTAGCAAGACTGGATGCTACTATGGCAAGACAGGATGTTACTGGATACTACTACGTAAGATTGGACCAGTCTGAGGCACATTGAATGATAGTATTATTTTCTATTACATAGTATTACATGCAACGTTTTCGTACTACTACCATACTACTACGCATGCTACAAATTGTTATCGGTGTACACTAAAAGAGACTCGGTCTCTCCTTTTACAAAACGCGGAGAAGAAACTTCGATTCGCTTACGCTTCCATCGTGGCAGACCAGGTCTACTTTTCACGCAGTCTGCTGGCCAAACTCTGTGACACGGCGCTGTGACACTACCATACGTTTTATATCTAGCTCCATTTCGGAAACTATTCACGACTACCGAGCAGTCTCGAGTCCGGTCGCCTTATTTTCGTTAGCTAAAATATTTGTTAAAAATGCCACCGTGGACACGCAACAGGTACCTAATAAGAAAATTCAGCCTGGGAGAACCCAACGAGGCTGTAGATAAGTTAGTCCAGAAAGTTCTTGGAACAGCCGCACACCCGTGGTTACCAGTACTTTGTGCCCAATGGATGACCACTGATTAACTCGCCCTTTGTGTTTAACTTCATCTGTATACATTTTTTCATTGGTCGCTAATTGTCTTTTCCTCTCTTTTGTTCTTTATTTCTTTTTCTTCATTTACTCCGTCCTTGTTCAGTTTCAATGTAAAGGGTTATAAAGAACATACATACATACATATATTTGAATATATGTATATATAGCCGAGTGGCCAGTGAGGCATCGGTCGCGTTTCATTTATAAATTGACCTAGGGACAATCAGATCCTATGCCGGGTCATGAATCACATGACGTCACGACTGTATGGAATTCCGATGTAACTTAGTCGACACCTTTTCAACCGTTACGCATTGAAACCGAAACACCGCCGGAAAAACCTCTGCTGACTTTGTTGTTTGTTATCAATCGAAAAAGTCAGCAGATGCTTTGCGGCGTTTTTCGGCTCATCCTGGCAAAACTTACTATGCGTAACGCTTGCAAAATCACATTAGATAATATGCTGAGCGTAATCTATTGAAACTGCGCATTCATCTGTTGTCTGTTGTGAAATTTCTGACAGTTCAGCAGTTGCACAAAATAAGAATTTGCACTAATCCGGCAGAGATAATTATTATATGATTTGGTAATGGTATTCTGATTTTTTAGGCGTCATTGAAACAGTTACTGCTATTCCATGTTTTGAGGATTTTTCTTACATTCCAGGGCAGCAGTACGAGCCTGGTCCCCTTTCTTGGTTGTTTACGTAAACCATCCAACGAAATTGTCTCTCCTGCTTATAACCAGTCTGTTCACGCATGGAACATCGTCTTGTCCTACTATGAAACGATGAATGGGGACAAGTATGTCACACAACCACAAAGAAGCCTGGCAAACAGTTTCCGGCTGGATATGGTGGGGAGCTCAGCCGTTACGCTCAAACAGGTAAGTCTGGCCTCGATGTCCAACCTCACTATGGCAGGCTAGCTGTAGTCTGCGTATTGCTGTGCTTTTACCTTCGATTTTGGCCATGTTTTCTTACGGTAACCTTTGCCAAGGTCTTTGTTAAAGGCTATGCATAGAAGAAAAGCACGAAACACGGCCGGAAAAAAAAATCTACTTTCCTATTTGTCGCCATGACATCGGAAAAGTCAGCAGATACTTTTTCAGCTCTTCTTGGCGGTCCTTGATATGCATAACCTCCAATACATATGCAAGATCATAAGAGATAACATCCAAGTGTTATCTGTTGAAACTGCCCATCCTTGTGTTATCTGTTATAAAAGTTCTGACGATGTGTCGACATGGGTTACCTTCTTTGCGGTATGCTTTGGTTGGATGGTCACTTTTGAGGCGGCTTTTTTGAGGCCTTCCCATCCCAAGAGCTGATGGCTCTATTGTCTCAGAGTTGTGAAAATCTTCTTCTTGTGCGATTGACGGTGGTGCTGAAAATCCTGGCAGGAATTCCAGTCCATGGTCACTCTACCTGGTTATCTGCCCGAACCATGCGGAATTGTCTCTCCTGCTTATAACCAGTCTGTCCACGCATGGAACATCGTCTTGTCCTACTATGAAACGATGAACGGGACGAGGACTCCTTGAACACCCAACTCTCCGATCCCTTTTACCCCCTGATTTTGAGGATGAACGCCCTAGGCCACCAAGAGAAGTATCCACCAAAGTCCCGAACCTCGTGCCGATCGCTTGTAACCGGAAAAGATATTGTAATAGCTTCATTCCGAAATTTGTGGATTTTTACAATAATGTTGTTTCGTCTTAGTTATTTTGTTATAAATTTTATTTCGGGTGTTGACTTCAATGGTTTACCTTTTATTTTGATTACGAATTTGATTCTAACAATTGTTGTATATATTACCTGACAAAGGTCAAACAATTTGGTTGGACAACCACGAAATTGTGTACCTGAATTATACAATAAATCAAATCAAGTCAAATATTGTCGGTAGTGAAGATGCACACTTTAAGGTATAACTGAAAAGCAACTTATTTCGTATTATTTAATTGATTACACCGTCACAAGAGATTTTTTTTGTCTCGCCATATGCTCTAGTATGATGTTCAGAATATCTACGGCCGACCTCACGAAAGCAAGTTCCACTATCACTCAGAAAATTTGAATCTCAATACAAACGCAGCTTTTCGGTGGCCAGTGGTGAGCTAGGCGAGCATTGCTGAACACTTATCTTTTGTACTTCAAGCATAAAACACAGGTACAAGGCATACAGGTACTACAAATCCGACAAGGAAAGCCCACTGTACGAAAATCGATTTTTCAGGTATGGAGGAGCAACGAATTCACGCCCCGATGAAAAATTTGTAGCCTGTGTAGTTGTATGACATTTGTACCAAAAAGTTGCATGTATTGATATAAAATAGTAAAGAATACTATCATTTAATGTGCCTCAGACTGGGCCAATCTTAAGCAGTAGTAGGCAGTGTACCCTGTCTTGCTATAGTAGCATCGAGTCTTGCTAATAGTAGCATACAGTAGAATGCAGTAAAACGGTAGCTTTGAAGTAGAAGAATGTTGTAGTATCAGTTGATACTGCATGCTACTTTTTCGTACAATTTCGTACTACTATTTTGAGATAAATTTTTCATGGGGGTATTTTTGTCGGGTTTTAAAGCCTGTTTAAGTGAATAAGTGATGTGTAAGTAGGGTGTTCTATCTCAGTCCTTTTCGGTTAAGTATAAGTATGCTGGTTGCCTTCCTCCTGACAGGAACCTAATAAGAGGAAAGGAACGATTTCTTTTTCCTCCTTTTAGGATGCTTGCCTCCTGTTGCAGCTTCCCCATTTGAGTATGCATTTACCGTTTTTAGTACCTTTGTTCATTGTCAGTAGTATTTCTCCTTTCCCTTCTCACCATGCCTTCCCTTTCCCGTTTTTAGTCTTATTGAGAGTCGAGTTAGAAAGCGGAAGGTCTTAAATCTCTCAGTAATTTTGGCGTTTGACGTCCGCGTCCTAAGTGAGAAGCAGAAAAACATACTAAAAAATACAAAGTTATCTGGGTAAACGGACTATACTGGCTGTGGTACTTGGCGGTGGAAAGAAAAAGAAAGTGTTTCCTCACTGGACCATGAGAAGGTCGTAAAACCATCGATGTCATATCGTCTTTGGGACGGTCCTTAACTTTGTTTCCACAGACGGTTGTTTGCGCTTCGGCTTGACGGATTCCACGAGACAGAAATGACCGCTTTCTACAGTTAAGTAAGTAAGTAAGTAATTTATTTATGACCCGCCATTTCGGAAAGGCGGAGTAAATGAAGAAAGTAAACAAAACACATACAAACACAGAAAAAGACACTTAATTTTTAATCTTCGGTCAGGAAACAGTGGACGACGTCGTGTGCTGGTTGGGCCCTGTTGTCCATGATTTTTGAAAGCGATGAGGAAACATCCAAAAGGGTAGCACTTGCATCTTGAATTTTGAACTTCTCCGTCAATGTATGGTCTGTGGGGTTTAATTTACAAAGTCGTGTGATGACGTAACAAGGTGGACGACAGCATCTTTCGTCATATCCATGCAAACCTGACATGACACGAGCAGTGGCTTTTGATGTCGAAGAAGTCTTCGAAGAATGGTTGCGGATTCTTCCAGCAGAAACGTCAATATCATCACCGATTACTTGGAACATAGCAGATCGGGAAACTTTCGGGATTACTCGAAGAGCAACTCATTTCCCACAATTTCTCTGGAATATGACAGTCGGGTTGTTGGTAATTTTCCTCGAATCAAAAACAAAACCTTAACCAGCTGATTGGATCAAGTAAACCAGTCTGGAAACACTTTGAACGAATCAAGGCAGGCTTTTCTCAGCCTAAAGAGATGAAACAATATATGATGTTTTACTGGGAGAATCGAACGAATGTAGGAGGAGCAGCGCTAACTATTTTCTTCACTAGACATTTTTTTTCTCAGAAAATCGTTAAGTGAATGAAGTAGGCTAACTTATGCTGTACATTTATTCAAATAATGCATAAAACGGATACGTCAGCTACGATACATTGGTAGCGATAGTGTGGGGAACTGTCGTCAGCCCCCCCCCCCCCCCCGTCGCCAGCCGGATTTCATATCGCCTGGTAAACGAATAGCTGGGTTTCTTTGACCGAGCTTTCTGATCGATTGACCTTCGACTCTAATCCGGAAAAAGAACTTATGATCCCCGGGTAGGAAGGTGCAACTTAAGTCATTTTCAAAGCTCGCTGTTCATCACACTGGGAAAATTTGGTCCCTGTGCTATACTACTATACTACCGTGCTATAATCATGAGACGAGGTCTCGCGATTTCGCCGCTTGGATTTTGTCGTTTCAGAACATAACTGTAGTCTTTAATTAAGCTGAAATGAAATAGCTTCCACTCAAACGTGTTGCTGTCCCAGAGAGAATCACCTATGGAAAGCTACCTGGAAAGAGTTTCTTTCAACTTATCATTGCAGTATTGACTGTGCTTCTGCTGACAGAATGCTTTTTCGTGAAAAAAATTGCTGGATATTGAATAGCTCCATATGCGTGAGCTAGTGAAACAAAAAGTTTTCTTTTCGGATTTCTTCTTGGATCTTACCATTTTTGTAAAAATAATTCTGGCATTGGTCCCCAAAGGCGAAGAACTGCATCCTATTAAGAATACACGTAAAGTGAACAGAATGCTTCCTGACCTCTGAATTCTACCATGCGAGGTCGAGAGAATTATGCTCGGCTAGTAGAGCTTGAACTTTGAGGTTTCCTGTTTGGAATCTGACCTCGTGGTCAAATTTCGTGCATTGTCATTTGTGAAAGCCATTGGCGTTACCACGTACTTGTTAGGATACCAAAGGTGGGTGACGGGTGACAATACCTATGCAATCGTAAATGTGTCTGTCCGTCCACCCATCCTGTCAGTCTTTGATGGTGATGCTCCTGAACGGATTAAAATATTTTGGTGCGAGGGGGCGTGAGGTCTTCTGATTTTCGAACTCGACTTTGGAGCAAGGTTGCCACATGTCGCACGATAGTGTGAATTGTCACTCTATTTTGTTTGTGTCACTCTTGTCCTACGTAGGACATAAAAATCACTCTATTTCAGAAAATGACCAAATGTGTAATTTGTGCAGCAGGGATTCCGACCGAAGTGACTATTTTAAGTTTTTTTTCATGAAAGTAAAATTAAGATGTGTCATTTTTACAGAAACGATTCCGACCAAAAGTGTACATTTCATGAAAATGAATTTCACTCCCAGTTCACTCTCTGTTTTGGGCCAAAAGTCACTCTCTAAATATTTGTGATGTGGCAACCCTGCTTTGAAGGTCGAGTTTGTTAACAGGTTCTGTACTTCAACACTAAGGGGGATAAAAGGCCTTGGAAAGTTAGGATTAATTTTTTTTATTGTAGAGTAGTAGGCTATGTAGACTTATTCAGTAGAATGAAAAAAAATGCTTCACCCGAGAAAATGCCGAATATAACTTATCGTAAAAAAAAGTACACACTGAACCTAAGCATGTAATAACAAACGTCAATCGGTAGTAATTCGTCACAGACTACAGTCAGACTAAAAGATAATAAAGAATCAGCATTACGACTAATGTGTGAATTTATTCACTATAGTGATCGACATACAACCTTCATATAAGACATAAAAGGGCAAGGGTTGTTAATTGAAAATCTCTGGGGGATTTTTCGCATTGTGGTGAAAGAATTAGGGGTGTAGAATCCTTCGGGGAGTATATTACTCATTTGGGGGTTCGAATGGGCTCTTGTACCAAAAAGGATGCGCAGCGTAGTTCGTCTTCCTTCCTCCAAATTTGGTGAGCTGGAACCAAGGCCTGTATCCAGGGGGGGGGGGGGGGTTGAACCCCTCCCCCCCCCCGAAACACACAAAAAGAACGATTTTTATAGGCTTTTCCCTCTGATCTGTGGTGTTTTTTGTACTTTTTTGTCCGACCAGCAGGTAACCCCCCCCCCCCCCCCCCCGCAATAAATTCCTGGATACGGGCCGGGCTGGAACGGTCTTTAATCCTTTACTAATCCTTTTTGGTCGTTCTCAGTTCGAAGTCCAAAATACTAAACAGGATATGCAGTGCTCGAAAATCGGTCGTACAAAACCACAATATAAGTCGAAAAAGATCTTTTCAATTCAATTTCAGTTAATTGTCAAAATTCCTTCATGGGGCAAGCCGAACATTGGATTTTTCGTCATAAATATAATAACATCAACATCTTTGTCATAAATAATAAAACTTATATACAACTCGAATCAATGTATGTGATCATTGACAGTTACAGTTATATCAGAACTATAACATAACACGAGAGTTACGACGAATTATGGATTTCGACGAATGACGTCACATTACACGTAAGTCGGAACTAGGATTCAAACAATTATAAAATAAGCACGAGTTACGATGAATTATACAAGAATTTCGGTGAGTATTTATCATTTAACATTTTGGGGGCAAGATAATTTAAAGAGGAGTTTTCAAAACTGAATATGATAAAGATACTTCCTTAAAATATTGCTGTCATGAGAGCTCCGTTTTATGCAGCTAATTGTGTTGTGTGTTGATGGGTGGGGCAACCCGATCCATATTTCAAACAGAGTCCGCAAAAACTGATCCAGGCTATAGTGGGCCTTGGATTGGCAATAGTAGCCGAGGCATGACAAACTACAAGCCGATTCCTTTCGACTACCTGGCGTTAACAGATATTGCTGGATCGTATTACTACTGTAGCCCAAGCTGATAGGGAATTAGTTGGAAATTCCGTACCGCTCCTTCATCGCTACCTGTGACGTGAACATCCATATTGTCTTAATAGCTTCTGGTTCTGGTTATCTCACAGCGCTTTTATCTTGGGCCTTGATACAACCGAAGCGTTTGTTCTTTAAGCCCGAGCCCTTAGGTTGTTTATTGTTGGTAGCGTCGAGCAGTGGGGAAACACAGTGTTCCGGAGCAGTGGCGTAACGACTGAGGGGGGAAGGGGGGGGACGCCCCCCCCCCCCAATGCACGTCGGCCAGTCGGTAAAAAAAATAACCGAGTCGGCGCGAAGCGCCGCGCGATTTTTCGTCAATATAGTTGACTTTTTTCATGAAAACAGTCCGGTTTTTCTGAAAATTGTGTCGATTTTTCGTCAAAATAGTCGGTTTCTCTGAAAATCAGTCGATTTTTTTGCAAAAATGTACTTTTTGTTGTTGATAACTTTGCAGAAAAAGTCGGTAAAAATTACCCGCCAGTCGGTAAATGCCTCGTCCCCCCCCCCCCCTAAACATTTTGGCTAGTAACGCCTCTGCTTCGGAGACGTATTGGGTTCGTAGTCTTTCCGATTGGAATCCCAACTTAATATTTAACAGTATCTTAACTTTTCTCGACTTTCTTACGTCGACATTAAGGCTACTGTCCCGTCTTCGTCGACAGGCCATCGTGACCCGAGTTTAAACCCCCAAAGTAGCACCATCATTTCTGTTCGATTTATTAATTCTTGAGCTATTGAATCTTTCAGATTACTCGATACACCCTATTTATCATGAAAGCCCAGCTGTATGCAGTTTGCCGAATCCGAGGAGAATTTAAAGTTTGTCAATCTTGTCGCGCCTAAATGGTTCCCGATCGGTGCTGTGACAAGTCGTGCATCTCCTTAACTTCCCATTCTTCCGCTTGATGTCCGCCCGTCGTGCAAACCTCCTTGATCGTTTCATCAAAAAAAGTTTCCTCCATTAAGCTGAAGTGGGATAATATATCTCCCGAGTTAGCTACTTAGGACCGAGTCCCTTTGGGGATGGCTTTGATCCAAGCAGTCCGGTCAACTTGCGAATCAAGCCGCTCATTATGGCGGCTGACAAGCCTATTAGCTCACCGGATGGTTGGAAGTGAAAACGAGCTGGTTATTAGCAAGAACTAGACCTACGTTGCCCGGGCAACGTGAAGTGTTGCGGCAACCTTTGTCCGGCTTCGCCGGCTAAAGTGTTGCGAGAGCAACACTTTGGTTTTGTTTCTTCGCTGTCGGTTCAATGCTGAAATTGTCAACTTATCGAAGCTTTTGAAACGGTATGTTCTAAAAAGAATAATCACATAATCAAAAGCTGTTCTTTAGCGTTGTAAAACCAACAACAAAACAATATCGGAAGAAGGCTATCCGTAACGTTTCAGGATTAAAATACCATAGATAACACTATTAATTATTACAAAACTACCTTATTGTTTTACATTACCGTATCGTTTGTACCCGTTGCGTAAACAGTTAATCCTAGGTTATAGCGATAGACCATCGATACAAACTTCTTATTGTCATATATACAGAAATCGAATACAATGTGCACCAATTTTCAAAATTTTCTAGCCCCTCGTGAACCAATCTTACTTACAAGTCCGTCTCCGTGATTGACATCAAATTCACCGGAAACAAATAATGGATACACCAGCTATCAAAAGTTGCAAACCCCTCATCGCTGAAGATGATTATAGCATAAAAGCCGATTATTACTTACAAGTCCCATGCATGTCTTACAATTGGGAACAAAGTTGTTCTTACCATCGAATACACCTGAGACAAATAACAGGTATACCAACTAGCAAAAGCTGCAAACTCCTCGTTGCTGAAGATGATTATGAGCTAACAGTCGACTGTTGCTTACAGTCGACTGTTGCTTACAAGTCCCTTACATGTCTCACAACTGGTATCGCCTATTTTTGGTTTCAGTGTGTACCTTACTCCTGAAGTTGTCAACCCCTTGAAACTTTCAAACTGGTTTATCTCAAGAAGGATTTTTGTTCAAAAAAATGGATGGCATATATTTTGATCAGCTCTTCAAGGGCTATCGATTGCCCTAACCACAACAAAAGCATATCGGAAAAAGGGACTAAATTGACTTTGCAGTCAGTTGAACTTTATCCTTTTCAGTCGTAGACATCGTGACGGATGAAAACTTGGAATAATATCCTATATAATCTAGTTGGTATTATAAAGCTATCCGTAACTTTTTAGGAGTAAAATACCATGGATGACACTATTAATTATTACGAAACTACCTTGTTTTACATTACAGTATCGTTTGTACCCGTTACGTTAACAGTAAATCCTAGGTTACAGCGATAGACCAACGATACAAACTTTCTTACCGTCAGATTTATATAAATCGAATACAATGTGCAACAATTTGCACAAATTTCTAGCCCCTCGTGCACCGATTCTACTGACAAGTCCCTTTCCCGTGATAGACATCAAGTTCACTGGATAAAAATAATGGGTACACCGACTAGCAAAAGTTGCAAACCCCTCATCGCTGAAGATTTGTGTAGCATAACAGCCGATTATTACTTACAAGTCCCTTGCATGTTTTACATTTGGGAACCAAATTGTTCATCAAATGACAGGTACGCCAACTAGCGAGAGCTGCAAACCCCTCATTGCCGAAGATGATTATAAGCTAACAGTCGCCTGTCGCGTACAAGTCCCCTAAATGTCTCACAACTGGTATCGCCTATTTTTGGTTTCAGTGTGTACCTTACTACTGAAGTTGTCAACCCCTTGAAACTTTCAAACTGGTGTATCTCATAAAGGAATTTTTTTTACCAAAAAATTGATGTCATATACTTTGATCAGCTCATCAGCGGCTATCGATTGCCGTTGAAGTTGAACTTTATCCTTTTCAATGGTAGATATCGTGACGGATGAAAACTTGGAACAATACCTTATATAATCTAGTTGATATTATAAAGCTATCCGTAACTTTTCAGGATTAAAATACCATAGATGACACTATTAATTATTACAAAATTACCGTATTGTTTTACATTACCGTATCGTTTGTACCCGTTGCGTAAACAGTTAATCCTAGGTTATAGCGATAGACCATCGGTACAAACTTTCTTACTGTCATATTTACAGAAATCTAATACAATGTGCACCAATTTTCAAAAATTTCTAGCCCCTCGTGAACCGATTCTTACTTACAAGTCCGTCTCACGTGATTGACATCAAATTCACCGGAAACAAATAATGGATATACTAGCTATCAAAAGTTGCAAGCCCCTCATCGCTGACGATGATCATAGCATAAGCTTTTTAAACGTGATGTTCTAAAAAAATTAATCATATGATCAAAAAGTATTCTTCAGCGTTGTAAAAACAACAACAAAATAATATAGGAAGAAGGGACTAAATTAACTTTGCAGTCAGTTGTACTTTATCCTTTTCAATCGTAGACATCGTGACGGATGAAAACTTGGAACAATATCTTATATAATCTAGTTGGTAATAGAAAGCTATCCGTAACTTTTCAGGATTAAAATACCATAGATGACACTATTAATTATTATGAAATTACCTCATTGCTTTACATTTTCGTTTGTATCCGTTGTGTAAACAGTTAATCCTCGGTTACATTGATAGACCATCGACACAAACTTTCTTACCGTCAGATTTATAGAAATCAAATACAATGTGCACCCATTTGCAAAAATTCCTAGCCCCTCGTGAACCGATTCCTACTTACAAGTCCCTCTCCTGTGATATACATTAAGTTAACCGGAAACAAATAATGGGTACACCAGCTAGCAAAAGCTGCAAACCCATCATCGCAGAAGATGATTGTAGCATAACAGCCGATTATTACTTACAAGTCCCTTGCATATCTTACCATTGGGAACCAAATTGTTCTTACCATCGAATACACCGGAAACAAATAACATGTATACCAACTAGCAAAAGCTGCAAACCCCTCATTACCGAAGATGATTATGGGCTAACAGTCAACTATTGCTTAAAAGTCCCCTAGATGTATCATAACTGGTATCGCCTATTTTTGGTTTCAATGTACCTTACTATGAAGTTGTCAACCCCTTTGAAATTTTCAAACTGGTGTATCTCATGAAGGAATTTTTGTACCAAAAAATGGATGACATATACTTTGATCAGCTCATCAATGGCTATCGATTGCCGTCGAAAAAAAAATTCTACCTGTCTTAGTTCAAAAGTTGACTTTTTTGCCGTAGGCCAACTTTCTAAAGTCACGACTTAGAAAGGAGCAAAGGATAAGCTCTAGTTTCTTTAGCAATGAGAGAACTTTTAAAGTTTAAGAGGCACATCTGATACCGTTACTCTACCACAAACCAAAGTGCAAAAAAAAAAAAATTATAAACTCAGCTGAAATCGTCGCAGACATGGACAGAAACAATAGATGGCAGCACTTTGGGACCCGTGGGAAAAAGCTACTTTTGTGTCTCTGTAGATTTTCCTATTTATCACTCAAAGAAGATATGTTGGCTGTGGGGCCGGGTAACTGCCGCATATATTTAACACTTATAGATTTTAGTCCATCTTCAATTTGAAACTGGTGCCTGCCTGCTTGCGTGCTAGAACGGAGATTTCCACTCGAAAGCAGAAACATCTTTTGATGAAACGAAAGGTTCGCTACACAACTTCAGATAGTCCTCTCTGACATAGGCTATACAGCTCCACTTCACTTCGCAAACCGTAGGCTCTGGCTCGAGGACAAGCAAAAACCATCCTTATTGGCCCCAGGCAAGAGTTCTACGGAGCTTTCCAAAATGTAATGTCATATTCATCAATCCGGCCTAAGGTCCAAACTTTCCGTAAAAACCGCACAGGTTAGACCAGGAATAAAATGAAATCGGAGTCGTAGGGAAAAAAAAAAAAAAAAAAAAAAAAAAAAACGAGGACAAAACCAAAGTGTTGCTCTCGCAACACAATAAATAAGGGAAGAATTCAGAAGACTTGAATCATGCGACGTGTCTTTCCGCCCGATTCTCAAGTATCGCGGGTGGAGCCTACTCGGCGCCTGTCCCGACCACAGAGTAATTATTGGCGCTGGTTCTTCTGATCGCCGTTCTCCGTGTCAAGAAAGTGCGCCGAATTCAAATTATACAGAAAAAGGCCGACATTTTGCCGTATGCTCTACAATTAAACCGCAGCTACCACTAGTTTAAAAGACGGGATAAGGGGGCTAAAGTACAGTGAGATGATAGAAACGATGTTCAATAAGGCAGAAAAGGACCGATTTGGACTGAATACTACAAGTTTAAAGAAGGAAAGGATAAGTTTCCAAATGTTTTTACTCTAGGCTTAGAAAGTCAGGTGGAATATCCGTCTCTGGAGAAGTGGGAAGTAACATTTACTTCTTCTTTTTTTCACAAAATTTTTTTTTTCACATTTTTTATCAAGCAGAACATGTTACCTCCGTTACCTCTGGGTAACAAGTACTATGTCTTTGCTCTACCAACTATACTATCGAATGCAAATTTTAATGCATAAAAGCCAACAAGGGCCATCGCTATCTTACCAACACACTATAGCCTACCTATGCATAGACCTACAGGGATTTGCAATTTTCCCTATGATGTTACTCCTATCCGGAGGAACCTTCCAAACAGTTGGATAGCCTGGAAACTTTTTTCCTTCATTATCTCATCCTTCATATCAGGAAAGCAGCAACCTGTTCTTTCCAGAGAAGTGCATAAACACCGAAAAACGAGAGCTACGAGCTCGTATGACACTTGCTATGAGTAGGTGATGAAAGAAAGCAGTGAGAACGTCGCAATCTACCCCTTCAACCCCTCTAGGTTCGGACCTAAAAATAGGATATTTAGTGTGACTCGGGTCGAGTATTTCCGGGAAATTTCCTGCACTCGGATCAATTAGATCCACTCGTTTGATCCTTAGACATGACACACGATTTCCGGTAACCCTCCTCCAACTCCCCCTACTGCGGCCGAATCTGGTTCATACACATAAATGGATCATCTAAAGCATACTCTCTTATCACCTTTTCAAGTTTCACTGGAATCTGAGCATTTTGGGGAAATACCGTACCCCCCCCCCCCACCGTGCTGATCCGGTCATCCAAATCGTTTTACTCGTTTGACCCCTTTGGGAGCCACACAATTTCCGACACTCCTCCTCGACCTCCTTCCACTGTGGGCGAATGCGACTGGGCCACATAATTACGTTCTCTGACATACTCTCTTCCCGTCCATCAAGTTTTATCTGTAAATTTTCGCACCCGTAAAGTTTCACTTGAACCGGACCACATATTCAGGTACTTACGATCAGTTATTCCTGGTACGCCTTCCCTAAACTCCCCCAAAAGTTGTTGAATCCAGGAAGGTAAGCGTCCTTAAATTTTCCTTGAGCCCAAGCTGGCTTTGAAACATACATTCAACTAATGTATACAACCGATACCTCAGCTACTATGCTTCATCAGCTACGATGAAGCATCGTAGCTGACGTACCCGTTGTATACATTATTTGAATATATGAAGCTAATGTGCCTGCCATGGTTCATCGTCCTTAGAACATCTTGAAGTATCGTAAATCGCGATCACCAGAATTCCCGCTCCGTCGACTCTAAGCGTATGTCGAAATTTTTGGTGCCCCCCTCCAACTCCCAACGTAAGTATCAGATCCGGTGGACTTGAAATGGAACCTTTGAGACCACAGCTCTTTTCACTTGCTCTTTCCAAATTCGATCAACCGTTCGAAAGTTGTGCATGGTAATAGATTCCGGATTCTCCCCCCCCCCCCACCCCCATGATGGTCTGATCGGATAAACGACTATTCTGAGGTTAGTCCGATCGGGTCCCTGATATGTCTTCTAAAGTTCATGATCCTAGTACATCAGCAAGTACAAAACCCGGGATCACCAAAATTTGGGAGCCCCCTCCAACTCCCCCTACAGTATACCGTCTGGTTATGCCAACGATATAGGTAGGACTTGCGCTTGTTCTTCCAACCAAGTTTCATCCGGATCCCTCCACTCTAAGCGTCTCGAAAGATTTTCGGTTCCCTGCCCCTGTCTTTCTAATTGTCAAGTTCCATTGAGATTCGATCACCCGTTCGAAAGCTGTACATACCTCAAGTTTCCGGATGCCCCCCCCTTCCCCTCCCGCCAGATGGTCGGTCTTTGATAGGTGTGCCAAGTTTCGTCGTCCTAGCTTATGTGGAGAGCCCCAACTAGCAAAACACCGACCGACAGAAATTGCGATCGCTATGTGGCGTTCGGCCGAAGGGCAGGTGCCATAAAAACACATGCATTCAGGTTGCTACTCGCAAGTGGCTCACCACTAGGGTGCGTTTTGGCTACTCAGGGATTCTTATTTTCCTTCCATCAGCATAATGAATCATTGAATAATTATAGATGTAACATGTGTGTTCGTCATTTTCACTATTTTTGGTCTCATTTTTATGGCACCTGCCTTCCGGCCAAAGCCATGTACCGATCACTTTACCGTCGGTCGGTCGATCAGTCCGGTGTTTGCGAGTTAGGGTACTTCGAGATATGCTAGGACGATGAAACTTGGCAGGCGTGTTAGGGACCCCACCAAACTAACTTGGACTTAGTCACTTGCCAGATCCGACCATCGTGGGGGGAGGGGGAGGTTGCGGAACTTAGAAAATAGGGGCATGCATAACTTTCGAACGGGTGATCGGATCTTAATGAAACTTGATACCTGGGAAGACCTCGTGTCTCAGATGCCTCGTCTCAAGTGGGACCAGATCCGATGCATTTGAGGGGGAGTCGGAGGGGGAGCCGGAAATCGTGTGAAACTCTCGGAGTGGAGCGATCGGGGTGAAATTTGGTGGGAAGAACAAGCACAAGCTCTAGATAAATAACTGACAGAACTGGGCCGGATTCTGACACTGTGAGGGGAGTTGGAGGGGTGTTCCGGAATTCCGCCTATCTGTAGTTGCTGTACTTCCAGGTGGGCTAGGACGATAAAACTTGAGAGATAAAATTTACTTGGAAACAGTCATTCGCCCAATCCAACCGTCGTGGGGGGAGGCGGAGACGGCGGAATCAGGAAATGAATGGCATGCATAACTTTCGAACGGGTTATCGGATCTTAATGGAACTTGATACCTTGAAAGAACTCATGTCTCAGATGTCCCATTTCAAGTGCGGACCGGATCCGATGAACTGGGGGGGTGGGGGTGGAGGGGAGAACCGGAAATCTTGTGATACGCATTGAGTGGAGCGATCAGGATGAAACTTGGTGGGATCCTAGGTGCATCAGTGACAGAATCTGATCGGATTCAGGTATCGAGGGGGGGGCTATAGGGGGGTGTCCGGAGTTCCGGTGATCGTGATTAAGGTACACCCAGATGTGCTAGGACGATAAAAGCATTAGCATTAGAAACTTGACATCATTGGGTTAGACATCGTGACTTCTCCGATCCGACCATTCCTTAAAGAACTTGGATCATCCTAACCGCAAAATACAAAAAAAATGCTTACTTTTTCAAGATCGCCACGGTACATCAATCTTTTTGCCTCAAGGGTTTTGTTTATAAATTAATTTTGGCATCCTTAGTGCGCATGTTAACCGAAAAATAAAAACTTTTGACCATCACTTTCATCTCTGACCCAGCCTTGCAAGTTTGGCGCATCTTAACCGAATACGTCCATGTGACCCAGCCTTGCCGGTTTTTGTTTTCCTTCTTGTTTCCTTTTGCTTTCCGACTCCTGTTTTTATATTTAAAGTGAAACCATAGGTTGAATTTTCAGCCCCCTTCTTTTTTTCTTGTTGTGGTATTTCTTACTACATATGCTTGCAAGTGCCATATGAGCTTACAGCTCTTGTTTAATTTTTATTGATGTTCTTCCTCGATAGTTGTTGCTGTGTAGAACAAGAAGGCGATTGGTCAGTAGGACAAGAATATTTTGTACCGGAAATCTTGGCTGCTCTTGTTGTCGAGGTATTTTTGTTAGACGCTGAAATTTAGCATATGCCATTTTTGAAACTGCTTTGTTTTCATTTTATCATCTTGAAGCAAGTTCTGAACTAAGCTATATGTAATGACTGTTAAAGGATACCTCGCACTAATTACTCTTCAAACTTTAAGTATTTAAAATATTCGAATACTTTAAAACCGTGCTTTCAACAAATAACCCACGTTTTGACAGTTTTAAGCTTTTTCCGAGACCCATTAACTTATAGCGAAGATAAGGAAACGATTTACATGACCGGTTTTTCTGATGAAAAACTTCTCGCAGACAACCGTCGACAGCGTGAAACACATCGAAGGTAGCAAAACACGGGAAGTGAGAAAATTAGTTTGGTTTTGTTAGAGGGGTTAGAATATAGCTTGCGAAATTGGGGTCTCCGGGTTCAGAAATATATGGAGTGATTATGCAAGTAGGATGCGTTAGTATTGTAGGTAAGTTAGGTAAGGTAAGTTTTTAACAGTTAGTCCGTTGGATGACTCGCTAGGACTGGGAAATCGCCAAAACTTGACTGTCGAGTTGGAGTCCGTTGGAAAGATTAATAAGGCTTGGAAAATTGTTTTTCTCATGCAACATATTATTTCCGCTGGGACGCCTGGATCTCGTTCCTAGTTCATTACTGAAAGTGTGGACCAAAAGTTGGAGATCTTTTGACTATCCATCAGGTGGGCAACGGACTGTCGTGAAGATATGGCTTGACGTGCGTTTCTGATTTCGCGTCGGCCATGACAGACTCTTTTTTGCGGTCGTTGGCGAGAATGTAAATAGACGGCGGTTGATTGTGTCTGCTTATAGTGACGAACTTCTTTCTGTCAGTATTCGAAGCATTTCCAAGATTTGGGACGTTAGCTGTGTGTGTGCGTCCAACACAGAACTTAAGCTTAATGAATAATGGCTTTTATTGTTTTGGGACCTCAAGACGTTAACGGGATACCTATGACTTCGTAAAGCTTTTCCTTCCGTCTGACAGCACGATAACTCTCAAAGGGAGTTGGGATATTTTGTTGATATCTTATGAGGATCCATTGAATCATAGACAGGTCTAGCTCACGTATGGGCCCTGTGCCCATATGGAAATCTACACCTCGAATCTAGGTCAATTTATATTTGAAACAGCAGTGTTCCAACGCCATCGCGCTTTTCCGCCACCATATGTTTTCCGCCACCTTTTAATTCAGGTAGCGCAGGTAGCCTGTGCAGGTATTTTCAGATTTAAATTTTTAAATGTGAAAAGGGTGTTCACCGCCACCCAGGGAATCTTACGTCCCCAAGAGGATTATTTCCTCAAGAGAGTATGGTCAAATCTTGTTATAGCTAATATTCTGATGGGATTGTCAGTTGCCAATTGGTCTAAAGGTACTGTAAAGTGTAACTGCAGAATCCGAACTAAGTGACAAGAGAAATAATCATGGAAATAGTTACAACAAAGAGTGTGAAAGAAAATGACATTTACTGTAAAACTGTAACTGCAGAATCCGAACTAAGTGACAAGAGAAATAATCATGGAAATAGTTACAACAAAGAGTGTGAAAGAAAATGACATTTACTCTGTTGACGGTTTCTTGTTCCGGCTCAAGAGCACGAAGAACGACAATAGTTACTATGTTCGCTTCAAAGAAATCTGTAATGCCAGGGCCGTTTTACTTGGGAACGGAGAGTTCATCGTTACTAAGCCCCATGAAGGGCACGGGCCTGACTGGGCCCATAACCAGATTCTCAAAGCCATACCATTCGGAAACGAACTCGCGAAGAAGTGTCCACTCCTGTTGCAAAAATCTTCCTCGAGGAATCACGGAAAGTTATGGACAAATGTAAGTGCCTGAAAGAGGTTCTCTACAATCTTCGGATAAGGTCGATAACTGTTCGGTCTAGTAAGAATTAATCTATAAAGATCTCAAATTTAATGACTGGGTCTTTAGTCTCCATAGTTTCTCCAGTTTGTATTATGATCGCGTTTGTGACCTGCAGTTCCTCGCTAAACATGTTATGGTTAGGACACATTGAACAGGACCAAAGGTTTCGGTGGGATCCCAAAAATTCAATATTTGATCCAGACAATTGTGTCTTCACCAGATTCTTTGAACGTTTTTACTATTAAAATTTAGAAACAGAGGCCAAATAGCTAATCATCTGAGCAAACCATGCTGAAATCTGGATTCAGCATGTGTGTTTACCCCTATAATTCATATCTATTTTGACGAAACCGATCGAAACTTCCTGTCTTACTTCTGTCAATTTTCCGCCGGAACTACTTGTCCGGCGAAAAAATAAAGCTCAAAAACGAACTCACCGTATCTCCTTACCCATACATCCAACATCTAATCAACTTCGAAATTTCACTTATAACAAATTTCCGGTTTCAGACGGAGTCCGGGCGACATATGTCCGGGTTAAAAAATGATGGTCATATACGGATTCAGCATTTCTCTTCATACAATCCGACATTTAATCAACTACAGATACAACTTTTGCTTTTAACAAATTTTTCGGTTTTGGCCCTTTGTCCAGATTCCAGGCGAACTACTTGTCCGGGTAGAAAATAATTTTCACATAAGTGTTCAGCCTGTTTTCTTGCCCCTTCATAAAGTAAAAATATTTGATTTACCCCCCCGCCCTTCCCCACTCATAAATGTAGGGTCACAGAGCCCTTGTCAGAAAAGTGGCAGTCTTCGCACACATCCCAGTAGAAGAAGTAGGGGATGCACTTTTTGGGATCCCAAAACGTAAGTGGAGGGATACCTATGACATCGCAAAAATTGTCCGTCTGTCCGTCCGTCTGTAAGCACGATAACTCTTGAAGGGAATGAGATATTTTGATGAAACTTGGTGTGAGGATTCGTTGGGTCGTCGGACCAGTCAAGTTCGTAGATGGGCTTTGTAGCCCTACATTTAGGGGTGGGGGAGGGGGTTCAAATTAAGGGGCAAACAAAATATTTTGAAACAGCTAATGTGATAGTCGATTGTGGGGTAAGAAGACATGCTGAGCACGATGGTGAAAACCATTTTGTCATCGGAAGAGTAGGTCGCCCGGAATCCGGCCAAAACCGGAAAGTTTGTTAAAAGTAAAAGTTATATTTGAAGTTGATTAGATGTTCGATCTAGGGGTGCGAAGACATGCTGAAGACGATGGTGAAAACCATTTTCTCGACGGACAAGTAGTTCGCCCGGAATCCGGCCGAAACCGGAAAGTTTGTTAAAATTAAAAGTTTTATTTCAAGTTGATTAGATGTTCGATTTAGGGCAAGAAGACATGCTGAACAATTATGTGTAAACAATTTTCTACCCGGAGATGTAGTTCGCCCGGAATCCGGCGAAAACCGGAAATTGGTTAAAAGTAAAAGTTTAATTTGAAGTTGATTAAATGTGTGATTTATGGGTAAAAAGACATGCCGAACATGATGGTGAAAATCATTTTCTCGCCGGACTACTAGTTCTCCCGGAATCCGGCCAAATCCGGAAAATTTGTTAAAAGCAAAAGTTTCGATTAGATGACAGATTAAGGGGTAAAAAGAGAGGCTGAGTCGGTATATGACAATGGTTTTTTACCCGGACATATAACTATTCTGGCCGGTTGTAACCGGATTTTTTTTTAAGTCAAACTTTTATTCAAAGCTGATTAGATGTTCTTTATAGGGATTTGACGCTGGTTTTGTTTCTGTATTTTTTTTTTTTTTTTGCTGGACTAGTAGTTCGCTCGGAAATCGGCAGGAAGTCTCGGTCAGTATCGTCAAAATGGATATGGCTTATAGAGGTATATCTGAACTTGGTTTTCTCTTATGATTAGCCTGTCCAAGACTGGATCTGGCGAAGACCAGACTCGATTGTCTGAATCAAATATTAGATTTTTGGGATCCCATCGACACCTTTGGTCTTGTTTACATCGCGGAACAAGCACCAGAATCATCCGTCCACTTTAACGATTATTGTGTCGAGCAGTGGCTAGAGCACGAGAAGGTGCCTCTGAGTGCCTGGAATTGCAGTGAGGTATCACATCGTACAACAAATAGTCTTGAAGGATGGCACCACCGTCTAAACAAGTGTATAGCCGAATTTAACCCAAGTGTTTACAAACTGCTCATGTTTTTGGGATCCCAAAACGTAAGTGGAGGGATAACTATGACATCCCAAAAGTTGTCCGTCTGTCTGTCTGTCTGTGAGCACGATAACTTTTTAAGGGAATGAGATATTTTGATGAAACTTGGTGGGAGGATCCTTTGGGGCAAAGGAAAGGTCGAGTTCGTAACTATGGGTGGGGGTTCAAATTAAGGGACAAACAAAATATTTTCAAACAACTAATGAGATAGTCGATTAAGGGTTAAGAAGACATTCTGAACACGAATATGAAAACTATTTTCTCGCCGGACAAGTAGTTCGCCCGGAATCCGGAGAAAGCCGGAAAGCTTGTTAAAAGTAAGAGTTTTATTTGAAGTTGATTAGATGTTCGATTTATGGGTAAAAAGAGACACTGAATATTGTATATGACAATAATTTTTTTACCCGGACATATAGTTCGCCCGGAATCCGGCTGAAACCGGAAACTTCGTTGAAAGTAAAAGTTTTATTTGTAGCTGATGTTTGATGTAGGGGTAAGAAGACATGCTGATCATGAATATGAAAACCGTTTTCTCGTTGGACAATTAGTTCTCCCGGAATGCGGCCAAAACCGGAAATTTGTCAAAACAAAAGTTGTATTTGTAGTTGATTAGACATTCGATTTAAGAGTAAGAAGAAACACAGAATCCATATCTTACGATCATGTTTTACCCGGCTGAAAACGAAAAATGTGTTATAAGTTAAATTTTATATGCAGTTGATTAGATGCTCGATATAGGGGTAAGAAGATACGCTCAATTGGTTTTTGAGCTTTATTTTTTTCGCCGGACAAGTAGCTCCGGAGTTCCGCAGAAGCCGGATAATTGGCAGAAGTAAGGCAGGAAGCTTCGATCGGTTATGACCAAACAGATCTGACTTATAGGGTAAACATACATGCTTAATTGTCTGGATCAAAGATTAAATTTGTGGGACCTATCGAAACCTTTGGACTTGTTCTAAGAGGAAGAGAAAGCTGCATACTCAACGGGTATGTGTACTACGACGGCCAAACCTGCTCCAAAATGTCGCAAAGCCTACAGAGAACTGGAAAGTTAAAATTACTGAAAGTTAAAATTACGTATCAAGGAGGAAAGTCTTCAAGAGAAGCACTTCGGGCGATTTCTCACCTTTTGAAATTTGAATAGTTTGGGGGCCTTGAGCTGTTGAAGTCGAACAGTTTCTGTAGTTAGACATAAATAAATAATTTTTTGAAACATTAAGCTCAGTCTTCGTATTAGCCAGGATTACACGAACCAGCTACCAGCACTAATGAGTTGGCGGAAAACATACGGTGGCAGTGGACCTATCAACGTATTTGACACTTTTATCTGACCCAACTAATCCTCTTGATGATGCAAGATTTCCTGGGTGGCGGAAAACATTCGGTGGCGCTGCAGCACGGTGGTGTTAGGACACCCATTTCGAAACAGAAGCTACCCCGTTTTCTCTCCCGCTGTCCCTGGAGAACGAGCGTGAACTCGTTTTCGCGGATCGACCTCAATGACAGTGATTCCAAAGCTCCTCTTCGAAAATCCTGACGCGAAACTAAAAAATCCTAAAAATCCTGCCAAGAAATCCTGCCGTAAGAAAACGAAGCGTTTCCATTACTAGTTGAATGGATGGTCGTTAAGACTATAGCTGGAGTATTCGAACAAGTACAGCTGAATTTGTCTTCTCCATCGTTTCGGAGGGCAAGTCAGGTCAAATACTAACACTATCATTAAAGAGGGAGTCACTAGACTGGACTTGAAAGTGTGCCGACAAAAGGCACAGTGGCAGTGACTGTAAGAAATACACATTATACTAAGCGCCGCAAGAATTTTTTTTTAAATTCGCCTTTTTTCTGGCAGAATTTAACTTAAAATCTAGCTTTTAGTGTTTCAACAAATTCCAAGACTTCAACGCTAACTAAATGACGCTCCCTTCTTCTGAATAGGGAATATATCCTACAAAATGCGCTTCACACGAAATTGTGTGGAAACGATGATCATCAAAGTGTCTGCGATATGAAGACATAATTAGAAGCGTAGCTTTCAAACGAAAGAAATATAAATCAATTTTTTTATGTTTATTAGATGGTAAAGGTTGGACAAAAGCGGAACATCAAACATAGCCATAGTTCTAGCTAAAATAGAGCTTTCGTAAGCTACCTAATTATCACTGCAGTCCGTTAAAAGTATCACAAAATTCCTGCCGTGATCCAAAACTCCTGATTTTTGGATGAATCTTGGAAAGTGTAACTAATACAGATAATGTTTGCCTTGTGCTCGAGTATTAATGTAAAGTTTTTGTTTATTAAAGTCCCTCCTCCTCTCAGTGAAATAAGTGTGACATCTCTCATCTAGTTTGTCATCAATTTGGGCAACGCGCCTAGGTCGAAGGGGACTGTGTTCCTAGACATTTCTTCCTCTTTATTTCCCTTGCAGGAAAAAACAAGAGCTACGAGCTCATATGGCATCATATGGCCATTCTGCCCATCCGTTTTGTTTTTGGGCATGTCACAATCCGTCAAGCTGTGACGGATTGTAAGAAAAAGATCCAGGTATCTTACTCTAAAATTGTCCCTAATCGGGGCAAATACAGTAGGAAGTCCCTTGCTAAATTGTACTCTGTTTTTACTGATCATTCAGTTTTGTTTCTTTCTGGTGTTTATCCCATCCTCGGGCGAAAAGATATTCGGTCGTTACGTTCTTATTACTTTCGGTTCTCGCGTTTTCTACTGTATTTGCCTCCGTGGTATCGGAACCGCAACCTTATTTCAGTTTTCGGGCTTCCAGATATAACCGGAAAGCTAGTTGAGCTTGCTGATAAACTCCCCCAGACAGTGAAGGCTCTCCCAGCTCATCATGGGTTTGTCCGCCTCCTTAAATAATCAAGTGTTTTTGTTGTGTATTTAGTCGTTTTTGTTGTATTTCTTTTTCTTTTTTTGTTTATACTCCGCTTTTGTTCATTTAGCGGGTTAAAAAATAAATAAATTAATTAATTAATTAAAGTTTCCAGACCATCCCCAACTCCCCCAACCATGCCCGTATGGGTTTGTAGACAAGCTTTGCATATCTAGGTCATCAGTTCTTATCACCCATAAAGTTTTTTCGCAACCTACGGAAATCATTAATTTCCCGATTCCCCTTCCCTCTACTCCCCGAAAAATGGTCGGACCCAGGGCCGGACGTCTTCCTAAGGCTTCCTGTGTCGGGTCCTTAAGTCTATTTGGTCGGGTCACTAATAAGCCTGACTATTTTTTCTCGTCCTTTGTACATCTGGAAGTATCCTATCTCGCGAATTGCGATCACCGGAATTCCGTGAAATCCACTCTAACTCCCCCCAAAGAGTCCCGACATGATCTGGTTACGTCAAGAACGTATTTAATACTTATTCTTATCCTTCCCGCCAAATTCCATCCCGATCCCTCGACACTAAGTGTTTCATAAAAATTCTGGTGCCCCCCCCCCCCCCCAATTATCGGATCTGGCTCGGACTAGACATGGAACATCTGAGACAATAGTCCTTTCCACTTGCCAAGTTTCATTCAAATCCGATCGCCCGTTCAAAAGTTATAAACGCCACTAGATTCCTGATCCCCCCCCCCTCCACCCCCCCCCACGATGTTCTAATGGTGCAAATGACTATTTGCCAAATTTTCATCATCTTATTACATCATGAAGTACCGAGCTCGCTGGATCACCAGCATCCCCCCCAACTCCCCCCACAGTGCCCGAATCCGGTCCGGTTATGTCAATCATCTGTCTAGGACTTGTGCTTGTTCTTCCCTCCAAGTTTCATCCCGATCCCCCCGCTCTAAGTGTTTTCCAAGATTTCCGGCTCCCCCCTCCAGCTTCCCCAAAAGTCACCAGATCCGGTTCGGATTTGAAGTGGGTCGTCTGAGACACGAGGTCTTTCCAAATATCAAGTTTCATTAAGATCCAATCACCCATTCAAAAGTTATAAATACCTCAATATTTCGGATTCCCCCTTCTTCCACTCCCCCCACAATGCTCGGAGGGGGGAAGTGACTATTTCCAACTTACATTTGGGGTCCATGATATGCCTGCCAAGTTTTAACGTCCATCTTGCCTACCCAAGTCTTACAAAACCATATTCTATCGCCGGGGTACTGGGACTAACTAGGTCTCAGGCCTTCCGCGTGTGAATATTCTTCACTGTTTGACCTTACAACTATTTATTTTACTTACCGAATTCAACTGACAGGTCTTACCAAATTTACCATATTCTATCGCCGGGGTACTGGGACTAACTAGGTCTCAGGCCTTCCGCGTGTAAATATTCTTCACTGTTTGACCTTACAACTATTTCTTTTACTTACCGAATTCAACTGACAGGTCTTACCAAATTTACCATATTCTAACGTCGGGGTACCGGGACTAACTAGGTCTCAGGCCTTCCGCGTGTGAATATTCTTCCAACGACATTTAGGTATTTGACGTTTACTATTCGACATTACCCTTTTACGTCTTGACATTCTTACCAAAATAACCTCATAACCTGGAATATAGATCTTCACCGATACATATCAAGATTTCAATGAAGGAAGAAGAGGCACCAGGACAAAGGAAGCAAAGTAAAGAGAGATTCAGAGTTTTGCGTCAAGTTTCGTGTTCAATAAACATCTACGAGTATCAACCTAAAAAGGTTGTGTTTGTTTCAGGAGTAGCGGGTCTCGCCTGTCACGTGGGCAGGTGGGCATAGGCCGCTCGTTGCGTTATCTCGAGAGATAAGCTGATTGTGGCTTTAGCCCGCTTAAACTAGCTTATGTGGAAGTACCCAAACTAGCAAAACCCGGACCGACCGCCAGACCGACGGGCGGACAGAAATTGCGATCGCTATATGGCACTTGCCCGGCAAGTGCCATAAAACACCTTCTTACCAAAGTCCAATCCCACAGAGTTATACACTGTATTAGTTTATAGGGCATCTTGTTCCTCTAAGTGCTTTTAGCCGGATTCCGGCCTCATTGTTCTTCCAAGGTGATAAGCAACGATATTGTTTTGGTTACTAAGCTTCTCCTTTTGATCCGTCGTGTTTGAAATGTATCACCTATTTGAAATCATTGAAGCATCTGGAATCATGGTGGCTTGACATTGTTGCTGAAGAAGCTCGCACATTGTTCACTGCATACGAATATACGATAGTATACAAGTCGTATATTCGTATGTATTGTTTACTGGATGTTGCTGTTCGTTGACGGGTATACCCCCTATTTGCCGTGTCTACGATTGGGGTATTAATAAAAGACTATTCTGTTAAATTCAGAAATACGTCTGGAATATCCGCTCAACTTCGTTTCTTTATAGCTCCAGTCAAAATTTGTTGGTTCCGAAATTCCTGGTGTTCACCGTACTCTGCTAGAACTCTTGTTGTAGTGTCCGGGATCTACATGCTGGTGTACTCCTACGCCGATAGTGACCTCTGCTACCCATTTTTATTTTAAAAATTTCTGGTTTAACCAGATTCAGCGCAGCTATAAATTCCAGCCGATTCATAACCTCATAGAATCTGACCCATATTTGACGGTGCAAAACGGATAAGTCAGCTACATAATCTGACCCTCTAATCAGCTCAGTCGGGAAAGTTCTTACGTCTCTTAGATCAATACTACGCAATACACCTAATTGCCCTGTTACAAAGCCCATCTGCAACTCGACCTCACCTTTAATCTGAAAAATTCGAGTACCAACTTCCGTCAAGATCTCACAATGCTTTCGACAGTCATCTTGATGTCCATAACTATGGTATCCCTGACTTCTGTTTGGCATTCCATAAACGGGATGCTTTAAGGTGACCGTTACATCGAATATATTGACGAAACTCCCGTTCTTATTCGCCCCCCCCCCTTACCGTCGTACGTGCGTTGGTCCAAGAGGAGCTCTGACATCGTTCTTTGTAATCCTGGCGATTAGTCAACTCAATTTTAGACCTTTTGTACCAACATTTGTTTCGGGTCGTTTGTGGTAGTTTAGTAACTTTTCTTCTGCTATTTTAATGTCTTGAGTAAATATTTCGCAGAACTGAATATCTTAACTGCCTATAACCTCTTCTAGGTTGAAGCGGTTGATAAAAGTTTATTGATTAATTGATTGGGCGTTCAGGTTCATTTTGATCGACCTGAAGTCTTTCAGATTAGTCAAGTGCCGACTATCAATCAATCAATCATATATTTCCAGGTATCGCTCAAAAGTGATAACATAGACTTTTCAATAAAAGAACAAGGTATAATACACTTGCAAATCAATAGATTTACGAACAAGCTCATTATATTTATATACAATTAGGTTACTTGCTGTTTGTTGCTGTAACTTTAGTTACTGACTAGGTTAGACACTCGTGAAAGCGTAAAAGTAGCATTTCCTCTGCTTGTCCTTGCATGACTGTCTTTTCTGCCCGTTGGACTTAATTTTCTTTTTTTTCCTACTTAATTGAACTCTTGTGCGATGGACAGTCAGTTCCAGGATTGCTGGAGAGCTTTCGGACGAGAGGAATTTTTAGGGGTAGATTTTTTTCGGTCGTTTTTTCTTCCGAAGTTTCAGTGCGAAGAATTTGTCGGGGAGCTATTTTCCTTTTTGTACACCGATGGGACTTTGATGCCTTTGGAAGTTCGGTAGTTAATTTCAGGATCCCAGGTGTTAGTGAAGTGATGAAGTGAAGTGATACTGGACCATTATGTCTTTCTATCTGTCAGTCCGTTTGTCCTTAAAATGCATAGTAAATTTCGAAAATGCTTATGACACTGGTTAAAGATCTTTTTTTGTTTAAATAAAATGGTTAAGTGCAGCATCTGTTCTCCAACTTTACTTATCTGTTTTCAAGTTAACGAAAAAGTGTTTGTCTTCGCATTTTAAATTTATGAAAAATAGAAATCAATGAAATTCAATCAAAAATGATATGAGAGCCTGTGACCTTACAAAAATTGTCCTTTAGGCGTAGCAAAAAAGTATTTTCACATTGTGCTTTAATATGCACACTTTAAGGGGACTAGGAATTAATTTCTAAGCAATTGGCCTGACGGCGCAAAAGATAATGTGCCCTTTCGGAGCATGAAAATGTGTCTTTGGCCAAAAGTATTTCTGCTCCATTCGATGAAGATGCAAAATTCAAGGCTACTAGGAAGTCATTTTTCATGAAAACCTTTGGGGCCAAAATATTTCATGGACCATGAAATGGGAACAGGAAATGTATCGGTTGGCCAAAATAATGTTTGCACCGTGCGGTTAAGATGCGCACCTTATTAGGGGGGGGGGGGGCTAGAAATCCATGCTTAAGTAAAATCCTTGCGGCACATAGGATCATGTGGGATCTTGGATCTTGGAGCACATAGGATCTTGAACATGAATACATTATTGTTTGGCCAAAATTATTTTTGCTCCGTCCGGTGGAGATGCACACCTTGAGGGTGCTGGGAATTCATTTGTAAGCAGACCCTTTAAAGGATCCGTCGTGTCTATAATGTCAATGTTATAAACAAATAACAAGTGAATTCAACAAAAAACAAGTGAATTCTAAGTGATTTATTTTCTACTATGTAATAATTGTATATATTCAAGTACTTAAAGGTTATGGTCGACGTATTTAGTGCCGTGTCGTCGCTACGAGTTGGATCAATTTTTTACAATTGGACACTGTTGTTGCCAATTTTAAACATTCGTTTACGATTGGAAACGGTTGTTTACGATTGGAAACAGTTGTTTACGATTGGAAACAGTTGTTTACGATTGTAAACAGTTGTTTCCAATCGTTTGCGATTGTAAACAGTTGTTAGCGATATACGATTGAAACCGATTGTTTCCAGTCGTAATTTCTTCGATTATCACTGCAGCACTGCAGTGATAATGATTGCTGAAATAGACGGCCGATTTCTTACAACAGCCGGCGAAACGAAAACTGTGGGGCCATCTAACGTACGCACAGTTTGCCTCGTCGTGCCATGCTTCAGTAAAATATCTATCTATCTATAATGCCAATACAATTGCATTTAGTATTTTTAAGCCCGGAGAACCGAATTTCAAATGTTACGTTCTAATCCCGCTAACGAGACCAGAATAATCTTTGCACTTGCAGCGGTTCACTATTTTGCATGGGCATTAGGCTCCCGGTGAGTGTTGGCGTATTTGCTAGAGATGCGTAAAACCGGTTATCTGGATTTTGCCGAGTTTTTGCTAGAAGTCAATGGACCTGAGAATAGGCTTACCAGAGCCGTGGTAATTTGTTAAAAGCAGAGCCTAGTTTTACAGCATTCAATTAGTTATGAAAGCTGGAACACAAACATTAATATTGCGAGGTGTGCTGTAAGGCACAAATGATACTGCGGTCCTTCGGGAACATGAAATGTATCGTCATCCATATGGGATCGCTCTTTCGAAAGTTATGTGTGTCGCAAGATTCCAGATTCCCCTCCCTCCACTCTCCCCTGGATCATTGGATCCTGGAAATGACAGTTTACAAGTCCACTTAGGACAGATAAAAGCTTTACAGGGCGGCTCTGGTTCACATCAGTTCACTTCTTTTTAACAGTAAAATTTTCTCTATCGTCGCAGTTTTTTGCCGTTTTGCGAAGGCCCCAAAATTAGGAGATATGTGTCTGTCCTTGTAACAGTGTGTCTGTCCCTGTACCAGTTCGTCTGTTTATATAGCACCCCATGTCGTCTTCAAAGGAAGCTTTTATCCTTACCCATTTTGCCCATCAATGACTTATCGTTGTCTGAGAAGTTCAGGAGAAAGCGAGGTAGAATTCCTCGCGCTCCATTTACTGCAAGTCTGAATTGAGCCAAAAGTTGTTTAGTGTATGAATTGCTTGCCTTGAAATTGAGTTACAGACGCTTTCTCCAGGATGACAGATGCAAATTGGCTGGAAATTTCATCGGCCGAAGCTCCAGAGCCGTTTCTTGAGTGTCATTCCACTACTGGACATGATAGCATCCTTCAGGGAACGGAAGTTTTAGGGGTGGGGTGACATACGTTCAAGTATCTGCGTTATGTAGATGCTTAAAGGTTCACGTCGTACTTATGATAGTAGTGTTTCTGTCCATTCTACACTGCATAAGTGTATCATATCAGCAATATATCGATTTTCACGCTTGCCACGTTTGTTCTCTGTACGTGTAGGAGTTTTTTCTGATGATCTTACTGATCAGCATCCCGGTTGTACAAATTTGTCACGTTTCTCGTACGAGGCAAGGGAAAGACGCTACAAAAAACAAGACCAAAGGTGCAGATGGGATCCCAAAATCTAATATTTGATTCAGACAATTGGGTCTTGTCTTCGCCAGACACAGTCTTCGCCAGGCTAATCATCAGAGAAAACCAAGTTCAGATATACCTCTATAAGCCATATCTATTTTGACGATACTGACCATACTTCCTACTTCTGCCAAGTTTCCAGTTTCGCCTGAATTCCGAGCGAACTACTAGTCCAGCAAAAAAAAGAAAATTCAGAAACGAATCCAGCGTATCTCCTTATACAGAACATCCAATCAACTTTAAATAAAACTTACTTTGACTAAAAAAAAATCCGGTTACAACTGGATTCTGGACTGATTATATGTCCGGGAAAAAACGATTGTCATAGACAGACTCAGCCTCTCTTCTTACCCCTTAGTCTGTCATCTAATCGAACTTTTCTTTTAACAAATTCTCCGGTTCTGACCGGATTATGGGCGAACTAGTAGTTCGGCGAGAAATGGTTCACACCATCGTCTTCAGCATGTCCTTTTACCCCTAAATCGAACATTCAATCAACTGCAAATGAAACTTTTACTTTTAACCAACTTTCCGGTTTTCGCCAGATTCCGGACGAAATACTTGTTCGGCAAGAAAATGGTTTTCACCATGGGGTTCAGCATGTCTTCTTAGTCCTAAACCGAACATTTAATCAACTTAAAATAAAACTTTTACTTTAAACCAACTTTCCGTTTTTTGCCGGATTCCGGAGGAACTACTTGTCCGACGAGAAAATGGTTTCCACTATCGTGCTCAGAATGCCTTGTTACCTCATAATCGACTATCACATTAGCTGTTTACAATTATTTTGTTTGTCCCTTAATTTGAACCCCCTCCCCCACCGCTAAATGTAGGGCACATATAGCCCATCTAAGAACTTGACCTTACCCTTGACCCAATGAATCCTCACACCAAGTTTCATCAATATATCTCATTCCCTTCGAGAGTTGTCGTGCTTACAGATAGACGGAGAGACGGACATTTTGCGATGTCATAGGTATTCCTCCACTTATGTTTTGGATCCCAAAAAGCCTGGAGCCTTATATTATTTGCTGTGACCATTGCCAAGTTTTAAAGTAGACAACGGTCTCATAACATCTTAGCAGAAACAATATGTAGTGCGAGATGTCCTTTAAAACCAGAAGTGTAGGGCAAAAGCCTGAGTATGAGCGATGATTGTTTTCTGGCCCTTGATTATAAACAGCTCACGGTGATATCCGGCTTTTCCAGTCGGGCTCCCGTCTGCATTGAAAGCTGGGAACGAATATCCTGATCAACTGTTTAACAATCCTAACAATCTCTTCGTTTCTGCTCTCTCTGCTTCGTTCTGTTATAAGACGCAAGCTGACGCGAAAAGTGAGGGAGGCATGACCCCTACTCGAATTTTCCTCTTCTTCTTCCATGACAAATGTTGGTGTTCGGGGTCTTTTCTTTAGCGTTGACAAACAAGGCTCCCGCTAATTAGACTTGATTCATATTTTCAACGAACAAGTCGGTTCTAAGTATTTTGTCGATTTTATCTGGGAAGTGAATGAAGGATATTATCTGGAAAAAAATCGTGGAAATTTATTGTTAGGTAAAAACAAATTTTGCACCGTGCCGTTAAGATGTGCACTTTAAGCGGGCTAGGAATTCATGTGTAAGCAAAGCCCTTGCGGCACATATGGTCATGGTCTCTTACGGAACGTAAAATGTAATTTTTTGGCCAAAAGTATTTTTGCATCCTTGCGGTAAAGATTCACCCTCTAAGGGTGCCAGGAATTCATTTGTTTGAACCAAAAACGTGTTCAGCAGGTTGACTGGATTGTCCATACAGGGGCACAGGATAGCCTAGGTTGATTCAATCTCTCATCTTCATTTTCTCACAGGACAAGTAAACAGTCTTTCCTCTTTACAGTTTCAGAACGATCCGTTATTACAATGACCCTCGGCATTCACATATATATACTGAATGGGGAAGCGTGTGTTATTTGTTGTATAAGGTCAGACAGTGTAGGCAGTATCAGCCAGGTGATTTTCAACTCTTGAATTAGACGATTCGTATATCGAGGCATAACAATACCTTGGTAAAGTGGAGTCGAATGTTAGGTTGGGTTCTCCTGTCTTAGTGACAGATAGAGATTCTTCATTGAGGAAGTGAAACGAACGCAAATGTAAACCGGGGCGATCCCGTAAAGCTTTCACCTGTCCCCGCTACCACACTTCTTTATCATAGCATTTTCGACTGTTCCTCTTCTCATCAGATACCTGGATTCGTCAAAATTGATATCGACTGGACCACGTAGTTAAAACTTACACCAGCCTTCATCCATTGTTGCCGGTTCTCTGAACTTCGCTTAATTCCGTCGATATTTGAAGGTGAATGGAGGAAAAGAAAAAAGTTAGATTGCTGGAAGCCGTTGAGCAAAATTAGAGAAGGCCCTGGAGCGGTAAGTCATCCGAGCGTAAATCTGAAGTACGGAATAGAAAGAAGATGTCATGGCGAACTCCGTGGATATTAAAAGTTACTTTAATTAGTGAAATTCATCTCAGAAGCAAGTGAAGCTGATAATAAGGAAAGGTCATGGTAACCAAAAGTTTAAGAGAGGTTGAATTAGCTTCCCAATGCAACTTGCGTTATAAGCTGCTAGTTTCCGGTTGACATGCCATGGCTCCAATTTATGAAATCATCGAAAAAGTTTTGGTGCCTTTCTTTTACCTAATTCAACTTAAAGCGTCAAGTCTACCATGGATGATGAATAATCTCCGCTTCATCCGCTCAGCTTCGCGACACCTTTTCTTTGATCGATTGGAACGGGGTGATGCGGTGGACGGAGTCGCTGCGTCCGCTTTGGATGAGAAACGTCCTAAATAGTATATAAAAGGGAAATCCCTCTTTTTCGATGCAATTTTACAGTACAATTTTACCTACTGTTGCATCAATAAATTTATCATAGTCACACAATTTTATGTGTTGCAAAGTGAAAATAATACCCTTTTCAACGCAAACTCTATTCGATATTCATAACATTTCAAATTTGTATGGCACTTGCCCTTCGGCTAGGTGCATATAGCAATCGCAGTTTCTGTCGGTCGGTCGGTCGGGGCTTTGCTAGTTTGGGCACTTCCACATAAGCTAGGACAAGGAAACTTGTCAGGCGAATCAGGGACCCCAAATGATTTAGTTGGAAATAGTTCCGTCCCCGGTCCGAGCATCGTGGGGGGAGTAGATGGAGGGGGAATCTTGAATCTTGAGGTATTTCTACCTTTTGAACGGGTGATCGGATCTCAATGAAACTTGATATTTGGAAAGACCTCGTGTCTCGGACGACCCACTTCCAATCCGAACCGGATCCGATGACTGTGGAGGGAGTTCGGGGGGGGGGGACCGGAAATCTTGGAAAACGCTTTGAGTGGAGGAATCGGGACGAAACTTGGTTTGAAGAACCAGCACAAGTCCTAGATACTTCATTGACATAACTAGACCGGATTCAAGCACAGTGGGGGGACTTCGGGGTGGGGGGGGGATTCTGGTGATCTAGCGAGTTCAGTATTCCCTGGTGTAATAGGATGACAAAACTCGGCAGGAATATGAGGGATCCGAATAGACCGACTTGTGAATAGTCATTTGCACGATCCAAACATCGTGGGGGAGTGGAGGGATGAGGAATCCGGAATCTAGTGGCATTTGTAACTTTGGAACGGGCGATCGGATTTGAATGAAACTTGGCAAGTGGAAAGAGCTATTGTCTCAGATGTTCCATGTCATTTCCGAACCGGGTCCGATACATGGGGGAGGGGGGGATTTGGAAGGGTGCACCAGAAAATTTGTGAAACGCTTCGTGTCGAGGGATCGGGATGGAATTTGGTGGGAAAGGAAAAATAAGCATTAGATACATTCTTTACCGAACCAGATTATATCGGGGTTCTTTGGGGGAGTTGGAGGGGGTTTCACGGAATTCCGGTGATCGCAAGATAGAATACTGCAAGATCTGCTAAGGACAATGATTATTGCTCCTGGAGATGTGTTCTACAATATATCAGGAAACATCTATGTGCCATCTACGGCATAATAATAATAATAATAACTGTATTTAAAAGCCCAGGGGCCATATACATAATACAACAATAGTCCATATTACAAAGGAAAACAACAAAAATAACTTCCTACGGCTATGAAGCCTCACTACTAAGCTTGGTCGCTCTTAGCTTCAACGCTCCGTCCATAAACTCGCACACCTTTGTTATAACCCTTTCCGAAGTGCTATTCAGGATATCCGGAAGAAGCAAAACACTACCCTTAAAATAAGATCCCCTTAACTCCGAAAGCTCCTGGCATCGATTGATAAAGTGGTCCATGTTTTCCTCTACCCCTGCTTTGCAAAGTTGGCAATTATACCTGACATCTGGACCAGTCCTATGCCTATCAAAAACTCTAAATCTACCAAACAGCCCAAACAGGGGGAGGGAATTAGCTCTAGCCTGGATCCACAACTTCAAAACTTTTTGAGGTAGAATTAGTGAACCTTTATGGAAAATATTTGTTGAGTTTTTTGCGATTATTTTATATTTCTTTATCTTTTTACTGCACTTACGCCCTTAGGCAGTGCGTCATAAATTCATTCATTCATTCATTTTAAAATAAAATTTGGGCCCAAACACCTTCTTAAACTCACGGTAAAACTCCAAACTCCATATTATCTCTCTACTTTCCAAGTTTCATTCACTTAATCCTCCTCCTACCGTGGCCGGGTCTGGTCCGGACCCCAAATAGTAAATCTGGGCCGCAGAAATTCGGTGCTATCCAACTTGCATCCCATTCGGCCCATTCCTCTGGTTTTTGTACTTGTCACAAAGTTTCCAGATTCCCCCTCTCTCCCTCAGCAACTCCCCCAGCCATGGCCGAATGTGGTTCAGACAGGTTTGCACATCTAGGTCATCAGGTATTATCACCCATAGAGTTTCGCCCGAATCGGACCACGCGTTCGCAACCTACCGAAGTCAGTAATTTCCGGATCCCCTTTGATATAACTCCCCCGAAAATTGTCGGATACAGGAGCGGAAGTCTTCCTAGGGCATTCTGTCGGTTCTTTAAGTCTATTTGATCGGGTCACTAACGGATATGATCTGGTTCTGTCAAGAACGTTTCTAATGCTTATGATTGTCTTCCCGCCAAATTCCTTCCCGATCCCTCGACACGATCTGGATTCCACGTCCCTCCGTACGCTCAGAAAAATTCGATGCCTACTATCAGATAGCACACTTTACGCCGGTTGAACCCCGTGTAGCTGCCGTACAGTATAATTTGCTCCCGGGCTTTTATTCGGCTATTGCTATGATCGATAACCTACGAAGTGTGAATGCCCTCCAGATGCCTTCTTATGTGAGATCAAAAGCGGTCTGCAGTGTTGCCAATGGCCGCAAAAGTATGCGTTCTGTCACAAGTTTTCGACTTCTCCTGAGGCTCATAGCTATGATATGATATGATATTAAATCACAAAAAAAAACTTTCGGGCCATGGCATCCATACGAACAAAAGAACGCACAAAAAAAAATAAAAAAATACGCAAATCTTACCACCACAAAAATCTTCTACGATGTACCTAGCACAACTCTTTGTCGTAAGAAAATTTTTATTATTTAAGATCCCTATAGACTAATCCTCATCACCTTTCAAAACTCCAAAAATCTCTTTTCTTAACCCTCCCAACTCCTCACAATAAAAACAAAAAATAAAACGAAAAAAACCCGAAGATCAAGGTTTTATATTTCTTTCGAAACAAATCTTCATCTTTCACTCCACACATCCGGCAAAAATACAGACCCTCTCTAGCAAAATTTGTCGCAGGAAATCGGGCATATGCCAAAAATCTCGCAGAAACTGTGCGGTTTCAAAGCTTTTCGGCCAATTTCAAGGAAAAGCTTTTCGGGAAAAGGGGTGTCTTTGTTTTACGACCATTAGCTTGTCTTATAAGTACGAACTGGAAGTTTATTTTTGAAACTGATTGATTTTTAATTTTTGATCAGGTGATGTATTCCGTTTTTCTCTGGTTTTCACTAGTTCTGTTTTCTAATGAATATGAGATTACAAAGCGGACCTCTGGACAAGCACAGAAATCTGCGAGGTTTTCTTTGAAATTGAAACAGGGCCAGGTTTGGTCACAGGTGTTTGCGGACAGCTGGTTCCACCAGAAAGAAGTGGCAACATCGGTTATGGGGCCATGTAGACCTTAACCGACGAAATTGTGTAATGGTCAGCACCTGTCATATTCGTCAGTATTAACGATGGCCGCCAGTCGTCTAGATGATTCATCTTAATTAATAGGCAAGCTAGAAAAACGTTTTCCGAAGATTGATTCATTGCTTACCAGCGCTTGACTTCTATTCGATTAGTTACTCTGATTTATTGCTCTTTCTTTCGCCCCTAAAAGCCCTTTCTAATCGGAAACTATATTGCTGCTGATCGTGTAGTTGGCCTTGTGGTTAGAGAATGTGGCCGGTTGGCACGTAATAGCCAAACCATCGGCTAGATGCACTTGCGCCATTGTCGATTCAGTAGTTACATTGAAAAATATTATTAAAAAACATTTGGAAAACATAAAATCGCCCTCGTCTCGGTAGATATTTTGGTCGTCTCGGTGTTATTTTCTGAAGTCAACTTCAATATCGGAAAACTACCTGTCGGACGTAGAAAGACGTGTATTAATTATCTCTTCGAGAAAAGTTATTTCTCGAAAACAGTGTCATCACCTTAGGCATATTCCCGCCGTTCCCCGAGGACTCCTTGCGGAGTCGAAGGGAACGGCGAGAATAGAGGGAGGGAGTCACTCCACGCGGACTCCGCCTAGGAAAACAACGAGAACACAGGGAATGCTTCTTAAATGGATTTTGCTCGAAAACAAAAATGCAGTTGACGAAATTAGTCTGGATCCACTTTATTTTTGGTTTTGTTTGTTCTGATTATTTTTCGTTAATTATTGAACCAACACCAGAAAAAATTGATTCCCCTCCGAATCTGAAAGGGATTCCTTTTTGATGTTGGTGATGATAACCGGAACATTCCCCGTCCGTGGGGAGTCGCGAGAATACGGGGAGTGAGTCCCCGGGACAAACGTGGGAAAAAAAGTGGAGTCCTCGGGGAACGACGAGAATACGCCTCTAGGGTACTGGCCTAGTCTCCATTCTTTCGAAGTTCTTCAACTGGCTCTTCGCCTATTGTTCGAAGAGACAGTCATGGCCTGGCGGTTAGGGACCGGAGTTTCTACCTTAATGTGCGGAACCATTGTTAATTTCGAATGGATATTTTTTTGCTTTCCCGGCTGGAACTGATTAAAATGAAGAAAATACGGACAAAACCTAATCGTTTGTGCGCATCATAAGTTTTTTCATTTCATTTCATTTCATTTATTTCTGACCGCCAAAGCTGGCGAGTATAAAAGTTTTTGCATTTCATTTCATTTCATTTATTTCTGACCGCCAAAGCTGGCGAGTATAAAATAATACATGTTGCGACATGTAGAGTTTCACTGGAGTTTACTTTCGCAGTAGAGAGCCAATGAAAGCAAAGAAAAGGACCAAACTCTATTTTCTTATACACACATTATGTCCATATATACAGCACTGTGTGCTCATACTAGCAAATCCTCTGGTTATGTCCACGAGTAAATAATCGAACTTGGACTTTCGGTCCACATTAACTTGACATCATATTTTCCCGCCAACTATTGTGTGTTATTATTCGCTGAAGCATTGTTCAAATAGGTGTTACAAGCTGCATAGAGCTATACGTGATGTCTATGTCTTAATGTACACCCTTGTTCAGATTGGAAGTAAAAAGTTCTGATCAATGCAGCGTTCGGTTTTGCCACACTGATACAATTCTTCAAGCTTGTAAAGATCATAAAAAGTGTTGTTAGTGCTACTTTAAGTACACGAGTGCAATTTGTCGCCCATTAAATAGTAAAAAAAATACTAAATTAACCAATGGACAGCATTTGAATAAGTAGTCGTAACAGAACAAAACGTTTCTAGAGTGTTCTTTTGAAGAAAAGTTGTTATTTCAACTTCCAAAAAAGTAGAACTTTAGTGACTTCTCGTGGCGACGCTGCTCTTTTCTCAGCCTGCTTGCGGAGACCAACCAAGTGATCTGATTGGCTCTGAATAAGCCAAAATAGAACCCGGGTCTATGCGCCGTTTCACATCTTATTGCACTTATTTGAACAATGCTTCAGCCTTTTTCCAACCCTACATCCGCTGAGCATCAATGTTTGACATTGTCGATCCAATGGGCACCGATCATGGAATATCGCTTCCCGGTTCTTTGATGTTAATAACTGGACATTCTTCTGAAGCACGCTGGAACAGTTATTTAATAATCATTTTGTGTCCATATAACAATGACACTAATGTGTCCGTATCGAGTCCAGAAAAAGGGCAGTAGAAAAGAAAGAAGACTAAACTTCGGCAACCCTGAAACTATTGCTTCATCCTCAGAGAATCCCTCTATAGAAGCAGTTGGAGTAGGCTACTTTTCTTATCCTTGTCGTCACCGACCGCTGTGAATCGAAGCAGAGAGTTAACTTTGTTCGGTCAAAAGTCGGCGAAAACACCAGTCAACGCAGCATTACGCAAAAATCAAAGCGAATAGTTTCCGTAATTTTGGGTTACGTGTCAAAACCGTGAAAACAAGAACAGGGACTGGTAAAAAACGACTGTGAAAACCGTGAAAAATCTGTCATGCAAAAAACAACGACAGAGCAAAAACTGCAAAGGTCAAAGTCTCGGAAGTCAGTACAGCGACGGTCAAACCATCGAAAGTCATTTCATCGGCAGGCTAGGATATGGGCCAGCTGACCTACAACAATGATTTGAGGAGAGGATAAGATAAATATTATTAAGAAACAGTAACTTTCTTTAAATGCTGTGGCTCTATAGTGCTGCTTTGTATGATATTAGAGAATTATCCTTTTTGTGAGGTGTCAGATGACCAGTTTTGGTGTTCGCATGTCAGCTGTCGTGATAGTCACTTTCGAGATTATCCGTCGCCAATTTTCCTTTGTTTGGCGCGACTTTTGCCGGATACCGTAATTTCCTGAATAAACGATTAAAGTTTCCTGAACGACGGGATATTGTAGTTAGGCACTTTAATCCTACTTCGATCAAGTTCCCCTCTCGCTTTGGCAACTTAGAACCCTTCTCTTCCCGTTTCAGGCTCTACTTAGTCGGATTTCGTCGATCGTCTCAAGTCACGCCCCTTACAAACGAAGCCCGGATGCCCTATTCAAAGCCTTCGTCTGTGCTGGGCTAAAGTGAGTTTTCCCTTGAGTAAGCCTAAGCATCTAAGGAAAAAAGTATCCCCAGAAACTGCCTCTGGAGAAAGGCATTGGTGGAACAGGTCGTCTCGGTGGATTTGCTGTTTTATGTCGAGAAAAGAAAACTATTATTTTTTTCTGGAAAATAATTTTCTGGATAGATGGAGATTCATTTTGTTTTGGACTGGAGGTCAAACGTTGACTCTAAAGGGATGGAGATAATGGATAATGCAATTTTCTTTGATTAGATTAAATTAGATTAGATTATTGCTAAATTACATAATAACCCATCATGATAGGTAACCGCCCATGAGAAGACATAAATGCACTGGCACCGGGCGCTTCCACAAACTACTTCAACTTAACTTAAACAATAACTTAATTTCATTTCAACACTAATTCATCAATTTTTTATTTATTTATTCTTTTCTGTCTGGAACATGGTCCAACTGAAACAGTAGTATCGGGAATTCGGTTCGGGAGTCTGCTTTAGTTGGTATGGATTGTGTTATTTTTTCCGAGGTTTCTATCCATTGTCTTGAGAGCCCTTGGGGAATACCCCTACAGCGATTGTTTTGGAATGATCTTTTACATCTGAGTAGGCTGTCTTCAGCTAGATATTCATTGGGGAAAATTTTGTTCTACGATATGGACAGGGAGAAGATTCGGTCGAGATATTCAACAGTATTCAAATGGTTAAATTCGGCCGGATTTTTTTTTCCGGCCAAATTTAAACAGGTTTGCCCGATGAGAATATGGCTTTACTCGTAGATGCAGGAACTCCTAGTAATTCGCGGTTGGGAGATGGTGACAGGCATACGTAAATCTTTAGTTTGGGGAGACAAAGCTTTATGCTTTAGGTTTTGGGTATGATGAGACGGAGGACGAACGCTGGAGCACAATGCCCTGTAGCAAGTGTTCTATACCCCCCCCCCCCCAAAGACTGTTTAAGGAAAAGCCATGACAGTCAGAAACTACCACAGTACATGTTTCCCAGTAGCAATAACCCTCATTCACTCCCCAATAACACCCTGCATTCGACACTTCAAAGATTTGTGCATTTCCAAGCACCATACCAGATGAAAAATTTGTAGGACGGATAGCTTTATAATGCCAACTAGATTATATAAGATATTGTTCGAAGTTTTCATCCGTCACGATGTCTACGATTGAAAAGGATAAAGTTCAACTGACTGCAAAGTCAATTTAGTCCCTTCTTCCGTTATTCTTTTGTTGTTGTTCTTGTAACGCTGAACAATAGCTTTTGATCATGTGATGATTTTTTTTAGAACATACCATTTTAAAAGCTTCGATAAGGTGACAACTTCAGCATTTAACCGACAGCGAAGAAACAAAACCAAAGTATTGCTTTCGCAACACTTTACGTTACCCAGGCAACGTAGGTCTACTTTAATGTGTCTCAAACTGGGCCAATCTTAAGTAGCAGTATCCAGTACCATCCTGTCTTGCCATCGTAGCATCTGGTCTTGCTAGTAATAGCATGCAGTAGAATGCAGCAACACGGTAGCCTTGAACTAGAATCAGTTTGTACTGCATGCTACTTTTTCGTACAACTTCCCAGTTCTATTTTGTGATAAACTTTTCATCGGGATAGATTTATGTCAGAGCAATTCTTTTTATCGCATTTTATCGACCTGATTTTTCTTGTTCCGTTTCAGTGACCGAAAACTTGCTTCATGGCTACGCCTTATTTACCGATGTCCAGGCTTGATTGACGAAAATTACTTGCCCTGGAGCTATGCCACAAACACAGGTAATTCCATCGAGCTAGTTTTCATGGGATTTCCAGGCAGAACATTAATAGAAATGCGGTAGTTTCGGGAGAGGGAATGGAAGGAATTTGAGGCGGGATCCAATTTAGTCACAAAACTTGGTGAGTCTGAAATGATGCTTTAAACAGTGGTGGACGGGGTAAATTGGTCCTTTGGCGATGCTAAGGGAGAACGATGAATGATTCAGCAGCTTGAATTGCGAGAACTTTAATAAACACAAAATTATCGACGCGAACGCAGATCCGAAGTGCAAGTCACGGGGTACCTATTTCGTTAAGTTTATCGATGAAGTTTTATTTACGCACTTAAGAAGAGGGAAATAGCGCAGTACAAGACAAAGAAAAGGAAAAAATACACTGAGCTTTCAATAGTGTAGTAAATGCACTAGATCAAAAATTAAACATTAAAAAAAAAAGATAAGGGCCGAATCGGGACTAAAAAATCTTCTCCTAGATGAAATGCGGAGAATCTGTTCTTGCTTGTTCAAAATACATGTCAAGTTCAAATATGAGCCCTGTTCTCTCGTATTTATGAGTGTCGGAAGGGGGTTAGCGTGTTACCGTTCGAGCTAAATGTAGGTTTAGGGGTAAGCTTGTTCATTCCGGCTTAAGTTCTTTGTTAGGAGTGAATGTCAAGTTCAAAGATGAGCCCTGTTTTCTCGTATTTATGGGTGTAGGAAGGGGGTTAGCGTGTTACCGTTCGAGCTAAGTGTGAATTTAGTGGCAGGGCGAGAATGCCGAGAGAGTTTTATTTTTCTCTCACACGATGAGTACACTGTCGGAAGTTTCGTAATAGATAACACAAGGATGCGCGAATTCAAGTGATAACGCTTAGGATTCTAAATGTTGTGTTATTCAGACGTCGCGCATTATAACGTTAACATAAAGACTCGAAATACCGCCGAAAAAACATCTGCTGACTTTTTTTTATGTCATCGTGATACCCGAAAAGTCTGAAAATACTGTTTTGGCTCTCCCTGGCAATGCGTGTTATCCATAACGTGTTAATGTGTAACGTCTGAAAAACATAACAGCTAACATCCTAGTGTTATCTGTTGAAACAGCGCATTCTTGTGTTATATGGTACGAAACTTTGTCAGTATAGTCTGCCGGAATCGGCACGGAATCGGCAAAAACCCGGAAATTTGCTGTAAAAGATTTTATCTTAAGTCGATCGGGGTGATATGAGGAAGAAGGCATAATGAATCGATAAATGGACTTCGTTTTCTCGGACTAACATTGGCCGGCTTTCGCCTCTAAATAACTCTAAGAAATTTTGAGTAGTCAAACTGATCAGAGTTGAAAATCCCATCAACAATGCACTTGAAACTATTGATCGATTCAGGATTAACCGCATCTTCGGTAAGGCTGTTCCAAGGATCAACAATTCTGTTGCCAAAACCCCACTTAAAAACGTCCCTCTGGAATCTTGATTTTGCAATCTTGTGCGCGTGCCCCCGATGATGACGGTTAATGCTGAATCTTAGTAAATCAGTCACTTCAAAATTGTCGTGACTTCCATTGATTAATTTGAATGTTTGATTATTTATGATACGACAGTTCCGAATTCGAACAGACAAAAATCGGTCGTCGAGTTCGAGATTAGTAAAAATAATTAAGTTTTTGTGTGCAATTCTTCCAACCTGCGATGAAAAGTGATTACCGATCAAAGAAGGGTATTCTATTTGTTTTTTCTGTGGGTTGGTTAACAGCACTATTAAAAGAAATACGTTGTGAGCTGAATGTTGATACAGCAGGTTTGCAAGTTTATTTTGACCAATTGCGACTCTTTTACGAAAAAAATGTTTATTAGATTTTCTTGTTGTTTCGTCCGTACTCCGTATGAAATAACGGGTTACATGGTTCTTGATTTTTTTGCGATTCCACTAGTGTAATCCGCCCCGGAATTGCCGGGTTTGTTCCGTTTGGGGAGTGGAAAACTTCGCACTCAACCTTCCTAGTCCTGTCAGTTCTTGACTGTTTGGGGTAACTGAAAACGTGTGTTCCAGACAACAGAGTTATCAGTATTTCCGACATCCCCCCCCCCCTGCTTAGTCTTGTGGGCTGCTTAAAAAATCACGTACTCAAAGGCGGAAATCAAGTCTCCCGTTTCCGTGTTGGAACTTCTTTAGCTCGCTAACAGAAGGTTGAATGCATAAAGAACACAAAATTTGGTTAAGTTGCATGTGGAACTTCTGTGTACCGATTAAAACTTAAAGGAAAGGTTGGAGCTTCGTTAACCCGGAATGCTTCCCCTGTCTGAACTTTTCTGAAGTTTTCCGGAGAGGGATGGATGCCTACCAATCGAATTACCCTTTGGTTTTGGGTTCGTCTAGAACAGATTTGGCGTCGCCCGTTTGAACAGTGTTATCTCTACGCCACTCATTTGGGTACCAAATTGACCGTTGGATTGTCAAGTGCAGGATAAAAAGGATAGAGAAAATAAAGGGAAAAAAGGTTAGAAATTCGAAATTCAAAATAGAATGCCGGACAAGGTAAGACTGGGGATTTCGGCAAAACAGGTTTGCCTACTAAGAGCACTTAGTTGCATGACAACGAAGAGGTTACGTGTTTATTTTTGTTTGGTTAATTGACTGATTGATATACTGCTTGTGATCTCAATGCGATACCGGAAATCGAGTTTTTATGCTCCGGTAAACTTCAAATTAGCTTAAAAGACACCTGAATGAAGAGTACCAAGTATCATCCCTATCTGTATGACTTGTATCATCCCTATCTGTATGACTTCCGTTAACATTGCCTGCAGAATACCCAGTCCAAATACGAAATAGTATTTCCAAGCTATGGTTTTGCTCCATTTTGTATCTGTCCTTATTTCAGTACGGAACAATTTTCTAAGAAACAGAGTGTGATTGTGCAACGGGAATAAAACATCGTATCGTTGTTACCCGATCTCAGGGTTCAGTTGGTAGGATTATGAAGTATTAGATCCCGTACGGGTTATAGACAGGCATTTAATAGGTAGATGGTTGCATAACCAGTACAATCAGTAGACGTTTATTTGACTCTTGCGGTCCGAACCCTACCGGAAACGAAGATAGAAGAAGTTCATATCAATCATACCGGAAACGAAGATAGAAGAAGTTCATATCAATCATTACTTAAACTATCTAAATACCGAAAGCGTTTTTTTTGCCGAAGATCCCCAAGCAAAACAGTGTTGTTCCCAGACTTTTACTTATTTTCCTTAGCGCAAAACGTACGAATTATCGTTCTTCGGCAATTCAGATTGGATTCCTGCCGAATTTCAGTGGGGCTTATTTATGATTATGTTGGATTGTCACATTATCTAATTGTCGACTTGATCCAGTTGTCGAGATCAGCAGGTGAAGAAAAATCGTAGACAGCTGCTGGATTTGGCTTGTTACGTGATGTTTTCAGAAATGGTTGGCGGTAAATTCCTAAGCTGTTGACAGCTTCTCGGACATGTCGTGACTTTACTGCAGGAACTTTGCTTACCATTTCTTTTGTCTGTTGCTGGGGCTGTTTGCTAATTTGAACAGTTATCTGGCTTTGACAACTAGCACTACTACGTATAGGGAAGTGTTGCTTACCAAATATCTGAAGAGAATTTCAGGTTGTGTATTACAAGAGCAAGATGACGCAAAACCAAACGGACATTCAGCTTCATTCTTGGTCAGGCTCTGCATTGAAAGTTGTGAAGCACCAATCTGCATCTTTTCCGTTGCAAAAATATGACATTCCTCCAGAAAGTAGCATTTGGAAGTAGTAGGACAGAAGTGCTCAGTAAGATAATTTCCGGGGACCAGTTTTTGCTTACTGGACCTACTTAACCTACTGAATGCTATATTCCTCGCGAGAAGGTTATTTTGAAAATTAATGTGAAAAAGTACCATTCAACTGTCTGGTCTTAAGTGCATATGTTCGCTGACACTATGTTTACTGTCTTTCTCCTCTCGAATGTCCCATTTTTATTCAGAGTCGACCCTTTTCCTGATCATTGAACTTCCGTCAGCCTATTTCTCATCCCATCGAAAATATCTTCGTTTTTTTCACAATCGCTTATCAATCCTGTATGCCTGATTCCACCTTCCAATGTCGAAAAACTGATAACTTGGCACAAAGTGATTCAGTCCCTTTATGATTCCTTTTGTCCGCTTTATTGCTTGTTCAGAACTTGGACGCCTGTCGGAAGTCTTCGTGTCAGCTGGGCCTTTCTAGTTTCACATGCAAAACTGAGAGTTAGGTGATTTCGATAGTCGAGAGGGGAGCGTGGCGCTTTCGGTGGCCGAATGTCCCCGCTCGCAGCGGATAAAGTGCTGGAGCAAAGGATTTTAGAGTGGTTAGGAATGAGTGGTCGCATGAACTTCAGTTTTTCGGCAGTGTCAGTTTCAGCAACTTCTTTGGTTGGAATAGTTTCTGTATTACCAAGTCGTATCGATTTTGTGATCATCGCTTTCACTTCTAAAGGCATCATTCTGGAACAATTTTCTCTGATCTTGTTTATTAAAGGTTTCGCCGCTGCCTCCCCTTAGATTTCAGTCTGAAGAGGACCCTCGCCAAGAAGGGCCGAAATATAGCTCTAATAAAATGTAGCTGACGTATCCGTTTTGCACCGTCAAATATGTTTTTAAAGGTTTTATAAAAGGTTTATTTCAGTCCCGGCAGAGGACTCCTGTGAGACTGAGGTTGAGCTGACGTTGCTGCCTGTCTCAGTGAGTTGCATGCGGTCAAGCCACCAAACAGGACTGTTGTTTTAGTAATGATAATTTCATCAAAGAAGCAGAGAGGGGCGAGTCCGACCATGAAAGGATTTGAATCCGAATCCAGGGCTAGGTACGAATCCGAATCCACCAATTTATGCTGAGGATTCGAGTCCGGATTCGAACCCGACCTTAACAAAAATCAGATCATTTATGGTTTAAAATCAGAGGTGACAAAAAGCACTGATATCGAAGGTAATCAGATAACGTGATAGATTACCGAGGATGGTTGGTGGTGGAGACCAAAAAGTTGGATTGCCTAAGCACACTGTGTAAATATTTGGAAAACAGAAACTGGAAGGATGAAGTCGATGAGTTTGGGCGGATTCGTAAGATTGAAGGTTTGGAATCCAAGTCCGAATCCGAATCCAGCCTGACAAGCAGAAGATTCGAATCCGGCCAAAAGGACGAATCCTGGATTCGAATCCGAATCCGGAGTTGGATTCTCCCATCTCTGCAAAGAACTCGTCCAAACACTTAAACCAAATTTGATACTCTAAAATAAGCACTAGTAAGCAATCGGAACTAACCACTCCGAACGTAACTGCTGTAGTCAACTGGTTCCTTCCAGCATGTTCGGTTTTATTCCTATTAAACAAAGGACCGGCCGTACCTGTAATGTCAATGCAACCTACCTCCGTAATCGCGCTATCTATGCTTAAACCGCGAGACCGGAATTTAATACAGTATATAACACCCCTAACGATAACTTAGTTATTTTCACACTTGCCGCGTTCCCGTTGTCACTCATGCTACCGACAATTGTTTAGGAGAAGGTCGCTCGACTGGTTGTGTAAGTTTTTATGGCACTTGGCCTTCCGGCTAAGTGCCGTATACCGATCATTTTTCCGTCGGTCTGTCGGTCGGTCGGTTAGTCCGGTGTTTGCTAGTTAGGGTACTTCCAGATATGCTAGGACGATGAAACTTGGCAGGCATATTAGGGACCCGAACAAACTAACTTGGAAATAGTCACTTGCCCGATCCGACAATCGTGGGGGGAGGGGGAGGTTGCAGAATCCAGAAAATAGGATCTTAATGAAACTTGATACCTGGGAAGACCTCGTGTCTCAGATGTCTCAACTCAGGTCCGGACAGGATCCGATAAATCTGAAGGGAAGTAGGAGGGGAGCCGGAAATCGTGTGAAACTCTCGGAGTGGAGCGATCGGGATGAAACTTGGTGGGAAGAACTAGCACAAGCTCTAGATAAATAACTGACACAACTGGGCCGGATTCGGACACGGTGGGGGGTGTTGGAGGGGGTTTCGGGATCCTGGCAATCCGTAGTTGATGTACTTCCAGGTGTGCTAGGACTACAAAACTTGGCAGGCATATAAGAGACCCGAACAGATTAACTTGGAAACTGTCACTCGCCCGATCCGACCTTCGTGGGGGGGGGAGAGGGGTAATCCGGAAATTAGTGGCATGCATAACCTTCGATCGGGTTATCGGATCTTAATGAAACTTGATATCTTGAAAGAAATCATGTCTCAGATGTCCCATTTCAAGTGCTGACCGGATCCGATGAACTGGGGGGCGTGTTGAGGGTTTGGAGGGGAGAACCGGAAATCTTGTGATACGCATAGAGTGGAGCGATCAGGCTGAAACTTGGTGGGAAGTACAGGCACAAGTCCTAGGTGCATCAGTGACAGAATCGGACCGGATTCGGGTACCAAGGGGCGATGTAGGGGGGTGTCTGGAATTCTGGTGATCGTGAGTTAAGGTACTCCCAGATGTGATAGGACGGTAAAACTTTGCTGGAGCATTAGAAACTTGACATCATTGGGTTAGACATCGTCACTTCTCCGATCCGACCATTCCTTAAAGAACTCAACTTAACCGTAAAATACAAAAAATACTTTTAAGCAAAATTTACTTTTTTCAAGATTGCCATGAGTACATGAACCTTTTTGCCTCAAGGGTTTTGCTTAGAAATTAATTTTTAGCACCCTTAAATTGCGCATCTTAACCGAAAAGTGAAAAAAAAAACTTTTGACCATCACTTCCATCCTCTGACCCCTTTTGCTTTCTGTTTCCTATTTTTAGATTTAAAGGGAAACCATAAGTTGAATTTTCAGTCCCCTTAATTTTTTCTTGTTGGAAGAAATTTTTTCGTATTTCTTACTACATATGCTTTCAAGTGCCATATGAGCTTATAGCTCTTGTTTCTGTTTTGCTAGAACTCGATGGGCCTGAGGATCTTGGAGGGCAAAATGCGTGGACAATTTGTTCAAAAGTAGACCCTGGTTTAAATTATTCAGTTTCTTTAAATATTGGAACATAAACAGTAAAGAGTGCGAGATGTGCTTTAAGAAAAACTGGACGCACGTAGACAATTACAATTACGTATCTTCACTCCCTTGCGTCAGCCATCCTCATGTTACTTTTGGTGAGGAACCGGAACTAACTCAAGTGCTCAAGTTCAGAAAGAACCCCCGAGGCGAGAAACGTATTTGTTATGTGCAGTATTCTTTAGACTTAACTGTGTTATGTATGCTCCTTTTCGCTGATGATATTGTTTTGGTAAGTGATAGTGGGAAATAATTTGCAGGTTTTACTTGATCTGTTAAGGGTGTATTTAGAAGGCAAGAAACTTGAGCTAAACACAGGTTAGACGGTAGTGTTAGAATTTAGGAAAGGAGAGAATTTGAGGTTTGAGGATAAGTTCAAATACGCAGGTAGAGAAATTGAAGTGAAAGAAGAATGGACATATTTAGGAATAAGGTTTAGAGCTAAAGGTAAGACATTTAGTAAACATATCGAAAAGAGCGTAGAGAAAAGAAGATTATGTTCAAATTTGATTTTGAGGAGTAAATTGAAGGATATTAGGAATCTCCGGGCCCATAGAGAAATATTTAGGTTTAAGGTAGTAGGGGTAATGCATTACGGGTCTGAAGTACGGGTTTATGAGAAAATAGATAAAATAGAAGTTTTGCAGCTTGGGTATTTTAAAAGGTGGTTAGTAAATTTACAAATAGTGTAGTGATTAAGGGTGAGTTAGGTCTAAAATCGTTGAGAAATGTAAGATTAGTTAATATGGTTAGAATTTGGGAAAAAATTGTTAGTTTGCCACGTGTCAGAATAATAAAATCAACATATTTAGAAGCGTTGAAAGACGATTCGTCTAATTCGTGGCCATATTTGGGAAAAAAGATATTGGAAGATTGTGGTATTGGTAATATGTGGAATACTGGAGTAGGAAATGAGGAGGTAGTTAGTAAGCTAGTGCAGGAAATACTTAAGGCGGACACCCTGTCAATTGGTGCTAGAAGGCGTTACATTGGTAATTTTAGGCAGAAATCCGGTCCTTACTTCTGTCCGATGTGCGGATGCGAGAATGAGAGTTTGGTTCACGTGGTTTGCGAGTGAATTGAGGTAAGAACAGTACGGTGTGAGTGAGTTTGATGAAGAATGGTTAATTAGAGTTGTTAGGAATGAATGTTTTACTACGATTAAGATAATGGGGCGATTCTTGAGGACAGCGATGGAACATAGAAGTAGATTTTTAGATTAGGGAAATATCAAAGAAATGTTGAAGACGGTTATTAGAGAAGAGAAAGATTAAGGAGGAGCTTCTCTCTTTTCTGTTGTTTTGTTTTGTGGGTTTTCTTCTAGTATGTGATACTTTTTTATGATTTTTTGTTGCCATGGCTCTCGGGCTGCTTAGCAATTAATAAATCTATCTATCTATCTATACTCTAACGTACTGTTACATAGTTTGGGCAAATCATCGAAAGCAGGATTCACATATTAATAATCCCGGGAGCGATCCAAGAAACAATGTGGCGTTACTTTCTCTTGAGCCCTGAGGAAATACCAACTCTCTGCACCTTTCCTGCTTCACATTCGAACATCGAGGAAACCATTCGAGGTTTAAAGGATACTTGACCGTTTTTATTTCAAAGAAATGGGTTTTCTTTTTCCGGTAGAAAGCGGAAATTGAGGTAATTCGGAGGCGGTTGAAGTACCTGGGCGGTTGTGGATTGTTATCGAAAACGTGGTGGAATGCGGCGATAAAGTGGATGGGCAAAAGTTTGTTTAATCAAAATGAGGATTATCGCTAAAGTTCCGCTGGTGAGCTCTTTAGGGTGGAAACATTGATAGACAAAGTTACACTGTCAGAAGTTTCATAACAAAAAACACAAGGGTGCGCATTTTCAACAGACAAAACTTGGGATGTCATCTGTTGTGATTTTGAAAACGTTATGCACGAAATGTTATGCATTGCATTGCCGAAGAGCCGAAAAGCATCTGCATACTTTCAAACTAAAACGCAAACCAGGCATTTTTTCCTATAAATAGTAGTAACAAACAGTCACTCACGCTTTTGTCACTTTTTGAATAGTTTGCTAATTCACCATTCACCTATGAAAGTGACTCGGCTGTCATAAAATTCAGCAGCTTTTTTGGCATTTTTCGGCTCTTTCTGGCAATTCTTGCTATTCATAACATTTTCTGCATAACGTTTTCAAAGTCACAAACAGAATACATCCCAAGTGTTGTCTGTTGAAACTGCGCATCCTTGTGTTATCTGTTATGAAACTTCTGACAACGTAGCGAATGGGTTGTGTTCAAGACTATGGCCGCCCTGTTGTCCTCTTCCTATTTTGTTGTTGCTGTATTGTGCGGCTGGATTACAGACTGGACTGGTAGATCACTAGGTGATTTGACTTACTTGTATTCGTCGTGACTAGATAGTTAAAGGGTATTTGACGGTGCAGAACGGATAAGTCAGCCACATTTTATTAGAGCTATAGCTCATTTTCCAGCTTGAGCCTGAAGAGGACCCTTGCCAAGATGGGCCGAAATATAGCTAAAAAAAATGTAGCTGACTTATCCCTTTTGCACCGTCAAATAGGATTCGCAGTCAGCTTGGGCTGAAGGACTATCTAGTTAAAGGGTAGGCTACTTACAGATGCCTCGATTTATCAGCCTAAAATATGAAATAAAAGCTTTCAAGGAATGAGATGCTATTTACTACTGGAACTGAGATTTGTCCGGAAAAGCTGGTCAGGGAAGTTTATTAAGCTTCATGATCATGCTATTTCCGACTCCGACTGGCCTAGTTGCTACTGGAAAGGAGTTTATATTAGATAGGTAGATAGATAGATAGATAGATAGATAGATAGATAGGTATAATATAATATTCAGCTTTCGCCATAAACATACAATACAAAAAGAAAATAAAGATAAAAAATAACACGGCTAAACAACAACATCCCGGCCATCGCTCGAGCAGTGCTTGGTTAATCTTCAGATTTGAGAAGAGTGTGAGAAGATAAGAATAGTTTCCCTATTAATACTGATAGGAAATATCAGTAATGATATAATGATATCGTATTAATACTATTAATACGATAGTAAAAAACTTGGATAGCTTTTTTGGATTTCTACACAGTAGGCTAAACTATGTCCGACTCGAAAAGTTTCAGAAGACATGATACTTTGCTAAATTCCTGCTTTAGGGACGAGGAACTTATTTTTTCTGATGGTAAATTTGGGACTGGCGCCTTTGGCAACACTGGAATCTAAATTCGTAAATCTGAGTTGGCTACATCCCATCTCAAAGTCAGGGTATTGGGAGATTTGTTTTAAAACATTCTGTACTAGTATGCCAAGACTTTATGTTAAAGTTTGTGTCTATTAATTTGTATGGTATCGATACTAAACAACTTGATTTCCAAACACATTCCAGCTTGTAGTATTATGCCTTCGATCACAGGTGGTCTGGATCCACTTCTGGAGAATTTCCCGGCAGCGGTAATCCTTTCTCAGATTACACCATCTGCTATCTACCTAGTAAATTTCTTTTTGCTATTTCAGCTTTCCTCGAGCAGACATTGAAATTGTCAAGACCGGGACCTTAAAAAAAAATTCCGCTTTTCTCACCTCCCATGGGATTTAGCTGTGATAAATTTCTGAGTTTTTTCTCTCTTTCGCTCCAGATAACTTCTTTTATGTGGCCAGGTTTAGATGCGTTAGCGAAGAAAGCTATTAAAATAGACTTAAGACTAGTCCACACCGTTCCAGGATTTTCCGAGTAATGAGCTCCTTTTATTAAGTAATTTATTTTTTATTTCGTGTAAGGGGAGTTGGATGTGTATCAGCCAAGTAAAAAAGTATTTGCCAGCATTCTTCTTCTATCAGGTCTGCTGGAGTAGCAGAGGGAGGGCTGTATGTTGAAGCAAGGGCTAAAAACGGAAAGTCAGCTACCATTATTGACAGCGATATTTCGGCCCTTCTTGGCAAGGTTCCTCGTCAGGCTGTAAGAAGTCGTAGAGGGCGTGTTTATTTAGTCGTTTTTCGACGTTTAGCAAACCTTCAGCCAATATTAACAAACCGTTCTCTACTTTCAGGATTTGATGACGCCCTCAGATCACTGGAACAGCTGAAGGAGTTTGAGTTCCATCTACCGGAGGATCTTGCCATCCGACCTTTCCGCCACATGAGGGACGCATTCTAATTACTTAGGGCACCAAGGAAGGTTGTCGAAGGGGGGCATGTTCATTTTTGTGACTTGCCACTGTTTTCTTATTTGGCTGCTTGAATGTATAAGACCACAGTGTGTTAAAGGACATGTTCTATCCACTCTACTAGTCGCTCCGTACATCTTGAGATTTTGAATTTTGGACGGTATCTTTTGTTTGTCTACCATAGCCTCGTTTTTGTTGCAATAGCGCTGCCGCATCACTGCTGCAGCACTTCGTTGCTTTTGCATAATATGCGTTTTTGGATTCACTTTCTTCTTGGTTGAAGCGGCAGCGCTGCAGCATCTTGCAGGGAAGCACGGACTTGGTCGGGGAGCAAGTCCGTGATTCTCGAGAAGTGCTGCCGTCTTCCTCGGAAGCGCTGCAGTGCAAAAACGGATGTAGAAAGAATCAGTCCGGAATCGGCCGAGAAGTGGACCTGCAGTATGCAACAAAAACGAGGCTCGTGTTTGGGTAGATATTTCCGATTGCCACTATAGGCGCTCTCAATACCGTATGTATCTGAAATTATTTCTAGCAAATGGAGTAGGAGAACAGTTATGGAAAAAACAAGGCCAAAACAAGAAAATTTGCCAAAAGTGATCCGTTTGGCCATAATTTTTCAAGGAAACACCACTGCGTCGTCATTTATATCTATTTTCGAACGGATGATTAGTGATAAATAGTAAAATCTTTAAGGAGTCTGACGAAGACCAGATCTCTAAAATCCCCGATTGTCTGGATAAATTAGTCAAAGAAATATTACAATTTTTGGGATCCCATCGAAACCTTTGGTTTTGTTTCTAAAGCAGACATAGTTTAAAAGAAGCAGGTCCACTCATCCTCGATTCTCTTATCCTACTCATCCTTGTTAATATACTAAATTATCATAGAAGAGTCAGTTGGGTATCTTTTCTGTTTTTTCTGGAGGAGCTTTCCTTCCCCGACTGGAGTTCCCATACCCCGTCCGTGAAGCCACTCATCATTCGTGCCACGTTTTACCCCTATTTTGATTATTCAGTTGGCCAGTTTAATATTGTCTATTCATATCAAGAATTTCAAATATAAGAAATAGTGACGGAAATTCAGCTGGTGTGGAAGGGATAAAGGCAAATGAGGGTCGCTCGAGGATCACTCAAGATGAAATGGCAATGCAAGCATTTAGCCAAGGACAATACCTTAGACAACGCACGAAGTATGCTGCTCTGGCCTCAAGGCATATGTCCAACACCAACAGCGGTGCTCAGAAGGGGAGGGGGCATACGAAGTGCATATGTGGACAACCCATCTTTCAAAAAACTAATTTTCGGATTTTATTGAATCTTGCAAATTGTAGCCTAGTGGATTTTAAAAAACGTATCGAAGCTGCTGAAATCGAATCCATTTTATGCAAATTCAGTGCGGTTGTGTTGAGAACCCAATCAACGTCAAACAATTATTTACTCATAATCCTCTTGGCAATATGTTACTGCCCTGATAGCAAATTTGGATTTTTAGCTACGTCCTGAGAGAGCCGCGCCAAAGAAGGGCCGAAACACCACCGAACAGAAACTTCAGTCGATTTAGCCCTACAAACACATAATGTGCTAATCCATTATCCCCACTGTCTAGGTATCTCCTCTTTAGCCACCAACAGAAGCGAATCCAAGGCAAGCTGTGTGCTTGTTGGGGAGTTTGTCTTTTATTTCCCCATAATAAGTTGTCTTTTATTCGTGTATATGCGTCATCTAGCGAATATCAAAGCACAACTCTTACTGGAAATTATCTTTTAAAGGTGAAATTTCCACGAGAAATTAGTGAATTTCTTGTTAGCGAAGATCGACTCAGCGGCTGACGGCAGACGCAGCGGCTGGACGGAAAATATTTGAAAATGTTACGTCCCTTGGTTAAAAAGTGGGAAAACCAAGCAAAACAAAAGAACTCCAAAACAGAAAGTAGACCTGATGGTCTACCATGTCTTCCAAAATAAAAAATAATGAGTCGTTGAAGGACCTGGAAGCTTTCGACGAAGTTTGCTTTGCGTGACTTCCAAAAACTCGGCTAGGCCCAAAAAGCGCTAAATAGTCGTAGGTAGAAAACGAAAAAATGGCGAAAGGCGGGGACTTCAGAATCTTATAGTCCCATAAGGAGCCAGGGATACTGTGAAAGGCAGAATAAGTAAGAGGGGTCATTTAAGGAAAGTCAGAGGGGAAGAAGAAAGCTTTAAAATCCGCTTGCGAATAACTATTGACAACACACCATAAACCCATGCGCTGATTCAATTCTGTACTTCCAAGATACAGACCTGGTGGTAGCCAAGGTCATTTTTGAAGAATTTCTCGTCATATCTTCGCGGCTGGAGCTAGAACCTGTGAAAAGGTTAGCTAAAAAATAAGGCATTCCATATGAACCATACCGACAACCTGTGATCAGAGCAAAATTACAGTAGAGAGTAGAGCCAAGGGCTATGCTTTCCATGCATCGGAACCGGGAATTGACCGTAGCCTACCCACTACGTTCTGGAAAGTCAAAGCGAGACGCACTTGCGGGCTTAGAAAAGTCCTAGTGCAGCTAAGCTGCGGTCTGCACACATCGAGGAAACCGGGAAGGTTGTATCTTTCTTTTGCTGTGTTCGGAACATATAATTATCGGAGCCACCGCTTGCAGGACTAATCGAGTTTCAGTTGGGATGATCTCTAAATCTAGTGCTGGTAGTGTCGCTACTATTCGAATGTGTGTCACTTTTTCGTCTTGCCACTACTCACTAGTGTTATTTTGCTCTGCTTTTCATGAAGAAGTGATTTTCCTTTCCGTGGAAATAAAAAAGAAACTGCATCCTGTGTAGATGGATCTTGGTAATCGTGAGTTATGATTTCTGGACCACAAAGGATAGGTAATTAATTCCAGTGGGAATAGTCTGCTGATGCAAGAATGACCGTTTTAGCTTAACGGATTGGAACAAATCCAAGATTTGGTGCAGTTTTATTGGAGGATGGTTTTCCGTAAAAATGGCAGCTATATAACCACAGAGAGCAAAGAGGTTCCAAAGTTTCTTCGCGCGGCTCTTCTGCTTCTTGCCGTTTGGGACTTCTGTTATAGGCAGCGGTTGTATTTCAGAGATAGTCTTGAAAAGGCAGCAGGAAATGGTAATATGTTTATCTCTATTATGACAAAACGCCGCGGAATAGCTAGGTAGGTAGGTTTTTTTTTATTTTTAACCAAAACATTGAAAATAAAAAAATAACATTACTAATATCCCATTGCAGAAAAAAGAAAGTCCTAAGGACTTGTGCTGCAATTTATTAATATTACATGTATGTAATAAAGAATCTACAATTCGGTCGCAATTTGGGCTCCAGTTGCGATAGACCAGAAATAAGGCCACGTCAGTGATAAGTCAACGTCAAGTATTTGACAGCGTCAAGTATTAAGAAGTGAAAGAAAAACTGCGCCCGCCAAGTTAAGGCGACGTTAGCTATGTCCGTTGCATACTCTATGACTAAGTCCAAAACACGCCAGCGATCCTCAGGAAGAAGGAGTAAGCGTGTCCGTACGACTCAAATGCTGTGTCAATCAATCACCGCGATCTTTGGGAGCAGCTGTGACACCACTTCTGCCTTCGGCAAGGAGAGATAATCATTAAGAGTATTACGGGCTGTGTCTGGTTTTTGGGATCCCAAAACGTAAGTAGAGGGATACCTATGACATCAAAAAGGTTGCCCGTCTGTCCGTCTGTGCGCACTGTAACTCTCGAAGGGAATGAGATATTTTGATGAAACTTGGTGTGAGGATTCTTTGGGTCAAGAGTAAGGTCAAGTTCGTAGATGGGCTCTGTAGCCAGGGGAAGGGGAGGGAGTTTAAATTAAATATTTTTAAACAGATACTGTGATAGTCAATTATGGGGTAAGAAGTCATGCTGAACACGATGGTCCGGAATCCGGTCAAAACCGGAAAGCTTGTTAAAAGTCAAAGTTTTGTTTGAAGTTGATTAGATGGTCGATTTAGAGGTAAGAAGACATGCTGAACACGATGGTGAAAACCATTTTTGTGCCGGAAAAGTAGTTGGCCCGGAATCCGGCCAAAACCGGAAAGTCTGTTAAAAGTAAAAGTTTTATTTGAAGTTGATTAGATGTACGATTTAGGGGTAGGGGGACATGCTGAACACGACGGTGAAAACCATTTTCTCTCAGGGCAAGTAGTTCGCCCGGAATCCGGCCAAAGCCGGAAAGTTTGTTAAAATTAAAAGTTTTATTTGGAGTTGCTTAGACGTCCGATTTAGGGGTAAGAAGACATGCTGAACATTTGTGTGAAAACAATTTTCTACCCGGGCAAGTACTTTGCCCGAAGTCCGGCCAAAACTGGAGAAATTTAAAGTTTTAGCTTTAGGGTAAGGGTAAGAAGAGATGCTGAGTCCGTGTATGAAAATCATTTTTCGCCCGGACATATAGTTCGATCGGAATCCGACTGGAGCCGGAAAATTTGTTATAAGTTAAATTTTTATTTAAAGTTGATTAGATATTCAATATTGGGGAAAAAAGATACGCTGAGTTGGTTTTTTAGCTTTGTTTTTTTTTGACGGACAAGTAGTTCCAGAATTCGGCTGAAACCAGGAAATTCGCAGAAGTGGCAGGAAGTTTTCGTCAAAACATATATGACTTATAGAGGCAAACACACATGCTGAATCCATATCTGAACTTTGTTTTCTCAGATGATTAGCTATTTGGCCTTAATCTGTTTCTGAATTTTAATAGTAAAAGCGTTCAAGGAGTCTGGCGAAGACAAGACCCAATTGTCTGGATCAAATATTGACTTTTTGGGATCCCATCGAAACCTTTGGTCTTGTTTATCACCGTTGTTCGATCGTTGTCCTACTCGTTGTTTTTAGTTTTCACTGGTGACGTCACTATAATAGAACCTGCCTGTCAAGCAGGTTCAAGTCAGTGTGCACCGGTGAGCACTAAGTAGACACTGGTTAGCCGGAAAACGGGTTGTAAGGCCGGGGAGCAAACGCGTTACAAGAAGGGACCGGTGAGCAGTCACGGGACAACGCAGCTACTGAAAATGCTCTGCCAGTAGCTCAAATTTAAGCAGACCAAGGAACAACTTAATATGCTCTACCACTCTGTTTTAAAAATATCATATGCAACATTTATCTTAATGAATTTACTCATTCTACATAGACTAACAATTTCAGAACATTTGATTGATGTTGCTGACGCTTGCTGATTTCAGTGGACTCTTCAGGAAGTTATATAATAAATAACTAAATAATATTTATGATGAATGACAGTACGCACCCCTTTATTGTCTGTGATCTCACGACAGAATTACTAACCCCTGGTCCACACTGCTGACACCGTTTTTGGGATCCCAAAACGTAAGTGGCGGGATACCTATGACATCGCCAAAGTTGTCCGTTTGTCTGTTTGTCCGTCTGTGCGCACTATAACTCTCGAAGGGAATGAGATATTTTGATGAAACTTGGTGTGAGGATTCCTTGGGTCAAGAGTAAGATCGAGTTCGAAGATGGGCCCTTTAGCCCTTTATTTAAGGGTGGGGGAGGGGGTTTAAATTAAGGGGCAAATGAAATATTTTAAACAGAAAATGTGATAGTCGATGGGATAAGAAGACCCTGCTGAACACGATGGTGAAAACCATTTTTTATCGGACAAGTAGTTCACCCGGAATCCGGCCAAAACCGGAATGTCTTTTAAAAATAAAAGTTTTATTTGAAGTTGATTAGATGTTTGATTTACGGGTAAAAAGACATGCTGAACAAGATGGTGAAAACCATTTTCTCGCCGGCAAGTAGTTCGCCCGGAATTCGGCCAAGACCGGTAAGTTTGTTAAAAGTAAAAGTTTTATTTGAAGTTGATTAGATGTTCGATTTAGGGGTAAGAAGACATACTGAACGCTTATGTGAAAAGTATTTTCCACCCGGACAACTTTTCCGCCCTGAATCAGGCCAAAACCGGAAAAATTTTTAAAAGCAATAGTTTCATTTGAAGTTGATTAAATTACAGATTTAGGGGTAAGAAGAGACGCTGAACCTATATATGACACAATTTTTTTTTCACCGGGACATATAGTTCGTTCGGGATCCGGTTGAAACCGGACTTTCTTTTAAGTTGAAGTTGATTAGATGTTCTTTATACGGATAGGGAGATACGCTGAATTAGTTTCTGAAATGTTTTTTTTTTCTGGATAAGTATGGTAGTTCGTTCGGAATTGGCCTTACTACAGTTCAGCGCTCCGAGTGGACTAGCTTCTGTTAGACCCCCATTGCCTCGTAACCAACACTTGTGTAGACATAGTAAAAAGTCGAATCCAAAGGGTAGTCCGTCACTGTCACTTTCTGCTGCTAGCTTGATTAGGGATTTCTGGATTGACTGCGGCTGAGCTATAGAATTCCTTGAGACTTTCCCTTGTCTCTTATGTCCGGTTTCCTGACTGGTCCTGGGTCTAGTGGGCACCTACGGTGTCAGAATGTCTTCGGCCCACACCCCAGGAGCCTTATCTTTATTAAACCTCACCTCCACTCGTCCATCCTCTCAACAATGGTGTAGAAGGGGGATTTGGAAACTTCCCCCACGTTCAGCATCTTAACAATGGTGCAAAACATGCAAAACTTTCATTACCGGGACGCAGATGACGGATTTTGAACTCACTAACGTGTGGATTTTTTTGCTATGCCTGATCCTAGTGCTGACGGTGAGGCATAGGGGGATTAACAGAAACTAGGCCGCTTGGAAGCGCTGAACAGGAATATGGCCAATTCAGCCGAATCCAGTAAACATACATGCTGAATCCATGTCTGAACTTGGTTTTCTTAGATGAAGCAATTTAGCCTTACTCTGTTTCTATTAAAAGTAAAATGTCCAAAAAGTCCGGCGAAAAAAATGTCATAAAATAAAAATTTCTTATACCATACTTTCAAATCTGCACTTGCAGAACAAATTTTGGAAAACGCATCCCATTCAGTATATTTTGAAAAAGCCCAAATTCTTGCAACGTGCATCTGACTCCATCAAACCATTCGAGAAGCCGTTGAGAACAAGACCAAAGGTTTTGATGGGATCCCAAAAGTTAAAATTTGATCCAGACAATTGGGTCTTGTCTTCGCCAGATCCAGTCTTCGCCAGACTCCTTGAACACTTTTACTATTAAAATTTAGAAAAAGATTAAGGCAAAATAGCTAATCATATGAGAAAACCAAGTTCAGATATGGATTCATCATGTGTGTTTACCCCTCTAAAGTCATATCGAAACTTCCTGCCTTACTTCTGCCAATTTTCTGGTTTCGGCGGAATTCCGGAACTACTTGACCGGCGAAACAATAAAGCTCAAAAACGAATTCAGCATGTCTCTTACCCCTACATCCAAACTCTAATCAACTTCCAATTAAACTTTTACTTTTAACAAATTTTCCGGTTTCAGCCGGATTCCGAGCGATCTATACGTCCGGTGAGAAAATGGTTGTCATATGCGAATTCAGCATGTCTACTTACCCGCAAATCGAACATCTTATCAAATTTAAATAAAACTTTTACTTTAAACAAATTCTCCGGTTTTGGCCGGATTCCGGCCGAACTAATTGTCCGGCGAGAAAACAATTTTCATATTCGGACTCACACATTTCCTTGACCCTAAATCGAACCTCCAATCAACTTCATATTACTTTTCACAAATATTCCGGTTTTTGCCGGATTCCGGGTGAACTATTTGTCCGGCGAGAAAATAAATTTCATGTTCGGATTTAGCATGTCTCCTTACCCATAATTCGACTATTTCATTAACTTTTTAAAAATATTTTGTGTACATAGCCCATCTTCGAACTTGACCTGTACTTTGACCTGAAGCGTCCTCATGCCAAGTTTGATCAAAATATCTCAACCCCTTTGAGAGTTATCGTGCTAACAGACGGACGGACGGACAGACGGACAACTTTATGATGTCATAGGTATCCCTCCACTTACGTTTTGGGATCCCAAAAACCGGGCAGTCATTAACCGAGATACAGGCGAGCACTCCCTACCGGAAACGAGGAACGGGGTTATTAAGGGAAGACAATTTAAGCCTCAGTCCCTTATTAACAACAAAACCGAAGTCGATCCAAATGCAGACAAAAATATTTCCTGCCGTCGCCCGAATCGTGCAGCAAAAACAGCAGAAGTGTCAAAAATTAAATCTCAGCACTAGTTTTTCCGTGCAGTAATTATTCAAAGTAATAGATACAGGCGAGTATCCATAATAGAAACGTAGAACGAGATTATTAATAAAATAATATTTAAGTTTTCAGCCAATTATTTAAAAAAAACGAAGTTGACCAAAATGCGGAAAAAACCCTTTCCTGTCATCGCCCTAATCGTGCAGCAAAAACAGCGTCCGTGTTAAAAATTAAATCTCAGGACTAGTTTTTTCATTATAATGGTATTTGAAGATAATTTACTTTTTAAGATAATTATAGTCGGTAGAAGCCTCAGTCATTTAGTACAGGTTTGTAAGTTTGTTTCCTTCTCCGCAGTTGAACCAGAGGATTGACAGCCTGACGAGGACCCTTGCCAAGAAGGGCCGAAATATCGCCGATGAAGAATCGTAGCTGACGTATTCTTGAAACATTGTTTGAATAAATTGACCAATTAAAAAATTCTCTATTTTCAAAACTCAAAAATAAAATTTTTTGATTCAAATTAAATATTCTTAAATTTGCTTTTTATTTTCTGTCTTTTTTGTATACAGTTTTTTTTTTTTTTACGATTTATTTTTCATTTTATTTAGCACAACAAAGTCCCACCTGTTTCAAATTCTACATCTAGTCTCTCAATCACCTTTCTATGTGTATTATTCCTAATCCTACTCCATGCGATGTCTACTTTGATCATTGCTTCTTCTTCTTCCTGTTCTCTTTCTTTCCATGCGTAATAGCAGTATAGCGAAACCAGGTATGCTGTGGTTCTATCGGCTTTCGTCGCTCGGTCTTTTATTATCCCGTTCAGGCGTATTTGCTTTTCGATTGTTGATCCGTCTTCGTGTTCTTTTAAAGATTTTTTTTATCTTTTCCAGCATATCGATATTGTTTTCCGCGTTTCTGCATCTTAGTTGGAAGTGGTCGATGTCTCTGGTCGCGCAACATTTGGCACAGATGCCTGTATTTTTGTACGGTTTTTGGGATCCCAAAACGTAAGGTGAGGGATACCTGTGACATCAAAAAAGTTGTCCGTCTGTCCGTCCGTCAGTCCGTCTGTCAGTCTGTACGCACTATAACTCTCGAAGGGAATGAGATATTTCGATGAAACTTGGTGTGAGGATTGTTTGGGTCGAGAGTAAGATCAAGTTCGTAGATGGGCTCTGTAGCCCTACATTTAGGGGTGGGGGAGGGGGTTTAATTTAAGGGACAAATGAAATATTTTTAAAAATTTAATGTGATAGTTGATTATGGGGTAAAGAAGACATGCTGAACCCTTATGTGAACAGTATTTTCTACCAGTACAACTTGTTCGGCCGGAATCAGGCCAAACCGGAAAATTTGTTTAAAAGCAAAAAGTTTTATTTGAAGTTGATTAGATGACAGATTTAGGGGTGAGAAGACATGCTGAATCCGTATATGACAATCTTTTTTTTTTTTAACCTGGACATATAGTTCGTTTGGAATCCGGTTGAAACCGGATTGTTTTATTATAAGTTAAAGTTTTACTTGAAATTGATTAGATGTTTCTTTATACGGATAAGGAGATACGCTGAATTCGTTTCTGAACTTTTTTTTCTGGACAAGTATGGTAGTTCTTTCGCAATTTTCTGGATCAAATATTAGATTTTTGGGATCCCATCGAAACCTTTGGTCTTGTTTTCTGTGTTTTCTTTCTTTGGTTGGGAGGAGGTTATGAATTTGAAGAAACAGATGTTCCTTAACGTTTGGTGGTATTAGGGACGTATGCAACAATTCAAAATTTTCAGTGATTCTTCTTCGGTAATTTTCTTACCGTAGACTAATTTGATATCTGGTAGAGTCACGCTCTCCTCAAAAAATCTTAAACCCACATTCGAGTGTGCGAGGCCATCCTGACTTACCTTCTTCCCGCAGCTTAATCCATGAATTAAGAACTGAGTTTCATTGAATGGATATCAACATTTGATTGCGAGTTTTATGGTTTGGTAACGCGTTTTTGTATTTCTAAAAAGCTCAAAACATACGAATGTGGGTAGGAATCTCTAAGGCCCGTTAATTGATTTAATAGTTCAAGATTTGGTAACCGTCTTTATGTAACTCAGACAAGCAATCTTATATTTCTGACAAGCTCAAAACATACACTAAGCTGACTAAGGCATACGGTGGGTGGGTTGGGGGGGGGGGAGACTGTCCGTGGGAGGAGGTTGTCCAATTTTCTTGGGTGCCCTAAGCGCCACTGGAGGCGCATGGGAATCTGCCTAAGGTAATTGCCCCGAACAATTTTCGACAGTCACGGGGCTCTAAACTAAGCAAAAAAAACTATCCAATTTCTTCAGTTGACATTAGAACTTTTTTACTGAATAAACGGATTCTTTGCATTCCAGCAAAAAAGTCCCATTTTCTTGCTTCCACCAATTCCGTCGAAAGTTTTAATACTGGGAAAAAGGGTCCGAGCACCATCTCAGGGGGGTGAAAGAAGATCGATTAACCACGAGCAAAATAAATGATGTCTCAGTCTCAGAGCGACTTGCCCAGCTGGGGCGTTCGCGACCCACTCATCCAAATTGCAGCTAGCTCGAACGGCTGATCTATCAGCCTCAGTTCCTATGGTTCTCTTTCTTTTCGAGGATGTGAAACTGTCAGAATGGCGAAGGAAAACCTGTATGACAGTTCTGTTTTAGGAGTAGAAGTACATAGAACATATTGTATAGGTGTAGAGGGGTCCAGGGGGGGGGGGCAGCGCCCCCCCCCCTACGTTTTGGGCATTTCAAATTTTCGCCGAAGGCGAAAAATTTGGTCAAAACGGGCGCCCTTTTCATAAAATCGTTTTTTCCCCGCATTTGCAAATTTGGGTGATTTGACGTGTTTATTGGTTCCCCTTTCTTTATCGAATTTGCTAATTCATCCAAATTTTCTTCAAACCGCATTGATTACAGTGTATTCGGTACGTCACTACGTAAATTCGGTGATTTAACGTATTTATTTGGTCTCATTCGTGAGCGAATTCGGTTGTTCCCCCGGACTTTTCTCAAGTCCGTATCTGTTCTATCGCATTCGGTCAGTCCATTTCATAATTCGGTCATTAATCAGATTCATTTGGTTCTGATAACACCATATTTTGCGATTATTTCAAGTCCTTTTGGCAAAACTGAGAAAGGTCTTCGAAAGGTAAAAGGCTAGTGGAAGGCCATGAAAAGGCCTTGAAAACGCGCCAATTTGTCCCTTTGGACTTGTTCTTATATTTTTTGCAAATTTTTACGTTTTAGCTTCATGAACGCAACTCGCTGTGTTTTTACAATTTTTGTTATTAAATTCAGTAAAAGCGATTCGGTCAATTTTACCTGGTGCGCCCCCCCCCCCCCCCCCAATGAAGAAAAGCTCGGAACGCCCCTGGAGGGGCCTACCAATAGTAGGGTCTTCATGCTTTTCGGTCTACCAGATTGTCTACTAGTTACTATACTAAAAAAAAAAAAATCGAGCGCAACGAACACACACATCTTCGGGAATAATATTATCTGGAAAAAAAAATCTTTCTAACAGTTTTTCTGGAAATATCTTCAAAAACTGCTGTAAAATACGGTACAGGAAGCGATAAACAATGCGTTAAGGGAAAGCCTTCGTCAGCTTGTGTACGCGACACCCGGATAGCTTGCTTAGCTTCCGCTCGCCAGCTAGGTGGAGTGGTCCAGTGTTCTGTGCGAACATTACATAGCTCTTACTAGAAATAGCTTACTCATGATAAAATTTTCCGGAAGTAGAATTTCTCAATAATATTGCCTCGTGAAACAGGGATTCTCTTGTTAGCGCTTGTGGACTCTGGCCGGGGTTAGCAAAAACACATAGTTTTTGGGATCCCAAAACGTAAGCGGAGGGATACCTATGACATCGCAAAAGTTGTTCGTCTGTCAAAAAATTGAAAAAAATTGAAGTCACATAGATATCCCGTCAATGCGTTTTGGGATCCCAAAAAACTTGATTCGATGTAACCCCTCACATGGAACTATTTGTTGTTCGGTCGTTAATCTTTTGATCAGCGGTGTCTTACGAACCCTTCACAATGAGCCCACTTAAATACTTGAGTACTTAAGTACTGAAGTACTACCTAAATACTTGAAGTACTGAAGTACTTTTTGAAAAGTACTCATTACTTAAGTAGATTTTATGAAAAGTACTTAATACTTGCACTTAAGTAAAAATTTCCTGGAGTACTTGGTACTTGTCCTCATGTAAAAATTAGAAGTACTTGGCACAACACTGGTCCCGAATGATAAAACCACATTAGGTAGCGCATCTCAAGCCCAAAACAAAGTAAAAGTCTTGCAATCCAGGAAAATCTTGGCTAGCGGTAAAAGGTGAAACAAATGAACTGATTTGAGAGGCCAGTATACCACTTAAATCTTAAGTGTCTTTACACTAGGAGTGTAAAACCGTGAACAGAGGCTGTGATCTCCGAACTTTGCTTCGTTTTTTCTCCCTTCTTTCTCGGAATGTCGGACTGGAAATGAAACAAATTTCCAATGACTTTCTCCGCTGGACCTGGAGCCCTCCAGCTCAAGCGTTTCGATTAGATTCTTCGATTGGTCTTGAATTTGAAGACAAATCAAGTTACAAAGAGTATTAAGAACATCAAGTTACAGAACAAGTTACAGACCTATTCACAAACACACCCCAAATCCATCCTGTTCTTTCTTCGTGTAGGCGATCCGGCCCTTTGTGATGACATTTCTTACGATGTCTCGCTCGCCACCGAGCTGGTACAGGATGTGTTCCCATCTACAAAACAAATACGAACTTTCAGCAGTTTTAGAAATCTCATTTCAGTTCTCCAGAACATCGCTTTGTATCACGGAATAGAAAGCAATTCGACACGGCGTACCAAACTTGTTTAAATCGGCCTTTGCATGAACTGGTTTATATGTTTGCGGAAACTTCTTGAGTGACAAAAAATCATTACGTCAAGAACTTCACAGGCAATACTCCACACTGCAAGAGCGGCCTTCAGTGGTGATCCCAAAACTCCAACACGTAAAATGTGACCATGTAGCCTACGGTATGAAAAGACGTTTGTACCGTCTTTCGTTGAATTTTTTAACGCTTATTCAGTGTTTACTTTTATATATGACGTTGAAATATTTACATATGAGTGTCTACATGTATATTTGACGATTTCGACAAATTTGGATTTCACCACGATCGTTCAAAAAGAATAAAAGCGATATCTATCTATCATATCTATCTGTAAAAACTGTGGTGGCAGATAGCATATTTTGCTCATCCTTGTGTCAAAGGTTATGATACTGTGTCTGTTATGATACTTTTATAGGTTATCTTTTCGCTAAAAAAAAAACAGATTAAAGGGACATAACGAACACATTGTCATTGCATTTAACAAAAGGATACGCAAACATTTGTAATCTGTTACCAAAATTCTGACAGTACACGGATGACCCAGTGCTAGACTACATAAAGCTTTTTATTACCAACTTAACTTACTCGAAGACAAACTTATATAACAGAAATATTTGCATCCATGCGCTAAATCTCATCGAACTTACGGCAGAGTTTGAACCTAGTACAGCTGTAAGCCTCGACGTAGACACCCCCCTCATTCCTCCATCAGTTCTGTTATGGTCAACCCATGCATGTGTGGTTGCTTCACAATCTTTTCAAACCAAATCCTGGATGCGGTTAAGTGCTGCCAACGACCGACTTCGCTGCAGGCGATTGGCTCTCAGACCACTGACGAATGGTTGGTAAACATATATATAATTGTGGAGAAGGGGAAAGCGCTCTTAAAAAAAAAAACAAGACAAAAAGTTACATGGGATCCCAAAAATAGAGTATTTCTTGATCCATAATCGATTTCCGGTCTTCGCCAGATTCCTTTAACACATTTATCTATAATCAACCGCTTGAATATTTAAAAAAAAAAATACGAACGTTTGGGATTTTTTTTTATCTTGCGACAAAACTGCTAATCAGACGATGAAACCAAGTTCAGATATGGATTCAGCACCTCATCTATATATCTCATCTATATCCAAGGCCGTATCCAGAGGTGGGGTTAGGGGGTTGAACCCCCTCCCCCCGAAACACACACAAATAGTCATTTTTATAGGCTTTTCCCACTGATCTATGTCTTTTTTGTACTTTTTTGTCCTACCCGCAGGCAACCCCCCCCCCCCCCCCCCCGAAAAAAATTCCTGAATACGGGCCTGTCTATATCTTATCTATAATGGACTTGATAAAAGCCTTTTACTTGACCATATTGCTCGTTTTAGCAGGATTCCCAGCGAACTGCATGCAGAGCAAAAGAGCTGGTGACATTGAAAGGCGAACCTTTCTATCAAAATTTCCGAGTTCAGCCAATTTTGCCACCTCGTACGACAAAGAAATAAAATTTAAAACTCGATTCAGCATGTCTCCTTTCCCCGATACCAAATCTCTAATCGACTTGAGAAACAACTGTGAGTTTCAACCAAATTTCCGGTTTCGGACGGATTACAATTACAATTATAATTACAACTAGACCTACGTTGCCTGGGCAACGTGAAGTGTTGCAGCAACCATTGTTCGGCTTCGCCGACTGAAGTGTTGCGAGAGCAATACTTTGGTTTTGTTTCTTCGCGAACGGTTAAATGCTGAATTTGTCAACCCATCGAGGTTTCCTACATGGTATGTTGCAATCCATGAAGAATATTTTTCTGCACATGGTTAGCCATCAGCGTTGAACAAAAAAAAAAAACAGAATATCGGAAGTAGGGACTAAATGACTTTGCAGCCAGTTGAACTGTATCCCTTTTCAATCGTACATATCATGACTTGCGGAAACTTGGAACATTATCTTATACAACCTAGTTGGTATTATAAAGCTATCCATAGCTTTTTAGTTCAAAATACCATAGATGTCACTCTAATAATTATTGCGAAACATATCGTTGTTTTACATTATCATTTGTATCCGTTGCGTTAACACTTAATTCTAGGTTACAGTGAAAGAACATCACCATAGGCCACTCTAGCATCTTATGAAAATGACTATATTTTAGCAACCGATTCTTGAACGACGACATGAATCAAACTTTCCTTATCATCAAAAACACCAGAAACAAAACAGGTACACATACTAGAACAAGTCGGAAGCTGCTCATCGCCGAAGATGATTTTGGTGTAATAGCTGATTGTTAGTTACAAGTCCCTGACTTGTCTCACAGTTGGGTTCCACCTATTCTTTGTTTGAGTGTATAGGCCTACCCTACCACTAAAGTTGTCAACCCCTCAAAGACTTAATTCTAAGTTACAGTGATAGACCATGGAGATTGATTTTCTTACCCTCAGATTTATAGAGATCAGATAAAACGTGCACCAATTCTAGAGGTTGGGAAAAAAACAACCGAAAATCCGAAGTAGGGGCTAAATTGACTTTGCAGCCAGTTGAGCTCTATCCTTTTCAATTGTAGACATCGTGACTCGTGAAAACTTGGAACATTATCTTATATAATCTAGTTCGTATTATAAAGCTATCCATAACTTTTCAGGATCAAAATACCATAGATGCCACTCTGCTAATTATTTCGAAACTATGTCGTTGTTTTACATTATCATTAATAAACAGCATCTCACCGCCGAAGATGATTATATAAGAGTCGATTGTTACAATTGGGTTCCGCCTATTCTTTGTTTGAGTTTGTACCCTACCACTAAGTTGTGAACCCCTCAAAGACTTAATCCCATGTTACAGTGATAGACCAAGGAGACTAGTTTTGTTACCCTATGATTTATAGAAGATAAAAAAAAATGTGCACCAATTTTCACAAGTTTCTAGCCCCTCGTGAACCCCTTCTAGCAACCGATTCTTACTTACAAGTCCATCTCCCTGTGATAGACATGGTACCAAATTGTTCTCACTATAAAATACACAAGAAAGAAAATAATAAGATTGATAGGTACACCAACCACCAACGTTGCTAACCCCTCATCGCCGAAGATGATTATGGTTTAACAGCCGAATGTTGCTTATAAGTAGCCTACATGTCTCACGATTAGGATCGGCCTATTTTTGGTTTCAGTGTGTACCTCACTAGTGAAGTTGTCAACCACTCCAAACTTTCGAACTGTTTTATCTCATGAAAAATTTTTTGTAAAATTTTGTACCAAAAAACAGATCACTTATACTTTGATCCACTCATCAAGACCTACCCAGGGCCGTTAAAAAAAAAAAAAAATCTATCTGTATTAGTTCAAAGGTTGACTGTTTTGCCGTAGGCCAACTTTCTAATATTACCACTTAGAAAGGAGGAAAGGCTAAGTTCTTATTTCTTTAGCAGTGAGAGAACTTTTAAAGTTGAAGAGGCCCATCTGATATCATTTCTGTTCCTCACTCCCAAGTGTAAGAAATGGAATGATAAACTCAGCTGAAATCACGAACAGAAATGGGTATACAGATGGCAGTACTTTCGGACCCGTGGGAAAATTACACTTTTTGGATTCTGTAAATTTTTCTATTTATCGCTCAAGGAAGATATATCGGCTGTGGGGGAACTGCCGCACATATTTCGCCCTTATAGATTTTAGTCCATCTTCAGTTTAAAACTGGTGCTTGTCTGCTTTTCTGCTAGAACGGTCGAGCTTTCCACTAGAAAGCAGAAACATGATTTGATGGAACGAAAGCTTGGCTGCAGAACTTCAGAGAGTCCTCTCTGACATAGGCTATACAACTCCACTTTACTTCACACACTGTAGGCTCGGATTCAATTACAAGCAAAAACCATCCTTTTTGGCCCCAGGCAAGAGTTCTACGGAGCTTTTCAAAATGTAAAGTCTTATTCATCAATCCGGCCTTTCCGAAAGAACCGCACAGGTCCAACTTTCTAAGAATAAGGGCAAATCGGGTACGAGGGAAAAAAACACGACAAAACCGAAGTGTTGCTCTCGCAAAACAATTACAATTCATTTATTCCGAAAATTCTGATAATACAAAATGCACGGGATTGTCAAATTACAATTTGGTCAATTCACATTAAAATTGCGGATAAAATAAGGCACAAATGTGTTCAAATATCGTTCACTGCTATGAGCGGGCGGGTTCATTAGCTGAGCTCTCTTAGCTGCCCTTGAGATACTCCTTTTGGGCGAGTATCCATTCTTTTTATGGCACTTGAGCTTACCCAAGTGCCATATAGCGATCATAATGTCTGTCGGTCTGTCCGCATTTTGCTAGTTTGGGCACTTCCACATGACCTAGGACGATAAAACTTGGCACGCATATCAAGGACCCAACCGGATTAACTTGGAAATAATCACTTCCCCGATCCGACCATCAGTGGGGGAGTGGCAAGATGGGGAATACGGAAATTAGTAACATTCATAACTTCAGAACGGATAACCGGGCGTGCATCAAACTTGACAGGTATCAAGAACAAGTGTCTCGGATGTTCATTGTCAAATTCAGATCGGATCCGATAACTGGGAGGGGGGCTGGAGGGTGACACACGAAATCTCTTGAAACGCTTTTTGTAGTTTTTGTCAAACTCCTACCCCTTTCTTCACACTAGTATAGCTCTGCGCATGGATGAGTCATTCTTTCTTCACATTAGTATAGCTCTGCTCGTGGATGAGTCATTCTTTGCTTAAATTCATTCGGAGAGAGCTAGAGCGATCGAAGGTCGAAGGGGTTGGTATAATATGTTGCTGAACCTTAGTAGGGGTTGATATAGATTAGGGGGTGCTAAAACGATGAAAATTGGCAGGCGTATCAGGGACCCAACCAGATTAACTTACAAATAATCACTTCCCCAATCCGACTTTCCCCGGATCCGGGATTCCTGAAACTAGGAACAACGGTAGCAAGGGGAGGAAAAGGAAGCAAAAAGAGCGCTGCCCAAATGCGGTATCGATCCGCGGACCTCTCTGTCGTAGTTTCACTGGTCTACCATTGGGCTACGACTTGATGTAGTATGTTAGGGACTCTGTCAGATTGTCTTAAAAAAAGCCCCTCCCCCGATCCGATCATCGTTGTGGGAGGAACAGTTATCAGTGAGTGGAATTAGTAGTGGAATTAGTACATCAAGCAAATTTTCTGATGAAATGAATTTCGCGAGAGAGATGCAGCCTTGACAACTGCAAACCGTATCTGAAAAACATGCTAACTGTTCTTACAAGTACCATAGGAGCTTTCAGCTCTTGTTTCATCTTCGGGTGGCAGGATCTCTCGGTGCATTTCCGAGGCAAGGCACTTTAGTCCGAATTTAATTGTGAGATGGTGCCCACACGACGCAAGGGTTTTCATCCCTAATCTTCCAGTGCTTGAAAGCCCTTTTTTGAATGGTTTCCAGCCAATCGGTTTGCTCCTTGTTCAGGGTGAACCCTCTGTCTGGCAAGAAACAAAGTTCAGTTATGGATTCATAGAGACATAGTTCAGAAACATAGTTTTGTACCCTTGATTTGAAACCCCCTCCCAACCTCTAAATACAGGGCTGCAGGAACCATCTAGGAGCTTCGCCTCCCTCCACCCCCATCGTGGTCGGATCCGGTTCGAACCTTAAAATATGTCATCTAGGGCATATGATCTCTGTATATTCCAAGTTTCATTCAAATTACTCCACTTGTTTGACCCTTATGCGAGCCACAAAATTGCCGGTACTCCCCTTCCAACTCCGCCTACCGTGGCTGAATATGACTTGGAAACATAAATGTCGCATCTCTGACTTATCCTCTTCCCGTCCGTCAAGTGTGAATGCCCATGATGGTCGGATTGGGGAAACGACTATTCTCAAGTCGGTCTGTTCGGGTCCCTGATACGTTCATCGTCCTACCATAAGGAGATTCCGAACTTGCGGGATTGGCAGAATTAAGCCCCCCCCCCCCCCCAACTCCCCCACAGTGTTCGAATCTGGTCCGGTTATGTCAACGATGTATCCAGGATGTAAAGATGTAACGCTGGTTCTTCCCACCAAGTTTCATCCCGATCCCTCCACTCTAAACGTTTCCCAAGATTTCGGGTTCGCCCCTCCGACTCCCGCCAGAGTCACCGGATCCGATCTTGATTTGAACTGGGTCGTCTGAGACTCGGCGTTTTTCCAAATATCAAGTTTCATTAAGATCCGATCGTTGGAAAGTTATAAATACCTCAAGATTCCGGATTCCCCCTTCTTCCACTCCTCCCCGGACCTGACATGGAATATCTGAGACGAAGCTCTTTCGCAAATTTCATTCAAATCCAATCACCCGTTAAAAAACTGCCGGTGCCACTAGATTGCGGATTCCCAATCCCTCCACTCCTTCCACGATAGTCGGATGGAGGACACGACTATTCTCAAGTCAATGTATTCGGGTCCCCGACACGCCTACCAAGTTTCATCGCCCTAGCACATCAGGAAGTACCGAACTCACGTGCTTACTAGAAATCTGCCCCCCCCCCGTGTCCCCCTCCTGGCACAGTGCCCGAATCCCGTCCTATTATGTCAGTGACCTATCTAGAACTTGTGCTTGTTCTTCCCATCAAGTCTCATCCAGATCCCTCCACTCTAAGTGTTTCCAAAGATTTCCGGTTCCCCCTCCATCTCCCCCCAATATCACCGGATCCGTTCCGGATTTAAAATGGGGCAGTCTGAGACACGAGGTCTTTCTATATATCAAGTTTCATTTAGATCCGATCACCCGTTCGCAAATTAAAGATAAATAACTTTCCGGATGCCCCCCCCCCCCCCAGATGGTTGGAGCGGAAACGACTATTCTCAAGTCAACCTGTTCTGGTCCTTTACACGCCTGCCAAGTTTCATCGTCCTAGCACATTCATCGTCCTAGCACATCAGAAAGTACCGAACTCGCGGAATCACTTATAGAAATACGGACCCCGCCCCCCCCAACTCCCCCACAGTGAACGGATCCGGTCCGGTTATTTCAATCACGTATCTAGGGCTAGTGCTTGTTCTTGCCACCAAGTTTCATACCGCTCTCTCCACTCTAAGCGTTCCAAGGTTTCCGGTTCCCCCCTCCAACTCCCCCCAATGTCACCGGATCCGGTCCGGATTTAAACTGGGATGTCTGAGACTTGAGGTCTTCCTATGTATCAAGTTTCATAAAGATTCTATCACCCGTTCGGAAGTTAAAAATACCAAATTTTTCCGGATTCCCCCTGACTCCAGCCTCCCCCCCCCTCCCCTAGATGGTCGGATGGGGGAAACGACTATTCTCGAGTCAGTCTGTTCGGGTCTCTGACATGCCTGCCAATTTTCATCGTCCTAGCACATCAGGAAGCACCGAACTCGTGGGATTAGTAGAAACTCGCCCCCCCCCCCCTCCAACACCCCCAAAGTGAGCGGATCCGGTCCGGTTATGTCAATCACGTATCTAGGACTTGTGCTTGTTCTTTCCACCAAGTTTCATCCCGATCTATCCATTCTAATCGTTTTCCAAGATTTCCAGTTTCCCCCTCCAACTCCCCCCAATGTCACCGGATCCGGTCTGGATTTAAAATGGGAAGTCTGAGACACGAGTTCCTTCCATACATCAAGTTTCATTAAGGTCCGATCACCCGTTCGCCAGTTAAAAATACCTCATTTTACCTATTTTTTTGGATTCCGCCTCCCTCCACTCCCCCCCAGATGGTCGGATCGGGGAAGCGACTATTTCTAATTCAATCTGGTCCGGTCCCTGACATGCCTGACAAGTTTCATCGTCCTAGCTTATCTGGAAGTCCCTGAACTAGCAAAACCGGGACAGACCGACCGACCGACTGACGGACAGAAATTGCGATCGCTATATGGCACTTGGCCGAAGGGCAAGTGCCATAAAAAAATATCAATATCTCAGCTGTTCATTAATACCAGAACCTTCTTGAATACCAAATAGTGTATCCTTACAAGAAGACGCCAAGTAAGACAATGCAGTCGGATAGAAAATTAATAGTATCAATCAAAGTAATAGTATCTTTTTCTTCGAAAGTTACTTCTACACTGAGTTACTTCTACACTGAGTTTATTCGATATTTCTGCAATATCGGAATCTACTAACTTATGCGAGCAAACGTATTCCCATGATTAATCCACTGTTTAAGACATAACTAGACCTACGTTGCCCGGGCAACGTGAAGTGTTGCGGCAACCTTTGTCCGGCTTCGCCGGCTAAAGTGTTGCGAGAGCAACACTTTGGTTTTGTTTCTTCGCTGTCGGTTAAATGCTGAAATTGTCAACTTATCGAAGCTTTTAAAACGGTATGTTCTAAAAAGAATAATCACATAATCAAAAGCTGTTCTTTAGCGTTGTAAAACCAACAACAAAACAATATCGGAAGAAGGCTCTTTGTAACGTTTCAGGATTAAAATACCATAGATGACACTATTAATTATTACAAAACTACCTTATTGTTTTACATTACCGTATCGTTTGTACCCGTTGCGTAAACAGTTAATCCTAGGTTATAGCGATAGACCATCGATACAAACTTTCTTACTGTCATATTTACAGAAATCGAATACAATGTGCACCAATTTTCAAAAATTTCTAGCCCCTCGTGAACCGATCTTACTTACAAGTCCGTCTCCCGTGATTGACAATAAATTCACCGGAAACAAATAATGGATGCACCAGCTATCAAAAGTTGCAAACCCCTCATCGCTGAAGATGATTATAGCATAAAAGCCGATTATTACTTACAAGTCCCATGCATGTCTTACAATTGGGAACAAAATTGTTCTTACCATCGAATACACCTGAGACAAATAACAGGTATACCAACTAGCAAAAGCTGCAAAGTCCTCGTTGCCGAAGATGATTATGAGCTAACAGTCGACTGTTGCTTACAGTCGAATGTTGCTTACAAGTCCCTTACATGTCTCACAACTGGTATCGCCTATTTTTGGTTTCAGTGTGTACCTTACTCCTGAAGTTGTCAACCCCTTGAAACTTTCAAACTGGCTTATCTCATGAAGGATTTTTGTTCAGAAAATTTGATGGCATATATTTTGATCAGCTCTTCAAGGGCTATCGATTGCCCTAACCACAACAAAAGCATATCGGAAAAAGGGACTAAATTGACTTTGCAGTCAGTTGAACTTTATCCTTTTCAATCGTAGACATCGTGACGGATGAAAACTTGGAATAATATCCTATATAATCTAGTTGGTATTATAAAGCTATCCGTAACTTTTTAGGATTAAAATACCATAGATGACACTATTAATTATTACGAAACTACCTTGTTTTACATTACAGTATCGTTTGTACCCGTTGCGTTAACAGTAAATCCTAGGTTACAGCGATAGACCAACGATACAAACTTTCTTACCGTCAGATTTATATAAATCGAATACAATGTGCAACAATTTGCACTAATTTCTAGCCCCTCGTGCACCGATTCTACTGACAAGTCCCTTTCCCGTGATAGACATCAAGTTCACCGGATAAAAATAATGGGTATACCGACTAGCAAAAGTTGCAAACCCCTCATCGCTGAAGATTTGTGTAGCATAACAGCCGATTATTACTTACAAGTCCCTTGCATGTTTTACATTTGGGAACCAAATTGTTCATCAAATGACAGGTACGCCAACTAGCGAGAGCTGCAAACCCCTCATTGCCGAAGGTGATTATGAGCTAACAGTTGCCTGTCGCGTACAAATCCCCTAAATGTCTCACAACTGGTATCGCCTATTTTTGGTTTCAGTGTGTACCTTACTACTGAAGTTGTCAACCCCTTGAAACTTTCAAACTGGTGTATCTCATAAAGGAATTTTTTTTACCAAAAAATCGATGTCATATACTTTGATCAGCTCATCAGCGGCTATCGATTGCCGTCGAAGTTGAACTTTATCCTTTTCAATCGTAGATATCGTGACGGATGAAAACTTGGAACAATATCTTATATAATCTAGTTGATATTATAAAGCTATCCGTAACTTTTCAGGATTAAAATACCATAGATGACACTATTAATTATTACAAAATTACCTTATTGTTTTACATTACCGTATCGTTTGTACCCGTTGCGTAAACAGTTAATCCTAGGTTATAGCGATAGACCATCGATACAAACTTTCTTACTGTCATATTTACAGAAATCGAATACAATGTGCACCAATTTTCAAAAATTTCTAGCCTCTCGTGAACCGATTCTTGCTTACAAGTCCGTCTCCCGTGATTGACATCAAATTCACCGGAAACAAATAATGGATATACCAGCTATCAAAAGTTGCAAGCCCCTCATCGCTGAAGATGATTATAGCATAAGCTTTTTAAACGGGATGTTCTAAAAAAAATAATCATATGATCAAAAGGTATTCTTCAGCGTTGTAAAAACAACAACAAAATAATATAGGAAGAAGGGACTAAATTAACTTTGCAGTCAGTTGTACTTTATCCTTTTCAATCGTAGACATCGTGACGGATGAAAACTTGGAACAATATCTTATATAATCTAGTTGGTAATAGAAAGCTATCCGTAACTTTTCAGGATTAAAATACTATAGATGACCCTATTAATTATTATGAAACTACCTCATTGCTTTACATTTTCGTTTGTATCCGTTGTGTAAACAGTTAATCCTCGGTTACATTGATAGACCATCGACACAAACTTTCTTACCTTCAGATTTATAGAAATCGAATACAATGTGCACCCATTTGCAAAAATTCCTAGCCCCTCGTGAACCGATTCCTACTTACAAGTCCCTCTCCCGTGATATACATTAAGTTAACCGGAAACAAATAATGGGTACACCAGGTAGCAAAAGCTGCAAACCCATCATCGCAGAAGATGATTGTAGCATAACAGCCGATTATTACTTACAAGTCCCTTGCATATCTTACCATTGGGAACCAAATTGTTCTTACCATCGAATACACCGGAAACAAATAACAGGTATACCAACAAGCAAAAGCTGCAAACCCCTCATTACCGAAGATGATTATGGGCTAACAGTCGACTGTTGCTTAAAAGTCCCCTATATGTATCATAACTGGTATCGCCTATTTTTGGTTTCAATGTACCTTACTATGAAGTTGTCAACCCCTTTGAAATTTTCAAACTGGTGTATCTCATGAAGGAATTTTTGTACCAAAAAATGGATGGCATATACTTTGATCGGCTCATCAATGGCTATCGATTGCCGTCGAAAAAAAAATTCTACCTGTCTTAGTTCAAAAGTTGACTTTTTTGCCGTAGGCCAACTTTCTAACGTCACGACTTAGAAAGGAGCAAAGGATAAGCTCTAGTTTCTTTAGCAATGAGAGAACTTTTAAAGTTTAAGAGGCACATCTGATACCGTTACTCTACCACAAACCAAAGTGCAAAAAAAAAAAATTATAAACTCAGCTGAAATCGTCGCAGACATGGACAGAAACAATAGATGGCAGCACTTTCGGACCCGTGGGAAAAAGCCACTTTTTTGTCTCTGTAGATTTTTCTATTTATCACTCAAAGAAGATATGTTGGCTGTTGGGCCGGGTAACTGCCGCATATATTTAACACTTATAGATTTTAGTCCATCTTCAATTTGAAACTGGTGCCTGCCTGCTTGCGTGCTAGAACGGAGCTTTCCACTCGAAAGCAGAAACATCTTTTGATGAAACGAAAGGTTCGCTACACAACTTCAGATAGTCCTCTCTGACATAGGCTATACAACTCCACTTCACTTCGCAAACCGTAGGCTCTGGCTCGATGACAAGCAAAAACCATCCTTATTGGCCCCAGGCAAGAGTTCTACGGAGCTTTCCAAAATGTAATGTCATATTCATCAATCCGGCCTAAGGTCCACACTTTCCGTAAAAACCGCACAGGTTAGACCCTTCTCAGTTACCAGGAATAAAATGAAATCGGAGTCATAGGAAAAAAAAAAAAAAAAAAAAAAAAAAACGAGGACAAAACCAAAGTGTTGCTCTCGCAACACAATTCTTTTACAATCATATTTACGCATCGTGCACCACAAATCAGATGATTCGATATCCCGCGATTCGAATTCGGAAATCTTTCGATCCGAAAGTCTTGGAGAATTTCAACAAGTCGTCAGTCTTTACTCTAGCCTTGGCATCCTCTGGCTTTCCTTCTGATACCCAAGCCTGGGTTGGATTGGAACACAGCAATCACCTATGGTCGGGAATCACCCAGGAAAGAGTTTACTCGTTTCCTCTCAATGATTTATCTTCCAGCTCCTGACGACACATCTATTTACTATGTTATGCTTTCTATCCGAGACCAGGCAAGCCGACATGTATTTACTGTCAATGTAACCTTTGACCAACCCCTGTGTTGGAAAGTCATGAAAATGGTCGGAGCAGCTTCACCAGGAAGTGGCTTTCAGACTTCCTCCTGAAACTTGGAGGATTCTATACCACGACGAGCTTATTCGGAGCAATGGAATATATCCTGGAGGAGTCAGGACTCCGAGATCGAGTCAGTCCGCAGATGTCCTGACTCAGAGATGTTCGGAGATGGAGTCAGGACTCGGAGATGTCCCTCACCTCTCAGCGGAAAAGCTATCGCCAGAACCATACCCTACGTGGCCATGTACTGATTGACGCTGCGCTACACGCTATTCTGCTTTCCAGAACTACACTATGAGGAACTTACCCCTGGAACTTAAAAGCTTGTACACGAAGCCGATGCACGAAGAAGTAAATGTTGAGGATGTGGAAGGTAATCCTTCCTTAGAAAAAATGCAGGAATTGATCAAGACTGCTCCAATATTGGATGTCAATGCTGTGGTTCCAGTACTTGAGATGCTTCCATACTGCGAAACTTCATAAAAAGTGAACGATCTGGATCATGTGAAGTCAATACTTCTGGTTAAGACGCCGTGCTCATGATCTACGGTGCCTCGAAAAGAGAAGACCTGAATAAGCTCCAAAGACAAGATTTCGAAAAAAGTGACAAAGACAAGGTCGTTTGCTCACCCAGAACAGTCACTACCAACAGTTGATGTAGCAAATAGCACAGCTACCTATTTTTTTTTCTTTCAAGTTTATGTATGAACCGGGGTGAAAATCGAGGAAATGGGGATGGAAGAATCAAGGTGACTTCTTATACCCGTTAGCATTTGACCTTCCACAAGCTCTGAGCATGCTCTTAAATTCGTTAAGTGCTCGTGTCGGCTGCAGTAGTGACAGAAGTAGACATGTGTTCCAGCTCTACTAAATTAACAACTACTAGGATACATAAAACCCATTGCAAAGGACGAAGCTGTGAACACTAGTCAACACTAGTTACAATTTGATTTTCTCTTTTGAAAATAATTTAACCAGTTTGGTTCGTAATTATCTTTTCTAAATAATTTTCTTGTTTTACTAAGATTCCTAGAGATCACATGTTGATGATTATGAAACTTCTTTCTGGTACACTAGAGACCCAGTTTGATCCCATTTTCGATCTCTGCTCGGGATTCTATGTCAAGATCGCACTCTTGTTCAAGAAAATCGGACAAGGACAGAAATTTGTAATTTTTTGCAAAATGGGTTGAAAAAAGAGAATTAACTTTTTTTGGCACTTGCCCTTCGGCCAAGTGCCATATAGCGATCGCAGTTTCTGTCCGTCCGTCGGTCTGTCGGTCGGTCCGGGTTTTGCTAGTTCGGGCACTAGCACATAAGCTAGGACGATGAAACTTGGCAGGCATATCAGGGACCCCAAATGATTCAGTTGGAAATAGTTACTTCCCCCATCCGAGCATCGTGAGGGAGTGGACGGAGGGGGAATCCGGAATCTTGAGGTATCTATAACTCTTGAACGGGTGTTCGGATCTTAATGAAACTTGGTATTTGGAAAGACCTCTTGTCCCAGACGATCCACATACAATCCGGACCGGATCCGGTGACTTCGGGGGGAGTTGGAGAGGGTAACCGGAAATCTTGGGAAATGCTTAGAGTGGAGGTACCAGGATGAAACTTGGTGGGAAGAGCAAGCACAAGTCCTCGATACATCCTTGACATAACTGGACCGGATTCGAGCAATATGAGGGGAGTTGGGGCGGGGGCGGATTTCTGATTAAAAGTGAGTTCGGTACTTCCTGATGCACTAGGACGATGCAACTGGGCTGGGATATCAGGGACTTGAATAAACCGACTTGACAATAGTCGTTTGCATGATCCGATCATCGTGGGGGGAGTGGCCGGAGGGGGCATCCGGAATCTTGAGGTATTTATAACTCTTGAGCGGGTGATCGGATCTTAATGTAACTTGTTATTTGGAAATACCTCGTGTCTCAGACGATCCACATAAAATCCAGACGGGATCCGGTGACTTCGCGGGGAGTTGGAGAGGTGAACCGGAAATCTTGGGAAATGCTGAGAGTGGAGGGATCAGGATGAAACTTGGTGGGAAGAGCAAGCACAAGTCCTAGATACATCCTTGACATAACCGGACCGGATTCGAGCAATATGGGAGGAGTTAGGGGGGGTGGCGGATTTCTGATTAAACGTGAGTTCGGTACTTCCTGATGCACTAGGACGATGCAACTGGGCTGGGATATCAGGGACTTGAATAAGCCGACTTGACAATAGTCGTTTGCATGATCCGATCATCGTGGGGGGAGTGGCCGGAGGGGGAATCCGGAATCTTGAGGTATTTATAACTCTTGAGCGGGTGATCGGATCTCAACGAAACTTGGTATTTGGAAATACCTCGTGTCTCAGAGGATCCACATAAAATCCGAACGGGATCAAGTGACTTCGGGGGGAGTTGGAGAGGGGAACCGGAAATCTTGGGAAACGCTTAGAGTGGAGGGACCAGGATGAAACTTCGTGGGAAGAGCAAGCACAAGTCCTACATACATCATTGACGTGAAATTAGATACCTTATTTCTAGGTCTAATCCTAGGGGGGGGGGGGTTGAAGGGGGGATTTTGTGACATTCTCATCTACTTTTTTGTACCACCTACTCGTAAACAAGTGCCATATGAGCTCGTAGCTCTTGTTTCTGGGGGGGGGGGATCAGGATGAAACTTGGTGGGAAGAGCAAGCACAAGTCCTAGATACGTCACTGACATACTCGGACCGGATTCGAGCAATATGGGGGGGAGTTGGGGGGGGGGGGGGGCAGACCTCGTGTCTCAGATGATCCACATAAAATTTGGACCGGTTCCGGTGACTTTGGGGGGAGTTGGAGAGGGGAACCGGAAATCTTGGGAAATGCTTAGAGTGGAGGGATCGGGATGAAACTTGGTGGGAAGAGCAAGCACAAGTCCTAGATACGTCATTGACATAATCGGACCGGATTCGAGCAATATGGGGGGAGTTGGTGGGGAGCGGATTTCTGATTAAACGTGAGTTCGGTACTTCCTGATGCACTAGGACGATGAAACTGGGCTGGCATATCAGGGACTTGAAAAAACCGACTTGACAATAGCCGTTTACATGATCCGATCATCGTGGGGGGATTGGACGGAGGGGGAATCCGGAATCTTGAGGTATTTATAAATCTTGAACGGGTGATCGGATCTTAATGAAACTTGGTATTTGGAAAGACCTCGTGTCTCAGACGATCCACATTAAATCCGAACAGGATCCGGTGACTTCGGGGGGAGTTAGAGAGGGGTACCGGAAATCTTGGGAAACGATTAGAGTGGAGGGACCAGGATCAAACTTGGTGGGAAGAGCAAGCACAAGTCCTACATACATCATTGACGTGAAATTAGATACCTTATTTCTAGGTCTAATCCTAGGGTGGTTGAAGGGGGGGATTTTGTGACATTCTCATCTACTTTCTTGTACCACCTACTCGTAACAAGTGCCATATGAGCTCGTAGCTCTTGTTTTCTCTACAAGATGGTGTAAAAATCATTTGTGTTGCAATTAGTTTCGGGTCAAACCTCCATTTGCCTGTACTATTACCCCTAAATCGAACCTCTAATCAACTTCGAATTAAACTTTTAATTCCGACAAATTTTCCGGTTTTTGTCAGATTCCGGGTGAACTACTTGTCCGGCGAGAAAAAAAAAATTGACTTTCGGATTCATCAGTCTTCTTACCTCTATATCAACTATCTGATTAGCTTTTTAAAAATATTTGTGTTTGCCCCTTGATTTGAAACCCCTCAACATACAGCTATGGAGACCATCTACGAACTTGACTTTTACTTTGACCGAAAGGATCGAAGTTTAAACAAAGTTTGAACTAACCAAGCTTGAACAAAATATCTCAATCCCTTCGAGAATGATTGTGCTAACAGACAGACGGACGGAGGAACAACTTCATGAAGTCATAGGTATCCCGTCACTTCAGTTTTGGAGTCCTAATACGTGCGGAGGAGCTCTTAGTGGAGTGTGAAAGTATGAATTAAAATACTTTTGGTTAGTTTGTATCTAAAAGATATCGCACTTTGATTGCGATATAAACTATAATGTCTGCCCCGCATCTTCTAAAGTCTAAACTAATAAGATGTCACTTAGAGCCATCTGGATTCTTGACTCCTCTTTAGGAAACAGAAACTGTCGCCAGCGGCACTACATAACACATAATTAGGCCTACCCGTAAGCATAAAGACGTACCGCGCAATTAGGAGCGTCCAGCTGCAGGCTTTAAAACAAAACTCTTTGGATTGTACCTTTTGAGCGCTACCTAACGTTGAACACTGGAGAGCCCGTTTGGAATCTTCGTGCGAAAAAATCAGGTTTGGAATCTTCTTGCGGAAAAATCAGGTCGCAATTTTAATGAAGTTCCGATTAACCTGTTCATCCTTGCTAGATTTCGCTTCGACCAGAGCTAAACAACACTAGGAGTACTGCCAAGACCTGAAAAAATTACACACACTCGAATAACAGCGACCCAAGGCTCAATAGCGATAGGTAATATCCCTACGTAAAGTCAATCCGTCTTGCACCAGCACTGACTCCGATAACTCCATATACTCTTGATGACTATCTCTCCCTTCCGATGCAGAATCTCCGGGTACCTGCTGAAGAAAGGAAGAAACGGTGTCACAGCTGCGCTGACTCAGGATTTGAGTCGTTGAGTTTGAGTCGTTAGTTTGAGTCGGTCGGAGTTTGAGTCGGTCGGAGTTTGAGTCGGTCGGAGTTTGAGTCGGTGACAGGTTTACTCCTTCTTCTTGAGAATCCCTGGCGTGTTTTAGTTGATATTTTTGAAAAAGTTGAAATTTTTCAACTTTTCCATATGGAAGTGATGATGGTGCCGAAAATCCGGGCAGGAATTCCAGACTGAGAGCTCCCGATCCTGATCGTGTGTTCGCACTATTATCTGGATGGTATGCAGACCGCATCTTAGCTGCTCTACAGTTTCCTAAACCCGCAAGTTTGTCTCGCTGTGAATGTCGCGAGCGTAGTGGGCGGCGTAGTAAGGCCCGTTTCTCCTGCGTGGAAAGCACACGTCTTGGCGGTATTTCCAAGTGTTATTTTGCTCTGGTTTTGACTGACTCTTTCTGCGTCATCCAAATTTCATAGCCCTAAGAAAGCTCCCCTGATTGATTGACCACCTGACTGAATTTACGATATAAGTTGTTAAATTCTATATCACTATACCTGTTTCATACTTTAATGATTGCTCTATTCCATTTATCTACCAAATATGGTACGAAAATCTGAAGCCTGCAACTTCCTATAGGAAGTTCGGCATAAATTCATAATTCTATCAAACCGCACTCAACCCTTTAGCAGCATCCGCTCTTCATTACAGTTCATACCCTTCGTACTTAAAGTATGGAACAGGTAAGTATATCTAATAGAATTTACCATTACCTCTCTAAAAAAGTTACAAGTTTAGCTAACGATTCAGAACTAATAGCTATTCAACGAGAAAACAAGTACAGGCAATCAACATTAGTTTCTTTTTTCTGGATGTCCAAATCAACCTGCTAAGTTGTTCTTTTCGTGGTTTTGTATTTCCCATCTTCCCTGAGACACCATTAATCCCTCGACTAATCCCCAATGCCCACACTTCTTACTGAGCTATCTGCCTGTCGCACTGGAGCTAGCTGAGAACAGTGCTGAGAAAACAAAGAACACAATTTGTTTTCCGCTGCTCGCCCTTTCCCTTCTAAATATCAGTTTTAAACAAACTGATGACCGGAAACCAAAAGTGGCATAGTAAAATAAAAACCGTGTTACTCGACAACTAAGTATATAAGTCTCGAAAATACATCAATTCCGGCCGCAACTGCGGTTCATCATAATGAGAGCTACTAGCCCTTCACTGAGACGACGTATTCGTGTATTGCTGGAAGTTCGAAGACTGTTGCCCCGGCTATAATTGAAGTGGGTCCATCAGCTAATCTAATTAAAAGCCAGTAATTGCTTGAGTCGAGCACGAGATACCCACAAAAAGTGAAATTGTCGGCGGAATATCGGTATTCAGGAGAGCTTCCCAACTAACAGAAGGACATCTATCTGGCGACACCCACAGAAGGGCTTCTTGGAACTAAAGAGCTATTCTAAAACAGAGGAAGAACAGTTTGCGAGTATATGGTAGATCTCACATGGCACTTGATACGGAGGTACAAGAAAGTAAATTGGGGCGTCAGAAATTATTTGCGTCCCCCACCAACTCCCTCCCCCCTCACTGTCGCTGGATACGGGTTGGATCGGCAAATAGAACATGTAGGTCAGCTGGTCGTAACACAAATAAATTCCGCTTGAAGTAGATCACTCATTTTATCTAGGGCATTCGGCTTTATGTTGCCTTAGTTTCAACCCCGTACCTTCAACCGTTTGATCCTAACCAAAGAAATGAAAGTTGGGTTTGCAGATACCATGGTATGTGATACCATGGTCTAAAGTTGCTTTTGTAGTTACCGTGGTATCTGGCCAGTCACCGTGGTATCTGATGTTCAGAAATATGATTTGTGTTTTTGCAGATACCACGGTATCTGATACCATGGTTTAACGTCGTTTTCGCAGTTACCGTGGTATCTGATACCACAGCTAAAAGTTGCGTTTGCAATTACCGTTGTATCTGATATTCAGAAACCACACTAACTGCGGAAACAACTTTAGACCGTGGTATCAGATACCACGCTGCAAAATGGACAAATTGCAGATCCAGCTACCGTGGCAACAAATACCATGGTATCTGCAAAAACGCAACTATGGTCTGACCGTGGAAACTGGTCGGGGTATCTGAAAAAATTATCTCACTTTCGTCATTACCAACATAGGAGTCTGGGTTTGTGTGAGAAGTTTGGTACTTAAGATGTGAGTTTATTGAAGTATATCTTGTGGGGAGACTTCTGAAAGCGCGCAAACGTAGTATTAGATACCATGGTAATTGCAAAAACGACAAAATGCAGATCTAGTTACCGTGGCCGTATGCGGCTCGAACTCTTGAATGTCACATTAAGTGTATCTCCTCCTACTATCCATCAACTTTCACACGAAACGATCACCCTTTGGTACTGAAAATGGCATTCATAGGAAATGTTAGCTCACCCCCTTTGATCCCCACGCGGGTTTAAAAATCTCCAGGAAAAATGACATTAAAAAATTCCCCCCCCCCTCGCTCCAACTGTGGGCAGATGATGCAGAGAACACATATTTTGCTACCAGCCAACAACCAATCGGAATATTTCCAGAAAATGTCTGTCAACTCCCTGTCCAGTAGCCCCTCTTACTCCCCGTCACTGCCGGATCCGGTTGGGCTCTCAGAATGGTATATCTGGGAATATGTCCACTTTGGTCTCTGTGCGTTTTGCAACATTTTCGGGACTGTATCCATCATGTCTGCATGCGTTTTAAATGGCACATGTTCGCCCATGAAGTTTCACTCAAATAGGACCATTTCCTGGATATGTCCGGGATCCACCCACTGAGGCCGGATCCGGCCCGAACATAACTTTTGTACCCTCCATTTTCCAAGTTGTATCCCAATCCCTCCCATCTGTTTTGTCCCTATGCGTGTCACGTAATTTTCTGATCCCCTACGTCCGGCTCAGTCCGGACATAGAAATGGATATCTATCTAGGGTATTTTCTCCTACCACCCATTAAGTTTCATCTGAATCGGATAATCTGTTTGTAAGTTACGTGTGTCGCAAGATGTCGGATTCCTCTCCCACCTCTGATCGAAGTGAACGAACTAGAAAAAGATGGGTACGAAATACGAATCGGTATGTGGCACTTTGCAGACGAAAAGTGGAGTTATGGGTTCTGACACGTGGACAATATTAAATCAGAAAACAAGAAAAAGGAACTCACGAAGGTCGAGCGCGAGGCGGCGACTTCTCTATTATTTGAAGGAGGATCACTTTAGACAGAGATCTTGTGTTCAACTTTTGGGTCGAAGACTAGAACATAGCAGTTTTGTATGGCACTTGCAGCCTCTGGCTCAAGTGCCATATACCGATCACAATTCTGTCTGTCGACCGTTCCGGGTTCTTTGTCACACTTTTTCGAGTTAGGGTACTTCCAGATGTGCTAGGACAATGAAACTTGCAGGCTTATGAGACCCGACCAAACTAACTTGCAAAGAATCAGTTTCCCGATCCGACCAAAAGCGGGGGAGTGGAGGTCAGTGGAAACTTGAAAATTGAGGGCAGTTTGTAGCACTTTTTCGAGTTAGGGTACTTCCAGATGTGCTAGGACCATGAAACTTGGCAGGCATATCAGAGACCCGACCAAACAAACTTAGAAATAATCAGTTTTCCGATCTGACCATCTCGGGGGCGAGTGGAGGGCGGGGAATCCGGGAAATTGATTAGTGTGTAACTTTCGAACGGGTGATCGGATTGGAACGAAACTTAGTAAGTGAATAGATAATAAATCTTTGATGTCCCGTTTAAAGTCTTGGCCGGATTCGGTAGCCAGGGGGAGTTGGGGGGGGGGGCGCAAATGTCAAGAAACGGTTAGAATGAAGGGAACGGAGTGAAACTTGCTGGGAAGAACAAGCATCTGCTCTAGATAAACCGTTTAGATAATTGTACTGGATCCGGACACTTAAGGGGGGAATTCGGTGATGGCGGAATTCTGGTGATGGCGGTTTTGGGGATTTTCACGACAAAACTTGGCAGGCATATCAGGGACCCGATCAAACTGACTTGAAAATAAAAATTTCGTCGATCTGATAATCGAAAATAAAAATTTCGTCGATCTGATAATCGTGGGGGGGAGTGGAGGGAGGGGAATCCGGAATACTGAATCATGAGTAACTTTGGAATGGGTGATCGGATTCGAGTGAAATGTAAGAATTGAACAGACGACATTTCTCTGGTGATCTTTTTCATATCCGGACCGGATCCGACAACTATTGGGGTGGGGGCGGAAAATACGTGACCCACTTAGAATGGAGATATCGGGATGGAATTTTGTGGGAAGAACACACAGATGCTCTGGGTAAATCATTTACTGAACCGGATTGGGTCCGGTCACTGTGGGGGAGTTGGGGGGGGGGGGCGACCGGAAATCCGGAGAAACGGTCAGAATGGAGGGATCGGAGTGCAACTTGCTGGGAAGAATAAACACCTGCTCCATGAAAATCTTTTACACAATCGGACTGGATCCGGACACTGGGGGGGGTCCCGGAATTCCGGTTTTTCGCGATCTTCACGACGTAACTTGGCAGGCATATCAGGACCCGGTCAAACTGACTTGGAAATAAAGAAAATCCTCGATATGATAATCTTAGGGGGGAGTGGAGGGAAGGTAATCCGGAATATTGAGTCATGCGTAAGTTTGGAACGGGTGATCAGATTCGAGTGAAATTTAATAATTGAACAGAGGACAGTTTTGTCTTGTGATCTTTGTCATTTCCAGACCGAATCCGACAATTATTGGGGGGGGGGGGGGGGAATACTTGACCCGCTTAGACTGGTGTGATCGGGATCGAACTTTTGTGGGAATAACAAACACACGCTCTGGATAAATCATTTACAGAACCGGATTAGCTCCGGGTATTGTGGGCGGAGCTGGAGGGAGGGTGGGTTCTGGGTTTCCGGTGATTGCGAGTTAAGGTACTTCCAGATGTGCTAGGACGATGAAATTTCGCTGGAATAATTATTAGAGATTCAACAAGATTTTCATAGAAATCGCTAATTCCCAAATCCGATTATTCTTAAAGTACGAATGGTGACCGCAAAGTAAGAAAAATACTTTTAAGCCAATATATGCATTTTTCATGATGGCCATCAGCCCATTATCTTGCTTACAAATGAAGTTCTAGCTCCCTTATAGTGCGCATCTTAACCGCAAAGTCCAAACTTACTATTGATCAAACAATACATCTGAACCCATGCAAGTGCCTTACGAGCTTACAGCTCTTGTTTTAATGTGTATGTAATGGATTTGGGGTTAAAATAATGTGTGTAGGCTTCCATGTTCTTGTCCTAATAGCCTCGTGTTGTTATAATTGTGTTGCCAATCCGAGCATCGTGGGGAGAGTGGAGGGACGGGGAATCCGGAATCTTGAGGTATTTATAACTTTTGAACGGGAGATCAGATCTTAATAAAATTTGATATTTGGAAAGATCTCGTGCCTGAGGCGACCCACTTAACATCCGGACAAGATTCGGTGACTTTGGGGGGAGTTGGAAGGGATCGGGACGAAACTTGGTGGGAGGAACAAGCACAAGTCCTAGATACATCATTGACATAAGCGGACCGGATCGGGTACTTTGGGGGAGTTGGGGGGGGGAACTCGGTGATCCCACGAGTTCGGTACTAGGACGGTGAAATTTGGTAGGGATATCAGGGTTCAATGGGGGAGTGGAGGGATGCGGAATCCGGAATTAGTAACATACATAACTTTGGAAGGGGTACTCGGACGTACATGAAACTTGACAAGTGTCAAGAACAAGTGCCTCAGATGCTCCTTTTCAGATCCGGATCGGATACGATAACTGGGGGCGGCTAGAAAGGGGCACCGGAAATCTTCTGAAAGGCTCAGATTCGAGGGATCGGAATGGAACCTTGTGGGAAGAACAAACTTAAACCGTAGATACATTACTGACGAAACAGGACTGTATCTTGTCACAGTGGGGAGTTGGACAGGGTTTACCGGAATTCCGGTAATCTCGAGTTAGGGTACTTCCAGATGTGCTAGGATCATGAAACTTGGCAGGCATATTACGGACTCTAACATATTGACTTGACAATAGTCCCTTCCCCCATCCGATCAGCGTGGGCGGAGTGGAGGGATGGGGAATCAGGAATCTGGTAATATTCGTAACTTAGGAACGGGTGATCGGACGTGCATGAAACTTGACAAGTGTCAAGAGCGAATGTCTCAGATGTCAATTTCAAGTCTGGAGTGGGTCAGATCACTGGGGGAGATGGAGGGGGACAAACTGACAAACATGCTAACTGTTCCGACAAGTGCTATTTGAGCTTTCAGATCTTGTTTTCCTAGTATCCCGATTTCAGCTTATTAATAGAAAATGGTAAGGGTCTAACCTGTGCGGTTTTTAACGAAAAGTGTGACCTGAAGCCGGATTGATGCATATGACCTTGCTTTTTGGAAAGCTCTGTAGAGCTCTTGCCTGGGGCCAAAAAGGATCGTTTTTCCTAGTCCTCGAGCCAGATCCTATGGTAGTGAAGTGAAGCTGAGTTTTATAGCCTATGTTAGAAAGGACTATCTGAAGTAGTGAGGCCAAGCCTTCGTTTCATACCACATATTTCTGCTCTCGAGTGGAAAGCTCCGTTCTAGCAGGCAAGCTGGCAGGCACCAGTTTCATATTGAAGATGGACTAAAATCTGAAAGTGCTAACTATGTTAGGCAGTTGCCCGGCCCCACAGCCAGTATATCTTCTTTAAGTGATAAATAGAACAAGAGCTGTAAGCTCATATGGCACTTGCAGGGGTTGAGATGTATTGTTTGATCAAAAGTAAGTTTCGACTTTGCGGTTAAGATGCGCACTCTAAGGGAGCTAGAACTTCATTTGCAAGCAAAACCCTTCAGGCATAATGATAGGATTGCATCCGGGTCTCTCCAATCCAAGCGGGTCACATATCCCCCCCCCCTAAATGGTATCGGGTCTGGTCTGGACATGAAAAAGATCACCATAGAAATGTCCTCTGTTCAATTAGTAGCTCTCACGCGAATCCGATCACCCGTTCCAAAGTTACGCATGACTAAATATTCCGGATTCCCCCTACCTCCACTCCTCCCACGATTATCGGATCGAGGATTTCGTCGTGAATATCCCCAAAACCGCCTCCAGCCACCCCCCCCCCCCAAGTGTCCGCATCCAGCCCAATTGGGTAAACGAATTTTCTTCCCAGCAAGTTTCACTCCGATCCCTCCATTCGAACCGTTTCTCGATATTTCCCCCCCCCCCCCCAAATCCAACATAGCAGTCAAATGGGACATCACAGATATATCGTCTATTCAGTTATTAAGTTTCATTCCAATCCGATCAACCGTTCGAAAGTTACACACTACTCAATTTTCCGGATTCCCCCGCCCTCCACTCCCGCTCAGATGGTCGGATCGGGAAACTGATTATTTCCAAGTTAGTTTGGTCGTGTCCCTGATGCGCCTGCCAAGTTTCGCCGTTCTAGCACATCTGGTAGTACCATAAGTCGGAAAAGTGTGACAAACTGCCCTCAGTTTCCACCGCCCTCCACTCCCCTGCAGATGGTCGGATCGGGAAACTGATCATTTCCAGGTTAGTTTGGTCGGGTCCCTGATATGCCTGCCAAGTTTCATCGTCCTGGCACATCTGGAAGTACCCTAACCCGAAAAAGTATGACAAAAACACCGGACAGGCCAACGGACGGAATTGCGATCGGTATGTGGCACTTGAGCCAGAGGCTACAAGGGCCATACAAATTTAGAGAAACAAAAAAGTGTCATTTTCCCACGGGTCCGAGAATGCTGCCATCTACTGTTTCTACCCATTTATTTTCGTGGTTTCATCATTCCATCATTCCATTTTTTGCACTTGGGATTGTGTAGACAAATGCTATCAGATATGACTCTTAAACTTTATAAGTTTTAGAAGTTCTCTCGTTGCTAAAGAAATTAGAGCTTCTCCTTCCTTTCAAAGTGGTTATATTAGAAAGTTGGCCCTTCGGTAAAAACAAAAGTCAACTTTTGAACTCATACAGCTAGATTTTTATTTTTTTTCCAACGGCAATCGATATACCTTAATGAGCTGGTAAATGTCATCCGTTTTTGGTACAAAATTTCCTTGATCAGATGCAGCAGTTTAAAAGTTTAGAGTGGTTGACAACTTCAGTAGTAAAGTAGCCCAATACACACTGAAACCAAAAATAGGCTGATTCCAATTGTGAGAAATGTAGGGGGTTTGTAAGCAACAATCGGCTCTTAGACCATAATCATCTTCGGTGATGAGGGGTTTGCAGCTTTTGCCAGTTCCTATACCTATTATTTGTTTGTATATGATGGTAAGACATATTTGGTACCATGTCTATCACGGGGAGATGTAATTGTAAGTAAGAATCGGTTCCTAGAAGAGCTTCATGAGGGGCTAGAAACCTGTGCAAATTAGTGCACATTTTATTTGAACTCTATAAAACTGAGGGTAAGAAAATGAGTCTCCATAGTCTATCACTGTAACTTTAGAATTAAGTCTGAGGGGCTGACAACTTTATCGGTAGGGTATATACTCAAACAAAGAATAGGTGGAACCCAATTTTAAGACATGTTATGGACTTGGAAGTAACAATCGCTGTTATACCATAATCATCTTCGGTGGAGAGGGTTTCCGAATTTTTCTAGTTTGTGTACCTATTTTGTTTCCGGTATTTTTGATGACAAGAAAAGTTTGATTCATGTCAATCACGGAAGAAGGATTTGTAAGTAAGAGTCGGGTGCTAAAGCATTGTCATTTTCATGAGATTCTAGAATGGTCTATCACTGAAAAAGTCCTTGATGAATTACCATTGTAACCTAGAATTAAGTGTTACGCAACGGATACAAATGACAATGCAAAACAACGAGATAGTTTTGCAATAGTTAGTAGGGGGGCATCTATGGTATTTTGATCCTGAGAAGTTACGAATAGCTTTATAATACCAATTAGGTTAAATAATATAACGTTCTAAGCTTTCAACAGGCACGATGTATTGAAAAGTTCAACTGGTTGCAAAGTTAATTTAGTCCCGATCCTTCCTATATTATGTTATTGTTGTTGTTGTTTTTTTCAACGCTGAGTCATGTGATTAGCGATTGTGTCATCAGTTCAGAAACAAATTCTTCTTGGGTTGGAATATACCATTCTGAAAATCTCGATGGGTTGACAAACTCAGCATTTAGTGAAGAAACAAAACTAAAGTGTTGATCTAGCAATACTTTAGTCGGTGAAGTCGAACACAGGTCGCTGCAACACTTCACGTTGTCCAGGCAACGTAGGTCTAGTTATCGTTATTTGTGCGTTTGTTTGTTTGTTCGTTTGTTTTTCCGCAGTTGTTAATTAGGGAGGATTTTAATCTCTTTCCATAAAATCATATGATTAACTAAGTGTCATGTTTCTATGCCACTGACATGTCTAGCACTTTATTTACCCTACTGCTAATCTTATTGAAATGGTTCAATAGAATTCTACCTTGGCCTACCTTACCTCTTACCTGATTCACGAGGTAACCACTCTGTTCGTGCACGCTGGTCCTCTTCTCGCTAAATATTCCTTGGGCCCAAGCTGACTTTGAAACATGTATTCAAATAATGCATAAAACGGATATGTCAGCTGCGATGCTTTGGCAGCAAAAATACAAAAAAATTTGCTGCCAAAGCATCGTCGCTGACATATCTGTTTTATGTATTATTTGAATATACTTTTTTCGCTATCAACAGACACAAGCGGAGACGATAGAAAAACTTCCGGTTTCTAGCCTTAATGCAGCTCAGCAGACGCTTTACTCAGTGTAAATTGTGTCAGTGTGTGTGGTTTTATTTATTTTTTTATTTTTTAGTTATTTATTTATGACCCACTTTTTTTTCTAAGTTTCGTTTTCTTTTTAAGTTTCGTGTGTCCTTTCTACAGTTTCTGTTGACAGTAATGTTCTTTTCTTTCATTTCTTTCTTTCTTGATTTTTTCTTCTTCCTCATTTAATTACTCCGTCTTTTTGTACGTTTATCATGATGGGAAATAAATCTATATTATTTTTATTTTTAAAAATCTCACTTGGATATGATATGTGGACGCTCCGAGTGTCGTCAACCATTATTGTTAAAAATCTCACTTGGATATGATATGTGGACGCTCCGAGTGTCGTCAACCATGAGTGTAATCACGAAGCTTACTTTTGGCCTCGTTCGACACTTTGACAAGCGCTCTGAGACAAAAGCGTAGACGGTAAAAAAAAACTTTCCTTTCTCTCTAACCTTGATCGAATATACTTATGAGACTTTCAAAGTGCTCTCCTAAAGGAAGCGTTCTCTGCTGCGAAACTGCACTTCGAACTTTCGCTTGGTTCGACACGACAGTTGATCCCCGTTCGTGTCTTTCCTTTCGTTTCGAAAACACGATCTCCAATCCGGAAGTTTTCAGGAACAAAAAAGATCTCTCATTTCACGCTACCTTACCCAGGGAAAGCACACATCCGCTCCCGTTTATCCTCATTTGATGAAATACCTTATCCTGCCTTCTCACTCACCCAACTGGATCACGCAAACAAGAAATGCAATTTTCGCAGCCTGCGAAGGATTATCCCTAAGACTGAAAGTAAATTGCCTGTTTTTACCTCGGTGCATCGATTATGACGAGATCGCCACTCTTTCCAATTTCCAGAGATCCATGAGTCCTCTCGTAACCGAGGGCGGCTGCGGCGTTCAGTGTTGCACCTACCAAGGCTTCAGTTGGACTCATGCCAAGGACGGAGCAAGCGAGGTGCATGATCATTGGCTGAAAAGACATATTTTGATTCCTCTCCGGATAAAAGGGAAGCAAAAATAATGCTTTTACTTGGCAGATTTACTACAGATATAACGATTTCCTGGACGGGGTCATGGAATAATAGTGAAGGATTAGAGGGGCAAGCTCTTCTGAATAGCTGGGAAATATGATGAAATGCTCTAAGGAAGCAGGAGATTGTTTTGTTATTTTGGATTATGCTAGCAATTATGCTTATCCCTTCGTCAGTTTTCTTCAATAGGCACTCATTTTTGTAAAATTTCCTTCCTAGCTTAGATTGTAATCAGTGGACTTATCATTTTTTTTTTCTCAAGTAAAGAACTTTTTGTATTCTACTAAATTCCCAAACATGGAGCCCCGGCTCTGTATTAGCTTTCTTAGGATCCCTGCTTCACTGTCACAGAGGATTCCAGCTCCAAACACTGATTTCTGTTAAAAACAGAATTGTACCCAAAAAACATGGTTCTCCTTCAACAACTCTGTGGCAGTGCCGAGGAATCTTGGCATCCGCGGGAAACAGCATAATCAGCAGATCGCAAATTATTTTTGTTTCAGCAAAAAAAGTGGTTCTCTAACAAAAGCAGTATTTTGTAAGGAATTCCCCGGCGTGGAGTCCCCAATATCTGCATCGTATGCTTTGCTAATGTTGCCATATTAATGTTAATTCTAGAAGTCGTATAGACAGCTTGTTTGCTACAATGTTGCTGCAACGTTTTTATTCTGTGTTTTTTTCTAATGGAAATAACCCCTAACTGGCTCCAGCACTAAGTACTTGCAGACACTTTCTTTTTATGGCACTTGCAGCCTCTGGCTCAAGTGCCATATACCGATCGCAATTCCGTCCGTCGGTCTGTCGGTCCAGATTTTTTGTCACACTTTTTCGAGTTATTGTACTTCTAGATGTGCCAGGACAATGAAACTTGGCAGGAATTTCAGGGACCCGACCAAAGTAACCTGCAAACAATCAGTTTTCCGATCCGACCATTTTTGGGGGGAGTGGAGGGCAGGGGAATCCGGGAAATTGAGAAGTGTGTTACTTTCGAACAGGTGATTAGATTGTAATGAAACTTAATAACTGAATAGATTATATATCTGTGATGTCCCATTTAAAGTCTTGACCGGGTTCGGTAGCCAGGGGGAGTTTGGGGGGGGGGACCAGAAATTTCAAGAAAAGGTTAGAATGGACGGATCGGAGTGAAACTTACAACACAACAAATTCTTTAGACCATTGTACTGGTTCCGAACACTTATGGGGGGGGGGGGTTCCTGCAATTCTGGTGGTGGAGGTTTTGGGGATTTTCACTATGAAACTTGGCAGGCATATCAGGGACCCGATCAAACTGACTTCAAAATAAAAAATTTGTCGATCTGATAATGGTGGGGGGAGTAGAGGGAGGGGAATCCGGAATTTTCAGTCATGTGTAACTTTGGAATGGGTGATTGGATTCGAGTGAAATTTAAGAGTTTAACAGAGGACATTTCTCCTGTGATCTTTTTCATATCCGGACCGGATCCGGCAACTATTGGGGGAGGGGGGTAATACTTGACCCGCTTGGAATGGAGAGATCGGAATGGAACTTTGTGGGAAGAACAAACCGATGCTCTAGGTAAATCATTTACTGAATCGGATTGGCTACGGACACCAGGGGGAGATGGGGGGGGGGGAGGACCGGAAATCTCGAGAAACAGTTAGAATGATGGTATCGGAGTGAAACTTGCTGGGAAGAACAAACATCTGATCCATGTAAATCTTTTACACAATTTGACTGGATCCGGACACTTGAGGGGATTTCCCGGAATTCCGTTTTTGGGGGATTTTCACGACAAAACTTGGCAGGCATATCAGGGACCCGGTCAAAGTGACTTGGAATAAAAAAAAATCCTCGTTATGATAATCTTGGGGAGGGAGTTGAGGGAGGGGAATCCGGAATATTGAGTCGTGAGTAACTTTGGAACGGGTGATCAGAATCGAGTGAAATTTAATAATTGAACAGAGGACATTTTTATCTGGTGGTCTTTTTCATTTCCGAACCGAATCCGGCAATTATTAGGGGGGAGGGTGGAAAATACATGACCCGCTTAGACTAGTGTGATCTGGATCAAACTTCGTGGGAATTACAAATAGATGCTCTGCATTTATCATTTACAGAACCGGATGGCTCCGGGTATTGTGGGTGGAGTTGGAGGGGGGGGAGGGGGGTGGTCTTTGATTCCAGTGATCGCGAGTTCAGGTACTTCCAGATGTGCTAGGACGATGAAACTTTGCTGGAATATTGGAGATTCAACAACATTTGCTTAGAAATTGCTACTTCCCAAATCCAATTATTCCTTGAAGTACCAGTCTTGAACGCAAAGTAAAAAAAATACTTTTAAGCAATATATTCATTTTCATGATGCCCATCAGCCGATTAGCATTTTTGCCTAAAGGGTTTTGCTTGCAAATGAAATTCCAGCTCCCTTAGAGTGCGCATCTCAACCGCAAAGTCGAAACTTACTTTTGATCAATCAAAACATCTTAACCCATGCAAGTGCCATATGAGCTTACACCTCTTGTTTTCTAATGGAAATTAACCCTAACTGGCTCCAGCACTAAGTACTTGCAGACACTATTTCTTTGTATGACACTTGCAGCCTCTGGCTCAATTGCCATATACCGATCGCAATTCCGTCCGTCGGTCTGTCGGTCGGTCGGTCCGGTTTTTTGTCACACTTGTTCGAGTTAGGGTACTTCCAGATGTGCTAGGACAATGAAACTTGGCAGGCTATTAGGGACCTGACTAAACTAACCTGGAAATAATCAGTTTTTCGATCCGACCATATGTGGGGGAGTGGAGGGCGGTGGAAACTTGAAGATTGAGGGCAGTTTGTCACACTTTTTCTAGTTAGGGTACTTCCAGATATGCTAGGACCATGAAACTTGGCAGGCATATCAGAGACCCGACCAAACAAACTTAGAAATAACCAGTTTTCCGATCCGATCATCTCAGGGGGAGTGGAGGGTGGGGGAATCCGGGAAGTTGAGTAGTTTGTAACCTTTGAACGGGTGATCAGATTGGAATGAAACTTGATAACTGAATAGATTATATATCTCTGATGTCTCATTTAAAGTCTTGACCGGATTCGATAGGCAGGAGGAGTTGGGAGGGGGGAGAACGGAAATTTCAAGAAACGGTTAGAATGGAGGGATCGGAGTGAAACTTACTGGGAAGAACAAGCATCTGCTCTAGATAAATTGTTTAGACAATCGTATTGTATCCGAACACTTGGGGGGGTGGGGTGGAGGAGGTTTCCGGGAATTCCGGTGATGGCGGTTTTGGGGACTTTTACGACAAAACTTGGCAAGCATATCAGAGACCGTATCAAGTTGACATGAAAATAAAATTCGTCGATCTGATAATAGTGGGGGGCAGTGGAGGGAGGGGAATTCGGAATACCGAGTCATGCGGAACTTTGGAACGAGTGATCGGATTCGAGTGAAATTTAATAACTGAACAGAGGACATTTCTAGGGTGATCGTTTCATTTCCGGACCGGATCCGACAGCTACTTGGGGGGGGGGGGGGGGTGAAAAATACCAGACCCGCTTAGACTGGTGTGACCGGGATCGAACTTTGTGGGAATAACAAACAGATGCTCTGGGTAAATCGTTTACAGAACCGGATAGGCTCCGGGTATTTTGGGTGGAGTTTGAGGGGGGGGGGTCTGGGATTCCGGTGACGGCGAGTTAGGGTACTTCCAGATGTGCTAGGACGCTGAAACTTCGCTGGAATATTAGAGATTCAACAAGATTTGCTTAGAAATCGCTACTTCCCAAATCCGATTATTCCTTAAAGTACCAATCTTGACCGCAAAGTAAAAAAACACTTTTAAGCAAAATATGCATTTTCCATCAGCCCATTATCATTTTTGCCTCAAGGGTTTTTCTTGCAAATGAAATTCTAGCTCTCTTAGAGTGCGCATCTTAACCGCAAAGTCGGAACTTACTTTTGATCAAACAATACACCTTAACCCATGCAAGTGCCATATGAGCTTACAGCTCTTGTTTCTTACGCCATGGCTTGTCTATTACTATTATTCCGTTTGAGTTTTGAGCGAGACAAACTTTGCGGGTTTAGAAATTTCTAGTTAAGCTAAGATGCGGTCTGCACACATCGAGGAAAATAGGGAGGTTGTATCTTTTTTTTTGCTTTGTTCAAAATATGAAGTTATTGGAGCCAGCGCTGGTGCACGACCGATTGAGTTTCAGTAGGGACGTTCACTATCGCTAGTGGTGCTAGTGTCACTGTTATTCAAGTGTATCACTTTTTTCGAGTCTTGGCGTTACTCTCTAACTTTGCTCTGCTTCCTTTTTACTAAATTAATCCATAGCCACTCAGTGATCTTATAGAGCGTAGGCGTGTGTGGGAATCTGACGCCGGAATAGGGATCAGAACTCATTTTCATTACCGCATTCCCTTCCATAAGGCGAAACTAAAAAGCAGTGACAGGCGAGGCAGGTCTAGTTCGAAACATGATTGGATTTATGTCCCCACTTCCTTTCCATTACGATTTACTTCTCCGAAGTGTTATTCCATTACTGGCTCATATAGTGGGAACTGTAACATCCATATATCTGTCACTGCGAATAAAATTCACCAGGTGGCTTTCCGCCACCTTCCTGGGATAAGATAGAAATCTGCTTCTTAACTTTAGACAAGACAATTTTGACAATCAAAAAAATGTCACGTTTATTGTTCATTTGTGCCTTTTCGATGCCTTGATTTGTTTCTGTAGCCTACTTTGTCTTACGTTTCGTTGTTGATGGTAAATTATTTAGATGTTGTTAGCTATTAATGTATGTTCCTTCATTTTCTCTGTGTTGCCTATTATTTAGCTTTTGCTATTGTGGCAATTTTTCATAAAACCAATAAACCATTAGAATATCAGCTGGATTCCCACAAAATCCGGTCGGAAATTCTAATCCGAAAACTGTGATTTGCTTAAACGCTGTACGGACTGGTCATCATCTGATTTATAATATAAATCGGCAATCCCTTTAGGCCAAGCTAACTACCAATCAAATTCGATGATACTAAACAGATAAGTAAGCTGATATATTCTAGCGATATTTCGGCCGTTCTTGGCAAGGTTCCTCTTCCGGCTCAAGACAGAAAAATGAAGCTGCGAACTGCGCGCCTTTGGTTGGGATCGACTAAAAGAAGCACGGCACGGCACTGCGTGGCGAAGGAGGCGCGAGTAATAAAAAGAGATTAGCATGTAAATACTTGTCATGTTTAGATTAGATTTTCAGATTAGATTAAATTTCATTTACACATGTATACAAAACATTTTACAACACATGCTAAGTGTGCTGTAAGTGTGACAAGTAAATGTAGACAAGTAAATGAGAATTCGTAACTCTAGAGCCTAAGAGAAGGCACGTTAGAGCATTGTTCCTGCCCCCTCACACTGAAGCCTGAAGGGATTTTTGTTTGCATGCCTCTTTTTAGTGTCGTGCCGTGCCGGGCCTCATTTTAGTCGAATCCCCCTTTGGTTCTAGAATCAGAACTTGTGCCACGCAAAGACAAGCGCAGCATGTGGGACGCCCGTGCGAGCGGATTTGAGACACCCATACCAAGTCTTCACTGGTTAAATTTCATGTTTTATTTTTTAATTTAATTCCAAATAAATGCGGTACGACATTTCATGCGCGAGCAAATTAATTGGAACTTGTCATTAACCTACAACTAAAACATATATACAATTGTCATAGGATATATACAAATCCTGTTCAACATATTTAGTGCCAAGTCGGTGCTACGGGTTATATCAATAAATTTATCATCTATATATCTATCGACCTGTATCTATCTAATTTTTCCGAGGTGGAACTGCCTCAGGAGTCAGGATTGCCGAGAACGCCAACAGGCGGTAAACATATGGTAGCGGTCGACCGCGGTGGCGGTGGAACAGAGCTACCCTTTCGACGACCTGTTTTAGCTTTAGGCTATTTGATTTCATAGCTGGAATAATCGATTGATGGAAATGATGAGGCTCCGACACCACATTCTTGCAACGGGTCCACGAGAAGGAAAACATCAAAGAGTGATTGGTACTAGAGGAGATCTTTGGCTACTTTAAGAACCCACCAACACCAGTAATTCGGCTGGAAACACCCCATCACAGCAGCTAAGGAGGAGACTCGGAATGAAATATTGCAACATTACGTTAATTAGCGGCGGTGTGGGACTGTATACTATTATCAACACGGATAAATTCGGGACTTGCAACAAATCCTACTGATGACGATAGTTCAACTCGAAAGTGTCAAATGAGCTTAGGTTAGTTCTCTGATAATCGGTAGATAGTTCCAATATGTGGCGTCATAACATAACCTAGTCGGGAAACCTCTTTACCTTTAACTTACAGCTAACACTATTCTCATAATGAGGGCTGGTAGTTTACCGTATGGTGAAAGGCGGTATTATGTTGGTAAAAACGAAAGCAAGTATTTATTTCTGCTCTGGTGGACATGTAGTTCATTCGAGTGTGGAACTGAATGAATGGAGGTAGAAGGTATTTGGATTGAGGAACGCAATAATGAAGAATGGATGGTAAGGATCAATGTTTTTCGAGGGTTAAAAGGCTGGAATGTTACTTAAGGCTTGCGATGGAGTATACCGAGATTTTTAGACTAGACGGTATATTTGTTTTCAGAATCAATTCCGTAAATGTATTTATACAATTTTTCGGAATCGGAATCTTTTGTTCTAAATAGCTGTCATAGCCTTTCATAACGTGTATGGACACTAGAATACACCATTCTTTGGAATCAATATAAATTTAAAAAAATGTACAGTACATGACAAAGTTTCTTTATTGTAACATTCAGTAAAAAATGGTACGAATGAGCTGGTGAATTAGATCGTTCTGGTTTTGACGGGCACGAGCTTATTCAACCAACGGGTTCGACTGTTACTTGGAGCATCGTGGGAGAATTTGTCTGTATTTTTTACTACACAGTCGGCTTCGGCCAAATTTCATAGTTAGCCATGGCCGTCGGCTTTTTCGGTAGTACAGTCATGAATCGATGAGGTTATTACTCTTTACTTTCAGTGACTCAAATGAACCTTTGATACTGTTTCTCTCTCTGCCACATAGTCTTTCTTTTAGGGAGGTTGGTTCCTTTTCTTTCACGCTTACTTTATTGGTTTCTTAGAGTATAACTTGATCCAAAGAATCTGTCACAACAGTCAGAACTAAAGATGATCTACCCGCCTCGGTGCTTCAGTCAATTTCCTATTTTGTTTACTGCGCAGTCGCCAACATCAAACCCCAACCTTTAAAGTTCACAACCACACTCAATAACATCCGCGATCTCTGAGAGGTTAAACCAGAGTCCAGATGACATGAGTATTGAAGAGCGACAAGAGGATGTTGGTGAACCATGAAAGGATGTGGTTGTTTGTTCTTACTAATACTGATCCCAAAAGAAAGAATTATTCCAACTATGAAGAAAGCTAATTTTTATATTTAATATTCTAATACACTATTCGTCACATTTATTCAGTCATAAGCATGACGGTTCGTTGCGACGAGACCGTATCTCCAGTGCTAAGCATCAGCTTTCAGATGCTTTACTCAGAGTAAATTCTGTCAGCGTGTGTGTGGTTTTCTTTTGAAGTTTCTTGTATTCTTTCCATTATTTCTGTTGACAGTAATGTTCTTTTCTTTATTTCATTTCATTGTTCTTTTTCTTCTTTTTCATTTAATTATTCCGTCTTTTTATATGTCTGTGCATTATGATGGGCAATAAATCTATTATTATTATTATTATTTCCAACTCTTTGTTCTTCCAGTCATCTTTAGTTACTTTAGTTACTTTAGTTTCTCTCGAGTTACAATCACACTGTTTGCACTACTATTCCGTGGTGTCAATTCCTTATTTCCTTTAGCAAAGACCGACACTTTGGTCGCTCAGCTTGGCATCTAGATCTGTCCATTTTTTCTAGTTAGAGAACTATGTAGCAGAACCAAGCCTTACCAAAGAAGTTGGCTCCTGTCCCCATTCTCTCCAGTGGTCCCACTATAAATTTCTTCCAGCAGTTGCCATTTCTCGTCCCATAAACTCACAAAATATTTGATGGAAAGGAGCCTTTTTCAGGAAAAGTTGAACACGGGCACACAAAAGGTTCGTTGAAATCATTAGCATTCCAAAGCGTCGACTCGAATTGCCGATACTACGTTTAGAAAGAAACAATGTATTAGACAGAAAACAAAGGTTTCCAACACGAATGGTTATTTCACCAAAACCAAGACTGGCAAGTGACTTAAGGGTCCAAAATCTTAAACCTTCATGAAATTTGTCCGTCCGTTTGTTAGCACGATTGACTTCCGCTCTATCAGTTTCATTTTGTTTCAAGCCTTTAATGCAAGGTGGTCATGAACAGTAGAGGTGTGCATCTTTGATCATTAGTAACCCTGAACAGTGAACTTTAGGCCAAATGGTAACAGGCGCAAACACCCATTCAGGTACTCAAAGGAGCCCTGAATTAGCTACCTTGGCTGCCTTGTAGTTGACTTTTTCGCAGCAAATGGAACCGACACTGTTCAAGGTTAACGAACGTTCAAAAAAGAATACCTCTACTTATATACTTTGCACTTAGTTAGACTTAAAGAACCTCACCATACTCAAACAATGTGCGTTGGGGTTGAAGTCCGTACCAAGAGCAACGGCTACGCCGCCATCTATCAGCGCCCTTGTGGGCGGGGGGCGGAGCCTGAGCACGACGACTGTGGTGGGCAAAAGTACGGCCACACTACCAGCTTCGTGCATGGCTGTGATTCCTGCTTCAGATATTTCCTCTAAATGGCTCATGGCTTCCGCTTGGAGAGACGCACCCATCTGGAAACATTTATTAACCTTAATCAAGTTTGATTTGATACTGACTGAACCGTGTTCGTGCTAAGAAAAAAAGAGAAAGAAAGAAAAATGCGAGGGGTTGCTCACTTCGTGTACACTTTCCCGGCATTGGCATCACCAGCCGGCACTGGGCACAAAATGGAGAGTGGGCAACCTCTCGATAAAGAAGTAGTTTCGCCGGACAGTCATATATAATATTTATGTATTTATTTTATTCCTATAGCCTATGCAAACAATTAGAGCAATAGGCAACCTACGCATATTCGTATGTAACTCTTCTCAAACAGGTATGCTATGTGCAACAGGAAGTTGTTTAGTGACAGTTACTTTTGTGGAGAGGCTGATACGAAGCCGTATCAACCTCCGCAGACATTCACCGAGCACTTTTCTTAAAAACTGAAAAACAGAAGCGGCTACAAAAAAAATAAATAGAAAATATTAATTTCAATAAAAAGAACTGTGAAAAAACAAAAAAGTAAAAAGAAACAGTTTTTTCGAATATAATTTAAAAGTGTAGGACTCCATTGTCGGAGCCACGTAGACATGGGGATGTGAACTGGTTAGATAAATTTGCCTTCGAGCGGAATCAATGTTCCTATGGCTGGCTTCTACCAGACTATTGTAGTGATTTGCGAACTCTGTTCACAAGCCCCTCGGTAGCTCAAATGGTAGAGCGCCTGCCTTGTAAGCAAAGGGTCCTGGGTTCAAATCCCGGCTGAGGAGCATTTTTGTCTTTCAGTTCACTACTTAAATCATATATCCACTGCAAATACAACTTGTCAACTGAAAAAACATCATACTATCCCTTGCTTTCAAAAAGCTAGTTATTCCGCATTGGTCACTGTCTTTTTTATCGATTTTTTCTTGATTTTCTCAAGAACCAACACGTGGTTTTGTTACTGTTACATGTTTGCCACTTTTCTCTGGTGGAAGCCGTGACTTGCGGCAGCAAAAAGAACAGTGATTTTCTGGCCGTATGAAACTGCGTACTTTTTTACCATGTGTCAACGGTAAATCTCGCTTTATCGCTTTCAGAATTATATGCCTCAACTTTTTTGCTTGGTTTTTGTATTTACAGGTAAGGAACCGGTCTCAGAAACTGACGAACACAATTTTTTGCCACGGAAAGAGAAACGGCCATGTTTTGGGTGCTCATGGCACATCTCTACACAGACCGAAAATCTGTTATTAAATGCCACATAACGCCAGAGTGTTCAGAAGGACCGTGAACCCTCTGCGTGGTTTACATGCAGGATTTGTGTTTTATGGACCAACTAGCGGTTTTCAAGTGGAAATTGCCTGAACGGCAAGTACGTATCAGCTAAAAACAAAACAAAAATACTTTAAAGCACACCTCTCACTATTTACTGTTTTTGTTCTATATTTCAAAACTATCTGTATACTGCAAAACTAAGCTCTGCTTTTAACAAATGATCCACGACTTTGGATGTTTTACGCCCTCTCCAAGATCCATTGACATCAAGCCAAAACTTGGCAAGATTCAGATAACCGGTATTACGTATCAGTAGCATGATGCGCGATCACTCGTCGGGAGCATAATGCGCATAGAAAATCGGTGAATCCTGACCAGTGCAAGGATTAGTGTGGTGTCGTTCATTAGCAGGTTTAGAATGTAACACGAGAAATCTGGGTCTCCAGGTTTAAGAGTTAACTAGTGCAATTCGGAAGTTAGGTTGCATTGACACTGTAAGTACGACGGTTCCTTTAAGCGTAGCACCATAAAACAGTATGTATCATGAACAGCGATAGCGTGACAGCGTGACAAGCGATATCCAAAAACAATGCCTTGGGTGCTTTAAACATAGCATTATAAAACAGTCTGTACCATTAACACGCCTTTCACCTGTACATATCACGAAGAATTCGGGCCAGGAACTTTCCTTTCTATAAAGTTTTACCTTCTTCATCTTCTTCGCAGTGGGTTCAGGAGACGCTCCTCGGTGCAAACACGTCCGGCTCAATTTGCCACCACGCCAAGAAATAACATGTTTTCTAAGGTGCCAACAAGTTTGTGATCAAACAAATTCTGGAAAGCTTCGCAAACAGCTTTTCCAATGCATCGCCTTATTTCCGACCAATATCGGAAGCGACACTTCCGAATCCCTAGTGCCTACTTGAACAATAAGGTGAGAATAGAGCATTGTCAGAGGCACCATATTTCGGCAAAAGTTTAAGCAATCCGGAAGAAAATCTGAGAGTTCTTCCTGCCGAGTGACTGGACAATTTCGGTAAAAGGCTTCACAGTCAAGAACAAATAAAGCAACAGAACCTCCGTCTCCCTTACCTCTGTAATACGGCCATGCGGAGAATAGATTCCCTATACCCTGCTCGATGCAAACGAGCAGAGGGTAGCAGCTACGCGAACATCAGGATTCTTTCCCTCTACAAACAGCAATATCACAGTAATGCCCCAGAGAAGAAATTTCAAAAGTAAACCCGATGGATTGTCTACCATTATAGCGTCGCACGTGACACGCTGCAGAGCGGTTCAGCATGCCTGCTGGACTTTCTCCTCCGATATACTCTAGCTCAGCTCAGTTTTGTCGCACTATCCATAGTCGCTGCATGGGTCCAAAGACGGAGGTTCTATTGACTTGTTTGTTCTTGCTCCAGTTAAGTTCCTGCCCTTGCAGACGAATGCTACAACCTAAACGTCGTATCTTTAGATATGCTACTAAAGGTGTACTAAGTATCGGTACCGCCTCCCCCTGTGCGAAAAATAAATAAAAAATCAGTACAAAATGCCGCCTTGCCGATCCTCTGACCTTGACTGAACAAATATAACAGTTTATATGGCGGATTTATGTGCTCGATGATTCCCATATTTAATGTTGTATTGTGGTTTTATTTTTTCTCTTCTTTTTCAATCCTTCTGTTGCCAAACATTGTGTATGTTTTTATATTTGGTACAGTGACATTGATTGGATCAGTTGACTTTGTTATAATTTTGTTTCATAGATTATATTATGCACTCCTCAGTTTTGAGGGAAATAAATGAATAACTAAATCTGACGGACAATAAACTGATGCATCACTCACTAGTAATTGTAGTGTACACTGTACCATGCCCAGTAACCTCTCTCGGAACTGCGCCTTTTTGACCCCCCCCCCCCAATGAAAAATTTAGCCTGTGTAGTAGTATGGTAGTAGTATCAAAAAGTTGCACGTAATACTATGTAATAGCAAAGAATACTATCATTTAATGTGCCTCAGACTGGTCCAATCTTATGTAGTAGTATCCAGTAGCATCCTGTCTTGTCATAGTAGCATCCAGTCTTGCTAATAGTAGCGTATACTAGTATGCAGTAACACGGTAGCCTTAAAGTAGAAGCATGTAGTAGCATCGTTAGTACTTTATATTTACTCCGCTCTTTCGAAATGGCGGGTTATAAATAAATTACTTACTTACTGCACGCTACTTTTTCGTACTACTTCATAGTATTATTTCGAGATACATTTTTCATCGGGCCCCTGTCTCCAGCTTTTGCCACTTGATGTAACTCAGTGAGCTAGTGCGTAACCCCTCTGAGCGAGGGATCCAAAGCACTCACCGAAGAACAAGAGGAAGACTGAAATCCACTTAGACTTCATAAGAGATTAAAGACTCTCAAAGAATGTATCATTGTTCTTGAAAACAATATAAAGGTAAGCCACTGTGTCGGGGATTTCGAAAAAGGACAAATTTTGACAAGCTTAACTCGCGAGTCGACACGGAGTCGGACAAGTTTTGCAGAGTAATCGAGAGTATTCTGGCAGAGCAAACGATAACGGAAGTCTTAAAAAAAGAGAATCACTTTAGGTAAAATACTGGAATATTACCATCAGAATGGAATCGAGAATTTTTTTAAAGATCTTTTTGGGATCCTAAAAGGTAGGTGGCGGGATACCTATGACATCGCAAAAGTTGTCCGTCTGTGCGCACTATTACTCTCGAAGGGAATAAGATATTTTGATGAAACTTGGTGTGAGGATTCTTTAGGTCAGGAGAAAGGTCGAGTTGGTGAGGGGGTTTAATATTAAGGGGCAAATGAAAGTTGATTGATTGATTGATTGAAATATTTTTAAACAGAGAATGTGATAGTTGATTATGGGTAAGAAGACATGCTGAACAAGATGGTGAAAACCATTTCGTCATCGGACAAGTAGTTCGCCCGGAATCCGGACAAAACCGGAAAGTTTGTTAAAAGTAAAAGTTTTATTTAAAGTTGATTATGTTCGATTTAGGAGTAGGAAGACATGCTGAGCGCGATGGTGAAAACCATTTTCTCGCCAGACAAGTAGTTAGCCCAGAATCCGGCCAAAACCGGAAAGTCTGTTAAAAGCAAAAGTTTTATTTAGGGATAGGAGGATGGTGAAAACCATTTTCTCGCTTGACAAGTAGTTCGCCCGGAATTAAGGAGTCTGGCGAAGACTGGATCTGGCGAAGACTGGATCTGGCGAAGACAAGACCCAATTGTCTGGATCAAATACTGATTTATTCTTGGATCCCATCGAAACCTTTGGTCTTGCTTAATATGAGACTGAAAAATGTTAAGACTCAGATAGGCAAAAACAGCTAGATCTCATTATTTTCAATGACACAAGTCATTGTCATCATCCCTTAAATCCTCCCCAATTGGGAGCCAGCAGCCAATCAGCGGCCTCCTTGGACTTGGTTAAATTAGTCAGCGAACTCGGATCCTGACCCCAAGTTGGAGTTAGTCAAATTTCAGTCACTGTGTTCAAGTAATAAACGGCACTGCTGATTGCAGGTGTTAGCGCAAGAGAATTCGGTCTGCCAATACCCAGATGGAGCGACCCGGATGTGCTACACAGAAAGCAACGCAACCCGGCCATTAATCTGGACACAATACATCCAAAACTCGAATCGTACGGAAGACCGACTTTGTAAACTGAAGAAAATCAACCAATTAAATCACAATTGATGAACTGAAAAACGAAACTTGAAAGTTTCCAATCATACCTCAGCGCCACCAATTGGTGACAGCTCATCGGCATGGAAGTTCAGCCTCAAGCCAGCTTCTCTTCCCGCCGTTAGGATTAGCCGCGACTCCTCCACCTCAAAGACACCTTTTTCGCAGAAGACATCGATGCTATCGACACTCAGCTGCTGCGCGTCTCGCAGGCGGATAACTTCAGCAAGTTGTTCTTGCACGACGAGCTTCGCCGCATCACTGGATGACATTCCCCTGCAAAATGAAAACAAAAAATCACAGAACCACTACTTGAAATCATCAAAAATTGTATTACTATTTATTCTGTTGTTGTTTCTTCAAGATGATCTTTCCAGTTTCATGGTAGCCTACATATCCTATCTGGGACCAAGAAATCGCGGGATCTGAACAAAGCACCTAAAGAAGCAGCCACACAGAACCGATGAAAAATTTGTAGCCTGCGTAGTAGTATGGTAGCAGTACGAAAACGTTGCATGTAATACTATGTAATAGCAAAGAATACTGTCATTTAATGTGTCTCAGACTGGTCCAATCTTATGTAGTAGTATCCAGTAGCGTCCTGTCTTGCCATAGTAGCATCCAGTCTTCCTAATAGTAGCATATAGTAGTATGCTATAACACGGTAGCCTTGAAGTAGAAGCAAGTAGTAGCATCGTTACTACTGCATGCAACTTTTTCGTACTACTTCATAGTACTATTATGAGATAAATTTTTCATCGGGGAACCGACCACACCTACACCATTTGTAGTAGGCCCCTGCATAGAAGGGCTGGGATGTGCATATCTTACGGGTAGATACAGTATTTTCAGTTACAGAAATCCCGTGTTTCTTATCCGCTAAATGTTTTTGGAATTTCCCTGGTTCTGGATCACCGAAAATCAAAATTGGGAAAGTATACGAATTCTTATTAAATATAGCGTATATCAAAACCTGCGAACTCGACCTGTACTTTTACCCAAAGAACTATTCTACCAAGTTTGAACAAAATAGCTCAACTCCTTCGAGAGTTATCGTGGTAACGGGGACCCGTCTATTCGCCCACCCGTCGATTCGCCCAACCGTCATTATGCCCAAAATCGTCACATCCCCCACTTTTTCCGACAGTTCGCCTAAGCGTCACAAGACCCAAAATATCCGTCGATTCGCCCACCCGCTGATTCGCCCAACCGCTGATTCACCCAACCGTTGATTCACCCAACCGTCGATTCACCCACCCGTCAATTCGCCTACCGTCGATTCGCCCAACCTCGGTTTCGTGAAGCGTCGATTCACCCACTTCTAAAATCCGCCGATTCGCCCACCCGTCGATTCGCCCAACCGTCATAAGACCCAAAAAATCCGTCACAACCCCCACTTTTTCCGAAAGTTCGCCTACCCGTCACAAGACCCAACAAATCCGTCGATTCGCCCGAAAAATCCCTCATAACCCCCACTTTTTCCGAAAGTTCGCCTACCCGTCACAAGACCCAAAATATCCGTCGATTCGCCCAATTTTCAAAATCAACCTCTGATCTAGCGCGGCCTTTATCACTGAACGCGGTATCACAAAGCGACTAAGTCGCAGGGGAGTAATTAAGAAGGTTACGATACCGTCCCATGTAAATGTGGGTTCAAACTAGTCAATAAACATAAACCTTGAGCCAGATCGATCAGAAGCATGATGTCTGACCTCGGTGCTGACAATGAAGGAAGAAAAGAGAGGATGAATGCAAGAGTAAAACAAGTTTAAAGAACGAGATGGGCTACATATTGCGATTATGTGGTTTGTCAAAGAAAATTATGATGCCGCAAGATCAATCAAGTCTCAGTAGAGTGTAAGCACTTCTTACGGATGTCTTTCCCAAACTTCCCCTACAAACGAGCTTATTAGTTTCTTCTCAATCTATTTATCTATTTATCAATCTATTTATATTATATTTATCAATCACTTTTTCGAGTTAGGGAACTTCCAGATGTGCTAGGACGATGAAACTTGGCAGGCGTATCAGGGAACTGACCAAACAAACCTAGAAATAATCAGTTTCTCGATCCTTCCTGAATTCCTGAGATTGCGTTTTTCAAGACGAAACTTGGCAGGCATATAAGGGATCCGATCAATCTGACAGAGCCCTTACCTACTATATACAGGTGCAAGTGCCATATGAGCTTACAGCTCTTGTTCTCTTACCTTATCCGGTTTGCACCGTCAAATTTGATTAAACCTTTGTCTAAAGGCCAAGTATCAGGCTCAATAATTAACACACCTAGTTTCGTGCCGTTGAAAAACGGTAAGTAATGTCTTGTAAAAGTTCTTTTTTCAAGGTTATTTTTATTTGCAAAAAAAATCTATCGTTATCACTTTCCGCTGCTGAGACCAGAGCTCAAGCGCACACGATAAAAATAAATAAATCAGAATCGATTGCCGAGATACGGGCACGAAAATCCCAAACAAACAAAAATGGGGATATCCTACACATATTTCGGGTGGTTCCCAAAATCACCACGATTTTTTGCCAACGACTCAAAATGCCATAATTCAGGGTCTACATCCTGAAATTAAAATAGTTAAAAATGTTAACTGTCCAAAATTTCAACATTTAAAATGCTCTCAGGGAAGGCTTATCGTCCTAGTTGAAAGTCCGACGACTAACTGTCGGTAGAGGAGGTCAGAATCAAAGATCGTCACAGTAGGTGACGATCTTTGGTCAGAATGGCCCGGGACAACGGACAGCGAGATTACAAGGGACAGGATTACTACGGAACATTGTGAAAGGATTAATTTATAGTTCATTAAACTAGAATGATTCGCGTGAAAGTACGGAGAAATGCCTTTTAAAATTGTTTTCAGCACATACAGTGCAACTAGGCAATCTAAACCTTGCACCCTGAAAGTAAGAATTCTTAAAAATAACAGTTTTGAGATCGCTGTTGGTGTTTCGTTTTTGGAATCCCAAAACGTAAGTGACCTTTGACATCGCAAAAGTTGTCCGTCTGTCTGTCTGTCTGCGAGTACGATAACGCTCGAAGAGAATTATTTTTATGAAAGTTGGTGTAAGGATTCTTTGGGTCAAGGGTAAGGTCAAGTTCGTAAATGAGCTTTGTAGTCCTATATTTGGGAGTGGGTTCAAATTAAGGGGCAAACAAAATATTTTTAAACAGCTAATGTGATAGTCAGTTATGGGGTAAAAAGACATGCTGAACAGGAGGGTGAAAACCATTTTCTCGCCGGACAAGTATTTCGCCCGGAATCCAGCAAAAACCGGAAACTTGGGCAAGAGTAAAAGTTTTCTCTGAAGAAAAATATTCTTTGAGCCCAAGCTGACTTTGAAACATATATTCAAACAATGTTTTCAGCGGATATACGTCAGCTAAGGTTCTTCATCAGCGATATAGCTCGAATAAAATGTAGGTGACTTATCCGTTTGGCACCGTCAAAAAAGATATTTCGGCCGTTCTTTGGCAAGGGTCCTCGTCAGGCTGTCAACCTGATGGGTCAACTTTTTGGTTTCCTTCCCCGACGTTTACCCAGAAGATTGACAGCCTGACGAGGACCCTTGCCAAGAAGGGCCGAAATATCGTTCATCTGAAGTTGATTAAATGTTCGATTTAGGGGTAAGAAGACATGCTGAACACCTACGCTGATTAGATGACAGATTAAGCGCTAAGAAGAGACGCTGATTCTGTATATGACAATCATTGTTTACTAAGTTAAAGTCTTATTTGAAGTTGATTAGATGTTCTTTATAGAGATAAAGATATACGCTGAATTCGTTTCTGAATTTTCTCTTTTTGCTGGACAATTGCCGAAACCGTAAATTTGGCAGAAGTAAAGCACAAAGTTTCAGTCACCGTCGTCAAAATAGATATGGCTTATAGAGGTATATCTGAACTTGTTTTTCTCTGATGATTAGCCTGGCGAAGACTAGATCTGGCGAAGACAAGACCCAATTGTCTGGATCAAATATTAGATTTTTGGGATCCCATCGAAACCTTGGGTCTTGTTATTTTCAAATTACAGTGTAATTGAACAGTTGAACAGTTTCAATGGACGATTATTCCCATCCTGATACTCGGTCCGCTCCTTTCGTTTCACTTTCATCACTAGCTCCAATTTTCTACTGCCTGAACATCTCAAACTGTACAATCGTGGGCATTCTGAATCGAGGGTATTATGGGTCGTAGGCATTTTGAATCGTGGACATTGTGATCGTGGTCATTATGAGTGTCAGCCTCATTTTTCCTGCTGGACCGATTCAGCTAAAATCAGGCACAGCCCGGAACAACTGGAATAACAAAAGAAATCCGGTAAAAACTTGAGTGAAAAGGTTGACTTATAATTGTCGTCCGCCATCTGTTCTTTGGAAGCTTGTAAAGTTACCGACTAATTACTGCAATCGTTTTCCGATTCATCTGACAAAGGTCATGTATAAGGAAGCATAACATGGATCAGTATATCCCTTGAGCTTCAGTATTCCAGCTTTAATAATATTCTCCTCTGGGTTCCCGTCGGAACCTTTAGTATTGCTGCCGACCAAAGGTTAAGCCAACATTGGATCATGTCTGCCGACCAAAGGTATAGGGGAGCACCAATCAAATTTCACTCTATTGAGAATTGAATGATCGTGTGTCATTGTAATTTCCTTTAACCGATCAAATACTCGCAATATGTGGCTTACCGCTTTCGGTACATATTGTACCTAAAAATATGGTAGCTCATTCGTCCTCCATTTCCTCTTTCTCATCCGCACCGAGGTCTTATATCATGCTTCTCATCATTCTTGCTCAACCTGAATTGACTAGTTTTCACCCTTATTTACATCCGACGGTATCGTATCCTTCTTAATTACTCCCCTGTGACTTCTACCGTCTTCAATGAAAAGAGCCGCGCTGGATTAAATGTCGGTTTTGAAAATTGGGCGGATCGACGGATATTTTGGGGCTTGTGACGGTACGAGAACTTTCGGAAAAAGTGGGGGTTGTGACGGATTTGTTGGGCGAATCGACGGATTTTTTGGGACTTGTGACGGGTAGGCGAACTTTCGGAAAAAGTGGGAGTTGTGACGTTTTTTGGGGTCTTATGACGGGTGGGCGAATCGACCGATCATAGAATTGGGTGAATCGACGCTCAAGCAATAGGACGCTGGGTGAATCGACGTTGGGCGAATCGACGGGTGGGCGAACTGACGGGTGGGTGAATCAGCGGGTGGGCGAATCAGCGGTTGGGCGAATCGACGGTGGGTGAATCGACGGTTGGGTGAATCGACGGATTTTTAGATTGGGCGTATTGACGGGTGGGTGAATCGACGGGTGGAGGTAGTGACGGCGACCCGTGGTAACAGACGGACGGATAAATTTTGCGAAGTCAGAGGTATCCGTCACTTACGAGAGGTATCCCGTCACTTACGTTTTGGGTCCCCGGAAAGCGGGAAGAGGTTACTAAAAGAAAGAGATTCCGCAACACAATCTAGACCGCTTTTTCTACCAAGTCTTCCAAAATGAAAAATTCATCTGTAATGAAAACTGTTGAAGCAAAAATGACGATAAGTTCATGGGGCTCATTAAAATGTACATGTTACTCAAAATTGTTGTTTATACTTTAAGGAATTCACTTGTAAGCACACACCTCGAAGCAAAAATGATCATGGGCCCTTCAGGATCATGAATATATATCGTTTGATTAGAAGTAATTTTTTGACCTTTCGGTTAAAATGCGCACTTTCAGGGTGCTAGAAATTCGTTTTTAAGCAAGACATTTAAGGCGAAATGATCATGGGCTCATGGGGATTATGGAAATGTATATTTTTGCTTAAAGTTGCGTAGGGGAGCTCGGGGTTGGATCGGACACGGGGTTTGGCCTGGACACCCGCAAACAAGTATTAAAAGTTATCGCTAAAATCGGAAAAAAATAAATAACATCTGCCTTCTAGTGATCTAACTTTGTACCGAAGTTTCATGGTACTTGCTCTTCTGGTTTTGACGAAAAGTTGAAAAAACTGGTTTTCTTGAGGAAAAAGTTTCTAGCTCATGGTCGGTTAAAAAGCTGTACGCCGAAGATTAGCAATAACTGGAAGGCGATTAAATGACATTAGACAGCTTAGTAACTGGGGTGTGTAGCCTGCTTAGAATTTTCAAGGTAGATCAGTTAGTTTTCCTATAGTACGCCATTTTGTTATTTCAGTCAGGGTGGGGTTGGTTCGGACAGTTTTGAAGGGGTTGATTCGGACAGTCTTTTCCTACTGAAATGCCATACAAAACCAAAACTGACTTAGAAAAATACGAAGATGATATCAGAATGCTTATCATATTATTTGTTAACAGAATTAGTTTGGAAAATGAACGCGCTAAAAAGAGATGGACAACCGAAGAAAACTACTTAGTAAAATTGTCTACAATAAAGTAAAAAAATTAGAATTTGTTTAATATAATTAACGTAATCATATCATTTTTGTCATATGATCAGCTTGCGATATTTTCAAGGAGGAAAAAGAAACACGAATTCGTCCTTATGAAGTGAAATTTTGGAAACGGTGAAACCCAATGTGTTTCTTATGTCGGAAAGTCGAAATAAAAGGAGGTTCATTGGATGGTTCGTTGAGCGGGCTTGAGGATATTCTTTCTGCACAGAAGTGGGACTAAAATCATCTTCCTGTAGAATCGATTCGAGTAATCTTTCCAACTAAAGGTGGACTGAACTTGCTGATATAATTTTGAAGTTACTAGCCTCTGGAATTACTATGTTAACTGAAAGGACAACTGAAGGATTTTCACTTTAATGCAACCTCGGCTCTTGAAACATTTGTTTTCTTTAGTTTTGTGGTTACTTTTGAGCTGCAATATTATAATTTCCACTTTTCAACATATTTAAATAAAGCCTAGTAAAAAATAGTACACAAAATAATGTCCGAACCAACCAGAGGCCTGTCCGAATCAACCCCATGGGTACGGGGTTGGTTCGGACAAATTGAAAAACAGACAAAAATGTTTACTTACTCAAGTAGAAAAAAATCTGAAAAAATTACCAGCTATTCTCCCAGACATTCTACACGTTTGACAACAAAAACGATGTAAATCCGCCAAGAAATGGCGGCCTAGCAAGAAAAGGAAAACTAGTGTCCGGTTCAACCCCGAGCTCCCCTACTTGAAGGGATCGTCGATCTGAATCGTGAACATTTCTAAGCCAATATTGTCAAGTCTCTAATGTCCAAGCCATGTTTCGTCGTCCTAGCACATCTGGAATTCGCGATCACCAGAATTCTGGACCCCCTCCCCCAACTCCCCCCATAGTGCCCGACCCCTGTCTGGTTATGTTACTTATGTATCTAGGTCTTGTGCTTGTTCTTCCAACCAAGTTTCATCCCGATTGCTCCACTCTAGGCGTGCCACAAGATTTCCGGTTCTCCCCCCCCCTCCCCCATTAGTCGGATCAAGTCCGGACATTAAATAGGATATTTGAGACACGGGTCTTGCCAAATCTCATGTTTAATTAAGATTCGATCACCCGTGCAAAATTTACGTATACCTCAAGATTCACGATTCCCCAACTCTCCATCCCACCACCCACGATGGTCAGATCGGGGCATCTGGCTATTTCTAAGCCAATCATGTCAAGTCTCTAATTTTCAAGCCAAGTTTCATAGTCCTAGCACATCTGGAAGTACCTTAACACACGATCACCGGAATTCCGGACCCACCCCCCTCTAACTCTCCTCTAAGTGCCCGAATCCGGTCCAATTCCGTCACTTATGTATCTAGGGCTTGTCCTTCCTACCAAGTTTCATCCCAATCGCTCCACTCGAAGCCTGTCACAAGATTTCAGCCCCCCCCCCCCTCCGAATCCCACCTCCCATTCATCGGATCAGGTCCGGACTTGAAACGGTGAATCCGAGACACGAGGTCTTTCCAAATATCAAATTTCATTCAGATCCGATCACCCGTTCCAAAGTTATACGAACTTCAAGATTCCGGATTCCCCTTCCCTCCCCTCCTCCCACGGCAGTCGGATCGGGGAAGTGACTATTTCCAGATTAGTTTGGTCGGGTCTCCGATACGCCTGCCAAGTTTCATCGTCCTAGCACTTCCGGAAGTGCCCCGACTCGAGAACAGTGGACCGACAGACAGGCCGACCGAAAAGTGATCGGTATATAGCACTTGACCGACGTTGCAAGTCGTTAAAAATAACATTTTGAAAAAATGTGTCTTTAATTTTTAAAGAATTTTCGGCGGACCTCGAAGATTTCGGCGAAGTTTTGTTCTGGTTGACGGGCAAACTCGGCTCGGCCGAAACAGAGTACAATTAAGTCGTAGGTGTAATACGAAACAATGGGGAAGGGCGGGCATTTATGAACTTTAAAACTACTCAGGGGAGCTAATAATATAAATTGCAGAATAACCAGGGGTCTTTTAAGGGACCCTTCGCACTATTTTCTCTTCGACTTACAGTATTTTAAAGTGTTGGAATACTTTAAAACTAGGCTGTGCTTTCAACAAATAACCCACGATTTTGTCTGTTTTAAGCAGGTTTTAAGCCTTTTTCGAGACACGTTGAATTATAGCGAAAACAGGGAAACAATTTACATAGCCCGTTTTTCTGATGGAAAATCTTCTCGTAGACACCGTCGACAGCGTGATAGACATCGAAGGTAGCGAAACACGGCTAGTGAGAAAATCAGCGTAGTTTTGTTAGACGGGTTAGAACGTACCGTACGAAATTGGGGTCTCCGGGTTTAGAAATATACAGAGTGGTTATGGAAGTAGGTTGCGTTAGTACTATAGGTAAGACAGGTCCTTTAAGAATTTTTGGAACTGTAGTTACAGTTCAGGCTCTTATTTGGCAAAGCAAATATGATACTGCAAAACTAACGGCGATGAGGGCCAAAAGTTAGGTTTAGGATACTGTTCACGACGAAGACCTAAATAAGCTCCTACAACCTTGTCGTCTTTTAAACTGTAGTTCCTCCTCTTACCATAACGAACCGGTCTCCTAACATTCCAAATACATTTATAAGAAAGCTACGAACCGGACAAAAAAGCAATCTCATTATAATATGATCCACAACGCGGCTTGTCCCTTTCCCACGTTAAAATCCCTTTTGAAAAAAGTCTCAATGAACGACTTCATAAAGTCGATGAGAATTAAGAAGAAAGAAACCTCTCAAGGGTACAGAATTGCGGCAAATGAAAGGATAATGATTGAATTTGAATATCAATTCGTTCCATTGCTATTGTATGGTCATGTGGATCCTAGGAATTACCTTAATAAGGTTGAACGAGCAAGGATTTGGGGGATCTTAGAAAATCCATGGTCCATTCTGAATTCGGATGAGAGAAATGTTAATCTTCATGTGGGATTTGGTTTATTAATTAATTTATGAACTGTTGGAAAAAGTTGACAAAGTGGAAACAAAGCTAATTGAATAGTCATTCAGACAAAGCTAACTAATTATTCTTTTTTTTTTTTTGGTCTCACGTTACGGGTTTTCAAGCTCACAGAAGCATGTCAGAAAACCAGAAATCTCAGTTTCCGAAATTTGATAAAATTCCACCCATGTATCTGTTCAAACAAAGATCTTAGTCTAGTCTTCTCGGACAAAATAAACCTAAAGTCATTTTTATGTTTAACTAAAAAGCCAGCTTATTTCCATACCTTGAATACTGGTAGTGGCAAACTGAATTATTTTTATTCTGCTAAGGATTTTCTTGTACTCTCATCACGGATCCAGGTTCAGGCTTATTACTTAAAAAAACTGATAACATACAAAATCCTCCACATTCTAGCCATATCTCCTTTTTGGAAGTTATTTAGCATAACTGATTTAAGGACAATTCGCAAATTGTTCTATAAGTATGCTAAGTACTTACTCGGCCTCCCCCCCCCATGGGCTCGTAACCGCAAATTTACGCAGCTTTACGGCGTTACTGATCCCTTTGTGGCTGTGGCCCAAAGCCGTGCCGAGTTTGATTCTTCTCTAACAGGTGCCATCCGTATTATAGTGCGTTTGTATATAGTCATTTCGTTTAGTTTAGTCGGATCTTTTCCTTTTCTTTCCTTTATTGTTTTTCATATACCCGTATGCGCATGTTCTGTGCCATTTTTATACGGGTTAATAAAATGATTGATTGATTGATACTATAGTGACAATAGTGACGTCCAGTAGTGACTTTCAAAATACAGACTGCAACAAGACAAAGTTCATCCAGACGCGGAAATTATTAATTTAAAAAAGCGCGCATTTCAATGGCTGATGTAGTTAAGCTCAAGAAATGTTCCGTTCTAGATTGTACGTCACTTTCGAAGAAAGCCCGCTATTGCGGTGACAAAAAAAAAAAAAAATTCGGCAATCCTTCACATAAGGCGTATTCTCGCCGTTCCTGGAGGACTCCACTTGAGGAGTCCCCGCGTTTTTGTTTTATCCCGGGGACTCACTCCCCGTATTCTCGCGAGTCCCCACGGACGGGGAATGCTCTGACTATCATCACCATCATCAAAAAGGACTCCTTTTCAGATTCGGAGGGGAATCAATTTTTGATGGTGTTGGTGCAATGTAAAATAACTGAAAACAATCAGAATAAACAAAACCAAAAATAAAGTGGATCCAGACTATTTTGTTTTCGAACAAAATACATTTTGGAAGCATTCCCCGTGTTCTCGCTGTTTCTGTACGCGGAGTCCACGCGGAGTGACTCCCTCTATTCTCGCCGTTCCCTTCGATTCCCGGAGGAGTCCTCGGGGAACGGCGAGAATACGCCTATAGTTGCTAAATATTTCAAGCATATAGAGGTACAGGCACATAGAGGTAACAGGATCCTTAATTCTATGGAAATCAATCCTTTGAATAGCGGAGCAACGAAGTAACTGATTTTTATGTGTAAACATACTGTCACATCTCATCCTTATTCGATTATACTTTAAAGTTCAAAGGGCACATCAAACTACCCCAATCCCACTCTGTAACAACCTAGGAACAATGCTTACCCCCTAGAACAGCAGCTTTTTCAACAGTTTCCTCTTTGTGATATTTCAAAGCGTAATTTTTTGGGCCAGTACATGCTCAATTTAATAGCTTGGACAAAGATAACAATGATGTTTCTTATAATACTTAGTAGATCTTTATTTTATGCATGAATCAGCTTGTATAATTCAGATTTGAATAGGTTATTTGTTTTGGAATGATTTTATGGCAATTTTATTTTTTATAATCTTACTGCATATTCTGGTAAATTTTATAAAGCAAGCCAATCAAGCTTCACAACACTATTCCACAAAGAAAAACTTTTAATAGGCACTTTAACCCATGGAAGTTCTGATGAAACAGTAGAACAATCAGGTAAACTGCATCTGCGGCTTGACTTTCGTGACATCTGAAATATATCCTTTTCTATCAAGCATTGCTGGGAGTTTTTGAATTTCCTGCCACGATATCCCAGCTCCTAAGATCGCCGAAATGCTAGAGAGGTAAAGACAAGGGATAACAAGAAAACGGCCGATTTTCGTAGCGCCTTCTAAAGGAAGTCGGAAATGTTTATTTGTGAAGCATGTAATACAAAGTAAAGCATTAGAAGTGTCCATTGTGCTTTAATGTTTCACTCTTGTGTTAAATGTCGCTATGGACGTGCTCTTATCCTTTTAACAACATAGCCTAAACGCAAACTATCTTAGGACTTTTGTACAAAGAGATATCAGAAGACCAAACTTCTTATAGTGCACAAATATACACTGAATTCCCGTTAGGTTATCCCATGCTAAAACCGCTTACCATTAGAGAAAATTTCGTGAAAAAACATGACGCGATTGTGTCCCGCCCCGTTAGAGCAGGGCCAATTATCTACACAGCTTTGGAAATCGCCAATAAAAGAACAGCACTTGGTGACTCGGATTCCCGACAAAGCAGTCCGGGCAATCGAGCGAGCTTTTATTTCTAAAGAATACAAATGTCTTGTATTCCTCGACGTTATAAGAACTACCGCGTTGCTTTAAACTTTTCACTGTCTTCGTTCCAGTATTTTATAATAGTAGTATCCTTCTAAACTAAGGTCTGCTTTTTTTACATAGCCGTCTATTCTGACGGTGGAGCTTCTCGAAAACAATCGTCGGCAGCACGATATGAATAAAAAATAGTTGAACAAGGAAAATCAGTGAGTCGTTGTTAGGAGGAGGAATAGAAAGTACGGTATGAATTCCGGGTAGAAGATTTAAAGGAGCGATAGCGGAAGAAGGTTGTATTGGCATGATAGGTACGACGTGTCGTCAGCAGACGTCACATGAGCTATTTTAGTTAAGAAATTTTCTCTTCTTTTTTTTCGGTTTTGAGCAGAGTCTAATCAAGAAAGGAAACCCATTTTGAAGACAGGACTGAATGGTTATGCTACGTTTACATACTGCTTAAATCCGAGCTTATTTTACGCACGTATTGGAGCTTGAAAAGATTTCTAGCAATATGGAGGTATTTGAGAAATCGGCCCGTTTTGTGACGTGCGTATTGCTAGAAATCTTTTCAAGCTCAAATACTGCGTAAAGACATGCTCAGATTCCAAAATACGCTCGGATTTTACGCAGTGTGTATACCCACCATTAGTCCACTGCGAGTCTCCCAACCAATTGTGCGTGCAATGGCAATTGTGAGGCCGTCAAAACCATGCTCGTCCAGATCCGGCGTGCTCTCACTGGCTGAAAATCGCAAAAAATGGCGGCCAACGGCTTCCAACCATAGAACTTGCCAGTGGCAAGCAATGTCGAGAAAACAGACGAAGCGAAGTGTAAATGTCAGCTACTCTTTTACGGAGTGTTTGTGTTTATTCTGAGTATGCAATCCCTTGGAAGAACTTTGTTGTTTTTTTATTATGACCAGACTGAAGGCACGTTCTTCTCTGCCCTTCCCCCAAAGTTCTGGGACTCTCAGGAAATGTCTACACCACAAAATGAAAAAAGAAGTCTCAGACAGAAAACAAGGTCAAATGTTTCCAGCGAATCCGGCACGGAATGCAATTTAGGAATACAATTCGTACAATTTAGTCTCCTGATTTTCAGCCCACGAAAGCTTTACAAACTCTGAATCCCAAGCCCCTTTATTTTTTTTTTTTATTTTTTTTTTTCAGAATTCATAGTTTGAACAGAAGCTAGTAGGCTCCGACCATTGTCCGTTTTTGGGATCCCAAAACGTAAGTGGAGGGATACCTATGACATCGCAAAAGTTGTCCGTCTGTCCGTCCGTCTGTCCGTCTGTCCACACGATATCTCTCGAAGGGATTGAGATATTTTGATGAAACTTGGTGGGAGGATCCTTTGGGTCAAGTTCGAAGGTCAAGTTCGTAGATGGGCTTTGTAGCCCTATATTTGAGGGTACGTACAGGTCAAGTTCGATAAGGTAAGTACAGGTCAAGTTCGAAAATGGGCTTTGTAGCCCTATATTTGAGGGTGGGGGAGGGGTTTCAAATTAAGGGACACAAAAAATATTTTTTGAAAGCTATTGAAATAGTCGATTGTGAGGTAAGAAGACATGCTGAGCAGGATGGTGAAAATCATTTTCTTGTCGGACAAGTAGTTCGTCCAAAATCCGGCCAAAACCGGAAAGTTTGTTAAAAGTAAAAGTTTCATGTGAAGTTGATTAAATGTTTGATTTAGGGGTAAGAAGACATGCTGAATACGATGAGGAAAATCATTTTCTTGCTGGACATGTAGTTCGTCCGGAATCGGGGAAAAACCGGAAAGTTGGTTAAAAGAAAAAGTTTCATTTGAAGTTGATTAAATGTTTGACTTAGGGGTAAGAAGACATGCTGAGCATGATGGGGAAAATCATTTTCTCACCGGACAAGTAGTTCGTCCGGAATCCGGCGAAAACCGAAAAGTTTCTTAAAAGTAAAAGTTTTATTTCAAGTTGATTAAATGTTTGATTTAGGGGTAAGAAGACATGCTGAACACGAAAACCATTTTTTCGCTGGACAAGTAGTTCGTCCGGAATCCGGCAAAAAACGGAAAGTTGGTGAGAAGTAAAAGTTTCATTTGAAGTTGATTAAATTTTTGATTAAGGGGTAAGAAGACATGCTGAACACGAAGGTGAAAACTATTTTCTCGTCGGACTTCTAGTTCGCCTGAAATCCGGCCAAAACCGGAAAATATGTTAAAAGCAAAAGTTTTATCTGAAGTAGATTAGATGATAGATTAAGGGGTAAGAAGAGACGCTGAGTCTGTATATGACAATCATTTTTACTCGCACATATAATTAGTCCGGAATCCGGTTGTATCTGCATTTTTTTAAGTCAAAGTTTTATTTAAAGTTGATTAGATGTTCTTTATAGGGATAAGGAGATACCCTGATTCGTTTCCAAATTTTCTTTTTTTGCTGGACTAGTAGTTCGCTCGGAATTCGGGCAAAACCGCAAATTCGGCAGAAGTAAAGCAGGAAGTTTCGGTCAGTATCGTCAAAATAGATATGGCTTATAGAGGTATAGACAGATAGATAGATAGAATATCTGAACTAGGTTTTCTCTGATGATTAGCCTAGCGAAGACTGGATCTGGCGAAGACAAGACCCAATTGTCTGGATCAAATCTTAGATTTTTGGGATTCCATCGACACCTTTGGTCTTGTTATGGTGGGCAATAGGTTTTCATTCTTAGGAACTTAGAAATTGAAAAGGTCGAAAACGGGCCTTGAGGTCGCCAGAGTGAATGACGACTGGGCGGCGCTCCGAGTCCTTTTTAGTATTTTTTGTATGTTATTTATCATTTTTTAAGACGAAATGGTCAAATTCGGTGGTAAAGCTGTGACAGCTGCTTTTGAAAAATAAAATTATATTCTATTCCATATTGTATCTTTAGACTCACGAGGCATTGAACGGGAGCCGAAATTCCGCATCCGAGTTTACCTAATGCGGGAAACCAGCATAAACAAGATTCTCAAATTAGTAAGTATTTTTTCTTATCATTGATAGTTTCAAACCCGTTAGTATATTTACGTAATTTTTGTTGTCATAGCTCTGTGACTTTTTCGGTAAAATATTCATTCATTCATTCCTCATCTTCAACCACAGCGGTCTGGAGGTGTCATTTTTTTTTTTTTTGGTGGGGGGGGGAGGGGGGCTTGCTTTCCCAGAGACACCAAAGCTAAGAATGAAAAATTATACAACCGGCAAGAAACAAAGTGATTTGGCAAACTACGACAGGAAGTTGCAAAAAGTGGATCCTAAGAAGGTCTCTCATCAACTTTATTAAGCCAAACTAATGACCCGGAACGACACTACTTCCCCCCCCCCCCCATTTTTGCGAAATGACGCCCCTGCTGCAGTCTCAGAGGGCGCAGTTGTAAGCTTAGTGGTGTAAACGAAGACGGAGTTTAGAAATTGAATAGTGGGCCTAAGGAATAACCGTCTTGAAAGCTATATTCAAACAATGCTTACAACGCAGATACGTCAGCTACGATTCTTCATCAGCGATATTTCGGCCCTTCTTGGCAAGGTTCCTCATCAGGCTGTAATGTAAATATATGAAATAAAGAAATGTAAATATCGCTGATGAAAAGTCGTGGCTGACGTATAACCGTTGTAAACATTGTTTGAATATGTTTCAAAGTCAGCTTGGGCTCCAAGATTTTTTTTTTTTTGTCATGAAAGCCCTGTGAACGTAGAAATTACTAATGAGGTGGACCGTCACCTGTCTGACATTCCGCTGAATGTTAACAGACTGCTAAGAAATTAAGTCTGTCTCTTATATAACTTCCGACTTTAAGTTGGTATCTGGAAATAAGGTCGAGGAAGCTATTGAAAATAACCCATCCGAGTTGACAGCGAGGTAGGTTGTGAGTATATCTACCGGACAGAGCGAGGTCGATATTTTTAAAGGGCCGTTGAGATCGTTACTACGGTATCAACCGAGATGGAGGAAAGGTAGCTGTTATACACTGTAAAAAGTTTCCCCGATTAAGGATAAAAGTTAACTGCAGTATTTGCTGCTGAGATTAATCTTGTCTCTACTGACATAAGATCAATCCGAATTAGAGATAAGATTATCTTTTTAGAGACAAGATTAATCCCAGTAGCAAATACTGCAAGATTTTTTTTTACAGTGTATTTTTTTTTACTCTGCGGTCAGACACCCTTCATAAGATCAAATGACGAATTGCCGCCAGATGCGCTAGAGAAACGATAACTATCACACCTGAGACCTTGGTATAAGTTATCTGAAAGGGGAATAAGCGATTAGGCATTCGATTCATACCGAGTCGGGCATTAACCCCGTGGAAAAGTCAACTGCTAAGCATTAAAGCCGGAATCTAGCACTAGCAACTTGATGAAGTTTGACATTAAAGTTTAACCGAAAAGGGCTGGGATAGGACAATCTAGTTACCCATCACTTATTCACTAAAATTGTCTTGAAGACCCGCTAAAATGCGTTACTTTCTTGTTCCGCTATTCACGAATAATTGTTTTTCAAATAGTGGAATTTCCGTGTGATTTGTGGTACCTCTATGCACGCCTGACGAGAAAGATTTATGAACTGTTTCTTGTTCAGGCACTAAGCAATCTTCACCAATCTCACCACTGCCCACTGAAAGCCGCGTTTGTGTTGAGATTCAAATTTCCCACATCATAGTAGAATTTTGAATTGAAAGTAAAAAAAAAATCCCTTTGCAGAATCCAAATAATGCAGTGTATTCAATTAAACGACACAAAAATCGGTTGGCTTTCAGTTAAACTTTAATCAGTTTAAACATGGCAGGCCTAAGAGGAATTGAAAATAGCCAAACAGACCTAGATAAACGTACACCAAGAAGTAACGTGTCATTGTTTACTTTATGCTAGCACATCTAGCGGCAAAAAAAGAACTAATCTGGAAGGAATCTCCCTCTTGTTAAGCTACGTTTAAGCTACCCGTACTCCTCGGGTATTTTTCCACGCAACAGCAACAAATACCCGGGTATTTTGGACTTCAATTTCGCGAACTTTTACCCGGGGATTGGTTTGTCGGAGGGTATTCTTCGACGTCAGCAACAACAAAATCGGATTTTTGAGCCATAATTTTGATCATGTCTAAGCATGTGCACTGTTCTGTTTTTTTTCGAAAAACAGAAGATCTTGAGAACAGAACAGAAACAGGTGTCGTAGAAAACAGGTAAGCTGTTCTGTTTCTGTTTTTCTAAAAAACAGAAAACAGCTGTTTTTGTTGAAACAAAACAGCTGTTTAAACAGCTGTTTTCTGTTTTTCCCACTGTAGCCTACCTATAACAATCCGAGTTGTGTGTTGGTTTCATGCAAATAGAGCTCCCCGTCTCAGTTCTAAGCAAGCGTTCTTACTAGTCAAACAATTACAGGAGACAAAAAACGACACTGATACTGGATTTACAATGTTTTTTCTCGAGCGTCTTCGACGCTATGCGAGTGCATTGCTTTTGACCGAATACAAACAGACCAAAAAGGCCGATTCACTGGGCACGACGGTTGCTACGGGGGGAGGGGGGGTCCCGTAATTCATGTGACAAAGTCCTGAAGAATACCCTCGCCAAGATGGGCCGAATATAGCTCTAATAAACTCAGCTGACTTATCCGTTTTGCACCATCAGGCATGAGACATTCTAATTTTTGTTGCTTACTAGGCTACGTTTCCTATATAGCGGAAAATGTGTGAATGTAAGCTGCGTTGTAGTTCCCGGTCTTGTCGCCTTAATGTCCTCTGGACATGGATGAAACCCCGTGAATGACGAAATGATTCAAAGACAGGAAAGATTAAATCGAAACTCGGTTCCTAAAAAATGGTAGATACTTGACCAAAATGATGAAAATATATAACATAAGAGACCCTGAGCTTGCTATCTCTAACCTGATTAGCAAGTACAACTAAAAAATCCAGTCCCACCCGTGGAGCAAAATTCCCGTGGACCCAAAAACCCGTGGAGTCTAAGTGTGTAATAATAATAATGTATTCAAAGCCTTAGGGCCATATACAAACAACTAAATATAAAACTCCATAATCAATACTGTTATCACACTACATAAACTAAACTGCACTCGCCCGATCAACTTTTATTTTAATACATTCGACACGAATCTGCATACTGCACTAATTGCACCTGGAGATGTGCTCTTCATGATATCAGGAAACAGTATCTCCCTATCCCCCCAGCAAGATTCCCTTACAATAGAGAGCTCGCGACACCGTGCAACCAAGTGGGCTAGGTCATTGTCTCCCTCACCGCAAAGGGAACAGGGGCTGTTCATACTGGGGGAAACTCTTTTTTTCTTATCAAACTTGCTTTTCCCGTGTACTGGCAGACAGTTCGCTCGCAACTGGATCCAGAGAGTGAGGTAAGTTTTTGGGAGGTTCAGCTTCATATAAAATTCTGGTCCAAAACTCTCTTTGACCATTTTGTAATTTACTAGTGTCTCCGATTCTCTAACTATACCTGCCCATTTCTGTATTTCTTGGTCTTCTAATATTCTTAATACTTCTTTTACCAGAGATGGTAGTTCCGATGTGGGCCCTAAGCCATTGTTCCAAGCACTGGATAGTCCCACGGAATCTAGGAGGGCTTTGATCTGGAATGACCATGTCCTTTTTCTCCCCATTAAAAGAAGCTCAGTATATGCTGATTTTAGCAGTCTTTTCTCAGGCATCTGGATAATTTTTTATCCAAAATTGTAGGATTTGACCTAGTCTCTGTTTTCTCATCGAAAATAGTCCTAGGTCCCCTTTTAATGCTTGCGAATGGGTTGAGGGATGTAGCCTGTAGACTCTCTTGAAGTACTGTAGCTGTAGGGTTTCGATCTGTGGAGCTGTCTCAAAACCCCATAATTCAGCACCGTAGTGGAATACCGGCATTATTTTTTAAGTAAAAATATGTCTATGGATCTTTAATGTTTTTATTCCCATCAGTGTCTGATTTTGAAATATTACTGCGGATGCTACTCGCCCCCGTGTTACCATTTCCTTTAAATATTACAACTCCCATTATGGGTCAGCGTAAAACCAAGATATTTAAATTTGTTCAATATGTATGTAATCGTGTTCAGTTTTTAGTCAGTCAGAGAGTTTCAGTTTTTCCTATGAAAGTGTTGCGTTTTGCTTTTGTTTTGTTTTTCTTTTCGTTTTAGTACTCCGTCCTTTTTCTTTTTGAAATGACGGGTGATAAATAAAAAAAAATACAATAGTTACAAATTCCGGGATAACTGTGTAATTTGGAAATAATATAAATTTCTCAAACATTTTTACTTCAAACCCAAGAAATAGACTCCTATCATGCCAAAATAAAAATGCAATGTTCTTTTCGGTGTGGGATACTGATATATTACGTTGATTATTATTTTTTAAAGAGAAAAAAATTAGACGTAGATAGAAGAGAAACTTTTGATACTCTCATTCTACTTTTTTCTAAAAATGATGTAAACAAAACAGACAAGCTCAAATTGAACTGAACATCATAACTGAATGACATGAACACTACCCAAAATATACAGCCTGCTGATTGACCACAGTTCCCAGAGTCCATTTGCCACGCATATGCCAGGTGCTATCAAACAAATACGATACGTAACTGTAAGTAGTAAGCCGCTTCTAGATGGCCGCCACGACTAGCTTACGATTGTCAGTGGAGTTCCCGCTCAAAAAAAGAAAAACAGAAACAGACGGAAAACAGGTACAAAAAAACAGAAACAGGCGAAAACAGGTATCCCAAAAAACAGAACAGAACAGGTAAATAAAAGAACAGGTGACCTGTTCTGCTTCTCTTCTTTTGCAAAAACAGAACAGAAAACAGGTACACCAAAAACAGAACAGTGCCCATGCCTAATCATGTCCATATAAGACGTGATTCAAGTGAACAAACGCTGGGTGTCCCTTGTAGAGAGATATCTTGAGCTTTAAAATCGTGGAATCTATTGCCACATGACAGCATTACAGTACTTTCTCTTGAAAAATACCCCGCTTCTGTGTGAACACTTTCCTCTCTCGTCTCCGGGGAAAAATACCCGCCGTGTAAATGATCCTTTTTAGAGTACCTTTTTAAATCAGGGTCGATTTAAATCAGATTCTTAACTTGAAATTAGTTTGTTGAAGTTGATGTGACTTTACCAACAGCCTCAGGTAGAGACGTTTATAGAAGCCACCACGTGACAGAGGACGTGACAAAGCACATGGTGTAAATGCACCACGTGACAGAGGACGTGATAAAGCACGTGGTGTGAACACTTCACACCACATGGCAGAGGACGTGACAAATCACGTGGTGTAGTTGCACGACACGACGGAGGACGTGACAAAGCACATGGTGTAAATACACCACGTGACAGAGGACGTGACAAAGCAGGTGGTGTGAATGCACCACCTGACTAAGCAGGTTCTCTATCATGTGATGTAGGAGGGTCTTTTGACCCGATCCGCCTTCCATAGACGTTGTTATTACTTCAATAACAACCTAGTTAAAGATTGCCATAATATAACTTTCTGAGTGAAGACTATCATAATATTATTCCCAGATATTCAACGAAAGAACTTACTTAGGCACCGAATGGGCTCCGCAGAACGTAGACGAAATCGCCAGGGGGAGGTTCCGCTTGGCTCGTTCAATCACTTTCAACATCTTGATTTCGGTTTCGGTATTTAGTCCATAGCCTGATTTTGCCTCCACTAGCACGGTACCTGTAAGTAAGAGATACAGTAACTTATGATTAGAGATCCTTGTGGGAAAACGCTTCAGGATCTTCTTTCATGCACATACCAGCTGAAAAAAAAAAAAAAACAATACCAGAGGTTATTTTTTAATCACTCCTCCTCATTTAAGTGACAAGAGGCGTACTCTCGCCGTTCCACGCGGACTCCACTTGAGGAGTCCCCGCGTTTTTGTTTGTCCCGGGGACTCACTCTCCGTATTCTCGCGAGTCCCCACGGACGGGGAATGCTCTGATTCTCATCACCATCATCAAAAAGGACTACCTTTCAGATTCGGAGGGGAATCAATTTTTGCTGGTGGTGGTGCAATGTAATATTAATTAAAAATAATCAGAACAAACAAAACCAAAAATAACGTGGCTCCAGGCTAATTTCGTCAACTGCATGTCTATTTTTCGAACAAAATCCATGCTGGAAGCAATCCCCGTGTTCTCGCTGTTTCTGTCCCCGGAGTCCGCGTGGAGTGACTCCCTCTATTCTGGCCGTTCCCTTTGATTCCCCGAGGAGTCCTCGGGGAACGGCGAGAATACGCCTAAGGTGAATCCGAAGATGTAATCACCTTTCTGATAACACTCGTACCTTTCCTTGAGGATTTTTTTTCGCTGAAGTGCTGAAAAACAGTTTTTTTTTATATAAAAAATCTTGATCTGGCTTCAGGAACTTAGGCTCCCACAAGCAAGAACAATATGTCAGCTTGACGGCCAGTTATGTATTAGTGTTGACACCAGTTTTCAGCTCAGTATCTTCATTATTTTTTGTTACGATTTTTTTCTCAATTTTGGATCTTTTCCTGTCTTACGAGTGCCCTAACTAGGAACAATGAAGAAAATGTACAAAAAAGGAAATAAGTCGACAAAGGAAAGCTGGCCGATGCCCTTAAAGCTCTGAATCATGGTATTTTATACCATGAGATACTTTGGAATTCTAAAAACTGTAATATTTTGACACAGAAATGTCACGAACAAAACTGCGAAGTTTAAAAAATGGGGATGCACCCAATCATTGATGAAGTAGATGAAAATGACCTTGTTTAAAGGATTATATTGTGTGGTGAATAGGGCTACCCCACCTCATGACATCATTTGACCTGCGATGCTTCCCTAAATGTCATCTAGACAGGATAGTTCATCTTTCGAACAAATTCTTCTACAATTTCCCAGGAACAGAGTCGGCGAAAAATTTCCTAAAACGTCATAAAGATGAGGCTTCCGCTAGAACAGCATATTATTATGGTTTATTAGTCGAGTCTTAAGACATGAATAAACTGGTAATTTCTAAGTCCATTGTGTGCAAGGTCACTATGGCGGAAGCTCACTTCTCGGTTTGGGTTGAGCTTTTCTGCTGTTTCGTTTTATGTTGTTTATTTTAGTCGTTTTTCGTACAATAACTTTTTCATAAATGCCGTACATTGATCTTTATTTTTAATTATTTTACTTTTTTGCAGTATGAAAGTAAAAACAACTTTTATTTTTATTCGGAACAAAAGTTAAAAATAGAATTAGTAAAGAAGTAAAGTTCTTCAACATGAATTGAAGAGTAAGTGTCACACTCTTTTTACAGGCTATCCAAGACTGTGATGAATATAGATTTAAGTCAGCTACTTTACTGTATACAGAATTTTTTTTAACTTTTCCAAGTTCTTTGTCCCTTGTTTGGCAGTGTTCCTTGTTAGGACGTTTCACGGTAATAAGTTTTATTTGAAGTTGGTTAGATGACAAATTTAGGGGTAAGAAGAGACGATGAGTCTGTGTATGAAAATCATTGTTTAACCGGACATATAATTCGTCCGGAATCCGATTGTAACCGTTATTTTTTTAGAAGTTAAAGTTTTATTTGAAATTGATTGGATGTTCTTTATAGGGATAACGATATACCGTACGCTGAATTCAATTCTGAATTTTCTTTTTTATGCTGGACAAGTAGTTCGCTCGGAATTCAGCCGAAACAGGAAATTTGGCAGGATTAAAGCAGGAAGTTTCGGTCAGTATGGTCAAAATAGATATAGCTTAGAGGTATATCTGAACTTGGTTTTCTCTAATGATTAGCCTGTCGAAGACTGGATGTGGCGAAGGCAAGACCTAGTTGTCTGGATCAAATATTAGATTTTTCAGATCCCATCGAAACCGTAGGTCTTGTTCACAATGAAGACGTGTCTGCTTCGAACCAGAGATATTCTGGACATACGTTATAACCGTTGACGGAAATACGCTCTGGCTTCAAAGATACATTTCACCACAATACCCAGCAAGGTCCAAGGACATCATTTCAACCGCTTCAAGAAATCACCCAAGAACGGATGCTGCAGTTAGTTACCCGACAAACCATCTTTGTAACGACCCCCTTTCCCCTTTTTGTTCGAAATAGCATATGCTTCGAACTACAGACTTTCCTCGTTGTACTAAGTTTGCAAAAAGCACAAGTTCCTACTTTGGACGAAGTAGAGTAAGGAAATCCATGAAATGTAATGTTTATTTTTTACTCATCGTACAGGAAGAAGAAATGATGGAGTATATAAAAAAGAAAATAGAAAAAAACACAGAAAAAATATCACACGACAGAAAAAAGAGGTAAAAACACAACTGCAACGCGGCATACGAAACCTAGGACCACACCGTCTTCGCATGACAACACCAGACAATGAAACCAAACCAAGGGAAAGTCCAATGAGCATTTTACAAAGCCAAACTCAACTCGTTCACAACGACGCTTGCAAACGCCACTATTAGCCAAGAGGAAGAGAAGACTATGGTTGCGTTCCCCAACTTAACAATCGTTAACAAATTGTTAACAGTTGTTAACTTTTTGCGTTCCACGTTTCTGATTTCAAAATGTAAGCTCCGCCCACCTACAATTTCCGTTCCCGAGCTTAGCGATTGTTAACTATTTTGTAACGATGGTCGGTGAGCATCGTTGCAAAAAAGTTAACAATCGTAGTCCTGTGAAAAGCTAACGATCGTTAAAGCTGCAGTTAGCTCCGCCCCGAAGTAAAGTTACCGATTTCCGTTTGGGGAAAGTTTGGGGAACGCAACCTATATTCCTGTCCGTCTTCGGACTTATCATCTCCCCCAACCTTAGTAAAGCAATTGACCCCAGCCATGGATAGCGGCGACTACTACCCACAGCAGAGTAGAACACGAAGAAAAGGCCGAAGTGAAGCTCACCGCACTCCAAAACGAAAAAGCGAAAAGAACCTTACTGGCGACCTTCTTTACTAACCCAGATACCTTGCAAACGCCAGATACGAGTAGTCAAAGATACCTTAGACCCAGATACCTTAGAGAAGTCAACACTAATAACGATAATATCACCCCGTCGTCAAAATTAGTATTAAAATAATAATTGACTACGTAAGTACCCCTTCTTACGAGCGGAAACGTAGAAACGGACTTCATTACTCAGCATTACCATTCGAAGCTTTATAACGCTAATCCAAAGTTCTCGAAGAACCCTCTCGAACATAAACAATCTTGGCAAAGTAGCTCTTGTGACGAGTCATAGGATTTGAGACGAATGCATCTGAGACCACTTTGTTTCAACTAATCTCTTCCACGAACGGAACTACCCCCCCCCCCCTCAGACTTCTCCTAGTTACTATTTTATAAGGACTATCTGTGAGACAATAGTTGCGTTTTTTTTTATCGAAGTTTGAGTTACCTTCAAACTCAAAGGTCTCTAATTAAATACCGTTTTTGGTCGCCGGTCACAGTTTCTTTGTCCTTCATACTTTGACCGTCGAAATTCGTGAGCTAGCAAGTTCGAAGTTTGCTTGGATCGTCGAAGAAACGTCGACCGGGCAAAGGCCGCCGGGATCATAAAAACACCAATTAAGCAAACGGCGAACTTCGACGGCGGTCGAAAACGGAAATTAAGCAGCCGGCTAAGCGAACAGTGAACAAAACTTCGATCAAAAACGCAACGACGACGACGAACTCTTCGTGCCGAGGAAGGATCGAAGAACCAGATACGTCACCAATCACCACAACAAACGCTGTTGTTTGGTTTACAAAGTACTGAGTCAATTGTGTCAATTTTACTAAAATTGTTCGGTATTTTTTCGATAGCGGAACTGTTCGTTATATTTACGGGGATTCGGTAGTTATACAGAATTCTAAATAGGCTATCTGTACAAATCTCTTCGGTATAATGATCGGGATTCCGTATAATTGCCAGTATTCGGTAGTCGTGAGACGAATTTGGAATTTGGTGAGAGAATTTGGGTGACGTTTCTTGTTCTACTCTTGGATCACTGGCATGTTTTGGACTTGGTCATGGTGCCGTCTTTACCCTTAGGCCGGCTAGGCCTGTGCTGGGGGGCCAGGGAAAACGAGAGACCAAGCAGCCGGTGCAATTTGTTTAGAAATCAGGCTACGGTTGCTAGCCGTGTTGCCTTGTTCATTGTCATCCAAGTGTGACCGGCTACGTTGCACCGTTATTTACGTTACCAAAATTATGCTCAGATGTGACCAGTGGGCTGGAAGAAGAACTGTGTGTGCTAATGTGCTGGCGTTTTTACGTTTTTGACTAATGAAAAAGGGCCAAAAACCCATGGATTGCCTAGGGGCCACCAAAGGTAAAATACGGCACTGCTTGGTCATACAGAGGATCCGCACGTGCACGTAGTCGGAGTGCAGGCTTTTTCAGTTTCAATTGTGATGATGTGATACATGCTACAGTAAATCAACACACGTCAAAATCCCAACTCGCACCATCTCTGAGATCATGTTTGGTGCAACCAGACCATAGCTTTTGGCGATCGCTCCTGATTCCGAGGATTTTAATCCCACACTCGATGACACCGCTACCATACACTCTGTAACTAGATGATAGTGTAATCAAGGGCCCATGAACGTTCGACCATCGCTCTTGATTTAGACGGCATACTGAATGAATTAACGTTTTAGTGATGCTAAAAAATAATTAAGAACCAATACTAGTTCGATTCACTTCAGCTACCTAGTTGTGACGTTACCACGCCTTGACGCCTTTGTCAAAAAAGGAATTTTCTAGCCACACTCTGAAGCTGAGGCTCGATTTATTCAGTTGTTAAGGGTATTAGTCCCTTACAGGCGGGCCTCTGCGTATTGAAGAGTTCCGTTTCTTATGGCACTTGCCCTTATAGCGATCGCAATTTCTGTCCGTCCGTCGGTCGGTCGGTCGTTCGGTCCGGGTTTTGCTAGTCGGGCACTCCCACATAAGCCAGGACGATGAAACTTGGCAGGCATATCAGGGACCCCAAAATATTAAGATGTAAATAGTTACTTCTCCTATCCGAGCAAAATGGGGGGAGTGGAGGGAGAGGGAATCCGGAATCTTGAGGATTTCTGACTTTTGAACGGGTTATCGGATCTTAAAGTTTGAGCCAAGAAGGTGGGAGACACCATCATTTTTCGACGGGTCGTTTTTACGAACACACTGTTACCTTTGTTTTCCTCAAAATCCAAACTTCCTGCCTTACTTCTGCCAATTTTCCGGTTTCTGACGAAAAAATAAAGCTAAAAAAAAAATTCAGCGTATGTCCTTACCCCTATATCCAGCATCTAATCAACTTCATATAAAACTTACCTTATAACAAATTTTTCGGTTTCCGGGCAAACTATATGTCCAGGTAAAAAAAGGATTATCATATATGGATTCAACTTCTCTTCTGAACCCTAAATCGAACGTCTAATCAACTACAAATATAACTTTTGCTTTTAACAAATTTTCCGGTTATTCGTTTTCAGCATATTTTCTAACCCCTAAATCGAACATATAATCAGCTTCAAATAAAATTTTTACTTTTAACAAAGTTTCCGGTTTTGGCCGGATTCCAGGCGAACTATTTGTTCGGCGAGAAAATGGTTTACAGATTCGTGTTTATCATGTCTCCTTACCCCGTAGTAAAATATCTCATTAGCTTTTTAAAACATTTTTTTTGCCCCTTAATTTGAACCTCCACCCCTAAAATGTAGGGAGACATAGCCCATCTACGAACTCGACCTTTCCCTTGACCCAAAGAGTCCTCACACCAAGTTTCATCAAAATGTCTCATTCCCTTCGAGAGTTATCGTGTGGGAAGATACATACATACACATCCTAGATACATCATTGACGTAACTGGACCGGATTCGGGCACTCTGGAGGTAGTTGGGGGGGGGGGGGGGGGGGCGGAATTCTGGTGACCCCGCGAGTTCGATACTTTCTGATATATTAGGAGTATGAAATTCGGCTGGCATATCAGGGACTCGACCAAAGCAACTTGAGAATAGTCCTTTGTATGATCGGACCATCCCATCGTGGGGGGAGTGTAGGGATGAGGAATCCGGAATAAAGTGGCATTAATAGCTTTTGAACGGTCGATCGGATTTGAATGAAACTTGGCAAGTGGAATGAAGTGTCGTCTCAGATGTTCCATGCTAAGTCCGGACCGGATCCGATACTTGGGGGGGGGGGGGCTTGAAGGGCTCACCGGATTTTTTGTGAACGCTTAGAGTTGATGGATCGCAATGGAATCACAAGCCTAAGTATTAGATACGTTCTTGCTACAGTTGGGGGAGTTGGAGGGGGAATCCCGGAAACGTTGTGACTCGCATAGGGGTTAAACGAGTTGAGTAATTTGAAGGAAGCTTGGAAAGTAGAGAGATCGTATGCCTTAGATGGCATATTCTAGGGTTCGGACCGGATCCGAGCACGGTGGGGAGGGGTACCGAAATTTCTGGAAAATGCTCAAATTTACTTTCTCGTTTCTCAGATCACCTACTCGAGACAAGTGCCATATGAGCTCGTAGTTCCTGTTTGGAATAAACCCTTTTTTATCTCTCACATTACGCAGCGTCCCTGGAAAACTGTATTTTTATGGCACTTGCAACCTCTGGCTCAAGTGCCATTACCGATCGCAATTCCGTCTGTCTGTCTGTCGGTCCGTTTGTCTGTCACACTTTTCGAGTTCGGGTACTTCCAGATGTGCTAGGACAATGAAATTTGGCAGGCTGATCAGGGACTTGGAGATCGCCAGTTTCCCGATCCGACCATCTGGGGGGAGTGGAGGGCGGGGGAATCCAGAAAATTGAGTAGAGTGTAACTTTCAAACGGGTGATCAGATTCGAATGAAACTTAATAACTGAATAGATGATATATCTCTGATGTCCCATCTGAAGTCCGGACCGGATGCAACAGCTATGGGGAAATTGGGAAGAGGGGAAGACCGGAAATCTCGAGAAACGGTGAGAATGGAGTGATCAGATGTGAAACTTGCTGGGACGAACAAGCATCTGTTCTAACACAACTGGACTGTTTCCGGACACTTGGGGGGTTGGGTTGGAAGGGGTTTCCGGAATTCCTGGCGGTTTTGGGGATTTTCACAACAAAACTTGGCAGGCATATCAGGGACCCGATCAAACTGACTTGGAAATAAAAAAAATTCTCGATCCCCCGATGAAAAATTTGTAGCCTGCGTAGTAGTATGGTAGTCGTACGAAAACGTTGCATGTAATACTATGTAATAGCAAGGAATACTATCACTTAATGTGCCTCAGACTGGTCCAGTCTTATGTAGTAGTATCCAGTAGCATCCTGTCTTGCCATAGTAGCATTCAGTCTTGCTAATAGTAGCATATAGTAGTATGCAGTAACACGGTAGCCTCGAAGTAGAAGCATGTAGTAGCATCATTAGTACTGCATGCAAGTTTTTCGTACTACTTCATAGTACTATTTTGAGATAAATTTTTCATCTGGCCGACAATCGTGGGGGAGTGGAGGGAGAAATACTGAGTCATGCGTAACTTTGAAACGGGTGATCGAATTCGAATGAATTTAATAATTGAACAAAGGACATGTCCCTGGTGATCTTTTTAACGTACGGACCGGGTCCAAAAACTATTGGGGGGAGGGGGAGACAATACCGGCTTAGACTGGAGAGATCGGGACGGAACTTCGTGGGAATAACAAATATATGTTCTGGATAAATCGTTTACAGAACCTTATTGGCTCCGGGCACTGTGAGGGGAGTTGGAGGGGGGGGGGTCCGGAATTCGAGTTAAGGTACTTCCAGATGTGCTAGGACGATGAAACTTGACTGGTATATTGAAGATTCGACAAGATTGGCTTAGAAATCGTCGTTTCCCAAATCTTGACCGCAAAGTAAGAACAAGACTTATAAGCAAAATATACATTTTCATGATCCCCATGAGCACATTATCATTTTTGCCTCAAGGGTTTTGCTTACAAAAGAAGTTCTAGCTCCCTTAAAGTACGCATCTTAACCGCGAAGTCGAAAAGTCTTTTTGATCAAAGGTATACCTCAATGATCCCCAAGGGCCTGTTACCGTTTTTGACTCGAGGGTTTGCTTCTAGATAAATTTCTAGCGCATAAATTTCTAACATTTTATAAGTAGTAAACATTTTATAGTGCCTTCAAAGCAGAGGGTCCTAGGTTCAAATCCCGGTTGAGGAGCACTTTTGTCTATCAGTTCACTACTTATAAAATGTTTCCATCTCAAGGGCGTTTTCCCCATTACAACTATATATTTTATTTTATTTGGTTTTCACCATGAGACCCCGTCTTGTGGATGTTGGTTTGTCTACGTGGCTCCGACAAGGGAGTCCTAGACTTCTAAATTATATTCGAAAAATTGTTTATGGAATTGGTCACGGTACAACTCCCTTGTGTAAAGTGCCATCTATATTAATAATTTCCGTGACATGGGGATGTGAACTGGTTGGATGAATTTGCCTTCGGTCGGGATCACTGCTCCTATGGCCGGCTTCTACCAGACTATTGTAGTGGTCTGCGAACTCTGTTCACAAGCCCCTCGGTAGCTCAGTGGTAGAGTGACTGCCTTGTAAGCAGAGGGTCTTGGGTTCAAATCCCGGCTGTGGAGCACTTTTGTCTATCAGTTCACTACTTATGAAATGTTTCCATCTCAAGGACGTTTTCCCCATTAAAGTTATATATTTGGTTTTATTTAGTTTTCACCATGAGACCTCGTCTTGTGGGTCCTGGTTTGTCTACGTGGCTCCGACAAGTGAGTCCTCGAGTTCTAAATTATATTCGAAAAATTGTTTATGGAATTGGTCACTGTACAAGTCCCTTCTGTAAAGTGCCATCTATATTAATAATTTCCGTGACATGGGAATATGAACTGGTTAGATGAATTTGCCTTCGGGCGGGATCACTGTTCCTATGGCCGTCTTCTACCAGACTATTGTAGTGGTTTGCGAACTCCGTTCACAAGCCCCTCGGTAGCTCAGTGGTAGATTGACTGCCTTGTAAGCAGAGGGTCTTGGGTTCAAATTCCGGCTGAGGAGCACTTTTGTCCATCCGTTCACTACTTCTAAAATGTTTCCATCTCAAGGGCGTTTTCCCCATTAAAATTATATATTTGGTTTTATTTGGTATTCACCATGAGACCCCGTCTTGTGGGTCCTGGTTTGTCTACGAGGCTCCGACAAGGGAATCCTAGACTTCTAAATTATATTCGAAAAATTGTTAATGGAATTGGTCACTGTACAAGTCCCTTGTGTAAAGTGCCATCTATATTAATAATTTCCGTGACATGGGGATGTGAACTGGTTAGATGAATTTGCCTTCGGGCGGGATCACTGTTCCTATGGCCGGCTTCCAGTAGACTATTGTAGTGGTTTGCGAACTCTGTTCACAAGCCCCTCGGTAGCTCAGTGGTAGAGTGACTGCCTTGTAAGCAGAGGGTCCTGTGTTCAAATCCCGGCTGAGGAGCACTTTTGTCTATCAGTTCACTACTTATAAAAATAAATACTTTTTACCAAACGATACATTTGAGGATTTCCAAGTCAATTATCATTCTTATCTCAAGGGTTTTGCTTACAAATGATCAACAAAACCACGAAAAGGCAGATTCTATATTTCGTCTCATGAACCAACCTTGCAAGTGCCATATGAGCTTCTAGCTCTAGTTTAATTAGTTTTGTATTACAGGCGAACCTTGTTCATGTGTTTTCTGTTGTTTTCTTTCCATTATTTATTCTTTTTTTCTTTTCTTTGTACTCTATCGCATCATTCGTATCGTATGTTCTTTTGAACCTGGATGGGTTATTAAGTTTACTTACCAAGAAACACAACATTAAAACGAATTCAAACACGAAAATGCCAAAATCAGACGAAAAATAATAGATAAGAAACTCCAGTACCGAAATCAATCAATAATATTCGAAGCATAAATTCTCCCGACGCCTTAGCTTGCTGGGAAATATCTATTTCAAATATTTCAAATCTTATATTTGAAATATAAGATTTTCATAAACGAAGAATCAGCTACGATGTTTGACATCGATATTTTGGCTTTTTTGGCAAGAGTCCACGTCAGGCTGCTGGTGGACACTTGCCAAGAAGGGCCAAAACAACCGTAGATGACTTTCGTTTTTAGCCATTGTTTTAAAATAAATAAAGCCCAAATCAATTTAAAAAAATAATTATCTATGCTTCAGCACAAGGTTGCTGACCGGGCTCGTATGAGCAATAGACGAAACGATCCCTGCTCAGCTCTACCGCAGGCTGAAAGAAGTCACCTACCGATACTCGGAGATACCAACTCAGGTAAAAGAATATCCGGGTCTTACTTACAACACGAATGTAATTATCGTATCCACTTGATGAACCGTCATGACCCACTCACTCCACTAACATCAGTTACTTATCATGCTCACTCCCTACCTAGCTTTTTATTCTTCTAACGCTTACCCCCCCCCCCGTCCCGACTCTCTGGCATTTCGGTTAACCCCTGACTCGAAACTGCAATCAGTGGCAAACTCTTACCATTTCGCAACATTCGGAAGAGCCTCTCATTTAACAAGTCATAAAGCTGATCTTCTGACGCCTCTCTTGTTTTATTCACGGTGAAATGAATACCTCCTCCTGCCGCGTGAACTTCCATATACGACGCACCAGACATCTGAAAAGGGAATAAACTTGTGAATCACTTTTTATCAGAAAGTTTGTGACATTTACGCGACCAGGCAGTGATGCAGTACTCTCAAATCTAGACGATAAAAGGAAATGACTCGAGAAAAAAAAATCATGAGGCAATTTTGGCAACGAACGCACGACAACAACTGCATGACGAGTATTAAAAGAATAATGCAGCATTGTATACGCAAAGTAGCACTAAGAAATAAGACGCTAGTATTCAGTGCTAGGCCACTACCACAGTCGCAACGTCAGTCCTTGATCCCTGGTGAGTGCAGGGTACTACTTTTGACGGATAAAACTATATTTTCTTCCATTCTATTGTACGTCAGTGTTGGCTGAGTTTGTCTTTTTCTTCTGTGCCCCGTGCAACATAAGAAAACATGGCTTACTCTCAAGAAAAGAAACAAGACTAAAGGTGTCGATGGGATCCCAAAAATTTAATATTTGATCCAGACAATTGGGTCTTGTCTACGCCAGATCCAGTCTTCGCCAGACTCCTTGAACATTTTTACTATTAAAATTCAGAAACAGATTAAGACCAAAAAGCTAATCATCTGAGAAAACCAGGTTCGGATATGGATTCAGCATGTTTGTGTTTAACCCTATAAATCATATCTATTTGGACGAAAACTTCCTGCCTTACTTCTGCGAATTTCCCAGTTTTGTCCGAATTCCGAATTCCGGAAAATCAAACTCAGCGTGTCTTCTTTCCCCTATATCGAATATCTAATCAACTTCAAATTAAAATTTAACTTAAAACAAATTTTCCGGTTCTAGTCCGATTCCGGGTGAACTATATGCCCGGGTACAAAATGAATGTCATACACGGATTCAGCATCTCTTCTTACCCCTAAATCGGATATCTAATCAACTACGAAGACTTTTAACATTTTTCCTGTTTGGGCCGGATTCCGGGCGAACTACTTGCCCGGCGAGAAAATGACTTTTACCATCGTGTTCAGCATGTCTTACTACCCCTAAACCAAACATATAATTAACTTCAAATAAAACTTTTAGTTTTAACAGATTTTCCGGTTTTGGCCGGATTCCGGGCTAACTACTTGTCCGGCAAGAAAATTGTGTTCACCATCGTGTTCAGCATGCCTTCTTACCACTAAATCGAACATCTAATCAACTTCAAATAAAACTTTTACTTTTAACAAACTTTCCGGTTTTGGCCGGATTCCGGGCAAACTACTTGTCCGGCGAGAAAATAAAAAAAAACAGACCTAAAAAGAGAGTTCCCATTTTACCGACAAGACTTTTCCCAGTCACTGTATCAAAAAACGAAAAACAACAGATATCAGGATCTTGATCCGATCATCGGCTTGATTTCCCAACAAGGCTTTTGTCGGTATTATCTCCGCACCGACAGACGTTGCCGATTTCCCTACAGTTTCATGATTTACCGACAGAGTTTTCGTCGGTATCAGAAACGAAATGAGAAAAGTGTTTGTCAGAGCTATTACCGGTACCGAAAATCGAATCTACGCACCGACTCCGCACTGAGAACCGATTTACCAACAAGAAGTTACCTGGCTTACCGACAAAAGAAAGGGAATGCTAAAGCGTGCTGTACCGACAGACGCTGCCTATTTCCCGACAGGAAGTTTCCTGTTTTACCGACAGAGCTTTTGTCGGTATCAGCAACGGTATGATAAAAGCGTTTGTCGATGCTTCGCACCGACGAACACTGCCGATTTACGGACAGGATTTTTCGTGGGGGGGGGGGGGGGGGGGGGGGGCAGCTGCCCCCCCCCCCCCTAGTTTCGCCACTGGTCATGGTGATATCTTGGGACACTATAGTCGGGAGGCTCCCTGCTCACACACTGGCAACCTTCTCAGAAAGGGGACTAGCGAAGGACTGACATCATCCCCACCCGGCGTTTCAGAACCACACGGACAACCCTACAACTGGACGAAGCAAAAAAAAAGGAGCTGTCATTAAAAACTATGAAACAGTGACATACCTTCAGAACAAACTCGTGAACTCTGTCGCCTGCCCAGACCGGGTGAGTGTGGGCATCGACAAGGCCTGGTATTACGCACATGCCAGACGCGTCAACCACTTTTTCGAAATCCTCTTCTTTGTAACGCAAGGCCACCACATCGTCGTAATCAACGTCGGCGATGAGTCCTGACCTAAAAACAAGACCAAAGATTTCGACGGGATCCCAAAATTTAATATAATTGGACTTTTTGATCCAGACAATTTTAGACAGCTGGTCTTCGTCATACACCTTAATTATTTTACTACTTACCAATAATCAGCCGTTTCAAAATAAACATATATGATACCATAGTGGTGTTCTATTGAAAACTTACTGCCAAACGGCTCAACTTCAGACACAAATTTTACTTCTATCAAATTTTCTGGTTCTGGCCGGGTTCCGGGATAACTATTAGTTTGGCGATGAACTAACTTTCGTACACGGATGCAGGATGTATCTTTACCCCCACATTTGAACCTATAATCAACTTTAGATAGAACTTTTACTTTCAACAAGTTTTTCGGTTTTGGTCGGATTCCGGGCCAACAGTATGTCCGGAGATAAAAATAATTTGCGTATACGAACTTGGCTTGTCTCCTTACCCCTGTATAGAACCTCTAATCAACTTGAAGACAAGAGCTGGAAGCTCATTTGGCACTTGCAAGGCTTGGTAAAAGGATGAAAGTAGGAATTTGCCAATTCGTGGGTTCGTTGTGATTATTTGTTAGCAAATCCCCTGAGATAAGAAGAAAGATAGACCATTGGAAATCACGAGAATGTATAGTTTGGTAAAATAAAATTTGCTGCACTTGGCTGTGATGATGCGCACTTTAAGGGTGCTAGAAATTCATCTGTAATCAAAACCCACGAGGCAAAAATGATCCTGGGCCCTTTAGGATCATGAATACATATGGTTTGGTCAAAAGTATTTTTTTAATTTTCGGTTAAGATGCGCACTTTAAGGATGCTAGAACGCTATTTCTAAGCAAAACCATTGAGGCAAAAATGATCATGGGCTCATGGGGATCATGAAAATGTAGATTTTGCTTAAAAGTGTTTTTTTGTACTTTGCGGTGAAGATGAGTACTTTAAGGGATGGTCGGATCTGTGAAGTGACAATTTCTAAGCCAATCATGTCAAGTCTTTAATGTTCAAGCCAAGTTTCATCGTCCTGGCACATCTGGAAGTACCTTAAATCCGGATCGCTGGAAGTCCGGACCACCCTCCAACTCCCCCAGAGTGCCGAACCCGGTCCAGTTCTGTCACTGATATATCTAGGGCTTACGTTTATTCTTCCCACTAAGTGTCATCCCAATCGTTACACTATAAGCGTGTCACAAAATCCCCTCCCACCCAGACTCCCCCACATTGATCGGATCCTGTCCGCACTTGAAATGGGACAACTGAGACGTGAGTCTTTCCGAACATCAAGTTTCATCCGATCAAAAGTTAGAAATTTCTAAAGATTCCGGATTCCTCCTCCCTCCACTCCCCCCACGATTGTCAAATCAACAATATCGTCAATGAAACTTGTTTCAGAAACAACCAAATGATCAAGGTTGGAAACATTAGCGCCACGATTATGTATATATGAAAAGGGTAGAGACTTCTCAATGAGACTGTGAGCTACCGGTAAAGAATAAAAAAATAAGTCAGTCCGTTCAGAAGAAGTTAGAAGATCAGTGTTGATATCCCCAAAGATTAAGGGATGTTTAGATCTGGAAAGCGACAATTTCTAGGCCAATCCTGTCAAATCTCCAATGTTCAAGCCAATTTTCATCGTCCTAGCACATCTGGAAGTATCACGCGATCACCGGAACTCCGGACCCCCCCCCCCCCCCCCCCCGCCTCCGATTTGCCGTACAATGCCCGAAGTAGGTATGTTCTCCGCTAAGTATAGTCGGTAGAAGCTGCAGTTATTTATTACAGGTTTGTTTCCTTCCCCGACGCTGACCCAGAAGATTGGCAGCCTGACGAGGACCCTTGCCAAGAAGGGCCGAAATATCGCCGATGAAGAATCGTAGCTGACTATCCGTTGTAAACATTGTTTCAATATGTGTTTCAAAGTCAGTTTGGGCTCAAAGAATATTTATCTACGAAGTACGGAACTTTTACAGCCCAGACATGCAGACAATTATCCAACTTGGCCAGAAGGAAAGGACAAGTGATAAATTAACTGAAGTTCTTGCAGAGACAACGGACTGCCCTAGTAAGATATGTATGGTCGGTAGAAGCTTCAGTTATTTATTACAGGTCTGTTTCCTTCCCGACGTTGACCCAGAAGATTGACAGCCTGACGAGGACCCTTTCCAAGAAGGGCCGAAATATTGCGGATGAAGAATCGTAGCTGACGTATCCGTTGTAAACATTGTTTGAATATAAGATTTCCGGTCCCCCCCCCCACAGACTTTTCATCGGATCCGGTCTAGATTTGAAATGGGACATTGAGAAACGAGGTCTTCCAAATATCAAGTTTTATTAAGGTCCGATCACTCCTTCCAAGTTATACACACATCAAGATTTCGGATTCCCCCTCCCTCCACTCCCCCCCATGATCGTCGGTTCGGGGAACTGACTATTTCTTAATGAGTTTGGTCGGGTCCTTGATATGCCAGCCAAGTTTCATTTTCCTAGCCCACCTGGAAGGGCCTTAACCCCGAATTCCGACCTCCCCCCCCCCCCTGCATCTCCCCATAGTGCCCAAATCCGTTCCGGGTCTGTCAGTGATCTACCTAGGGCTTGCGCTTGTTCTTTCCATCAAGTTTCATCTCGATCGCTTCACTTTAAGCGTTTCACAAGATTTCTGGTTCCCCCTTCTGCCCCCCCCCCCCCCCCCCCCCCCCCCCGCCCCCCATGTTCACCGGATCCTGTCCGGACACGAAATGGAAGAGAAAAAAGTGTCAAAACCGAAAGACACCTCCTGCTTAGCTAGCTTCGTATTAAGTTGTCGCCTTCCCATCAAATCTGCTCTTTGTCTCCCAGTCTTTTCTGTTATCTTTGCGTCGTAGAATGGTACTTGACCAGAGACATAACAGAAGCCGAATGGTTCTCATGCAGTCGTTTCAGTATTATCTCCAGCGTTCAGAAAAAATGGACACAAGTATGGACCAAGATAAAGTAAATGATCTCCTGTTCCTAACCAGACTTTCGAAGTGGATCGACACAAAAGTTCAGTTACATTCAATGTTGAAACTTATGAATATTAGCTGCGTCTTTGGCCAATTCTCCCGTCTTCCAGTTAACCGACTCGTTTACCGCTATAAGCCATTTGTTCTGCATCCCATCCCATACCCGGCGCAAGCATTACATAGAGGATTCGACCATCCTGCCTCAGAACGAAAGGAGGTCGCTTGAACCAAGTTTGAACGGAGCTCCAAGCTCAGGGTTCGACTAAAAAGAGGCAAGGCAAGGCGCAGGAGGCATGAGTAATAAAAAGAGCACGTAGCAGAAGTAGACACGCAAGTGAGAGTTCGTAACTCCAGAGCCTACAACAAGGCACGTTAGAATATTGTTCCTACCCCTCACTCTGAAGCCTGAAAGGGCCCTTTTAGTTTTCGTGCCTTTTTTTAGTACTTGTGCCTCGTACACTGTGCATCGTGCAGTGCCGTGCGTCTTTTTAGTCGATCCCCAAGCTCAGTCCAGAGGTCGGTTAACCGACCGACAGACAGCGACAAAAAAAACAGCTAATAAGGATTTAGGTCGGTTAACCGAAGAAATAAAAGGGCTTGTAGTGGGAAATCCTGTAGGTCGGTTAACTAGATAACGGTAGAAAAAACACAGCTATTGCAGCGCTACATGTCAGAGCCACTTGAAAGTAACACGGGATCCTTACAGAATTATGATCTGGAACGGCTTTGAAAACTTCTCCACTTAAGCGCTGAATGAGAGAGGTACAACTTCTCATCTATCAGTTACACCTTTCAAACAGTTCACTAAGCTTCAAAGGAATTTGATTCCTAAGTACTTCTAATCCCCAGCCCCCGCGCATTATCATAATTAAGATGAAGCCAGGACCACTTGAGAACCACGCCACAAAACCTTACATTTTTTTTTTTTCGAGTTCTCTCTTTTCAGCACACCATGTGACGCAGGTGCCCTCCCCCCCCCCCAGCCGAAATCTGAGTAGTCAGTGGGAGAGGAGAACTTTAATCCTAGCCATTCTTTATGAAGGGGCGTAATAAAAGGTGACGGTAGATGATTTAAAAAGAAACATTAACGTCACTGAGTTTAGGAAGCATCATAGCAAATAAAAGTAGAAATATGAGAAAAAGAAGAAATGAGCTCTAGATAAAATTGAGGGCTTTCAAATGACGCCAAAGACGAACGCCCGTTTCAGCCAGGGCACATGGTTTTCGATCATCCGCTGAGATTCTAAATTTAGGATTTTAGAGTAAATGTTTGACGATGTGTGAATTTGGTTGTAGAAAGTAGGTTTGACGAGAAGACAAAGCGCCAAGCCATTGGGTGCTACGTCGGTGTCTCTCCCTTTCGTCCATGGCGTGCTAAGTTTTCAAATACCTTGCTTACTACCTCCGCTTTGCAGAGAGAGACGTCCGGATAGAGTTGACAAGCGCCAACGAGGAAATCGCTAATTTCTAAGGGCAAGTTTTGGCATTACGGAATCTGGTATTTTTGAACCATTTTATCGTGAAAACATCATTTAACTTTTTTGTTTTACTTTTGATCCAAGCACCAGCTAGATACTTTTCTTCTGTTTAATTATTGTGCTGCGAGCTACTCTGGTGCTCCCTAGCAGCGTACTTTCTGAATCGCGTGACTAGATGACCCCATGGTCCTACCCAGTCCTGGAACTGACCTTTTAAAAGTGGGTGATCTAGGTATTTCAGTTCTGCGACTGCCTCAGTTGTGAGTCCTCGCACCTTCTGTAAATTTCTCGCTCTATTTATACTGACGTGACAAGACAAAACTCAAGTTCCTTTCGCGTACGCCTCCCAAAATAAGTATTTTCCCTGGTTCTTACTTTGTCTGGGCTTTGCAGAATCCCCCGAGGACGATATGTCTGTTTGTCCTAGTTCATCTGCCATAACTGTCGAACTCCGACTGACGGAAATGAATGAGATTAAGCCCAAAGTACATCAGGGACAAGTAGGGTCTAAGGCACAGGGACAAGGAGGGTCTAAGGAAGAGGGACAAGGAAGGTCCATAATGGTCCCTAACCGCTGATTTGATGAAGACCTAGGGTGAGGAGGTGAGGTCTATTAGAGATAAAGGAACTTCGGCTGCTGCAGCGTAAATTTATCGTTTGCGCCTTAGTTATTGTCAAGGTTATTGTAACAAGCGATACAAACTAGGGGATAGGTGACGGGCAACAACCAGCTTGGAGAGTATACATAAATAACCGGAAAAGTAATTGTCGGTTTGATTACCCAAACCACAACGGCTACTAGCTGTTTTTTTTACATTTAAGAAGGGTTCCGAGAGCTCAATGTCGAAATTCTCATTCTCATGTTGAATTCCCATGTTGACAATATTATCCGTAAATTTTTTTTTTTAATTAAATCCCTCTCCACCCTTAAATCTTTCGGTTTGGATACTAAATGCCTCCTCTGTTATTTTAAAACTTATATCCGTCCTCATTTAGAATATGCTCCACCGGTTTGGCATTCTTATCTTTCTGCAGAACTCTCTGATCGCCTGGAAAATGTCCAAAAGAGAGCCATGAGAATCATTCTGGGTGATCATAATATTACATACGAAGAGGCTCTCATTAAACTTGACATTCCTAAATTATCTGTACGTAGAAATACTCTTTCAAACAAATTTGGAGCTAAGATAACGTGTTGTCCCCAGATGAGCCATGTATTCCCCCCTCCCCTCCCGTCTTCCGTGCATCGGTACGAAAGGAATACTGGCTATAAGTTTTCCCCATATCCCGCTAATTCTTCTACCCAATTTTTACGTAGTTTCATTCCATCATTTATTTCTGGTAATTTCTTGTAAGTGTATTAGTTAATTTGTTTCTTGTGTGTCTGTGTATTTTGTAAATTGGTATTCCTTTTCTAGCTTTTAGCTATTCGGAGTAAACTTCATTGATTTGAAAAAAAAAAAAAAAACTCAGATAAGTTCATGACTTTGATTGATCAACACAAAATTTAAGAATTTAAGACTAGTACCATTTTTCATTTACAGTATATCCAAATTTACTTCCAAACAGCTCAAAGCTAGAAGAGGTAAATAAAATATTTACGAAATACGTAAAAATGGCAACAATTTAACTAATCCACTCTACAAGATATACCTGAAATAAATGTTGGAATGAAACTGTGTAAAATTGGATTGACGAACTGGCAGGAATAAAACTGATTACCAGTGTTCCTCTCCGACCGACGTACGGACGACGGAAGGGGAGCGGAGAATAGACGGCTCATCGGGGACAACGCACTATCTTGGCTCCGAATTTTTTTGAATATACGCAATCCTCTCGTTTAGAAGAATTATCCCAAGTTTTTACTCATGACGATGATTGCCACGTAACACAAAAGACTTCACAGTCCATAACCAAAACTTTCTAAAAAGGAGATTTTCTTGCAAATTCGGTAATTTCTGTGGCATTTCAATGTGAAAGTCACCAACATTTACTAATTTGGTGACAAAATAGAAAAATCAAATCCAAATTTGACAAAAAACGAATTTGGTCGTGGCAAGCCTGCTCATTAAAGACTTACCCATCAATAACCACTGATACTCCTCTTCCATCTTTCTCTTCCAGAATGGCTAAATCAGTCTTCGTTTGGTCTATACCACGGAGGCAGCGCTGCCCATTCACGGTAACTCGAACAACTTGACGTGCATTTCGGACCCACAACTTCATAGTCACTAGGTGGCTCTGTTACGAAGCTCAGCCTTATTGTGTTGCGAGAGCAACACTTTGGTTTTGTCCTGTTTTTTTTTTTTTTTTTTTTTTTTTTTTTCCTATGACTCCGATTTCATTTTATTCCTGGTAACTGGGAAGGGTCTAACCTGTGCGGTTTTTACGGAAAGTGTGGACCTTAGGCCGGATTGATGAATATGACATTACATTTTGGAAAGCTCCGTAGAACTCTTGCCTGGGGCCAATAAGGATGGTTTTTGCTTGTCATCGAGCCAGAGCCTACGGTTTGCGAAGTGAAGTGGAGTTGTATAGCCTATGTCGGAGAGGACCATCTCAAGTTGTGTAGCGAACCTTTCGTTTCATCAAACCATGTTTCTGCTTTCGAGTGGAAAGCTCCGTTCTAGCACGCTAGCAGGCAGGCACCAGTTTCAAATTGAAGATGGACTAAAATCTATAAGTGTTAAATATATGCGGCAGTTACCCGGCCCCACAGCCAACATATCTTCTTTGAGTGATAAATAGAAAAATCTACAGAGACAAAAAAGTGGCTTTTTCCCACGGGTCCGAAAGTGCTGCCATCTATTGTTTCTGTCCATGTCTGCGACGATTCCAGCTGAGTTTATAAAAATTTTTTTTTGCACTTGGGTTTGCGGTAGAGTAACGGTATCAGATGTGCCCCTTAAACTTTAAAAGTTCTCTCATTGCTAAAGAAACTAGAGCTTATCCTTTGCTCCTTTTTAAGTCGGGACGTTAGAAAGTTGGCCTACGGCAAAAAAGTCAACTTTTGAACTAAGACAGGTAGAATTTTTTTTTCGACGGCAATCGATAGCCATTGATGAGCTGATCAAAGTATATTTCATCCATTTTTTGGTACAAAAATTCCTTCATGAGATACACCAGTTTGAAAATTTCAAAGGGGTTGACAACTTCAGTAGTAAGGTACACGAAAACAAAAATAGGCGATACCTGTTATGAGACATGTAGGGGACTTTTAAGCAACAGTCGACTGTTGGCTCATAATCATCTTTGGTAATGATGGGTTTGCCGCTTTTGCTAGTTGGTGTACCTGTTATTTGTTTCCGGTGTATTCGATGGTAAGAACAATTTGGTTCCCAATGGTAAGATATGCAAGGGACTTGTAAGTAATAATCGGCTGTTATGCTACAATCATCTTCTGCGATGATGGGTTTGCAACTTTTGCTAGCTGGTGTACCCATTATTTGTTTTCGTTTAAGGGTTAATGTATATCACGGGAGAGGGACTTGTAAGTAGGAATCGGTTCACGAGTGGCTAGGAATTTTTGCAATTGGGTGCACATTGTATGCTACAATCATCTTCAGGGATGAGGGGTTTACAACTTCTGCTCGCTAGTGTACCCATTATTTTTATCCGGTGAACTTGATGTCTATCACGGGAGAGAGACTTGTAAGTAAGAATCGGTCCACGAGGGGCTAGAACTTTTGTAAATTGGTGCACATTGTATTCGATTTCTATAAACCTGACGGTAGAAAGTTTGTATCGATGGTCTATCGCTGTAACCTAGGATTAACTGTTTACGCAACTATCCATTTGTGTACGCGATTTCAGCTGAGTTTATCATTCAGTTTTTTGCACTTGGGTTTGCGGTAGAGAAATGGTATCAGATGAACTCTTAAACTTTAGAAGTTCTCTCATTGCTAAAGAAACTAGAGCTTATCCTTTGCTCCTTTCTAAGTGGTGACGTTAGAAAGTTGGCCTACGGCAAAAAAGTCAACTTTTGAACTAAGACATGTAGAATTTTTTTTTCGACGGCAATCGATAGCCGCTGTTGAGCTGATCAAAGTATATGTCATCCATTTTTTGGCACAAAAATTCCATCATGAAATATACCAGTTTGAAAGTTTCAAGGGGTTGACAACTTCAGTAGTAAGGTACACACTGAAACCGAAAATAGGCGATACCAGTTGTGAGACATGTAGGGGACTTGTACGCGACAGTCGACTGTTACCTCATAATCATCTTCGGCATTGAGGGGTTTGCAGCTTTCGCTAGTTGTCGGACCTGTCATTTGATGGTAAGAACAGCTTGGTTCCCAATTGTAAGACATGCAAGGGACTTGTTAGTAATAATCGGCTGTTATGCTACAAAAATCTTCAGCGATGAGGTGTTTGCAACTTTTGCTAGCCGGTGTACCCATTATTTTTATCCGGTGAGCTTGATGTCTATCACGGGAAAGGGACTCATCAGTAGAATCGGTGCACGAGGGGCTAGAAATTTGTGCAAATTGTTGCACATTGTATTCGATTTATATAAATCTGACGGTAAGAAAGTTTGTATCGATGGTCTATCTGTAACCTAGGATTTACTGTTTACGCAACGGGTACAAACGATACGGTAATGTAAAAAAATAAGGTAGTTTTGTAATAATTAATAGTGTCATCTATGGTATTTTAATCCTGAAAAGTTACTGATAGCTTTATAATACCAACTAGATTATATAGGATATTGTTCCAAGCTTTCATCCGTCACGATGTCTACGATTGAAAAGGATAAAGTTCAACCGACTGCAAAGACAATTTAGTACCTTTTTCCGATATTCTTTTGTTGTGGTTAGGGCAATCGATAGCCCTTGGTGAGCTGATCAAAGTATATGTCATCCATTTTTTTTAACAAAAATCCTTCATGAGATAAACCAGAATGAAAGTTTCAAGGGGTTGACAACTTCAGGAGTTAGGTACACACTGAAACCAAAAATAGGCGATACCAGTTGTGAGACATGTAAGGGACTTCTAAGCAACAGTTGACTGTAAGCAACCGTCGACTGTTAGCTCATAATCATCTTCGGCAATGAGGAGTTTGCAGCTTTTGCTAGTTGGTATACCTGTTATTTGTTTCAGGTGTATTCGATGGTAAGAACAATTTTTTTCCCAATTGTAAGACATGCATGGGACTTGTAAGTAGTAATCGGCTTTTATGCTATAATCATCTTCAGCGATGAGGGGTTAGCAACTTTTGCTAGCTGTTGTATCCATTATTTGTTTCCGGTGAATTTGATGTCAGTCACCGGAGAGGGACTTCTAAGTAAGAATCGGTTCACGAGGGGCTAGAAATTTTTGAAAATTGGTGCACATTGTATTCGATTTCTGTAAATATGACGGTAAGAAAGTTTGTATCGATGGTCTATCGCTATAACCTAGGATTAAATGTTTACGCAACTGGTACAAACGATACGGTAACGTAAAAAAATAAGGTAGTTTTGTAATAATTAATAGTGTCATCTATGGTATTTTAATCCTGAAACGTTACGGATAGCTTTATAATACCAACTAGATTATACAAGATATTGTTCCAAGTTTTCATCCGTCACGATATCTACGATTGAAAAGGATAAAGTTCAACTGACCGCAAAGTCAATGTAGTCCCTTCTTCCGATATTGTTTTGTTGTTGGTTTTACAACGCTAAAGAACAGCTTTTGATCATGTGATTATTCTTTTTAGAACATACCGTTTTAAAAGCTTCGATAAGTTGACAATTTCAGCATTTAACCGACAGCGAAGAAACAAAACCAAAGTGTTGCTCTCGCAACACTTTAGTCGGCGAAGCCGGGCAAAGGTTGCCGCAACACTTCACGTTGCCCGGGCAACGTAGGTCTAGTTTCCTCTAAACTGAGCTTTCCAAAGTCGATGTCTTTTAATCTGGAAACAAAAAAAAATAAGGATTGCTCATAAAAAAGGAAACAAAAGTGACGGTGTTCAAACCGTTATTGAGGGGTAAAAAGAAAAGAAACAAGGTTCACGAATTTTTTCTTTCAAAGCCGAACGTAAGGGTACGATGCACAACTATTTGCCTGTAGATTCAAGGCTAGAATCTTGCTAGAATGAAGTGTACTCAAACAACCACTTTTGGAACTTAGACCACCAGAAACAGTCGAAGCCAGATGAGGACGCGTCCGTTGTCGCGGAAGTTCACCTGAGTTTTCTTCTGCTTGTGTTTAACAAATATTTCCGCACAAGTTCTTCTATTTTTTTGTATAAATGCAGAATATTTTCTTCAAATCGCGAATTTTGTCTTTACATCAGAAATTAAAAAGGAAAACGTGTTCAAGTTTGAATAGGGTGCTTTTATTTCGGATTTAATAAAATTTTAATATTAAAATTCAAGAGCTTAATGTATATAGATACACAGGGATTTATAAACACTAAAAGCCCTAATGGGCCATGGTTGCTACAAATATAAAAAAATCCACTAAATAAATCTCAAACGATGTAATGCAAAATGAACCCTTCCTTTAAACTCTCCTTCACAGAAACAAATTCACACTCACACCCACTGGACTTGTGGACGTCAACTAAAAGGAAAACCAAGTACTGATAGTAGTTGTGTTTTTTTATTGAAGTTTTCTTGGCCGTTGGCTTACCCGGTTACTTAATTTCCGTTTTCGAACGTCGTCGAAGTTCCCTGTTTGCTTAATTAATGTTTCTACGACTCCGGCTATCCTTGCCCGGTCGCCGTTTCTTCAACATTCCAAGCAAACTTCGTACTTATTAGCTCCCGAAGTTCGACGGTCAACGAAAGACAAAGAAACTGTGATCGGCGACCAAAAGCGGTATTTAAACAGAGACCTTTGGGTTTGAAACTTTGAAGGTAACTTCAAACTTCGATTAAAAACGCAGCTAATGAATATTCCATCAGTGCAAGCTGACTACGAATCACGTTTCACACTGCAAAACGGATACGTCAGTTATATTTTGTTATAGCTATATTGAGGCCCTTCTTGGCAAGGGTTTGAGGCTCAAGCTGGAAAATGGACTTGTGAAAAAACAACTGAAGATTCTTCCTTAAATACCTGGTCAATATGGGCCGAAATATAGCACTAATAAAAGTTAGCTGACGTATCCCTTTGCATTGTCAAAAACTGATAATCATGTATACTAATGGATACAGATACTGATAATCATTACTGCCAAATTCTTCGTCAGGCTCCGCTCACCCTGCTGGAAAGCACGTTGGGTTTTTCTCCACCCCTTTCTACTGGTTCAGATTCATTTCTTGATGTTAGCATACTATTTCTGCAAAAAAAAATTTGGACAAATCCGGCAAAGCGCAGAGTTAGAAAAGGCCAGTCCTTAAAAGTCAACTAACTAATGATTGACCTAACGATAAATATAAAAAACATAAAAGAAAAAATGTTTAACGCCGCCTTACGGAAGAACCGTAGTGCAAGCAGTTGAAGGACCCGTCGTATCTACAGTTCCAATGCAATCTACTTCTGTAACAATATCGATTTATTATTAAGCCCACAAGTCCGAATTTCATATGTTACATTTGACCCGCTACCGATACATCACTGATTTTCACACTTGCCGTATTTCACTATTCTCCCTGCGTATCATGCGCTCGACCAGTGTTCGAATATCATACAGTTGATGCGTAAAACCGGTTATCTGAAGTTTGTAGTGTTGTTGCTGGAAGTCAATGGTCCTGGGAAAAAGCTTATAACACTCAAAGCCTTGTATAATTTTTTGAAATGTTGAGCTACTTTTACAGTATTTAACTATAGAAACTGGAACATAAACCGTAAATAGTGAGAGGTGTGTTTTAAGCGCAGAACATGCGAAACAACGCGGAAACCACGGATGCATTTTCCAAAATAATGACTTCTGAGAAGTCCGCAAAACGAAGAAGATCAAATCCACACAACCGAGCAATCATTCCTGGGTCCTCTTCAAGCACCCAAAGGACTTTCCCCATTTTCGACAGCTCGTTCTTCTGAGCAAGTTTGCCTTTGATTTTTCAGCCACTTGATTACTTTCGCTTATTTTTCGATTTTTCCAGTTCCGTTCACTAACAAGCCGATTTGGTCCGTCAAGCGTCTCGAAGTCAGGTTGCCTGTCTGATTCTCTTTTGCTTTTTCCACGTATTTATTCAAAGCAGGGCTGGAGAAAGTAATAAGGAAAAATGCGAACGAGGGAACCCATCAGTACATGTTGTGGGAAAGGGGAACGATCCCTGGAATACTCTTGATGACTATCTCTCCTTGGCGATGCAGAATCTCCGGCCTCTCGGGGTAGCTAGCGGAAGAAAGGCAGAAGTGGTGTCACAGCTGCTAACAAAGATCGCAGTGATTGATTGACACAGGATTTGAGTCGTTGAGTTTGAGTCGTACGGACACGCTTACTCCTTCTTCCTGAGGATCATTGGCGTGTTTTGGAGTTAGTCTAGTATTGCATCGGATGTTAAAGAGTCAGATACAGATGGGTATAGTAGCAGCTTGTGGAGGTGGCAAAGAGTTTATGCAAGACCTGTCTACATAAAAAAGAAAGAAAGACAGTTCGTTTTACAATCCACTTTCGTGGTTACACCAAATTCGCAATTGTTGTCAACAAAAATGTTCATCTGTGTCAATACACATGCTTTGTCAAAAAGTTTTACGAATTAGGGAAAGAAACTTTTTGTATATCTGACGTGTTTTGTGGGTACAGGTCTGAGTTTCGTACCGCAGATCTTGCCATTCAATATAACGCGAACGTGTGGAGAATTGACATATTATTTTACCCACTGGGTATTGTACAATACAAAACTAACGACTGCCACTATGCCGACAAAAAAAAAATACCCAGTCGTTCTCCTTAAAGTACTGAGCAAATGTATATTGAGCTTGTACAGAGAGAGTGTAGCCCTATCCTAGAAAAAGGATATTTGTTCACCACCCGTAAAAAAAAATGAAATAATAATTCAACGAGGGTATCTTGGAAACTACTCCGAGTCTGCAAGTTATTAAAACGTTTCCCTGTTCTTTCTTGATTGTTTAATCACGGAATCGAAACAAAGTATAATCAGGAATGGGATCCTGAGGGTTTCAGACGTTTATCAGAAAATAAATCTCACATTCTATTGGTCGTTTTTTTTCATATTCAAGTCATAGACTGACTTTCTGATTGGTGAGTACTGTCATGTTGACTCAGAGACGTGAGCATGTAAAAGTTTTGGTTAAAGTGATGATATGGTGAAATTTTATTTACGCACTATACAAGAAAAGGTAAATGGCGCAGTACAAAAAAAGAAAAAAAAAAGTAAAAAATTCCTCACTAGGCTTAGGAACCAGATGGCTTTGTGTGGTTGCGTTTCACCGAATTGTAATCAGTTACGATCGTTATTATTATATTATTATTTTCGTTTCACCGCCTGGCGTAATAAAAAAAATGCTCCTCTCTCTTATTATTTTCGTTCTACGCGGGTTACGATCCTTACAATTTACTTATGATAGTCAGGACTCAGGAGCATCAGAAAGCTACACTGTAAAAAGTTTCTCTGAATAAGGATGTAGTATTTGGTGCTGGGATTAATCTTATCTCTACTGGGATAAGGTTAATCCGAATTAGGGGTAATCTCATCTCAGTAAAGACAAGATTAATCCCAGTAGCTAATACTGCAAGTTTTTTTTTAAAGTGTATAATAAATATCTGTTCGGCAGAAATTTCCGTCAGAATGGTGACGTCTGTCCGTGCATTATCGTTCCGGAAAAGGTAGTAGTAACTACACTGCAAAAAGTCTCTCCTACACCGGACTTCAATAATTGCGAATCACCAAATTCAGAGAATTTTATTCCGAGTTCGGACAGTTCAGATCCGATGGAGGAGTAAAACGCTAGAATACAAAATACTGCAGATTAAGCTACACTGAAACAAAAATCTTGCAGTAATTCCTACTCGGATTAATCTTGTCTCTACTGAAATAAGATTATCTCTAATTCGGATTAATCTTGTACCAGTAGAGATATGACTAATCTCAGTAGAAAATACTACAGTTAACTTTAGTCCTTACTCCGAGAAATTTTTTAAAGTGTATCTGAAAGCGGCTTCTTTTTATGGCACTTGCCTTCCGGCCAAGTGCCATATACCGGTCACTTTTCCGTCGGTCTGTCGGTCGGTCGGTCAGTCCGGTGTTTGCGAGTTAGGGTACTTCCAGATGCGCTAGGACGATGAAACTTGGCAGGCATATTAGGGACCCGACCAAACTAACTTGGAAATAGTCACTTGCCCGATCCGACCATCGTGGGATGAGGGGGAGTCGGCGGAATCAGGAAAATAGGGGTATACATAACTTTCAAATGGGAGATAGGATCTTGATCAAACTTGATATCTGGAAAGACCTCGTGTTTCAGATGTCTCACTTCAGGTTCGGACCGGGTCCGATGAATCTGGGGGGGAATCGGAGGGGGGAACCGGAAATCATGTGAAACTCTCAGAGTGGATCGATCGGGATGAAACTTGGTGGGAAGAACAAGCACAAGCTCTAGATACATAACTGACAGAAACGGGTCGGATTCGGACACTATGGGGGGAGCCGGAGGGGGGTTCCGGAATTCCGGCGATCCGCAGTTAATATACTTCCAGGTGGGCTGGGACGACAAAACTTGGCATGCGTATCAGGGACCCGACAAGATTAACTTGGATAGAGTCACTCGCCTGATCCGACCATCGCAGGAGGGGGGGGGGAGGGGGAGACGGCGGAATCCGGAAATTAATGGCATGCATAACTTTCGAACGGGTAATAGGATCTTAATGAAACTTGATATCTTGAAAGACCTCATGTCTCAGATGTCCTGTTTCAATTCCGGGCCGGATCCGATGAACTGGGGGGGGGGGGCGGAGGGTAGAACCGGAAATACTGTGAAACGTAGAGAGCGGAGCGATCAGGACGAAACTTGGTGGGAAGTATAGGCACAAGTCCTATGTGCATCAGTGACAGAATAGGACCGGATTCGAGTACCGAGGGGGGGGGGAGGAGCTGTAGGGGGGTGTCTAGAATTCAGGTTATCGTGAGTTAAGGTACTTCCAGATGTGCTAGGACGATCAAACCTTTGCTGGAGCATTAGCTAGAAACTTGACATCATTGGGTTAGACATCGTCACTTCTCTGATCCAACCGTCCCTTAAAGAACTCATCTTAACCGCAAAACACAAAAAATACTTTTAAGCAAAATTTACTTTTATACGATCCCATGAGCACATAATCCTTTTTGCCTCAAGGGTTTTGCTTAGAAATTATTTTGAGACACCCGTAAAGTGCGCATCTTAACCGAAAAGTGAAATAAAATACTTTTGACCATCACTTCCATCTGACCCGGCCTTGCAAGGGCCATATGAGCTTCAGCTCTTGTTTAGTATACCACAATAAATAGATGGCCACTCCTCTTATCATCTTAACTTGTTCTGAGGAGCGAAATTTATGTCCAACAATTATTAGTTTCATACGACCTTTCCCAATAATCGTTTTGTTTAGGCTAACTTTTCACTCCTTTAGAACTTCTGATTACAAGACAATTTAGTGGAGAAAAAAGAAAACTATGTTTCTTGGGCCTAGCTGTAGGATTTTGTTTTTAAATTAGGGGGACGGAATGTTATAAAAAGGACTTGTACCGTGATAAGTAAGCCAAAATTCGAGAGGTTGCCCACTCCCCGGTACCTCATGTACACCCTACGCCGGAACCGGCAGAAAAAAGCAGGTGCCGGTCTGGTCCGCCGCTGCCGGTCACAAATTAGACGATTCAAATACCTTGTTTGGTTTACTCACGATTAAATACTTACTTACCCCTAGCCAAAAGTAAATTTTTAATTGAATTTAAAAGCCTAATATTTCAATGTCGGAGCCTCGTAAGCAGTTTTCAGTTTTATTTTAAAAGAAAATTTATATCAACTTTTATCCTTTTATCATTTTGTATCAATTCCTTTGACTTGCCCAAATGGGGAGACAAGCTCAGTGACTGGGAATAATAATTATATGATAAGATGTTCCTTCGGCCCAAGCTGACTGCGAATCATATTTTACGGTGCAAAACCGATAAGTCAGCCACATGTTATTGGAGCTATATTTCGGCCCTTCTTGGCAAGGGTCCTCTTCAGGCTCAAGCCGCTCAAACTGGAAAATGAATTCCATAGCTGACTTATCCGTTTTGCACGGTAAAATATAATTATATGATAATTAGAATTAGAATTATTTAATAATTAGTACTCCTCATGGTGACAAAAATTTTTTTTTTTTGAATCTGTATTATCAATTGATCATTAAAAATCAATCGACAAACCAGGTTTAACCAGGACCAACATGGACCCATTTCATCTCCTGGTGAAAACCAAAGAAAAAACAGAGATTTAATTTGATGGAGAAGATGCCCTTGAAATGGAAACACTGAAAGATAAAAATGCTCCTAGGCTGGCACTGAACCAGTGACCTTTTGCTTTCTTGAGTGCTCTACCACTACTCTGCAAAAAAACTCTACGCTTTCAGATAACCTAATCTGCAGTATTCTACATTCTAGAGTTTTAATCCTCCATCGGATTTCAACTGTCCGAACTCGGAAAAAAAATCTCCGAATTCGGTGATTCATAACCACTAAAGTCCAATATACGAGTGACTTTTTACACTGTCTAAGCTAGCAAGGAGCTTGTGAACGAAGTTCGCAAACCACTACAATAGTCAGATAGAAAATTTTGTAGAAAACTAATACTTTAATCTTGAGGATCCTTTGGCTAGCAGTGACCCATTGAGAACTTCGTTTGAAAGTGTCGTCCTCGTGTAAGCATTCTACACTGTAAAAAGTTTCTCCAAACAAGGATGCAGTATTTGCTACTAGGATTAATCTTAACTCTATTGAGATAAAGTTAATCCAAACTAGACCTACGTTGCCCGGGCAACGTGAAGTGTTGCGGCAACCTTTGTCCGGCTTCGCCGGCTAAAGTGTTGCGAGAGCAACACTTTGGTTTTGTTTCTTCGCTGTCGGTTAAATGCTGAAATTGTCAACTTATCGAAGCTTTTAAAACGGTATGTTCTAAAAAGAATAATCACATAATCAAAAGCTGTTGTTTAGCGTTGTAAAACCAACAACAAAACAATATCGGAAGAAGGCTATCCGTAACGTTTCAGGATTAAAATACCATAGATGACACTATTAATTATTACAAAACTACCTTCTTGGTTTACATTACCGTATCGTTTGTACCCGTTGCGTAAACAGTTAATCCTAGGTTATAGCGATAGACCATCGATACAAACTTTCTTACTGTCATATTTACAGAAATCGAATACAATGTGCACCAATTTTCAAAAATTTCTAGCCCCTCGTGAACCGATCTTACTTACAAGGCCCATGCATGTCTTACAATTGGGAACAAAATTGTTCTTACCATCGAATACACCTGAGACAAATAACAGGTATACCAGCTAGCAAAAGCTGCAAACTCCTCGTTGCCGAAGATGATTATGAGCTAACAGTCGACTGTTGCTTACAGTCGACTGTTGCTTACAAGTCCTTTACATGTCTCGCAACTGGTATCGCCTATTTTTGGTTTCAGTGTGTACCTTACTCCTGAAGTTGTCAACCCCTTGAAACTTTCAAACTGGTTTATCTCATGAAGGATTTTTGTTCAAAAGAATGGATGGCATATATTTTTATCAGCTCTTCAAGGGCTATCGATTGCCATAACCACAACAAAAGCATATCGGAAAAAGGGACTAAATTGACTTTGCAGTCAGTTGAACTTTATCCTTTTCAATCGTAGACATCGTGACGGATGAAAACTTGGAATAATATCCTATATAATCTAGTTGGTATTATAAAGCTATCCGTAACTTCTTAGGATTAAAATACCATAGATGCCACTATTAATTATTACGAAACTACCTTGTTTTACATTACAGTATCGTTTGTACCCGTTGCGTTAACAGTCAATCCTAGGTTACAGCGATAGAGCAACGATACAAACTTTCTTACCGTCAGATTTAGATAAATCGAATACAATGTGCAACAATTTGCACAAATTTCTAGCCCCTCATGCACCGATTCTACTGACAAGTCCCTTTCCCGTGATAGACATCAAGTTCACCGGATAAAAATAATGGGTACACCGACTAGCAAAAGTTGAAAACCTCTCATCGCTGAAGATTTGTGTAGCATAACAGCCGATTATTACTTACAAGTCCCTTGCATGTTTTACATTTGGGAACCAAATTGTTCCTCAAATGACAGGTACGCCAACTAGCGAGAGCTGCAAACCCCTCATTGCCGAAGATGATTATGAGCTAACAGTCGCCTGTCGCGTACAAATCCCCTAAATGTCTCACAACTGGTATCGCCTATTTTTGGTTTCAGTGTGTACCTTACTACTGAAGTTGTCAACCCCTTGAAACTTTCAAACTGGTGTATCTCATAAAGGAATTTTTTTTTTACCAAAAAATGGATGTCATATACTTTGATCAGCTCATCAGCGGCTATCGATTGCCGTCGAAGTTGAACTTTATCCTTTTCAATCGTAGATATCGTGATGGATGAAAACTTGGAACAATATCTTATATAATCTAGTTGATATTATAAAGCTATCCGTAACTTTTCAGGATTAAAATACCATAGATGACACTATTAATTATTACAAAATTGCCTTATTGTTTTACATTACCGTATCGTTTGTACCCGTTGCGTAAACAGTTAATCCTAGGTTATAGCGATAGACCATCGATACAAACTTTCTTACTGTCATATTTACAGAAATCGAATACAATGTGCACCAATTTTCAAAAATTTCTAGCCCCTCGTGAACCGATTCTTACTTACAAGTCCGTCTCCCGTTATTGACATCAAATTCACGGGAAACAAATAATGGATACACCAGCTATCAAAAGTTGCAAGCCCCTCATCACTGAAGATGATTATTGCATAAGCTTTTTAAACGGGATGTTCTAAAAAAATTAATCATATGATCAAAAGGTATTCTTCAGCGTTGTAAAAACAACAACAAAATAATATAGGAAGAAGGGACTAAATTAACTTTGCAGTCAGTTGTACTTTATCCTTTTCAATCGTAGACATCGTGACGGATGAAAACTTGGAACAATATCTTATATAATCTAGTTGGTAATAGAAACCTATCCGTAACTTTTCAGGATTAAAATACCATAGATGACACTACTAATTATTATGAAACTACCTCATTGCTTTACATTTTCGTTTGTATCCGTTGTGTAAACAGTTAATCCTCGGTTACATTGATAGACCATCGACACAAACTTTCTTACCGTCAGATTTATAGAAATCGAATACAATGTGCACCCATTTGCAAAAATTCCTAGCCCCTCGTGAACCGATTCCTACTTACAAGTCCCTCTCCCGTGATATACATTAAGATAACCGGAAACAAATAGTGGGTACTCCAGCTAGCAAAAGCTGCAAACCCATCATCGCAGAAGATGATTGTAGCATAACAGCCGATTATTACTTACAAGTCCCTTGCATATCTTGCCATTGGGAACCAAATTGTTCTTACCATCGAATACACCGGAAACAAATAACAGGTATACCAACTAGCAAAAGCTGCAAACCCCTCATTACCGAAGATGATTATGGGCTAACAGTCGACTGTTGCTTAAAGTCCCCTATATGTATCATAACTGGTATCGCATATTTTTGGTTTCAATGTACCTTACTATGAAGTTGTCAACCCCTTTGAAATTTTCCAACTGGTGTATCTCATGAAGGAATTTTTGTACCAAAAAATGGATGACATAAACTTTGATCAGCTCATCAATGGCTATCGACTGCCGTCGAAAAAAAATTCTACCTGTCTTAGTTCAAAAGTTGACTTTTTTGCCGTAGGCCAACTTTCTAACGTCACGACTTAGAAAGGAGCAAAGGATAAGCTCTAGTTTCTTTAGCAATGAGAGAACTTTTAAAGTTTAAGAGGCTCATCTGATACCGTTACTCTACCACAAACCAAAGTGCAAAAAAAAAAAATTATAAACTCAGCTGAAATCGTCGCAGACATGGACAAAAACAATAGATGGCAGCACTTTCGGACCCGTGGGAAAAAGCCACTTTTTTGTCTCTGTAGATTTTTCTATTCATCACTCAAAGAACATATGTTGGCTGTGGGGCCGGGTAACTGCCGCATATATTTAACACTTATAGATTTTAGTCCATCTTCAATTTGAAACTGGTGCCTGCCTGCTTGCGTGCTAGAACGGAGCTTTCCACTGGAAAGCAGAAACATCTTTTGATGAAACGAAAGGTTCGCTACACAACTTCAGATAGTCCTCTCTGACATAGGCTATACAACTCCACTTCACTTCGCAAACCGTAGGCTCTGGCTCGATGACAAGCAAAAACCATCCTTATTGGCCCCAGGCAAGAGTTCTACGGAGCTTTCCAAAATGTAATGTCATATTCATCAATCCGGCCTAAGGTCCACACTTTCCGTAAAAACCGCACAGGTTAGACCCTTCTCAGTTACCAGGAATAAAATGAAATCGGAGTCATAGGAAAAAAAAAAAAAAAAAAAAAAAAAACGAGGACAAAACCAAAGTGTTGCTCTCGCAACACAATTAGGGATAATCTTATCTCAATAAAGACAAGATTAATTCCAGTAGCAAATACTGCAAGATTTTTGTTTACAGTGTAGCAGTTGCAGCCTCTAGAATCCCCCCACCCAAGATCCAAGGTGAAGGCACGACTCGATCCGACCGCTGGGTCATCTAGTGGCACGGTTCGGAGGCTGAGATCATAGTTTGACTATTGGTCTAACAAAATGTTTTTTGTATTTTTGTTGTGGTTTTTCTTGTGAATTCCCGCAAGTCCAAAGAAGAAAGGATGTAAACTTGATTACAATAAACAAACGCGGTAAATTATATTAAACTCGTTATAGTGATATCTTGAAGATTCTGAACTTTAGCTAAATAATACTCAGCTTCCGAGACAAAGAAAATCACAAACTGGCCGATGATTTCCTCTTTCGACATATTTATGATTTCCAATTTCGTGCAATCACTTATTAATTCAAATCCAATCATCAGCTCTTGCATGAATCAATCCATCATCTCAAGGTCACAATCAAGGTGAGACAAGATTTAAAGTGTCAATCATTCCTGTCCTTATTAACAACCAATTTTGATGAAGACAGAGGAAACAAAAAATGCAGGAGGACATCCAAAATTTTAGCAAGCATTAACTTGTCTAAGAATAACAAATATACCATTGAGAATTATTCACAGATAATTCTTACTGCTTACGGAGGGAATTAAGGAATTATGAATCCCTTAATTGTTCACGATGAGTGACAAGCGCTGAGCAAAGGGATTAGAGACTCTACAGTTAAAGGACATTTTGTATCTAAAATGCAAATGCAACCTACTTCCGTAATCTCTCCGTTCATTCACCAACCCGACACTCGAATTTCTTACAATTTATTGTACCCCCCCCCCCCCCCTAACGAAAACTCAGTGATTTTCACGCTTTCTTTGTTTCACTAGTTTCGCTGCGTAACATGCTCCCGGCGACTGTCTAGGAGAAGCTTGTTCGTGAGAAAAATCGTTTAAGGATTTTTATTTCCCCCCTCTTCCTGCTTGAAGTCAATGGACAGGAGAAAGGCTTAAAACAGCAAAAGCCGTGAATAATTTGTTAAAAGCAGAGCTTGGTTCTAAAGTATTCACAAATTTTCCAATATTGGAATGAAAACAAGTTCAGTAGTGCGAGGTGTCCTTTAAGAACAGAAGGAAGTGAACGTACTTGCAGCTGTGTCGTAACAGCAGGCTATTGGCTATTTTGATTGTAGGAGGAGTTACAGATGTTAGGAAATAGAGATTAAATCAGGTTTGGAGCAGCTTGTTTTTATAATGCCTTTAAAGGACCTCTCTTACCTATAATACTAACGCAATCTATTTCCATAATCACTCCATATACTTCTAAACCCGGAAACTCCAATTTCGTACGGTATATTCTAACCCCCCCCCCCCCACACCCTAACAAAATTGCGCTGGTTTTCTCACTTGCCGTGTCTTGCTACCTTCTATGTGTATCACGCTGTCCATGGTTGTCTGCGAGAAGTTTTTCCATTAGAAAAACGGTTATGTAAATTGTTTCCCTGTTTTCGCTAAAGTCAGCGGGTCTCGGAAAAGGCTGAAAACAGCCAAAACCGCGGGTTATTTGTTGAAAGCACAGCCTAGTTTTAAAGTATTCAAATATTTAAAAATACTATAAGTTAAAGAGTAAATAGTGCGAGGTGTCCTTTAAGTTTACCGTGGGTGCCAAGGTCCATGGCCCAGGGTTACGAGTATGTAACATCACTATCTCGTTCTAATGGACACAGATCCTTGTTTTTCCAAGAGCCTGAGTTATGCAAGCACCGTTACCGACAGAAGGAGTAGCAAAAATAACAAATTCGCAACGCTTTGACGGTGAATAGGCTGTATTTGTCAGTACCAGACTTCCGTGACGATTGTAATTAACATGGGAGTCCGACATTGCGGGAGATTTCTGCATTCACTAACGATAACAATCGCACTGTCTGCGGACAAAAGGGTTACAGGCTGATATTGTGTTCTACCCCCTACTTGGCTGTTAACACTTCCATTCGAAGAATGAGCAGAATTTACACATTTTCACAGTCAAAACAGAAGAAAACACTCCTACCTAAATGCAGGTATGCGACTGGGACTGAAGCCACAGAGCTGAGTGTTCGTTTGGCTCGCAATGGGACATCTCATGTTCATTCATGACCAGCCAGAGTAAACCTCCAAGTGCCTTAAAGGGATCCAACTATTAAATAGATTTTCGAACACTAGATAGATTGAGTTATTGAACTTGTTTACCGTACGAGTGGGTAAACAACGAGTGCTTTTCTTTTATATAGATAAAAGAAAAGGAGAAACGCGGAAATGCTAACTACAAAATCAACAGGAACTAATTAAATGATCTTATTATGAAATGGTGCACCAGAAATATGATGTACTGAACTATGATTAAGTGGGTAAATAAGGAGTAGGCTACAGATAAATATAGATTAAAGCAAAGGAGACGCGAACACACATAAATACGAAAAGCAACATAAGTTGAATAAATGATATTCAAGGCCGTAAGGGGTAGGGGGTTGACCCCCCCCCCGAAACATGCAAAAATAATCATTTTTATAGGCTTTTCCCTCTGATCTATGTGTTTGTTGATACTTTTTTGTCCGACCACCAGGCAACCCCCCCCCTCCCCCGGAATAAATTCCTTGATACGGACCTGCTGATATTATTATGAAAAGGTAGCCTACACCAAATAGATTGATTTACTGAAATTTCATTTTCGTGCGTTAACATGGAGTTCAGAGTAGCATAGATAAAAGAAAATGAGAAACGCGAAACTGCAGAACTACGAAAAGCAACATAAACTAATTAACAGATATTAATATGAAATAGTACACTAGATGGATTGATTCACTGAATTTCGTTTCTCATAAGGGTGGGGAAACATGGAGTACGGAGTAATGTAAATAAAAGACAAAGAGAAACGCGAAAACGTATGACTACGAAACGCAACATAAACTTACGGTAACTAATTTTATCTGTCCGGAACAATAACAGCATGGATTGACTTATTCAGAACGCTACAAAACTACCAGACAATGCAACTTAAAAAACAAATAGAAATAACATAGAACAACGACCCATCAAGCATACATGGTTTTGCATCATTGCAGCTCTGTCTTTATTTTTAAACTGGCTCTATTTTTTATTTTCCCTCGGGTAATTGATACCGTGCCGCATGGTCGTATTGTGCACATCGGAAACATAAGTTCTTTTGCTTGTTTGATCTTGACATAACTGAATCCTCAATTTCAAAGCCCATTCTTGTGGATTGGGTCACGTGGTGCTGAAACCAACACCGAATGGATGGAAAGTAACTTTTGTGTCAGAGTTAGATCGAAGGAGTAGGGAAGAGGACGGGACTAGTAGGTACCATCTCTCTCTTAAAAAAACAGTTCAATTCACTTTTATTAAATATGTGCTTACAAGGAATTTTGTATCTAGTGGTTTCAGAGCTATTGGCCCCAAAAAATACATTGTAAACTGAAACTCTTAGGAAGAAAATACCTTAAAGATGTCTTGCATAAACGTTCAATCATTACCCCTCCCAACAACCAATGTGTATTGTACTATGGAGACATGGATCACATCTACCCTACACACAGCTTTCTGTAATTTGAACTTAAGTATCTTCACAAATACTGAACCGTTTTGATTCCTAAGACACTTATACCAGACTTATACCATATATTACTAAGTTCAAAACACGGCAGTGAACCTCAGAAAAAACGAAAAATGTTGCCCGTGCGATGACTCAAATCCTGAGTCTACCAATCAACAGCGTTCGTTGGGGACAGTTATAGTGAGCGACGCTTCTGGCTCTTCGCTGGGCACACGGCGATTCTTCCTGCACGTTAGCTTAGCCATACAAAATATTAATAAACAGTTGTCACATCTCAGCACGAACAGAGTAGACTGGCTAAACGGTGACGTCCCGTTATGATTGTTATGCAAGGTAGCGAAATTTGTAAAAGCCGGAACTCGGTCGTACATTGAAAGTAATCCGGCGTCATTGCAAGTCAATGAAAATCCGGTAAATGCGAAAAAAAGCCGACTGTGTCTGATCGTCAATAACGGAAATTAAAGCATCGCAAGTCAAAGCAATAAAAATAAAGCAGGAAATCTGAGAATTGCTTAATTTTCCTTCAAAAATGTCTAAGTGCTTCTATACTTATGGAACATGTTGAACGATTAAAACTGAAATTTGTTATGATATAAAATTACAAACATTTTTGAAAACCGATTGTGCTGTTATTGCAATCGGTTGAATTTAAACTATGAGATAAAAAATGATTGCCACACCGCTGGATTATTTGTGCTGTTGGAGACTGGAAAAAGTGTTCTATACTTAAAAAGGTTCTACTTCAAAATTTTTTTTTTAGTGTTTTGTGCTTCACGAAACACGCATTCTCCAACCTGTGTCTGACCCGACCACACTACAACTAATATTTTGTTATCTTATTTATTCCCTCCGCTTTGCAATGTACTTTATTTTAGTGTTGGGCGATATTTGGATTTTTCGATATATCGATATTTTCACTTTCGATAATCGATATTTCTTTAGTCTGTTTCGCTATGGGATACGTCTCGTTTCGCCAAAATTTCCCAACGAAATTGTCGTTAAATAGCATCTTGCATCATCCCAAGCTCCAAATAAATTAGAACTGATTTACGGAAAACATTTTGCTCCATTTTCGGATATATAAATGTAGGTTATGTTGGATTATTTACAATAATTATGAATGAAAAAATATCGTTTTCGATATCGATATTTATGTTTCGATATCGATATTTGGTCCGATATATCGATATCGAATATCGCCCAACACTACTTTATTTACTCAAATTTTAAGCTGCTACCTAAAAAGCAGAAGCTTTTTGCTTCACGCCCAGAAACTACTGCACTGACTTACCAGGGTGCAGGAGCCTGATAGCCTAAGCAGTTGTTTTCTACGAGAACTTCAATTAAAGCTTATCAGTAAGCTATCTGTATTATTTTGCACTTTAGTTATAAACAACTGAACGCCGGCAAATGAAAATTGTCACTAACCCAAGCTCGTCAAAGTGAATTTGTTTCTTCTCACTAGTCCAACTGAAAGTGTAACAAATGGACGAAGCCATGGTATAAACTCGTACCAGTAGAGGATATTTGTTGTGGACAGAGGCGTTACTAGCCAACATTTTTTTTTTGGGGGGGTGGGGGGTGACGAATTTACCGACTGGCTGGAAATTTTTACCGACTTTTTCTGCAGAAAAAACGACTGTTTTCAACAACAAAAATGACATTTTTGAAAAAAATCGACTAATTTTCAGAAAAACCGACTACTTTGACGAAAAATCGACCAATTTAAGTAAAAACGACTACTTTCATGAAGAAAATCAACTGTTTTGAAGAAAAATCGCGGCGCTTCGCACCGACTCGGTTATTTTCTACCGACTGGCCGACAGCATTGGGGGGGGGGGGGGAATCCTCCTCCCCCCCAGTCGTGACGCCCCTGATCGTGAAATGCGACCACAGTTCAATTTAATTCTACTTCAATCACTTCACCGGGGCACTATTTTTCAAACTAATTGTGTGCCTGTAAACGGAATAGTGGTTGAACAGAAGAAAAGTATTCTTTTTAAGTAAAAAAGTGTTATTTTTGCTAAAAGTGCTACAATAGTGCTACGTTTTCTTGATAGTGCTACTTTAGAAAAAAGTATTAAAAGTAGCACTTTCGCACTACCCGTGGCAACCCTGGTTGAAGCCTTACAGGCAGAGCTTCCTTATTCCAGGAATATCTCGGAATTCACCGTTTTTGGATCCCGGCAGGATTTTTGAGAATCCAGGAGTTTATGTTTTATCAGACTGCAGTGAGATCAGTGCTTCCACTTTGCAGGATTTATCCTGAAATTCAGGATTCTTGGATCCCGGCAGGATTTTTGAGATTCCAGGATTTTGCAGGATTTCCGGACTTATTTCGGATTTACCAGGAATTTGCTCATATTTTGTAACAGACAGCAGTAAGAGTTAGGCATTTTTTTAGAAAACGCAACCACAATGGAAGCTCTATTTTAGCTAAATGGCTACGTTCGACGTTCTGTTTTTGGCCAACTTTGACCATCTAATACCAAGCTCCTTTTTATTTGAAAAACGAAGAAATGCGGTTTATTTCTTTTGTTTAAATCGTCTGATCGTGTCTTCATCTCGGATAGCAAAGATACACTTTGATCATCGGTGTTTCCACAAAATTTCGCCTTCGGCACATTTTGTAGTAGGCGTTGAAGGCTTTGAATATTTGTGAATTTAAACCACACTAAAATCTAGAATTTAAGATAAATTTTGCCAGAAAAAAAGGCTTATTTAAAAAGGTTTGCCTGCGGCGCATCGTATAATTTGTCCTGGGTACAGTCGTTGCCGTTGCGCCTGTTGTCTGTACATTTTCAAGTCCCGAGTGTCGGTATTTGCAGTATTTTCTCGTTTAATATTCATCTAGTTCTTACGGCAAAAACGTTCTGGTCCTCCCGAGCTATAGAGACGAAAAATTCAGCTGCATTTGCTCAAATCCTCCAGCTATATATAGTCTTAACAAATCCCTTTAGGTGGTACGGACACATTTTTTTTTCTTTTTCGGCAGGATTTCTTTGCAGGATTTTTGGGGTTCCGAGCAGGATTTTTGGGGTTCCCGGCAGGATTTTCGAAGTGGAGCAAGTGGAAGCACTGAGTGAGATCCAAGTGTTTAGGGGAAAACGTAACCATATAGCCACTTTAACGGATTTTCCCGTCAATATCGAATTTCTTGGGTCTTTGACGGATGAGAATTTCTTTTGTCGGATTTCTGAAGATCTTGCAAAAAATCGAAATTTCCACTCGATTTTTCTGAATTTCTTATCATTGGTGAAAGATTTCCTGAAGATTTTATCATCAAGTACTACTCGTAAAAGACGCTGTGATCACAAATATTTCCGAAAATTTCGCCTGCTGTGCCTTCTATAGTAGTATATTCTCCACTTAGTGGAAAGAAACTTTTAGGCTTGGACTTTGTTTTGACTTATTCGGTATAATAACCGGGATTCGATAGTTTTACTTAATCCCAAATAGGCCATCCGGCTTAAGCTTATTCGGTATAATAACTGGGATTCGCTAAGTTATTCGGTAGAATTGCCAGGATTCGGTAGTTACCACGAACCTCGATAGCGAAGAGGTCGAGTGAAGCATTGGTTGTAGACAAAAGGACTGATCTTTGATTTAATAGATAGTCCTTCCTTTTATTCTGGATCGCAAAAAGACGCTCTAATCAACAATTTTTCAAAAATTTCCCCTGCGGTGCTCACTTTATTTTATCATGGGTAGGCTAGTGCTGAATAGCCTACAGTAGCTGGTGCTGCTGTCGGCACGTCGTTCTATCCGGTTTCTGGAAATTCTTATGATCTTGGTGATCCACGGTAGAAGATAGGACTTGTATGAGAAGCAGTTAATTAACCAACATAAACAAAAATTGGATTTAGAAAAAGTTCACCTGCGGCGCTCGATTTAATTTTTTCTTGGTATATATCGTGTCCGGCAGTATATTATCTTAGTGGGTTTCGCAAAACCGACGCCTATAGAAGCTGGCTAATCATCTTTCGTGCTGCCCTTAAGCGTCACAGTTTGTATGTAAACCTTTCTGTTCAATAATTTTGATAATTTAAAGCTCAAATTATTCCAATTCAGTAAATTTTCTGAAAGGTCCAGTAAAAACTATGGCTCTGCCCCCCCCTCCCCCTAAAAAAAAAACACAAACACGAAAATGCACTTGGAGGCCCCTGGTTGCAAGACCTATTACTGCGCATAACCCTTGGTTCTGCAAGAACGGAAAACCTGCCATCATGAAGTGGAAACACTGCCATAGCGGAAGCTCCATGTTAGCCTATGGCTACGTTCATGAAATTTTGGAGCAAAATATACATTTCTATGATCTCGATGAGCCTATCATTATTGCTTCAATTGTTTTGATGACAGACGAATTTGTTGCGCCCATAAAGTGCGCATCATCACAACCAAGTTTAAACATGAAATACTTTTTACAAAAAGATACATTCTCGTGATTTCCAAGAGCCATGATCATTCTTATCTCAAAGATTTTTCTTACCGTTACAAGTGATCGTAACAAACCCTCGAATTTGAAAATTCCTACTTTCATTCTTTGACCCAGCCTTGCATCGATCTCAATTCCGTCTGTCGGTCGGGTAGTCTGTCCAACGATTGCGAGTTAGGGTATTTCCAGAAGTGCTAGAAGGATGAAACTTGGTAGGCACATCAGGGACCCGATCAAACTAACTTGAAAATAATCAGCTTCCCGATGCGAAGATCGGGGGGGGGGGGGGCGGGGGGCTGGAGAGAGGAGAAATCTGGAAAATTTAGTCGTGCGTGAACGTGTGATCGGATTCGAATTAAACTTAATAGAACACATGTCTCTGATATCCCATTTGAAGTCTGGCCGGTATTTGACGGCTGTGGGGGAGTTAGGGGGGGGGGGAGGGGAGACCAGAAATCTCATGAAACGGTCAGGTTGGATGGATCGGAGTGGAACAAGCTGGGAAGAACAATCATCTGCTCTAGATAAATCGTTTACACAATCGGACTGGATCCGGACACTCGGGGGTGGGAGTGGATGGAGGGGGTTTCTTGGAATCCCAGTGATGGCAGTTTGGCGGATTTTCCCGGCGAAACTTGGCAGGCATATCAGGGACCCGATCAAACTGAATTGGAAATAGTAGTTTCCTTGATACGATCACCGTGGGGGGAGTGGAGGGAGGTGGAATCCGGAATATGAGTCATGCGTAACTTTGGAACGGTTGATCGGATTCCAGTGAAATTTAATAGTTGAACTGATGACTTGTCTTTGTTGTTCTTTTTCATGTTCGGTTAGGATCCGACAACTGTTGGGGGAGGAGGGATCGAAAAATACCTGACCTGATTAGACTGGAGAGATCGGGATGGAGCTTGGTGGGAATAACAAACAAATGCTCTAGATAAATCCGTTACAGAACCGGACTGGATCCGGGCACTGGAGGGGAGTTGGAGCGAGGGGGGGGGATTACTGTGATCGCGAGCTCAGGTACTTCCAGATGTGCTAGGACAATCAGACTTGGCTGGAACATTAAAGATTGGACAAAATTGTCACTTCCCAAACCCGACGTACTAATCTCAACCGCAAATTAAAAAAATACTTTTAAGCAAAATATTTTTTCTCATGATCCCCACGAGTCCATGGCCATATTTCATATATCAGGTCATGTCTTCTCCATTCAGTCTTCGTCAGATTCCTTGAATATTTTTAATGTTAAAAAAAGTTCAATCATGGATTCAGCATGTCTCCTTGCCCCAATACCGAATCTCTAATCGATATCAGAAACAACTTTGAGCTTGAACTAAATTTCCAGTTTCAGCCGAATTCGCGATGAACCATTTGTCCAGCAAGAAAACTAAGTTCACATATGGATTCAGCGGACCTCCTTACCCCCTTAATGAGTATCTTATTAACTTATAAGACATACATGCTTTTACCGTAAATTCGAAACCCCTTCTCTGCCTCTAAAGATAGGACTAAAGGACCCATCGACGAACTTGACCTGTACTTTACCAGTGAATCCTAATTGAACAACATCCTCGCTAGAACACCATATTTCCTCGTTTGAACATTATATCGACCTCCGATTAGCCTACACTAGATCTCCCCAACTTCCATAGATAAACAAATGAATGTTGACATCCACGCGCAGGGCCGGATTCCTGGTGAACTACTTGTCCGGCAAGAAAAACACTTTCATATTCGAATTTAGCATGTTTCCTTACCCCTAAATCAGATTTGACCCTTCATTTGGAACCCCCTCCCCCACCCCTAAATATAGGGCTACAAATCCCATGCACGAGCTTGCTCTTGACTCAAAGAATCCTAACACCAAGTTTCATCAAAATATCTCAGCCCCTTCGAGAGTTATCATGCTCACAGATAGACGGACAGACCGACAACTTTTGCGATGTCATAGGTATCCTTCCACTTACGTTTTGGGATCCCAAAAGGGACTTTTGATCAAGCGATACATTTTGTCCCATGATCGTTTATGTCACAGGAGTTTTACTTGTAAGTGAATTTCTAGCACCCTTAAAGTGCGTAGTGCGCAGCCAAGATTTCGTTTAGTCAAACCATAGCTGCGTTCTTTGTCATGGGAGTTCTCACCGGTGGTCTCCGGTTTTCCTTATAAGCCGTTTTTGCATCCACCGGTGACTTCTCACCAGTCTTATAACTCGTTTTTGCACTAACCAGTGTCCGGTTTTATCTCACCGGTGCCGACTGACCAGAACCTGCTCGTGAGCCCTGCTGCAGCGAGGAGTTAGCCGGTTTTCATCAACTCATAGGTGAACCAAAAGAACGCGTTTTAAGGGAAGAACCGGACACTGGTGACTAAACACCAGAGACAGCCCGGAGTGCAACGAACGCAGCTCATGATTCTACTTTCGAGTGAAAAGCTCCATTCTAGCGGGCAAGCAGGCAGGCACCAGTTTCAAAAAATCTATAATATAATAAAATCAATAAATGCCAAATATGGGAAGGAGATCCCTGGCCCCATAGCCAATGTATTGTCTCTGAGGAATAAATACACAAATTTACAGAAAGAAAAAGGGACATTTTTCCTTATGGGTCCGAGAGTGCTGGCATTTCTTGTTACTAGCCGTTTCTGTTCGTGATTTCTCTTGAGTGTATCATTTTATTTTCGGCACTTGGGATTGAGGCAGAGAAAAGGTATCACACGTACCTCTTAAACTTTAAGATATCTCTCATTATTATAGAAATTGGAGCTTATTCTTTGCTCCTTCGTAAGTGGTGATTTTAGAAAGTTGGCTTAGGGCAAAAAAAAATTTTGAAGACATTTTTTTTAAAGAATCGATAGCCCTTGATGAGACGATCAAAGCTTATTTCATTCGTTGTTTGGTACAATACACCATTTTGAAAGTTTCGAGGGGTTGACAACTTCAGTGGTGAGGTAGCACCTACACATTAAAAAAAAAACGCGGATCCCAATTTTGACACAAGTCAGGGGCTTGTTAGTAGCACTCAGTTGTTATACCATAATCGTCGTTGGCGACGAGGGGTTTGCAATTTTGCTAGTTAATATACCAATTATATCTTTCCGGTGCATTCGATGATAAGAACAACTTGTGTTCCATGTCTATCACTAAGATGGAATTTTTAATTAAGAATCGGTTGTTAAAGCACTGACATCTTCACGAGGGGCTAGAAACCTGTGCAAATTAGTGCATACTACAACAAGAACAACAAGAAAATAACATATTAAGATACACACAACGAGATTTTGAATGCTGGAGTTCTGAATTCAGTTTTGTGAAGATAGGAGATTCCCAATGCAGATGCGGCTCACACTGCGTTGGTAGGCTACCTGATTAGGGTTACAGACAATTGTATTAGTAATATTTGATAGTGCAAAACGGATACGTCAGCTGAATTTTATTATAGCTATACTCGCCCTTCTTGGCAAGTCTTTTCCGACAAGTTAGTTTTTCCAACTTGAGCGGCTTCGAGCCTGAAGAGAACCCTTGCCAAGAAGGGCTGAAATATAGCTATTGCAAAATTCAGCTTACGTATCCGTTTTGCAATTCAAATATGATTCGCAGTCAGCTTGGGATGAAGTAATATTTAAATTGGTAATGCCTTCGGAATCGTGATTGGTGAAAGCAAAAGTAACGGCTGTCATGTCTGCTTGCATGATAGCCTCTTGGTAGAACTACTCTTTCTTTCCCCGGCTTCTTATCCATGTCTGTTTGATCTTTTCAGACTGTTTTGAAGAGGGGTTGCTTTCCTTATCTGTCTTTCCAAGCTGAAAGTATCCTCCTAGAACTCCTCGAAAGACCACAGGGGTTCTTCAGCTTGTCAAAGAAGTTCAGTTCTTCCCTTCCTAACAAGAAGTTTAGCAAACTGCCAGAGCAACAGATGCTCTCAGTTCGCACGATATTTATCTGTGGTAAAGCACCATAAACTTCCCAAAGGATCCTTTGGAAACTACACCGGGAAAAAGCTGTCGCAAGAAAGGCAGATTAGATCTGAGTGCAAGGTTTCTCGATCGTTCAGGACTGACAACTTCTAAAGATCCTTTAGTGTGGTTCCCAGTTCTGATCTACAGGCCCCTTTGAACTGTACACTAATCAAACTTGAGCTAGGTGCTCATATAATGCGGCTTCGGTATCGTCAGCGGACAAAATCATCGTCTCTTCAGTCCTAAACCTAAATTAATTCGCGTCTCAGTTAGAAAGCGAATAAATCGCGTTTTGTTGTCAGTCTTTGGCGAAGTCTTTGGGTACTCAGCAGTGCTTCCACTTCTCCTGTTTTTTCAGGAGATCTCCTCTTTTTCGGGGCTATTAATTAATTATGTTTGAGTCTCCTGGTCTACTGATTTTCAACAGATATTTGTCAATAGTTGCGTTTTTTGCCTTTCCTACCTACCTACTTGCCACTATTGAGCGTTTTTTCGTCTGGCTGGTCGGTTCGACTGAGCTCTAAAAAACGGCTTATAAGAAAAATGGCGTCTTCCAGTCGCAGGCGCCTATCTCTCCAATGAGAATTTTGAATTTCGCGCCGTGCCAAGAGCGTAGGTCGGTTGGATGGAGCTCAGACTTCAGTCCACAGGCCGGTTAGCCGACCGACGAAAAATAGCTTATAAGGATTTAGGTCGGTTAACCGAGAAAACGGCTTATAGAGAGAAATCTCGCAAGTCGGTTAACTGGATGACGGCAAAAAATGCAACTAATTTCTATTTTGCATGGTGCATCGAACGGTGTTGTCAAATTTTGCCTTCCATTTACCGCTGGAATTATCGTAATAATCTGCACCTTCTACGACATTCGACGAAAATACTAAAACTATTTGCGACGCTATCTGTAAAACCTCTAGCCGTGCTTCTGTGCTTGAATCAGGCCTCACACTCTTTACTGTTTATGTTCAAATATTCAAAACTATCTGAATACTGTAAAAATAAGCTTTTCTTTTAACAAATTATCCACGGCTTTAGCTTTTTAAGCCTTTTCCCAGACCCACTGACTTCTATCAAAACTTGGCAAGATTCAGAAAACTCGTTTTACGCATCAATAGTATGATACGCGCAAAGATTAGTGAGATGTCGTTAGAGGGTTCATACTGTAACATGAAATTTGGACCTCCGTCTTTAAAGGACCCCTCGCAGTATTTACTCTTCAGCTTACGGTATTTTAATATATTTTATTCTTTAAAACCAGGCTGCGCTTTCGACAAATAACCCACGGGTTTGGCTGTTTTAAGCTTTTTCTGAAACCCGTTGATTTATAGCGAAAACAGGGAAACAATTTACAAAACCGGGTTTTCTGATGAAAAAAAATTCTCGCAGACAACCGTCGACAGCGTGATACACATCGAAGGTAGCAAAACACGGCAAGTGAGAAAATCAGCGTGGTTTGTTAAAAGGGTTAGACTGTAACGTACGATGCTGGGGTCTCAGGGTTTAGAAATATATGGAGTGATAATGGAAGTAGGTTGCGTTAGTATTGTAGGTAAGACAGGTCCTTTAAGAATTATTCAGTTTACGGAATTAGGTTGCATTCGTTTATACGCGATCTAAAAAAAGGCTGGGGCTCAGTCCTGGGTCAAAACAAATGCTTATGTCGGCCTTTGTGTGTCATACAAGTCCATTTCCGTGAACATCAATGCTTTTAGGGCTCGGACTGTGGCATAAATTTGACGAACAACTCTCGGAGTGATGTTCGATTTTGTGGCTCGAAGTCGCAGTGGTAGTTAAATTTCGCTGCAGATTAAAGCCCAAATAATAAAATGAGCTGAAACTGAGGATTTTTCTCTTACCGAGTCACGAAGTCGTCAACCTGATGGTCTATTTAGTGAGAATTTTTATGTTTTTTTTTCAGGCATTTGAATTTCCCGCCAAGAGAACAGACAGGAAGACGTTTCCGAAAGGTTCACTTCTGCTTCGAGTGTCTGTCGAATTTTTGTCCGTTACAAACATGCAATCCTGTATCAACAAACTCTTTTATTTATCGATTCAGACAGCGGACAACGGAAAAGAAACCATACTAGGCTATAGGATTGACTACCTTTAACAGTGTTATAGCCTAACTTTTATTTTTGTATAATTTTAAGCACTAAAATCAATCATCGTAAAGGGTTTTTGTCTGGATATGAAGTTGGGGAAGTGCAAAAAATGTACAAATATAGCTAACCTACGTGCAGCTGAATTTAGACCTTACAAGGAATACTCAGTTTGTAGGTTACTATCAACAGAAACACTTATCTATCAATACTACAATTGATTTGGAGAGTATTATAAAGAATGGATACGAATATTTCTTCAGCCCAAGCTGACTGCAAATCTGATCGAACATGATTCACAGTCAGCTTGGGCTGAAGAAATATCTATCACCGAAGTACGGAACATCAAATCCTCCATACTTGCAACCGACAAGTATCCAACTTGGCTGGAAAGAAGAAGAAGAAAGAGACAGGTAACTGGAAACCCAAAATGCAGAGTAATCTCTATCCTTTCGACCACCCAATAACAGCAAAAACGGCAGCCGTGTCCAGAATGAAATCACAGCACCAGATTTAACTCCAACCAGTTTTCAGAGAAGAGGTGCATAAAATCAGATACTTAAGGAAGAATCTTTCATGGTTTTTCCACAACTTCCGCAAGTTCATTTTCCAGCTTGAGCCTGAAGAGGACCCTTGCCAAGAAGCCGGAAATATAGCTCTAAAAGAATTTAGCTGACGTATCCGTTTTGCACCGTCAAAATGGACAAGAAAAAATAAACTCCACTTATATTGGTCAAAGCTGGCAGGCAATAAAACTAGCCGTGCCCAAGCTATGGATCCCGTAGCGAAAATAAATTGTCTAGAAATTCTAGTTGAGTTCTATGGCGCATCACCTAGAAGATTGTAATCTAAGGGGTTGATGATAGCATAGCACATTTTTATCGACCAAGTATGATAGCCAGGGGCGTCCCGAGCCTTTCTTCATTAGGGGGTGAACTTGGTAAAAATTGACCTGATATTGACGGAATTTATAAAAAAAAAAAATCTAAAACACAGCGAGTTGCCTTCAAGAAGCTATAATGTAAAATTTGCATAGTATTTACAAAATCAAGTCTAAAGAGAAAATTTGGCGTGTTTTCGCGCTCTTGCACTTCTGTTCTTTTTCATGGATACGCCGTCACTAGCCTTTTCCCTTTGGGGGATGTCCAGTTTTGCCAAGAGGACTTGAAAATGTGCCGACAAAAAACGCAATTGCTGCCAAACGACAACATCGTGAACGGCAGTATCCCGAAAAAATGTAAAGCGCCGCAGGGAAAAATTTGTGAATCCGCCTTTTTTCTGGCAAATACTAGCTTTTAACGTGGATCAAGCACCCCAAAATTCCAAGCCTCAAACGCTAATTAAATGACATACCCTTCTTCTAAATAGTGAAGACTGCTAAATGTGCCACAGGCGAAATTTGTTGGATACACTCATGATCAAAGTGCCTTTTTGCGATCCCAAGGCTACCTATTAAACCACAGAGCTTCCTGGCGAGAAAAGGGTCCATCCATTGGTAAAGTAAATGTAAAGTACATATATTCTGAATTTACCGCAAACAAAAAATAGGCTAGTTTTCACATCAGGAGACGTGCTCATTCCTGAAGTTCTGCAATCATTAGAAGTTAAAGTTAAGTAATTAATGGAAACCAGTTGTTGGTAACCGTTAAAAAGAACAAGAGCTAAATTATAAAACTTAAATTATCAAGCACAGTAACTGAGGTGAACCAAATAATGAATTTGTACTACCAAAATTGAAATAAAAAAAAAATAAAATATAAAACTCTTGGTAGAACCACCTAAAACAACCGAATGTGGTAACTCTGGTAACAGATACATACGGTCCAAACAAAAATCAGGTGAATTATCTAATTCGGTAACGTATTAGAACCAAACAAATCTGATTAATCACCTAATTTTGAAATGGATTGACCGAATGCGACAGAACAGATACGGAAAATCGACTCGGACTGAACAAAAGTTTTATTAATTATCAAATTCGATAAGGAATGGAACACGTTAAATCGCCTAAATTTGGGTACAAAAGATTTTATAAAACAGGCATCGCGGCGAAGTCGCGAAGCCGCGAAAGCCGAGAAGCCGCGAAGCCGCGAAAGCCGAGAAGCCGCGATGCCTATTTTGACCAAACCAAATGCCCAAAACGTAGGGGGAGGCGCTGCCCCCCCCCCCCCTCGGGACGCCCCTGATGATAGTATAGCACATTTTTATCGAGCAAGTAGAGAACAAAGCCACTAAACTTGCACCCAGACGGTGAACTTGGCCACCCTCATGTACCAACAAAAATAACAGATGGAAAACGGTCTAATGTGATTAAAATCAAATTTCACCCAACGATGATGAAGCATCACAAGTTTTTCAGCGATCTCCACGCGAAGAACACGAGTCCAACAAAAAGTGGTGGGAGTTAATTGCCCGGTTTATTCGGATAGATTTTAATAAGCTTCAGTGTTACAAAACCCGTGAAGACGTGGCAGAAAAAGTTGCAACGCATACATAATTTAATGAAGTAGCTGAGTTATGGCTAGCATCATAAAAACTGAAAAGTTTATTCGCTATTGTGCAGAGGTCGCCCGTTCCGCGTTTAGGATATGCATTGTCACGCATGCAATGCTGTCGTAGACAGATCAGATTTTAAAACCCTAAAGTGGTAGACACAATGAATAGGTTTTTGAAATGCTCAGTTCTTTGCAGGCGACCATGAAATGCTTCGTGGTGGTCTTATGCTGCTTAGTAAAACGGACGTAAAAAAATAACAAATACAATCAAATGTATTTGCTTTGGGACGTTAGCAATCAACTGTTTTGCCCTCTGACCCTTGTGCAAAGTTATCTTCGATTGCCCAAGACCTTCACGTCTCTGCCCTTGGCAATTTCTCCGCACACCATCTAGGAAGAAGATTTCTTAGACCCAATTAGTCCCTTTTCTTTTCTTTTTTTTTTAATATTTATTTTATGATCTCGTGCATTTACTACATTATTGAAAGCTCAGTGTATTTTTTTCCTTTTCTTTGTCTTTACTGCACTATTTTCATCTTCTTAAGTGCGTAAATAAAATTTCATCATCATCACAGAACAAGACGGAGGGAGAGAGAAAACCATTTTAGGGAATTTAAAGTTTCAGAGTCATTATAAGTTACAGGCAATTATGGAGCACAGGTGAACAAAGTGGAGAAATAGAAATAATCAAAAGAGAATGGTTTCATACACTTTCAAAAGGCTCTCCTATGCACCGGATTGTGCATTACCGAACCCGGAAACTTTTCTTCCGAATTCGGATATTCTTATTCCGAATTCGGATACTCTTATTCCGAATCCGAAGAGTTCGTATTCCGAATTCTGAGAGATAAAATCTGACTACAATTAAAACGCTAGAAGCAAAATATTGCAAATTGAGTTATCTCAAAGCGGAGAGTTTTTTCTTTTACACTGTAACAATGATAACAAGAGCTGAAAGCTCATATGGCACTTGTAAGAATAGGCAAAATGTTGGCGGGAGTTTTTTGTTTGGGAGTTTTGTTTTGAGTCGAATATTATTTTATTATACACCAGTAAGTAAAAAGTACTGTAAAAGGCATTTCTAAAACTCCTCCTCTTCGTTGGGCGGTTCAATAGTCTTCAATGTGGTTTCGACATTTATATCAAGTACGTTTCTTCTTTGAATTGTTGCTGCGTAATTTCCCGTTTCGAGGAGCTTCATCTAGGACTTTGCCTTCTAGTAGCTAGAAGGTATCGCTTGATAGAAAAGTACTTTTTGACCTTGCGGTGAAGATGCGCACTTTAAGGGAGCTAGAACCTCATTTGTAAGCAAAACCCTTGAGGCAAAAATTGTAATGGGCTCATGGGGATCACGAAAATGCATATTTTGCTCAAGTATTACCCCCCCCCCCCAGTTGTTGTCGGATCCGGTCCGGACATGAAAAAATCACCAAAGACATGTCCTCTGTTCAATTACAAAATTTCACTCAAATCCGATCCCCCGTTCCAAAGTTGCGCACGACTCAATATTCCGGATTCCCCCTTCTCTACTCCCCCACGACTATCGTGGACTCCAATCCCTCCGATCCCTCCATTCCAACCGTTTCTCGGGATTCCGGTCTCCCCCCCCCCCCAACTCCTCCATAGCTGTCGAGTCCAGTTCGGACTTCAAATGGAACATCAGAGATATGTCATTTATTCAGGTATTAAGTTTCATGAAGTTACAAGTTAAGTTCAAAAGTTACACACCACTCAATTTTCCGGATTCCCCCCTCCACTCCGCCCCCCCCCCCCCCCGCCAAATTGTCGGATCGGGAAACTGATTATTTCCAGGTTGGTTTGGTCGGGTCCCTGATACGCCTGTCAAGTTTCAGCATCCTAGCCCCCCCTAATCTATATCAACCCCCACTAAGGTTCAAGAACGTATTTTACCAACCGCCAACCAACCGCTTCGAAAACACTAGTAAGTAAAAAGTACTGTAAAAGGCATTTCTAGAACACCTCTTCTTCGTTGGGCGGTTCTTTGCTTGGGAGTTTTGTACAGAGTCGAATATTATTTTATTATACACTAAGTAAGTAAAAAGTACTGTAAAAGGCATTTCTTAGAACACCTCTTCTTCGTTGGGCGGTTCAATGGTCTTCAATATGGTTTCGACATTTATATCAAGTACGTTTCTTCTTTGGATTATTGCTGCGTAATTTCCCGTTTTAAAGGAGCTAGAAATGCATCTGTAAGCAAAACCGTTGAGGAAAAAACGATAGCAGGTTCTTAGGGATCATTGATATACAGTTATACAAATGATCATGGGTTGAGAGGTATCGTTTGATAAAAAGTACTTTTCGACCTTGCGGTGAAGAGGCGCACTTTAAGGGAGCTAGAACTTCATTTGTAAGCAAAACCCTTGAGGCAAAAATGGTAATGGGCTAATGGGGATCATGAAAATGCATATTTTGCTTAAAAGTATTTTTCTGAATTTGCGGTCATGATTGGTACTTTAAGGAATGGTCGGATTTGAAAAGCGGCGATTTCTAAGCCAATCTTGTCGAATTTCTAATATTCGAGCCAAGTTTCATCGTCCTAGCACATTTGGAAGTACCTTTACTCGCGATCACCGGAATTCCGGACTCCCCCTTAAACTCCCCCCACAGTCGCCTGAGGCAATCCGGTTCTGTAAATGATTTATCCGGAGCATCTGCTAGTTATTCCCACAAAGTTCCATCCCGATCTCTCCAGTCTAAGCCTACCCCCCCCCCCCCCCAGCTGTTGTCGGATCCGATCCGGACATGAAAAAGGTCACCAGAGACATGTCACGAGTAAATTTTTATTTACAAGTCAGTTTGATAGGGTCCCTGATACGCCTCCCAAGTTTCGTCGTGATTCCGGGAAACACCCCTCCACTCAGCCTCCACCCCCACCCCCTACCCAAGTGTCCGGATCCAGTCCAACGTGTAAACGATTTATCTGGAGCAGATGCTGGTTATTCCCAGAAAGTTTTACTCCGATCCCTCCATTCTACCCGTTTCTTTGGATTTCGGCCCCCCCCCCCCCCAATTCCTCCGTAGCTGTCGAATCCAGTTCGGACTTCAAATGTCATTTATTCAGGAATTAAGTTTCATTTCAATCCGACCACCCGTTCGAAAGTTACACACCACTAAATTTTCCGGATTCCCCCACCCTCCACTCCCCAAGATGGTCGGATCGGGAAACTGATTATCTCCAGGTTGGTTTGGTCGGGTCCCTGATACGCCTGCAAAGCTTCATCATCCTAGCACCCCCTAATCTATATCAACCCCTACCAAGGTCCAACAACATATTTTGCCAACCCCTTCGACCTTCGGTTGATCTATCTCTCTCCAAACGAATTCTAGCAAAGAATGCCTCATCCACGAGCAGAGCTACACTAGTGTGATGAAAGAATGACTCATCCATGCGCAGAGCTATACTAGTGCAAAAAAAGGAGTAGGGTTTGACGAAAACTAGAAAAAAAGTACTTCGGGTGTCCCCTCCAGCCCCCCTCCCCGCCCCAGTTACCGGATCAAATCCGAATTTGACAATGAACATCCAAGACATTTGTTCTTGATACCTGTCAAGTTTAATGCACGCCCGATTATTCGCTATATCAACCCCTACTAAGGTTCAACAACATATTTTGCCAATCCTTTCGACCTTCGATTGATCTAGCTCTCTCCGAACGGATTCTAAGCAAAGAATGATTCATCCACGAGCAGAGCTATACTAGTGTGACGAAAGAATGACTCATCCAGGCGCAGAGCTATACTAGTGCGAAGAAAGGGGTAGGGGTTTGACGAAAACTAGAAAAATAATTTCGGATGTCCCCCTCCAGCCCACCCCCCAGTTACCGGATCCGATCCGAATTTGACAATGAACATCCAACACATTTGTCCTTGGTACCTGTCAAGTTTAATGCACGCGCGATTATCCGTTCCAAAGTTATGAATGTTACTAATTTCCGGATTCCCCATGTAGCCACTCCCCCGTTGATGGTCGGATCAGGGAAATTATTATTTCCAAGTTAATCCGGTTGGGTCCCTGATATGCGTGCCAAGTTGTATCGTCCTAGGTCATGTGGAAGTGCCCAAACTAGCAAAATGCAGACAGACCGACAGACAGACAGACATTACGATCGCTATATGGCACTTGAGTAAGCTCAAGTGCCATAAAAACTAACTGCAATAATGCAGCAGAAGGTTAGCATGTCTGCTCTTGAGGAAGGGTCTGACATCTAGACATTCTTTCCAAAGATAGGCGTAGTCATTTTAGCGGTGTTCCTTCTCAGATAGGGATAGTTATCGTGTGGACTGGTATAATGACCATACAATAAACTAGATGCATTACTAGCCAAAACATGGAGGGGGGGGGGGGGGGGGAGGATATTTACGGACTGGCTGGACATTTTACGACTGTTTTTGGGATCCCAAAACGTAAGTGGAGGGATACCTATGACATCGCAAAAGTTGTCCGTCCGTCCGTCTGTCCGTCCGTCTGTAAGAACGATAACTCTCGAAGGGAATGATATATTTTGATGAAACTTGGTGTTAGGATTCGTTGGGTCGTCGGACCAGTCAAGTTCGTAGATGGCCTTTGTAGCCCTAGATTTAGGGTTGAGGGAGGGGGTTCAAATTAAGGGGCAAACAAAATATTTTTAAACAGCTAATATGATAGTCGACTATGGGGTAAGAAGACATGCTGAACACGATGGTGGAAACTATTTTGTCATCGGACGAGTAGTTCGTCCGAAATCCGGCCAAAACCGGAAAGTTTGTTAAAAGTAAAAGTTTCATTTGAAGTTGATTAGATGTTCGATTGAGGGGTAGGAAGACATGCTGAAGACGAAGGTGAAAACCATTTTCTCGACGGACAAGTAGTTCGCCCGGAATCCGGCCGAAACCGGAAAGTTTGTTAAAATTAGAAGTCTTATTTCGAGTTGATTAGATGTTCGACTTAGGGCGAGAAAACATGTTGAACTCTTATGTGAAAAAAAATTCTATCCGGACATGTAGTTCGCCCGGAATCCGGCGAAAACCGGAAAGTTGGCTAAAACTAAAAGTTTAATCTGAAGTTGATTAAATGTTATGGGTAAAAAGCTATGCCGAACACGATGGCGAAAATCTTTTTCTCGCGAGACAACTAGTTCGCCCGGAATCCGGCCAAAACCGGAAAACTTGTTAATAAGCAAAAGTTCGATTAGATGACAGATTAAGGGGTAAGAAGAGAGGCTGAGTCGGTTTATGACAATGTTTTTTTTACCGGGACATATAATTATTCCGAAATCCGGTTGTAACCGGATTTTTTTTTTAAGTCAAACTTTTATTCAAAGTTGATTAGATGTTCTTTATAGGGATAAGGAGATACGCTGGTTTTGTTTCTGTATTTTGTTTTTGCTGGACTAGTAGTTCGCTCGGAAATTGGCAGGAAGTCTCGATCAGCATCGTCAAAATAGATAAGGCTTATAGAGGTATATCTGAACTTGGTTTTCTGTGATGATTAGCCTGTCCAAGACTGGATCTGGCGAAGACAAGACTCGATTGTCTGAATCAAATATTAGATTTTTGGGATCCCATTGACACCTTTGGTCTTGTTCAGATAATCGAGTGTTTCTAACAAATATGGACTAAGTTTCTGAAAAAAATCGACTGTTTTTAAGAAAAATTGCTGCGTTTGCGCCTACTCATTTGAATCGATTGGCAGACAAGATTGGTGGGGGGGGGCACCTCCTCCCCCATATGTGACGCCTCTGCAATACAGTCTACATACAGCACATAAAATTTCCCTTGACAGAAATTTTCAAGGATATGAAAGTTTTGGTAGTCAATTGCGCTGATGACGGAATTCAGAAACAAGAAGAAAACTATATTTTAATCACTAATTATATGCATCACGCCCGTGCCCTCTATATGCCCTTGACCAGTTAAGCATTAAGCATTTAATTTGCCTAACTGTTTTAACTTATTTGTCTAGTTACAATAAACCCGAGGGGCTGTCCACTCTCCGCCACTTGGTGTACACCATGTTGCGCCACCCATCCGCCACGCGCGCCACACATCCGCCACGCGCTCCACTCATCTGCCACCCTTCCGCCGCGCGCGCCACCCGCCATCCGGTGTACACCGATTATGAGAGTGGGCAACCCCTGGAATAAACCAAACCAACCCACGTGCGTCCACACATTTCAATGTTTTTCCAACTGTGTAGCGAGCTGTGTAGGATTCATAGGATAGATGACGCCCGCGTAGCAATCATTGAAGATTGAAATCGGTAAGAGCTTCGGTAAAGCTGATCTGTTCAGACGACTGATCAACTGTTTGAGGTTGATAAGAGAATAAAAATAAACTAATTCCGACTATTCTGTTTATATGTAACAAAATATATAAGATAAAAACAAAACAACTTGCGAGTGTGTCAAAGTCAAATCTAGTTGTTGTGTAGTCTTTAGACTGGAAAAATTACACACATTAAACAGTTTGAGATTTCAGGCAACTCGGCAATTAGAAGCAAAAAGCAAATAAAATTAATTTCAAACTTTTTCGTTTCAAATGAGAAAATAAAAAAATAAAAAAAATAAATACTAAATGCAATAATTTAGGGTTATTCAGTCACTTTTCAGTGAGGGTTGCATGATTTTTTTTTTCAATTGTTATTTTTTCAAAGAAAAACAACAAAACAAAGTTCAGACATAAACAGAACATATGCTGTTGAAGTTATTCTACCTTTTCCTGAAATCATTTATATCCTGATACGCTTAATGTAAAAATCATGCTATCTTCTCATTGGTCTGATAGAATTTGAACTGGGTTGACGTAAAACTCGTCAAGTCTGACCTAACTCCCCAAATTACAGTCTGTTTACTGTCCCCAGAGTCATCAAAGGCCACATTTCCAAAGGATTTATTTATCCCGATCGGTGACCGCGATGGAAATACGCGCCTATGGAAAATCGGCGGCTGTATTTTGGATTTCTTTTAACCGCTAATTACGCGCGTAAAATCAGCCGCTGTTTCAATTATGCAAGTAAATCGGCCGTCATAACCACTGCATTCCATGCGTAAACGGTATTTTCTTGAATTTCAGACACACAAGAATTGCATGAATGTTCATATCGCAACTTACACGCAACAGGAAACCTGTAGGAAACTGATCTTTTTCTCACTGATACCTTTGTCAGAAGCACAAAGAAAGCCTAGAGACAAGACCTCTGGAAACCCAGGCGACAATTGAATACGAGGGAACTTTCAGACAAATTGCGTACACAAATCGAGTTAAATGAACTGTACTCAGAAGATAGCCTATAATTTGTGTTCCATCACCCTAGGATATTGCTACAAGGTTTATGTCCATACAAGGCCTAGAGCATCCCCTAGCCTTAAAACATCAACTAATCTTTGTTTTTAAATCAGTTATGTAGCGTTTACACGGGCAAGAAATCCCGTCGAGAAGAAAGGAATTCCGGTTGACTCGAAAGGATTCCGTTCGTGAAGACGACTAGAAAAATAGTCTAGCGGGACGAGAATCCTTTCATGATGAAAGAAATCCCGGTCTACTTGAAAGGAATTTCGTCGGCGGCGCTGGTAAAAAGACAAAACAAAGTCTAGCTAGCTTGGTCATCAGTATTGATGTCATAGAGGCTCTCAAAAGATTTTGTTATTTGGCTAGTGAATTTATTTTGGTTTGAAGAATTTATTTTTTTCACTCTGCAAGTAAACATAATCTTGTCAACAACATCGGATTCTGTTCGTTTTGCTGTACTTGTAAACACTGCATTAATGAATATTCCTTCTATCCAAGCTGATTGCGAATCGTATTGTCCAAAGTCCTCTTCAGGCTCAAGAAGCTCAAGCTGGAAAATGAACTTGTGTTTCAATCAATCACAGTTGAAATATTCCAACGCATCCGACACTGCAACAACATGCCCATCTTAGCTACGTTTGTCGCATAGTTTGTGTTTGATGTCGCAAAACGTAGAATTTCGAGGGAAATTATTGCAGCGTGAACCCGCGAGAACCCAAAAATCAAACAAGCTGATTGGTACTGTCTTTCAATCGCTCAAATCCCAGTCCCCGTCGGAAGTATGAAAATTTAATAACCCTTGCAATCATCCTGATTGAAGTGTTTTACTCCCCGCGTAGGAAATAAGGAAGTTAAAGTCCGAATTAGAAGGTAAATGCATTCAAGGAACGGAAGTTTATTCGGAAATGGAACGATCTGGACGATCTTTCCTCGTCACATCCGAGCAAGTTACCGTCTCTCGGGAAACTGAGGAGCTTTTCTGGAAAGTGTTTCCTTTTGCAAGAACGTTTGTCTTGTGGATAAGGGGAGATTTAACTGGAGCTTGGGTCTCATATTGACGAAACAGAAGGTTGAATTGGTCATTTAAAGCTCCATGTAAATTGAAGGATATGCTTTAGCTGTCTACCTCTAAACCCTCCAAGTCTGCAATTCCTGGAACTGATAGCCTACCAGGACCACCAAAAAATATTTCTTGAGCAGGAATCCTGGTAAAACTAGGAATTCGTGTTTAGGTTTTCCATAATTTTAGTCCGGACTTTAGCCTATAGATTGCTAACGTAAATAAAGATACGCTAACCAAACCAAACCTACTCTTTGTTGTATGATGCAAGAAAGCTCTCATTTATATCGTCCTGATACTAAAAACTGTGCAAACACTCATTTCCTTTTGATTGTTAATTGCGAAGTTTTTATCCCCTTAACTCATCTCCTGTCTGTCTGTGATGATGGTAAACTTTTATTTACGCACTAGAAAAGGGAAATAGAACAGATACAAAAAAAAGAGATAAGGACAAATAACAATGAGTTTTAAATAACGGAGTAAATACACAATCCTGCAGTCCCACGACACCAGGATTCTCAAATTTCTTTCATGAGCATAAATGAATCTGCGATTTTTTATGAATTGCGTGTCTCTCAGATGCAGGTATCAACTTGTAAATATTTCATCCTTCTGGGTATTTTGAATGTCATCTATAATTTTCAAGAGCTTTGTCGATCGAAAGAAGTTGCTATTGTGTACTATTTTGAAAGCAGCTATTTCGTAGCGATGTTTGACGTATGCAATCTTGCCTCGTCATAACAATGGACAACAGAGAGGGTGGGTTTCCGTGAAACAAACGCTGAAGGTTAGATTACGAAGTCCATTCTCAGATGCGGAATTTAAGAAATTACAGTGTTAACTGTGCAGTGTTGGTCTGGGTATTACATAAACAAATTAACAGTTTATGGCTTGATGATGACGATGTATTGAAACAATGCCTAAAACGGATAACTCAGCTACGATGCTTTGGCAGCCAAATTTTTGAATATATGTTTCCAGTCAGCTTGAGCTCAAGGAGGATGATGATGATGACGAAATTGTAAATATTCCTTCAGCCCAAGCTGACTGCGAATCATATTTGGTGGTGCAAAACGGATACGTCAGCTGAATTTTATTGGAGCTATATTTCGGCCCTTCTTGGCAAGGGTCCTCTTCAGGCTCAAAACCGTGTTTCCCACAAGTTCGTTTTTCCAACTTGGGTGGTTTTGAGCTTGAAGAGGACCCTTGCCAATAAGGGCCGAAATATAGCTCCAATAAAATTTAGCTGACATATTCGTTTTGCACCATCAAATATGATGAAACTTTATTATGTACTACACAAGAAAAGAGAAATAGCGCAGAACCGTGCAGAGAAAGAAAAGGAAAAAAATATACTGAGCTTTCAAAAACGGTGTAAATGCATAGAGTCAAAAAATAAACATAAGAAAAAAGAAAGAGACTTCAGATCTAAAAAATGTTCTTCCTAGATGGAGTTTGAAAAAACGGTTAAGGGCAGAAACATGGAGGTCCTGGGCAATGGCAGATAACCTTGCACAAGAGAGCTTGCTGCTGAAACCGGTATCGTGCATCTACCAGGGACCCATAAATTTCCTGTGAAGACTCGCCATTCAGGGGGCTAGTCAATAAGAGATTTCTGATGCGCTCTTGACCGAGCGTCAGATAGTTCGAGAAATACCCACGGGGATAAAATACCAGACTATCCAGATAGGCAAAAATTTTAGCAGCTTTTGTGCTGAATTAGGAATATTTCTCTGTAATGGAGGAGTATCCTGGACCTTTTTTACTAGCTTAGGTACCTGGTGGCATGCTGGCAATTGTGTCTATCTGAGCAAGAACACCGATTCGACCCAAGCGGAATTTGTGGAAACTAGGTGAGGCTCGGGCAACATAGAAGCATAGGAAATGACAAGCCCCCTGAATGGCAAGTCATTACAGGAAATGTATGGGTCCCTGCATCTACTTAGATTCGAAGAGAGAAGAAGGGAGAAGCAGGACTAGTTTCATAGCACCGGCTAAGGGTCTGACCCCGACTTTTCGGAATAAGATGCTATTTACCCAAAGACTAAACTTACACAAGGGTCTTCTTGGCCCTGACAAACAAATACAAAACGACTTTTAACTTAGATCTAAAGTCTACTACACAGTCCAGGACCCTAACTGCAGTAGTCTTGAAGAAAGAGAAGCAGTGAAAGACTCAATGAAGGATAAAGAAAATAAAATCGTGACACCATCACGGCATTAGCCAATGATCTTCCTGATATTCGGCACTTTTTACATTTTCCGCTCTGGCTGATTGGTGAAAGTTCGACAGGAAGCTGTAATTCGTTTTTCCCTTTCTTTCCGTGATTTGAAGATGATGAGTTGGCAAAAAAGCAGTCATTAAAAGTTCGACTGGCGTAATTGGAGCGTTACTTTCGTGATGGTTGAGGGATGTTGGACTGACCCGTTCTGCTCAACCGACGTGTCTTCGCGAAGATCGTGTCTTCAGTGCCTCCTCTCCCCCTTTCCGAAAGTTTTCATCATACTATAACCACTACCGGTGTTAATTGTCCTTACATTTCAAATAATGTATACAACGGATACGTCAGCTACGATGCTTCATCAGCAATATTCCGGCCCTTCTTGGCAAGGGTCCGATGGCCCCTTGGCACGGTCAGCCTGGCGAGGACCCTTGCCGAGAAGGTCCGAAATATCTCTGATGAAGCAACGTAGCTGACGTATCCGTTGTATACATTATTTGAATATATGTTTCAAAGTCAGCTTGGGCTCAAGGAATATTAGTCGTTAAATTTGGTAGCTCTAAGAATGTCACAATCCGTCCTAACTAAAGAATTAACTTTTAAAGTTTAATCAAAAAGTGTTGAGATCCGACAGTCTAGTTACACTTCACTTCATTTACTTAAATCGGACTGAAAACCCGCTAGAATGCGTTACTTTGTTTGTCCGACATCCACAGATAAGAAAGTAATTTATTTACAACCCGCCATTTTTGAGAATAATGAGAATTATTACTATTTCTCAAAATTCATACTCACTAAACAGGTTTTGTTTAATTTGACGCTTAAACGAAAGAATATCAGGAATGTTTTTTTAAATCTTGAGCTAATTGGTTCCAACTTCTAAAACCCCTATGAAACAGAGAAAACGTAGACCGTGTTGTAACAGCCAAGGGAATAGTTATCTGTTCAGAATTGCGGGTATCGTGGTAAATGAAAGAAAAGAAATAAAACACATAAAAGACAAAAAAAAGACACTAATTTCCATCTTCGGCCAGGAAGCAGTGGATAACGTCGTGCGCTCCATGTTTTTTAAAAACGACGAGGAACAATCCAAAAGGGTAACACTTGCATCTTGAATTTTTGAACTTCTCCGTCATTGTATGGTTATGACATAATTTCGACAAGTGGAGGTGCTTTGCATATTTGAAATAAAACGATCTCATCTTTTTGATCTCATTGTTTCGCAGAACATGAGTGACACCAGAACGACACACTATAGAAGGAGCGCAGTGCTTCACAAATTTCCCAAAGCTTTACGGTTATAGCGCCCCGGTTGGGGACGGTGTGCCCATAAGTGGTAGGGATGGATTTACAAACTTCTTAAACAACCGAAGAGAAAATTTTTGACAATGAATCAAATCGTAGTGATTCTGTCGATTTGGTGATGAACGATCCAAGAGAGATAGAAGCTTTGGATGCATTCGAATAACCATTTGACGACGGTTTGAAATCAAGGTACTCACATTTTGAGAGGTTAACTTTAAGGCCGATTTTGAGAGAAGTTCTGACGACAGCACGACAGCTTACTGATATTTTTATTCAGTGTGGATACGCTTACTAACAGCCAAGGCCGTATCCAGGAGGGGGGGGGGTAGGGGGTTGAACCCCCTCCCCCCGTAACATACAACAATACTCATTTTTATAGGCTTTTCCCTCTGATCTTTGTCTTTTTTGTACTTATTTGTGCAACCCGCAGGCAACCCCCCCCGAAAGGGAAAAATAAAACGAAATCAATTCCTGGATACGGGCCTGCTAACAGCAAGTCGTCCGCGTAAGCTATGTAGCTGAAGGCATGGCCCTAATAACATTAGGCATGGTGTAAAGAATCGTGACAAGAAAACATGGCCGATTTGAAGATGTAGGGAGATAAGACTTGGCGAAAATCATTGGCGAACACCAGTTCGCACAGGAATAGTCTCTGACAAGCTAACTTGCCGTTTAGACCTTACTTAAGAATGACCATACCAACATATTGACAACAGACAGATTCACGCCAGAAGTAATGAGAGAAAATAGGGCCTGGGGATGCGTTATATTGTCAGAAGCACCAGCTATGTCTAAAGAACATATATTTATAGCAGACTTGTCGCGGGTAGCCGGCTTCGTCATTTTTGTCAATATGTGATGAGCGCGCACAGAAATGGCGCTCCAGCGGAATCCAAGCTGCATTGAACCGAAATGACATTTAATTAATTCCGGAAGGAGGATGTATTCCAAAATGTTGCTTATGGTGCAAGAAACCGTAAATTAAACTAAATGCCGATACCTTTTTCAAAGGTCTGAGTCTTTCCATCGCTTAGTCACCGATATTACAGTACCCAAGAGGAAACACCATTAACATTGTACTTGGTAAATTGTTGTTGATTGTTGTTTGTTTTGTTTTTCTGTATATGGCTTAATCGCTTTCAAATTATATATATATATTCAAGCATAGAGGGACAGTCGAATAGACCGAGGTACCTCAAATCCGAAAGAATAAGTTCATTAGATGAAATCGATTATCTGTCGATAGCGGACAAATGGAGTTACTGAAAACAGATATGCGGAATGTCAGACCTAAGCCCCGTTCGGTTAAACTTTAAGAGAGGTTTGTTATTTATTTCCAAGATCAAATCGTTATTGTTTTTCTCCGTTGTCGTGGGTCCCTTAAAAGGAGCGGGTCCATAGGGTTAACCTTTAAAACTTCCATTGAGGTATGAGCCCTAATTATCTCAAGAGCAAATCTTATTTGCATCCTTCGCCCCTTTCAAAGAAACCAGCCGATAGGCTGAAAAAAGGAAATCAGTGCTAAAGCAGGTTTTAGTTTGTGTCCCGTGGCCCTAGGCCTCATCTGTTTCGCACCATTAATGCTTCCATTAACACCTATTTCCTATTCTCCTCATCAGCTTCCGTTTCTGCCGAGGCTGTCCCGGATGTTCAGAAAAGGGTGATCGATCGGATCCTCACCCCGTCAGCTAATTGCCGCATCGGCAAAACGATCTGAAGCGAACGCAAGCCCGAACAAGTTACAATTTCGCCAGGATTATTCCACCATTAAGCGATATCCAGTATTAATTGCACTTGAACGCTCTTCAATAGTCGAGTTTGTTGATGGAGGGGGCTACCGATAGACCCCATTTAGGGGGTCCCGCGCAGATCTCCCCCTGCGGGTTCATGGGATAGGACAAAAGACTCTCTATGTTGTGGTTCTCATACTGAGAGGTTTGAACAAAAGGTCCGGGTTTCTGCCCTCTATAGTTTCCCCCTTAGATGGAGTTTTGAGAGGTTCTGAAATGTGATTTTTATTTGAAAAGGAAATAGACCCCGTAGAGCACTCGAGATTTTTATTTTTACTTACCGATAGGCCTGCGTTTCTTCGGACACATTCAAGTCTGCTCACCCTCTACCAGTATCCTGCCTTGCCAGCCCACGACATAATTAGCCCTTTCATCCGTCCAGAATCCATATAGTCAAATCCGATAAAAGTTATGTCAGTACTTTGTGTCAATATGTTTGAAGTATATGCAAAGAATATAAAAATGTTTAAAGGACCCCTCTTGCTTATTCTATCTTTATAATATACCTAGATCTCTTACGGAATTATAAGCTTCTAAAATCCCCACCTTTCTCCATTGTTTCATTTTGTTCCTACGAATTTTTAGCGCTATTTTGGCCGTGCCGAGTTTTGCCCGTTACGCAACTCAAACTTTGATAGAATCTTCATCTTCAACGCCCGCTAAGAACTCTTTCACACACACGCAGATGAAAATCTTTTCTGACTTCTCTTAATTGCTTAGTTTTCCCATTTCTTAACCACGGCGCGTTCAGTTTTCAAATACTTTACGCCTCACCGCCACATCGGAGAGCAGAGAGGCTGGATACAATCGACAATGGCTAACAAGAAAATCGCTAAATCCAAGTGGAAAGTAATGGTATTTTCGAAAACATTTTTGTGGTCCACTTCATAGTGAAAACATTATTTCTAGTAAGAGTTGTGCTTTAATCATTCTGTAACGTTTTTAATAGTTTTCAGTTGTCCCTCTTACATTTTTTTTACATAAACTACTCTGCTGTACCCAAGAAGTGGATCACAAAAAAAAAAAAAAAAAGAACCAGCATTGTCCCCTATGAAGTACCGATCCTGAGGGCGGTAACGGAATTGGAGTAGTACGTCCGAAACCATGTACGTTTTCCCATCAATGACACGTTTTTTCTTCTCCGAACTTTCAAAACCAGGCTCGTTTTCCAAAAGATAGAAAAAAAAATCCCTTTCACCAGTTTTCGATCGAGTTGGCTTTTCGCCTTACGCGCAGTTCGCTTGCAGGAAATACCGCTTAGGATGACGGGGAAAGAGACAACCTTTCCGTATTTTAAAACCACTATAAGATTGGTAGCAAATACCGTATGAAGTCCGAGTTCTGAAACAAATACGTCAGGCCTGTGACCGTTATAGGTTGTTACGGAGTGAAGCAGTTTCCATGTTCATGACGCGTTGAGGTTCCACTCTGTCGCAAGTTCAACCGTATATTTATTTATTTCGTCGGTGTCACCAAATTTGGTGATAACGAATGCTTAACATTCCTCTTGAATACATTAGACAACTTCTAGATTTTGTTCGTAAACAGAACACTTAAAACTGTTTTATAGCGCATTATCTTTTTTATGTTTTAAAAGAAAACACTCATAAAGGTCAAAATGAACATCTTGCGTACCCTCAGTTATATTTTAACCGAATGATGTGTGGTTTTGTCTTACATATTAGCAGGGACCCATACATTTATGGGCCCCTGATATTAGTAAGCTTCTCAGAATCACCAGCGAAAAACTCGTCACAGTTTACCATGCCTGAATAAAGAGTTGGAGTTATTTTGACTCGCGATGTTAATTTTGAAAATTGCGTTTGAAACTGACAAATGCCCCACCCGCTTCTGGCGGGGGGTGATGGCTTGGCCGAGCTAGCTTTTGGTCTTTGAAGGACACTTCGCGTTTCCGCTAAGATGTTCTGAGATAGCTGACTACTTTAAAACTTTGCTATGCTTACAGAAAACTACGCAAGGCTTACCCTGTTTTAGCCTCTTTCCACGTGTCCCTTTATTTAAATGACAAGCTTGGCAAAATTTGCAGAACCAGGCTTAAGACCACTAAGCTTCTCAAAAACAATGGTCGGGAGCCTAATGCGTCACGCAAAAGAGAACAATTGTGATGAGCGTAATAATCAGTGTAATGCTATAGTAGAGGAAAAAGGACACTTTGAAGTGTGGGGAATGAGAATGGATGGAAAGTCTACTAAACTGGAATGAATTACGATCATAAGTGCAGCGTGTCCATTAAGCATGATGCCTTTGCCATAGTGATGGAAAACAGGCAACATGATTACCGTAAGTGAAAAGGAACACAGCAAATTCCTTCCTTGTCATTAGATCCATGGTTTCGACCTAAGTATATCTGATGGTGAAATTCTTCTCTTTGTTTTCTCGGCAACGAAGGACCTAGCTATGCTGATAACGACTGCATGTATTTCTACGGGTTCATAAGAACACCGAGCCATGCGTCCTATTACAAATGGCTAATCTTACAATAATGACTCCCGGGAAACAGGGAGCACTGATATAATCCTGTTACAGCAGTCTTCGTTAGAAATAATCCAGCATTGCGAATTGCCTCTGGCACATGGCCAGATCCAATTTCACGAAGGTCTGAATCCGTCCGAATCTTTTCTCAAGTTTCCTTTCCAAAAAAGACAAAAAGACTTCAGTATTCCCGAGAATGCAAAACTGCTGTCTGGAGGGGTGATAAATGGCGGACATTGTTTTGTCCATGGTCGTCGCACCCGGAATCTGAAATAGCTCAGAAACGAAAATTCCAGCCTGACAATGTCGGAAAGAATCCCAGATTTCTAAGCCGCCCTAGAATGGAAAACGGAGCAGAGCCAAGGGCGGGTTATGTCAGCGGGTCATTTGAGTTTTTCTAAATCAAGCCGAGGTTTTCTTATCAAGGAGAGCAGGCCCGTATCCAAGAATTTATTTCGGGGGGGGGGGGGGGGTACCTGTGGGTCGGACAAGAAAGCACAAAAAGACATAGATCAGAGGGAAAAGCCTATAAAAATATTTATTTGTGTATTTTTCCGTGAGGAAAAAACCCTACCCCCCCCCCCCCTCTGGATACGGCCCTGAAGGGGAGTTTCGTACACTTAGTCCTAAATGATGAAAAAAGGTTAGAATCAGGCCCGGTACTCGGTTAAATATCTTTATATTTTTTAAGTAATACCTCTGAAATGGACATGGAGCAATCCTTAGCAACCATGCTTTGACTAATTTTCTGACAATAGCTTCGAATTGTACAAACAAATGCGCATCCCAGTAAATTCCGCAAAGGTCTACCTCTGAACAGGGGCGTCCTGAGCCTTTCTTCATTAGGGGGGGGGGGGGGGGCGAACCTTGTCAAATTGACCTAATCGGTACCTGATTTTTACACATTTTTTTTTCTTCTAAAAACACAGTGAATTGACTTCAAGAAGCTACAGTGTAAAAAGTTGCTTAGCCTAAAAAAATCAAATATAAAGAGAAAAGTTGGCGCGTTTCCACGCTCTTCCACTTTTTTTTTTCAGAGATACGTCGTCACCAGCCTTTTACCTTTGGGGGAAGTCCATTTTTACTGACAGTTTAAAATGTGCCGACAAAAATCGCTGTTGCTGCAAAGCGACAAAGTCGCTAAAGATTGTACCCAGGACAAATTAAAGCGACGCAGGCGAAATTTTTGGAATCCGTCCTTTTTTCTGGCAACATGTAACTCTTTCCATGAAAATGCTAACTTTTAAGGGGGCTTCCGAAGCTCAAACTCAAAACTAAATGACGCACCCTTCTCCTAAATCATGAAGGCTGCGGAATGCGCCACAGGCGAGATTCTGTGGAAACACTGCTGATCAGAGTGCCATTTTGTGATTAAACCACAGAGCTGTCTGGCGAAAAAACGGGGCCATCGAGGATAAAGTAGATACCAAAGTTCGTAGACCAAGAGAAATCTTGAGAAATATCAAAATGGATTTCAGTTAGAGTTATTATGTGTGATCTCTATGTTTTGTTCGGTAGGCCCATCCAACCAAGACAGATTTTCGATCCCTGAATCATTGAATGACGTGTAAACACGGAATTACTCTACGTTCACACAGAGGAGTCGGGTGCGGAACTACATTTTCGCTGTAGTTTTGTAGCAGCTACAAAATCGCAACAGGGTTCCCACACGACGATTGGGTTCAGCTACAAAAGGTGGCAAATAATTCAAAATAACAAAATGCGGGTTTTACTCACTAGTCTGGGACCGAAGACAGTACGATAATAAAAATATGAAAACTAAATTCTCAATCTCGGGTAACGGTTCTGACGATGGATTGCGGGTCTATCCACCACTCTACCTGAGTCAAGGGTGGATAGTTGAATCAAGCGAGGGCCAAAGAAGTCATGAAGTTGACCATCTACAAATGTCATCTTGAACTCTTGAGCCGTGTTAGATTCACCAACTGTCATCCACCTATGTTATCCTAAAATTGTCAATAGTATTCTTCCCGGAAAATGACGCCATTCTCAACGGAAATTTAATTTTTTGTCGAACAAATCGAACGACAACAGACGAACGATTTCCATCATGGCTAGAACTTCGACAGACATCATAAAACGAAAAAGTAGTAACTACGACTACAGCTTTAAATAAAACAACAACAGCGCTACACCGTAGTTGAATAAAACGACATCTACGGCTGGTCGTCGATAATAATAGATAACTGTTGATGAATCTAACGTGGCTTTGGTATTCCTGTTTGTATTGTTAGCCTACTACGACCAGCTAACCTACTACGCTGATTCCGATTCTGAAATGCAAATATCCTTCTAAACACAAAGGGAAAAGCCCGTGATTCTTGAAAAAAACGTACATAATTTTTTGTTTCCGAATATACTTTTTGTAATTTTGTGTACACCACTATAGGTATGATTGCACAGGATTTGAACTTATGCAGAAAAATCAGCCTAGTAGATAATGTTTGTAGAAATAGAAAAAAGTACACTCTTCCGGGTGTCGAAAACTAAGCAAAGGGTCAGGTTTACTCATAAACTTGGAACAAAAACAGTATAATAACTTGAATGCTTAATTCCACGACTCTCCCTTGCAGTAGTCGAACATATGACTGTCTTCTATTCGATGTTACACAAGCTGTATTCCAATACCCATCTTAGTGCATCAGTAGGTTCAGTAAAGAGGCCTAAGCTTGCACCCACACTGAAAGCTGTAAAAGGCAAGCAACACTGACAAATCAAAAGCTGCGTCAGCTCCCATTTAGTATACTCATTAGTACACTTACACATTTGTCACTAGCTGTTTCTGTTGCCTTTTACTAGACAATACGGTTGAAACTCTATTAACCGTTGTGATCTGAATCCAGTAAATGCTGTTGATCAGATACACTTGATTGAAACAGACCATCAGTACTAAAGTTGTCTGTACCTTCAGGGTCCGAGTTCATTATCTTATCTGTCTGCTCAGTGATTTCACTCTCGAAACCTAGAGCATGGCCATATATCATCAATGACAACTCAAGAAATAATTTCCAAACTGCAGACTAATTCCATTAATACTTGCTGTAAACTGGAAGCAAGTGGCCATCAACTAACTCTTCACCAAATTTTAGATTGCTACGGTACCACATTCTGCTTAAACAGAACAAAAAACTTCTCATTTATTCGAAGTTTGGTACACTCTACCACAATTTCAATCTGGTTCAGTTTCAATGTTCCTCAAATGGATTGTTCTTACATCTTTAATCTCTTCTTCGAGTGGTTTCAGCTTGAGAAGCTTCTTGATAAACAAATCATGATGTTTGGCCTCCTCACGCCAAAGAAAATCCTGCTGTTGTCGTTGTAGTCATTAAATAGGCTAGTTCCCTTTAGTGCCAATCACTTCTTTTCTAAGAAGCATCACTGAGCTTGTCCAGGACTGTAGCCTCTGATAAAGGAAGAATATCTAGTGTTTGGAGCAAACTGCAAAATGTTCAGTAAGGCTTCTCCTTTCTGACTGTCTGCAAACCAGAGCTGCTCCTTGGCTATTTGATCCGTCCAACATCCTGTAATGAAAATAATATTTAAATCAGTAGCAACCACATTATTAGTTGATATTATCAAAAAACTTTGCAAGCACAGAGGAATTTTACTTTTTATAAAATTTAAATTAATTATAACAGAAGTTTAATGTATATTTACTTTAACTGGTATAATCAGTGGCAAACAAATGCAGTGGAAACTTTCAACAAAAACACAATAATGAACACCAAAGGGGACGCAACCAGGTTAGCCTATGAGAATGAATTGCCTTGCCGGTCACCTCATCGCTGCTGAGCTATGTGGCATAGCCTACAAACGCCTGACATGTCTGTATACAATCTTCAGTAATTTAGCGTATACAAAATAAGGCTTTATCAATAAACTGATTAACAGTTAGACTAAAACAAACACAAATAGCAGCAAGAATAATGTTACCACAACCAAAGGTCTCTGTTTATTATTTAGGTATAAATTCAGCCTATAGTCAACGTTGTTTGGTTTTCTTCTGCAGGAGGGGTACCCGATGAAAAATTTATCTCAGAATAGTACTATAAAGTAATACGAAAAACTAGCATGCAGTACTAAGGATGCTACTACATACTTCTACTTCAAGGCTACCGTCTTATTGCATACTACTAAATGCTACTATTAGCAGGACTGGATGCTACTATGTCAAGACAGGATGCTACTAGATACTACTACATAAGACTGGACCAGTCTGAGGCACAATAAATGATAGTACTCTTTGCTATTACATAGTATTACATGCAAGTTTTGTGTACTACTACCATAACTATGCAGGCTACAAATTTTTCATCGGGTATCCAACCTCGAATTTATATGACCTCGAACTTGGAATGAAAACCTTACAAGGAAACTTCTCTACAGTCTAAAACAGGTCCTGAGTCAGTCAGGGTTTCCTTCTTGACAGTTAGTACTTGACTGAAATTTCCTTCCATCCTTTTTAGGCCAGGTTCGAGGTTGTGTAAATTCGAGGTTGGACACCTACAATTAGTTTTTCTAATTAAAAAAAATTTAAATAGTGTAACGTTGAACTAGAATCTAGTTGATCTGTTGACCCTTTGATTTAGGTTAGGGTAAACAATTCAGCCAGGAAATTTGCATAGGAAGTTGTGAATTAAAAAAAAAAATCCTTATGCTACAAGTTTCACAGCGGCTGGGAAATAAAAAAGAAAAAGGTGAACAGAGGACACCAGGCACCAGGTAACTTCTGCAGGATCAGTCTCGAGCAAAGAATAGATTTTATCACAGCAGCTCACACACGACATGGCTCATACCTACAGTCTACAGTCCTACACGCATCCCTGTTGTAACCATACACCAGCTAAGATGCTCCAAAATGACAAAATACATAATAAGCCAGCTCTAAAGATGAATGATTTACAGTCAACTTTCAGTATTTAGTAATACAGTATGTATCCCATTCTAGCCTAGCTGTTAGTCACAAAGTGATCTTACCTTCCTTCCATCCGCAACTCTGAAGCAACTTTATCCTGTGCTTTCAGGTAATTTAGGACCAGATGCCTCTGCTTGTGTTTCTAACTACTCTTTCCATATATAACTGGCTGAAATTTGACAGCTAACATCATTTTTCCAAAAATTAAATCCACTTTCCAAGATTTTTGTGGCGCGATTTTGTAGCTGGAGCGATTCTCCGAAATATCGCAGCGAATTTGTAGCTTTGTGGCGCGAAATTTGTGGTCGACGAATAATCGGGCTATTCTGCGAATATTCGCGTCTGTGTGAACGTACAGTTAGGTGTTTTTTTACGATAGTGATTAGATGCTTCTGTTCTTTTTATTTTTATTATTTGATTTTGCTTTCTTTGCATGTGAAAAATGGTGTTGTGTGCTTACCTATGCTGTGCCGCCTGTAAATGCTCTCATTGTAATGCTTGCTGTTTGCTTATGCTTGTTTGTACTGTGCTGAAGGTCGGTTGGTTCCAGTAACCTGATTAAGTCAAACATATCTCATTGAATCACTCAACATCCCAAAATGAGTTTCTTTTTGGACCCGCTCGTTGGTTTCCTAGCCCCTCGCTTCTCGAACATCATTCCGTCCTGCAGAACGGCCACAAAAACACCAATCTTCTTAGTCGTGACTAATCTGTCACAGGAGAATCCATCGGACATCCCCATGTTTCCTAGAAGCTTCCAGCGTGACTTTTAAGTAATTCCCAGAGAACTTCTAGAAGTTGAGTCACTGTATTGTCCCACCACTGCTACTCAAGTTTTTCTCATCAATGGGAAGAAAGTAAAAAAAAAAACGTTGTTGATGGTTGATCAGACACGATTCTCCACTTTGCACAAATAACATTCGTCAGCGAAATAATTGGTTGAATAGATAATAATGAGAAATACTATGTGTTGGAACTTTCACAAGGGAAAAAAGTGCAACACGTTTTTGTGATCTCAAAACGCAAGTGGAGGGATGCCTGTGACATCGCAAAAGTTGTCCGTCTGTCCTAGAGCACGATAACTCTCGAAGGTAACGAGATATTTTGATGAAACTTGGTGGGAGGATTCTTTGAGGATAGGGAAAGGTCGAGCTCGTAGGTGGGTTCTGTAGCCCTACAGAGGAGGGGGTTGAAATTAAGGGACAAACAAAATATTTTTAAACAGCTAATGAGATAGTCGATTAAGAAGTAAGATGAAATTCTGAACACGAATATGAAAACCATTTTCTCGTTGGACCAATAGTTCGTCCGAAATCCGGCCAAAACCGGAAAGTTTGTTAAAAGTAAAAGTTTTATTTGAAGTTTATTAGATGTTTGGTCTTGGGGTAAGAAGACATGAGGAACACTTGTGTGAAAACCATTTTCTACCCGGACAAGTAGTTCACCCGGAATCCGGCCCAAACTGGAAAATTATTAAAAGTTAAAGTTTTATTTGTAGTTGATTAGATATCCGATTTAGGAATAAGAAGAGATGCTGAATCCGTGTATGACAATCATTTTTTGCCCGGACATATGGTTCGCGCGGGATCCGGCTGGAATCGCAGAATTTGTTTATTGAAAGTTGATTAGATGTTCGAAATCGGGGAAAGAAAAATATGCTGATTTTATTTTATAGTTTTCTTTTTTTCGCCGGACAAGTAGTTGCAGAATTTGGCCGAAACCGGGATATTGGCAGAAGTAAGGCAGAAAGTTTTCGTCGAAAGTTTTCGTCAAACAGATATGACACAAACAGATATAACACACATGCTGAATCCATATCTGAGCTTGGTTTTCTCAGACGCTTCGCTATCTGGCCTTAATCTGCCTCTGAATTTTAATAGAAAAATGTTCAATGAGTCTGGCGAAGACTGGATCTGGGGAAGACAAGACACAATTGTCTGGATCAAATATTCAGTTTTTGTGATCCCATTGAAATCTTTGGACTTCACTGTAAAAAAAAAAATCTTGCAGTATTTGCTACTGGGATTAATCTTATCTTTATTGAGGTAAGATTGCCCCTAATTCGGATTGATCTTATCCCAATAGAGATACGATTAATTCCAGTAGCAAATACTGCATCCTTATTCGTGATGTTAGATGTGCATCCAACCGATTACATTGTCTGCATCCAACGGAAAATATTCCTTAAACTGTTTCCAGCATTCTTATTCGCCAGTTCTTCGTCTGCTGAAAGCTATGCGTACCCTTAATGTAAAATGGGAACTTATTGTGCTTTGCTAACGCTTCACAAACACGAAATTTCTCACTTCCTCTAGATAGCTTCGAAAATAAGCCTTTTTTTATATCGCTTGTCCTCTCCGGCGGAAGTGATTGAAGTAGGCTACTGGCACAAATCTGAGGATAAAAGGTCCTGAAAGGATAATCGCCGTACTGAGGATAAGATACCCCCGGTGATACGGATCATCTGCGACGTCATAGGGGATTCTGCGGCCTACCGCTTAGTCACAAAGTTTACAATCTGAATTTGATACAAAAAAAAAATGTTTTCTATATTCAAACTTCGGAAATATGCGGTGGTCGTACAAATTATGGCGGAATACCATACAGTCGTGACGTCATGTGATGAGGACCTAATATAGGATCTGATTGTCCCTAGGAGGGTTTATAAATGTAAGCGCGGTACGTGCCTCGCTCATGGCCGCTCGGCTCTATCTATAATATTGACTCAAATATATTCACCGATCGGAATAAACTAAAACTTTTCGTGTTCTATAACCTCCAGTGATACGACCAAACACAACGATTTTTATCCTTGGAAGGTAAGTATCTTTTACCCCTAGAGTTATATATTTTAAGGACTTCGCGGTGTGAGATCACCTACTGGTGGATTTCGAAGGTTGTGCTTGCAAGGCGTGGAAAATTCAAAGACTTTTGGCCACCGCAGAATATCAATCATTTAGAGAGGCAACTAGTTCTGATTGGCAACTAGCAAGGCTTGAGAAGGCTTCTTGACGGACGGCAGAAACTGTACGGAGATTCTCTGGGAAGTGGTCAATACGTATGATTTGAGGATATAATAATAATAGTTATTCTTTCCCTTTATCAGAATACAATAACATCGGTGTCGTCAAGCAAGAAGAAGGGAAAAACATAAAAAGACGCAACTTGGGGAACACACCTCGGAACAAACACGATGAGCTATCACTTCGTTTTGAGGATATTGTCGATATTGAGGAACTCGGGTGTGAAGGTATGGAATCATCTTCCGGAGAGAATCAGGGAGTCGGAGAACCAGTTTTTGTTTAAAAATAGATTGAAAAATTATTTTTTGGATAGTTAGGTAAAAATGGAATATTTATTCGGAATTTTATTTAAGTTGAATTTCAATATTATTATTAGTGAATGAGGGTTGGGTAGGGGGGGGGGGGGGAGGTAAAGAAGAAGAAATGATAAGGTTAAGACGAGAAATGTGTCATAGAAATGTAATAGGTGATTAAAAGTTGTGCACTCCCGCACAGGACACGGTTGTGCCATTCTTGGGAGCGTTCTGTTTGTTGTTTTGTTTAAGTAATGTTGAAATTAAAATGAATTGAATTGTTGTTGTAGTGCTTCAAGTAGTATGGCACGAAGGAGTTTAAAAATCTTGCGTCGAGTGTGTATGCGGGCATTCTAACAGTTCTTTTCCCTCTTTCAGAGTTTCCAACCCCTTCTTGTGTGCGTGGGTTCTTGAAGTAAACTGAGGCAGGATATGTCGGTGCGTTGGGAACTTCAGGATGTCAGCTCCAAACTTCATCAACATTTCATGCCTCCTATCCTCCTATTGTGTGCTTTAGTACAGATCTCGTACTATTTTCAGTTTCTGTTGCACTATTCTAAAATATTCGAATACTTTAAAACCAGACTTTGCTTTTAACAAATTACAAACAGCTTCTGCTGTTTTAAGTCTCCAGGCCCATTGACCTCTAGCAAAAACACGGACATAACCGTTTTTTCTAACGATCGAGCTTCTCCTAACAGTAGTAGGGAGCATGTTACGCACCGAACATAACGAAACAAGGCAAGTTTGGAAATCAGTCGAGTCGAATAAAAAGTTTGAAGCCAAGCTGACCATTCATTACGAAAGAAATAGAAAACTATGATTTTCGGTTTTTTTTTCTTGATCAGCTAGTTATCCCTCGACGATGATGTGCGAGGGATAAACATAAATTCGGATATTTCGGATGCACTTCCGGCAACCCGTCCTCGTCGGTAACTAGCTGATAAAGAAAAAAACCCGAAAATCACGGTTTTCTCTTTCTTTAGTCGAGTCGAGTGGTCTTTAGGGGTGTCAGAATATCCCGTATTAAATTCGGGTCTCCAGATATAAGAATGGGTGGAGCAATTGCGGAAATAGGTCGCATTGGCACTAAGATAACGGGTCCTTTAGGATAATCCAATACGCATATGAACATTGCTATAATCGAAACTGAAAGTAAACAAAATTTGGAATGTGTTCAACAACGCATTGCTAATCAACATCACATGAGAACTACATATCAAATAACACGGTGCGACGGGAAATAACTTCGACTAGAACTCCTTATAGATTTTTAAGAACTACGCACTTCGTCCGTAAAAAGTACTCATCATACTACTCTAGTAGAAGAATAATACAGTGCAGCAAATACTGCTTATTGTTTTACACTATGAATAAACAGGCTAATCCTACAGAAGGTGGCGATTAACTTTTGGGCTGCAGCTTCGAAACTATTTTATCGTACTTAAATATTCAGTTGAAAAGCACCTAAACAAAATATAACTCTAGGAGCTGAGACTTCATCCGTTTTCAATTGCCTGATTCGACAAGGTCCAGTTTTTACGACAACACATTTTTTCTGCAAATCTGCGTGAAACTCGCTACCCCATTAAAAAATGCAAATTTTTGCCCATTCTGAAAATACAACAATCGCTAGTATTAAGGGAAGTTGTATATGGTGTCATAATTGGGCAATAAAACTTCACAGTGTATTTTGAGTTTAGGTGGCAATTTAAACTACGAACCCATTCTCACTCTACAAGGTGTAATAGCTGCTTTTAGTTAAATTTTGCAAAAACCCTGAAACGAGACTCCCGGCTGCCATAGAGCTGCAGTAACCTTGAGACAGAGAGAACCAGTCTAGTGGAGCTTACACCGGTACCACGGATTTTGTTTGGGAGTATCATGTTATTTCGTGGGAATTCAAGCAGCTTCTTTTCATAGATTTACTCGTTCCTTTCATGTTTGGGCACACAACATAGATCGGACACTCTACAAACTTTACGTTACACATCTTGAGAAATGGCCTTCCGGAATGTCAAAATTCACACAAAAGCGGAGAATCCGAGTTTCAAGATAAGCGATTTCAATGAAGCTAACCTCAGGAAATGTTCAGTTCCAGAGTTACCCTAGGCTCACACAGAGCGAATCGCGGCGTTGAACGAGATTTTTCTATCGCAGCGACAGAAGATTTTTATCGCCTGGATGTTCACACTGAATTTTCGTCGGCAACAGAATTTAACGCGAAAAATAATTAAAGTAATTAAAAATAACCCTGAAAATAATAAAAAATAGTTAATTTTTCTAAAAGTGAATCATCAAAAGGGTCGTCCATGTTGCTGTTGCGTGCATAAAATCGTACTTTCGCCCAATTAAAGTTGAATTTTCCCAACACCGAGATCGCCTGACGAAGCAACAGAAATCGCCGATTTTGGCGACGAAAATCTCGGCGATGGCCGATATCGCCTCAGTGTGAACGTCTGTGTGAACCTAGGGTTAGGGTTACTGCTGAAAAAGGCCCACTGTTGTGTGAACCGAAAAGGGTTAAGTTTTCGACAACTGTTTACCCTCATAGTTGCTAAATACTTCAAGCATAAAGGCACGCGCACATAGAGGTACGTGAAATCCAAAAGTACAAATCGTTGGATGAACAACGATTATATGATTAGCAGAGCAACGAAGTAGCCCAATTTCTTCAGGTCTTGAGGCCTATTTCAGTGAATGGCTAACTATGGGTATTTGTAACTGCGTATTTATGTTGTTGTTTTTTTCATACTCCGCTTTTTCGAAATGGCGGGATAGAGATAAATAAATTAATCATTAACAGTCAAATCTCATCCCCATTCGGTTAAAATTTAACTAAAATTTTCCTAGAGTTTCCGATCGAGTAAGCGATACTAAAAACGCACGTGGCCATGTAAATCTGTAATTCAATTAGATGCTTATGTCAATCCACGCTAGGGGTCGTAAAGTAAAATGGCATTGTTCACGAAGTCCTGAGCGTGTCATACAGAAGTTAAAGATTAACTTCCGATGTCCAGGTCGACATCAGAAAGTAGCATAGAGATGGCCACTGAGACTGATAAAATAATATTCTAAAATTGCCGTAGAGATTCACCGGCATCAACCGAGATGGAGGTATGTTAACTGTTATATTTTTTTTTTAAATGTATGAATCAGTATGACTGAGAAACATACCCTGTGTGATAAAAGAAAAATCTCTCCCTTTTACGCTGATAAACGTCGTTACGATATAATGTATGGGTGGCAATAGTTATCCCTTGTTCGAGGGGGGGGGGGGCTGACTTGTTCTAGAAAAATTATTTATATATTGGCTTCGTTAACTGTTCTTATGAAATTTTAAGAAAAGCACATCTCTGCCTTTTCTTGTTATCAATAAGCTTCGCGATTGGCCTTTTTCCCCTTTAGTTTCACACGCCTCGTCACTGTTAGATCCATGCATCGATTCTGTCTGTTCTCAAGGAGTGCTACAACTATGTTCCACAGATCCAAAGTACTGACATGGTTGCAAAAAGCAAAACATGCATTACCATGCATCATCCGTGGTAGACATGCTTGTAGCTGACCTGTGGGAATCGCGGTGATAGCAAAGAAAGACCATCAATACCGGCCCTTTTTAACCTAAAGCAGCGTGATAACAATGCCAAAAGGGAAACAAAACAAATGTATTACCCGCCACAACGAATAGACTTTATGATAAATCAAAATTAAACTGGAAACGTTCTGTAACTACAAAAAAAGAGAAACAGGGATCGACCAGTGTGCTATATCTGGCATATTTTTTGCCGTCGCTATTTTTCTTTGTCTACAGTGTATGTAGATACTCGGTTTTTGTTGGTTTAATAAAATTCTGTGAAACGTTCAAGTTACAGAGGAAGAGAAATGGGGATTGGCCAGGTTGCTGCGTAGCATATTTGTCGATGTTGCTGTTTTATGTCGCCTTTCTTTCTTTTCGACTGGGTAGATTCTTAGGTTTTCTTGGTTAAATTCTTACTAAATCAGAACAAGAACGCTAAAGAAAAGTATTGGCGTGTAAAATGGGATTGACCTATGTGCTGTCTAGCATATTTGCTGGTGTTTTTGTCGCTTTTGTGTGGCTACGGGTTTTTGTAGGTTGAATTTTTCCTTTTCAGAACGAAAACGCCAAAGTAAAAAAAAAAAAAAATGCATTGTGGCTTCATACAGGTACGTGGACACACATTCCGGTATTCGCATGTAATTTTCCATTTGTGTCTTAATAATAACTTTCTTCAACAATTGAATATGTGGAAGACATTTTTCGCTCGCTTTTAAAATTCGCTCCTATTTATTTTCTCCCGAATCGGACCAGCGAGCCTGCATACGATCCTTCCAAAATTAGGAGCGAAAAAGGAAATTCGCATTCGACCGAACCGTGTGTCACGTATAAGCTCAAGTGTGGGAACGTACGCTAGACTTTTGTAGGAAAAACAGAATAAGATTTCCATGCAAAAAATCGGTTACAATTGTCTATGGAAACACAACGTTGGCTCTTTAGATGAGAAAAAAAACGATTTTTATCCGAAAAGGTTCGCTGGCGACCACAGTCTTCTAAACCAACATAAACGACTTTCGTGGCGTGCTCTCACAAAAATTTCACCTATGAATATCTCGTGCGGAAATTCCCTTCAGCACATACGCTTAGTAAATGAAGGTCTCTACAGAATACTTTCCACTTCAGACGATTCACCATTCAACCGACTTAACTCACTCAAACGGTCATTACTTTGAGTATCAGAATGAGCATTAACGCTTACGTCACTGTACTCAGCCGCTGCGTCATCATATGCCTCAATTCTCGAGAGCCTCTCTGTGTGTTTTCGAAGCACTCCAGGTGACAGCCAACACGGTGTGCTACTACCCGTAATGTCATCCGCCAAGATGGCTGAATTATTACCCTTTCGTTGGCAATCACCCCTGGGCATCCCGAGAGTGTCCCCAGTGTCACTATAGTTCTCGTCGCCTGCTTGGAGGGGGCTATAGCGGTATTTGTTCGAGCTCAGAGAGCCCTGGCTGCCCCTAAGGCGGCCAAGGAATGTCTTTCGGTTCGCTTCAATTTCGTTCCGCTCGTCGCTCTTGAAAATGTCGTTTAAAGAAAAGCTACTAGACAACTTCAAAAAGTTCGACATGGAGTTGGCAAAGGTTCTTTTATCACTGAAACCGTCCAGTGCCGTTTGAAGAATTTGTTCATGGAAAGGTGAACACACAGGATTCTGTCTTTTGGATTCATAGTCGGCAACAATGGCCGAGTCGGGGCTCGCGTCCGGCTGTTTCACCCGACTGACGATCGCGACGACCGTCTCGCATCGACTGTTATCACATTTGATATCACTTCGTGTTTGTCGTATTCTCTCCGCGGTTTCAAGGACTTTCAGATCCCGCGCCGGAGAAGCATTTCCTCGCTTGCTTTTCCGCTGCGGCAGTGTTTCCTCACAACAGGAACGGAAAACGGGGCTACGCCTAAGCGTGGGACGCAGCCCCGCATCCCCGTTTTTTGGAAGCGGATGATAATGATTATAAACAGGGCAAGGGCAGCCATAGAGCCTCATATCGAAGCTATTAGCGGCGCTTTCCGAGCTGCAGGTACTAGCTGGGCACTGTGCGTTGTACAAACACGGGTTCAAGTCGTCCGGAGGGGCCAGAGTGTCTTGCGAACGATTTTCTCCCCTTGAAGCAAGTAAGAGTTTTACATAGTTCTCCATTATCGCTTTTTCGTGAGAATTGCGGGGACAACGATCTTGCGCCCCAAGCGGCTTCTGACACGAGTAACCATAATTACCCGCCGGTGCGCCATTGTATTTCGGTTCACATGAGCGGCATTCATTTAATAGTCTTCCTGTCTGCAATGCACACAGTGTCCTTTCACCTCGCATTTCATCAATTGTCTCATATGATGGCTTGTCGGGTTGATCATACAGTTCACGCCCGCGGGAGAAGCCACCATCATTATAGAGAACAGACGCAGGTCTGCTTTTGCTATAGGCCTCGTTTTCAGACGACAGGGTAATACGCTTCAGGTGAGGTATTTGCCCATTGAGACTCATTAATGCATCACCCGTAATGGACAAGCCTGAGTAGGCCTCATTAGGCTTTTGTTGGTAACAATAATTTTTAGGCTGATGGCTGTTTCCGCACACGACAGGATATTGGCCGTCGTCCAGTGTCAGAGTTTTGGTGGGACAGCGATCAGGCGACACGCTTGACAGTCCATCGCCTTTCTGACTCGCGGCCCATCCGACCGTTTGAGCCGCGGAGCCGAGCTTTGACTTTCTAGTAAGGATCTGCGGCATCGAGGCAACAACTGCCATGATCAGACAGGCAGAGATCTCAAACAAACGCGCAAGAAACTGGAACGTCCACCAAGACCAGAAGTGGGTGGAGTTCATGATGCTCTCAGGCTTGTTCCAGGGGATACCGAAAGTACCAAACATGCTATAGAGCTGGAGGGCACCGACAAAAAGACACGAGACTGATGCGCAAAGAGTTATTCTCGACGCTAAGAGGAGTGTAGGTCGTGGCAGACGCTGCGGCACTTTAGGTGACGTGATGTGTAGAGAGACAGTGACCGCACGGCGCATTTCAACCTGGAAAAAAAATAGGTATTTAAATGCGCAGGAAGAGGGGTGCATACCTTCTTGGTGAGGAACGTCATCCTGCTGCGAAATTGACGCAGTGCGACTACGGTGTGTGCCGAGTCTATCTTTGTCTTCCGAGAGGGTCGGCGTTTGACTTTGACTGACCGTGAAGGCGTTGGAAGAAGAGCTAGAAGACGAGGCTGTCATATAACAGACGTGACCAGGTTCGCTGATCTATGTACAGTTTAATAACAAAAGGTGAACAGAACTGATCAACTGATGCCAACTGAATTGATACTTAGTTGGTTCTGTTTGTTGTTCAACTGATATCGGTTATTTCCCTGTCCTAGCCAAGCACTCCTTTCGTGCTTTCCTGGAAGTAATGTCAATTGTGTCTTTTTGATAATATTTAAAAAAAAAATGAAAATGAAATTGAAACTGACTTTAACTACAACTCGATATAAATCAATGAAGCCCCTCGAGTCTTGGTCTATGTTTATGAATAAATGAAGAGCAAAATACTAACTCCAGTTATTCAAAGAACACATGTTAATAATCAATACATCGCATTATTAATTACTATTACAACCGGGGCTTGTTCCGACACAGACCAAAGAAAAACACGAAAAAAGCCAGCAAGCAGCAACTTGATGTAACCAAATGAAACGAAATGATCCAGAGCTTCCGGCCTTCTGCTCGAGTCCCTAAAAAGCGGTTTACGGAAATTTAAACGAAACGCAGGAATAAATACCCATTCTTTTAGTATTCTAATATAGTATTACCCTTTTACTCAGTACTAAATTTAAAAAAAAAGAAGTAATTAACCGTATTTTCATATCCAGATAACGTTATATTTTGCATCAGCATACGCTTTCCTCAGGAGCCAAACGGTTCTCTTATCCGGGACAGGGGGGCTCGAGAAACTGGGGAAGAAAAGGGGATCAAGCGAGGAACATGCATGAATTGTTTCTAAGGCAAGGACAGGACCAGGAAAGCCCTTTGCTAACTTCTCAACATTTGTGAGCATGGTGCTAAATTCACTTCCAAAGCAATCGTGCTAAATTCACTTCCAAAGACAAGAAATACCACAACACGCTTATTATCACGAACCAGACTTGCTTGTTTGTGGGTCCGTTTTCTTCTTTACATCAGCGGAAGTCTGCGGTATCGCAAGTAATTCGGTCACTTTGCTAAGCGCCGCTAACAAATTGATTTTAACCGCTTTCCCACAATCAAGTTCTTCTGAATGCTGATTGCCAATGAAGGTTTTCTGTAATTTTGCAACAATGACGCTTGTGCCTCACGGTAGAAAACTGAACTTTGAGAAACAGCATAGACGTCTTGCCAGTGTTTCGTGTCCCCCCCCCCCCCTCCTCCAGAAACACGACTGAAACGTCACACATAGACTCTCAAAGCACCTTGCAACAATTCCTGATTCAGCTTTTTAGTTTCTTCGAAATCATTGACTTGCAATGATCTATGCTAGGGCTTGTCGTTTAGATCTTAGCTCTCAAAAGGCTCTTGCCTTCGTCGCATAGCAGGGTTAGAAAGTTCATCCCCTTGGATTCGTATCGTCTTGTTAATGATTAGGGAAGATTGTAGCTAAAGAGGTTACGGCCTTCAAGTTTCTGGGCTTCAAGATACTGTGTTCCGCCACTACTCTCCTGAATTCCCAAGCACGGTTTCTGTAAAATGATGCAGGAAGTTCGCTAAAGTGGTTTGCCCGCTCATTCCTCAAAAGAGCCGGCGATAAAAGGAGATCGTAAAATACCCCAAAAATCTGCTCATGCTTGACCAGTGTTGCCACTTTTCTGTGATGGAATCTGTGACATTTGGCCGCAAAACTTATTACACTCTTGGCGCCTTCAAAACTGGGTCCTTTTTAAGAACAGTAACACGAAGTATACCGCTTTATCAGCTTCTTATTTGTATACCTCAACTTTTTTACTTCCCTTTCTCATTTACTGGTGAGTAACCAGTATAACAATTCTGGCTCCCGTTGCCGACGAAAAAATCTTTGACAAATCGCAGAACTCTGCGACAAGTGGCAATACCGGATTTGACCCAGAGTGAGATGGAAAAATCTGCCAACCTAAGCAACTCGCCAATTCCCCTTATCATTTCTGACAACACCATTAGTTGAGGAGGGGGGGGGGGGGTGCTGAGCCGTGATCGATGGAGCTTCAGTGTCGTTACTGAGACAAAACTCTGCCGAGCTCTCTTTAATGTTAATTTGATGCACGATCTCAGTCCCTACAGTCATTTCGCCGGTCACGCAAGTTAAGCCTGCCTTTATGTATCTCGGCAAGGACCATTAAAGCCTGGAGACACTCCCTAAATCGTTCATTTTAAGTCAAAGTGAACGTTCCGCAACTTTGACTCAAATGGCGGCAAGTGTTCCAGCCAGGTCACTTTGCTAATTCAGCAAGGAGACATATATTACAGCTTCCGAAGGTTCACTCATCAGGATATAACAACCATTCGGTGAAGCTGCTTTGCAACTGAAACCGTTTCTCATTTCCTTTCCTTTGGGACTTTGAGGTACTTTGTCACAAATCACTTGTCTCAAAAGACTCAAGAGATATCGAGCCTCTCGGCTGGCAGAGGAAGGGAGGGGGAAGGCAACGTGGCAGTGATTCCTGTATTTTCAGTCCCACAACACGCTGAAACAAATCTGGTTGTCATGGACGGATTATGAACCCTTTTTCTGAACAAAATTAGGATTTAGATTGCCTGAGGAACTTCTGTTAATGAGGTTTGGAAAAACTCTGCAAGAGAGAACAGGTGATGTTTATCAGTTAATAGTGCAAGTTTTTTCCAAAGCTATACAGTTACCTTGACAGTTACTGAGCAAACAGACGGATAGAACAGTTAAACATGCCACTAGGTACACACACCATTCAAGAATTTGATCCGGCAACGGACCAAAGTAACAGTGGAAAAGTCGATTTGACAGAATAAGGAAGAAGCAGCTTCATACGACTGAAGAAAGATTTGAGGGGCCAGTACGCAGCCGACTTTCAAAGTCCGCCCACGGGTTTCCGTGGGGTTGGGTTCCCGATTACGAGTTTCCTGGGTTTGGATGGTACTGACGGGTCACACTTCCAGTAAGATATATTTTTGGAGAGGTCCGTCTCTCTCACCCAGCCACTGTCAAGCCATTCGAGGCTTTTCGCGCCCAGACAGGTTAGTACAGTTTCCCTTCCTGTCTTTTCGGACACCAAACGGCACGAAGAGATTGACGTCATATGAGACAAAGTTACACGGCCATTAATACTGATTCGCCTAAACGAACAGTTCGTAGGACTTGAAAGTTATGCTTAGATTACGGAACTACAATAGTTCCAACTGCTACTACCTCTGTTCCATCTGTATGAATGGAAATCTGATTAGCCTGTCTCAAGCCCAGGACAAAATTTATGCTGGTCGTTTGGCCATGGAACCAAAACAAGCTCAACATTGTAGCTATAAAAAGTAATAATCCAATGAACGGCGGGCATAAAACAATTGGATACCAAGTTTGACCAAGATTGGCTATAATATTTCGTATGAACGACCGTAAAACTTTTTTTTTTAGGCGAACACAGTAGTCATGCGGGAGCAAGATGTAATAAAGAACGACGATTACAGGTCCCCGACTGACCAAGACAGGTTCAGGTGGACAGTTTAAAAGATTAAATCGCAACACTTTATAATGTCAATTCCGGTAGGTATCAGGGGTCTCTCAGTTTACCATGGTTTAGGCTACTCGAGCTGGGCATCCACGTAAAGCTGGCAAAGTTACGAATACGGTGGCGGAGTGAACGCTGGACCAGTATACAAGCTTAAAGCTAAAAAGCTTAAAAAAAAGCTAAAGCTTAATTTTGATTCTTGCTGAGCACTGAAATAATTCAATCGTATTCGAGTGACATACTGCCTTACAGGACCCGTCCTGTCAATAACGCCAATGCCACCTACTTCCGTAACTGCATTCTTTAATCCTTAAGCCCGGAGAGCCAAACTTTTACATTCAAAGCCCAATAACGATCAGGAACACTCATTAATCATTGCACTTGCCATCGTTTGCGATTTTTCTTGCACATTATGCTCCCGGCGTATGTCCGCGTAACATGCTATTGATGCGTAAAATCGATTATCTTAGTTTGCCGATTTTTTGCTAGAAGTCGGAAAAGGCTTAAAACCGCCAAAGCCTTGGATAATTTGCATTTAACAGAGCCTATTTTTAGAGCATTTGAATAGCTTTGAATATTGGAACATAAACTGTAAACAGTGCGAGGTGTGCTTTAACATTTGCTAGGCTGTGCACTACAGACTTTACTGTTTATTTGTCATTTTTTTTGCTCGGCATATTTGGAATAAGAGCAGCGGTCGCATAAATTAGCCTGCCGCTTAGATAACCCTCCTGGCTTTAAAGCGTAAGAATTTCATCTAGCCGTGGTCTTAGTCAGTGTTTAAAGCCATTCTGATACCTAATTTCTTACAACACTTTGCTATTCCAGTTCGACTTGCAGAGCCCAAGTCCTAAGACTGAACGAATTAAAATTTCAAGAATCAGTCAAAAGACTTTGCGGAATATTGTGATTGGCAAGGTTCGAACCGATACAAAAAGGAAAACGAATATCTAATCAATGCTCAGTACTCAAACAGTATGTCCCGGACAACAACTAGCCGGGACGGTGTATCTAAGTTAATACAAATTGAGAGACCCATCACGTCAAGCCGATCCCTGGATGCATATTCAAATTAAACAGTCCGTGGTCGAGCCCGATCTATCAATTTAAACCTGGCGGCTGTTTTGTTAACCCACGAATTTGAAAACAAATTAAGACGTTCGTTATGGACAAGGGCAAAAGATTTGTTTTTCTCTGTCCCAAAGCCCATCAATCTCGGTCTGACGATGGACGGGTTCAACGAGTGTAAATAATGTCTCAAAATTATCCTACTTTTCCCTATTCAATTATCGTATTTAAAAATCAATTTCACTAACAACCCTTTCGGGAAGAAATTTGAAAATAATTTCTCACGCGATGAATTGATAATGTCCCACTTAACGAACAAAGCAGGACCCTTTAATATTACCCATAGAACAATTCCCAATGCAGTAGCTGTGTTTACAGGAGGGCGGGGGTATGGAGGGGATAATGCGTGGGGTAACATCTGTCTCTTACAACGACGCAGAAAACAGGCGACATCCCAAGTTTTGTGATGTAAATTTCTAGGGAATCCCAGTCTGGAATTGGAACCCCAGCTGTCTTAGATACAAGTGATTCACTGCACTAATCTTCGTTACCACACAATTTCAGGAAGTCCCGCGCTTCGTATTCTGGATACGGTCACCCAACAACTATCTGTGAAACTATACATCCATGTCAATAAATCACTTCCTCGCCAGGAAAATTCCCGACCACACCTGAAAAGCTTCAAATAGTTTCTACTTAAAGAGCACGGGACAAATTTCCCATGTCAATAAATCACTTCCTCGCCAGGAACATTCCCGACCACAAATGAAAAGCTTCAAACAGTTTCTACTTAAAGAGCCCGGGACAAATTTCAGGATCATGGTCTAAAAGACGGCTGGAAGATTCGTGACAGAGTCTTGACGGTCGCCTGTCTGGCACTTCTTTGTGCAGAGCTGCTGAGAGTCCAGCAAATCTGAGTCCGAGACAAGTCCAAGTCCTTGAAAAATGTATCTCGAGATGAGTCCAGAGTTGAGAGCTCTGGCGGACGGACAGCTCCGTGAAAGACGAGTCCGAGTCCTTGAAAAAGGCGTCTCGAGACGAGTCCGAGTCCACCAGCTCTATCTTTGTGTATAGTCGGGAACTGGCAACGGTAAGGAAATAACTTGGCGACTCACGATGTGCGGTGGAAGCTCATGGCGGCTGGATGTTCTCTGTAGGATTAATTATCAGTTCTGCTACACGGACTCCCTTTATGAGCTCTCCGTTTTTAATTGCGAGCCTCGGCGACACTAGGGACATCTCATTTGTTAGAGGACTGCCAGACGTCTGCGAACCCAGGAAAGAGCCAAGTGACCGTATTCGGTATTTATTTAATTTCTATCTCTCTTCCCGGGCGGAACATATAATCTCACACAGATCTCTTTCCCTCGTGGGAATGAACTTGGGGAGGGCAATCAGAAAAATAAAACAAGGTCTGAAAGTAGAGTTGACTGCGCTACGCTTAGAGGAAAAAGATAACTCGTTGCAAATAGCTGGCAGGACTTAGCCCCAAGACCCAAGGTCCAGACTCCGAGATTACGGTATAAAAGAAAAAAGGGGAATATCAACTGATACATTTTGTAGTTTACGGTACAATTAGCAACCGATCGGTACTAGTTTCACACGCGCGTTTGTTGATGAGATTCAGATGATTTCTGGGGACATGATCACCGTTGAAGAAAAGTCCAACATATTTTTAGACATCCTTATTTTCTTTTAAAGAAAATACACCGAAAAATAAATGACTAATATTGCCAGCTATTTTTAAGCCTTTTTTCCAGGTGTAGTATTTTTTCTTATTTTTCTCATTACCGCTGCGACTTCTCCTGTGAGGTGGACTGAGAGTATGGTGGACTCTGGAGGATTGACTGAAAAGATTTGAATATGATAATGGAGTCTGACTAACAGTGACGGCACTCACTCGTGTCTGAAATCCCTGCTTGAACAAAACCGCTGCAGAACCCCAAGGTGGGTGGACTAGCACTTCTGGGGCTACTGACCACCTGGTCGTTTCTAATTTTCAGACACTAGCAAGATGCACCCTAGCAACTTCCCCAGGACCTTGGGGGTTACAGCCTAACTTTTCTTCCACCAAGCCTGAAGCAAGAAGTAGCTGTTTTGAAAGCAGAATAAGAATTCACTTTTTTTTCTTCTCGTCTAAATGTATTATGGCACTAAACTCAATTTCGATTGGCAGTCCTAATACAACCACCAATGTAAAAGACAACGACTTCAGTAAAATTTTATGCTAGAAAGCGGTCCTACTTTCCCGACACGTTGGGGGTAAAACTGTTTTCAAATATCAACGCATTAAATATCCAACCCAGACCGAAATCGACATTTTCATAACTCAAAATCTCATCACCCTAATAATGAGGGGTTTACGTGTCTTTTGGCCATCAGACCATATTTTTGCTGTCCCATCTGATGGGAAATAACTGAACAATACTTCGAAGTGTGGCTTCAAATGAATTAGGATCTTTTCTTGTTGATGTTAGCGATCCTTCACCTTCGAAGGTTTCCTAAGGACTAGACCCGAGGAAATGGCAGATGTCAAAAACTAGGATATGCCTGGCTAAGCGGAGACAGGAATACGGAGTTCCGTCAGCCTAAGCAAGCCTATATACAGGTTGGGTTAGCTAGAGAACGCAACTCTCATGGGAGGATGACCTTAGGCAAGATTGGATTACAGTCATTATTGGCAAGTTTGGTGTTTGATATTTGGTGTTCTGATATTCCCTAGAAATTACTAATGTTACACAGGAAGCTGTCAGGATCCTCTTACTCCCGATTTTAGCCACACCACCCCCTCAACCCCTGTTTGCGGGCTAGTACATTTGTGTGCACATTTATAGCTATTTTGTGTTTCCTTCCTTTCTTTTTGTTCTGCACTTTGTTGGGATCCCAAAACGTAAGTAGAGGGGATACCTATGACATCGCAAAATTTGTCCGTCTATCTGTCCGTCCAACCGTCCGCCCACCCGTACGTCTGTCCGTCTGTCTGTCCGTCCAACCGTCCGCCCACCCGTACGTCTGTCCGTCCGCCTGTCCGTCAGTCAGCACGACAACTCTCGAAGGGAATGAGATATTTTGATGAAACTTGGTGTGAAGATTATTTGGGTCAAGTGTAAGGTCAAGTTCGTAGATGGGCTCTGTAGCCCTACATTTAGGGATGGGGGAGGGGTTCAAATTAAGGGACAAACAAAATATTTTTAAACAGCTAATGCGATAATCGATTATAGAGTAAGAAGACATGCTGAACACGAACATGCAAATTATTTTCTCGTCCGACAAGTAGTTCACCCGGAATCTGGCGAAAACCGGAAAGTTGGTTAAAAGTAAAAGTTTCATTTGAAGTTGATTAAATGTTTGATTTAGAGGTAAGAAGACATGCTGAACACGATGATCAAGACCATTTTCTTGCCGGACAAGTCGTTCTTCCGGAATCCGGCAAAAACCGGAAAGAGGGTTAACATTAGAAGTTTCATTTGAAGTTGATTAGATGACAGATTTAGGACTAAGAAGGCATGTTAAAGACTTGTATGAAAAGCATTTTCTATCCGAACAAATAGTTCGCCCGGAATCCGGCCAAAACCGGAAAACTCGTTAAAAGCGAAAGTTTTATCTGAAGTTGATTAGATGACAGATTTAGGGATAAGGAGACGCTGAGTCTGTATATGACATTCACTTGTCACCCGGACATATAATTTGTCCGGAATCCGGTTGGAACCGGATTTTTTGTGTAAGTTAAAGTTTTATTTGAAGTTGAGTCCTTTATAGGGATAAGGAGATACGCTGAATTCGTTTCTGAGTTTTCTTTTTCTGCTGGACAAGTAGTTCGCTCACAATTTGGCCGAAACCGGGAATTTGGCAGAAGTGAAGCAGTAAGTTTCGGTCAGTACCGTCAAAATAGATATGCCTGATAAAGGTATATCTGAACTTGGTTTTGTTAGATGATTAGCCTGGCAAATACTGGACTGGCGAAGACTGGATCTGGCGAAGGCAAGACCTAGTTGTCTGGATCAAATACTAGATTTTTGGGATCCCATCGAAACCTTAGGTCTTGTTTTTCCTCTGGAATTTATAGGTATTGAATAAAATATCATACTAAGACAGGACAACCTTCTCCCCCCCCCCCCCGGACAACCTGCATGGAAGATGTATCGTTTAGTTTTTATGTTTTTTGTTACAAGTTATTTACTGTGATTTTGTGTAAGATAAAGAATAACCTAACCTAACCATTACCTTCTTTGCCTTCTACAATTATTGCCCAGGTATAGGACGCTGTCGAAACGTTAGAAGTTAAGGCTATACTTCACATGGCTTTGTCTTCGATTCACGGAATTAATGTTCGGCTAATAATACGTCTTATCTATCGGTCGGGCTTGAACTCGGCTTCAAAACGTCTTGTTCTTCATCCGGTGGTATCTAGTCCGTTGTTATTTCATCTACCTCATTTTTTCTCATTTTTTTTCATCAGTTCACTACTGTACCCGGCGAAAGGTCTGCTGTCTATCTCAAATGGACTCGAAAAGAGACAGTTCTCCAGGGGGTATAATAATAGAACATGAATAACTAGAAACTAAGACTGAATATACAGTTTTAGCAAGAACTTTTATAGCTTGTTGATTTGTTGTCCTCTTTTAACTTGGTGGCAGGAACGGATGTACGATCAGGATAACCAAGCAGTCCTAAATTGCATAAAAGGCTACGGCCTGTAAAAAAGCTTGTCCACAATAATGGCCTTGGAAAGCCTTTTCTGCTGACTTTTTTGTTTGTCGTCATAATATAATAAATTCATCAGATGTTTTTTGGCGGTTTTCGGCTCTTCCTAGCAATGCTTGTTATGCATATAACATTTCATGCATGACATTTGTCACGATAACAGAATCGTAGCTGACGTATCCGTTGTAAACAGTGTTTGAATAAATGTTTCAAAGTCAGCTTGGGCTCAAAGAATATTTATGCTTTTTCAATATTGAGCTTGTGCACTCTGATCCGAACAGGAACCTTAAAGAACCCCTCGCATTATTTAGTCTTCAACTTACAGTATTTTAAAATATTTGAATACTTTAAAACTAGGCTGGGCTTTCAACAAATAACCCACGGTTTTGGCTGTTTTAAGCTTTTCCGAGACCCGTTGACGTATGGTGAAAATAGGAAAACAATTGACATAACCGGTTTTTCTGATGGAAAAACGCCTCGCAGGCAACCGTCGATAGCGTGCAACACATCGAAGGTAGCAAAACATGGCAAGTGAGAAAATCAGCGTGGTTTTGTTCGAGGGGTTACAATGCACTGTATGAAATTGGAATCTCTGGGCTTAGAAATATATGGAGGGATTATGGAATTAGGTTTAACTGTTTAACACATTATCCATACCTAGATGAAGCGTCAATTGCAGCGTCGATCGCAACTCGAAACGTGCATATCTAGCTGACCCATCATCCCACAGCTTTGAATTGAAGTATTATATTCTGCATAGCCCGAGCTTTTTTCACATGAAAAATTAGAGCCAAAACAAAAGAAAAACAACGTGAGAGCCAAAACAAAAGAAAAAGGCACATCCGTCAGCAGGCTATGAAAGAACAAAACAAAAATTATGGTCCTAAGCTCGCCGCGATTCTCATCTCGTCCCCACGACCCTCCCGCCCCTAATTTAGCCATCAGTAAACGAGAAGTCGACGACGGACGAACAGATTTACAGCCTTGGCTAGCTACCCTTTGTTCCCGTCTAAAAGCTATCGTTGCTAATTGCAGCGTACAGCAGCTTGAAACCGAACTTGGTTTAAATTTGTGAACAAAAGCAAACCCACACTTTACATGATTAGCAGTGCGTAGCGAAATGACGATCAGATTCCCTTCGAAACCCGTCCCGGTTGGCTACTAAATAAAATCCTGTCGTCTTGAATTACCTGTATGCCTCGGGCGGCCTTTGAAACAGGTCCAAAAGCGGCAAAGTAACCCAAGCAGAGAGTCAAAATCCACAAAACGAAGGCAGCCTGACTAGCAAGGTGCAGTGAGCCGATGGTGGTATAGCCCGCGGCAACGTCAACGCTGACGGTGAGGAGGAGGTGGAGGGAGATGATGACAATCGACGTTCGCAGCTGCTGCAGTTTCCGAGGTAAGACCTGAGAGGAAAGGGTTTATTAAAGACAGTAGAAATCCCTGTGATCCCACATCCCTCCCGTAATCCCTTTCTTTGTGGGGATCAGTTGATGTTTCGGGGAATGACGGTTTGTTGTGAAAGGGAAGCCGAACGCGGGAACTACGACTAAGCATGCAGCCTAATCCTGGAAACATAATGTGCAAGGATAGCAACGGTGAGTTTGCCATTACAGAAAGGTTCGGTGTAAACTGTGTGTTGTGTTTTCATGTGGCAGGTCGGCTGGCTTGATAAATAATCTTCGTAAAAACAATACACTATCAAAATCCAAACTATATGAACGCTGCACAATACTGGTACACATATCGGTACCCGGTAACTTACTTACATTCTTGCACAATATTATTTCTAGGGGGTGCTATCAGTCTACTTGGTCCTACAAAAAAATGTTTCTTTGAAGTGAAAATAAGAATATTCAATGACGCGCCAGATACTCCAGCGATACTAAGAGCTTCTGAGAATCCATGAATTCTAGTTCACATGCGGCAAAGTTCGAATCTATCTGTTCATTAGGTTATTAACTTATTCTTCTAATTCCATGTCAAATCAGAGGACAACCGGAAACTAATCAACCTGGATTGCTGAGCGGGTTTTAGGGAATTTTTTATTATTTATGCCGCATGCTTTCTACACAATCATAATTTCTGTGAACAACAGGTATCCCAAGAGTATCGGATGTTGTGGAATATTCCCGAGAAGAAAACGTCCCTTTAATTGCGTGCCAAATTTCCTCGTCCTAGCTCATCTGGAAGTATCCCAACAAGCACATGTTTGACCAGAGTCATGCCGACGGACAAAACGATCGACATATACGGCCTGTATCCAGGAATTAATTATATGTAACCGTATGCCTGCGGGTCGGACAAAAAAGACATACATCAGAGGGGAAATCCTATAAAAATGATTATTTGTTTATTTTTCGGCGGGGGGGGGGGTCAACCCCCTACCCCCCCTGGATATGGCCCTGGACGTATGGCATGTGGGCCAAAGGCTGCAAGTGCCATACAAATACGGGTTCTGATGAAAAGCTTTAAATTCGAAAACATGCTATTTTTAAACTGTTTTTATTAGTGAATTCGGATTCAATCGGGGCTATTTTTCATGAGGACTAGGGACGTTTTGGGAGTAAAGGCTCGTGCAGAAACCCCGAGCGTTAAAATCTTATCTGGCCAGGCCATGTCGGGTTTATTTAGTGAACACGGAACAGCCTACTTGCAAGCGAATTTCATTTCCAACCTTGCCCTACGGCCAGGTCCTTCCTTATCCAGGAATTTGTTTCGGGAGGGGGGGGGGGGAGTTGCCCGCTGATCGGATCAAAAAGTACAAAAAAGACATAGATCAGAGGTTAAAGCCTATATCAAGGTGAACCTGACTGACAGAAGATAAAAGGGTGATGGATTGAAGTAGGCCCACTGACGACAAAAAACTAGGCGAGGTAGCTAACGTATGAGGTAAACAACCGGGGGATGTATCATTAGCAACATTATCTGTGGCGCCAACTTTCGGAGAGGGGGCCGAGTGGCCTATGTTCTGGTATCAATGGCGGGATCAAGCGCTTGAGGAAGGACAAATTTGCATGGTTAAAAGTACTCCAGTAAAGCCGACAAGCGAAACTGTTTCGCCATGCCCTGTCGTAATAGCAAACATCAACCGTTCTAGTGTCGTAAGATCGTGCATCCGCGTAATTGTTTATAGGAGGTTCCGTAAACGCTGATACGTGAATAAATGCTAATGTCCCATTACCGAGTTCTGACAACTGAACAAACTGATATTTGTATAAAATTTATATTATATTATTTGCATCAGAGCCACGTAAACTTCGCCTAACTTCTTCTCTCGGACCTAATTGTAAGCCTAGGCTAAGTATTGGGCAGGTGAAAAAAACAACAACAAAAAAACATACACCGTCTCAAAACTGGGATAATACCTCAGCTCTTGAGTCAACAACAAGACGGTTAAAGTTTAACTGAACAGGCAACTTATTTTTACATCTTAGATTCAAATACATTGAATTATTACAACACCTATTGGGGATTTTCATTCTGTCCACAGTAGTCTTCAGTAGGGACGTTGGGAATGTGGACGCTTTCCCATGGTGAATCCGTCCACAATTTGCCCGCGAAAATCCCAAAACTATCACTATCACTAGCTAGCACTAGTTTTTGGCACTGCAGACTGCAGACACTTCTTTGTTTATTTGATACACAATTTGTTTACTCGTTTGCTGCTGGTATTGTTGCCAAATGTTCCAGGCACCATAGAGATATCACAAAAACGGGAAGAGCGGCAAGCACAATGGGATAATCGATTATTTGGAAATATCAGAAAAACAAACTAACGCTTTTTCATCGGGTTTTCAAGAATATTTAAGCGAACAAGTGATGGGTAACTAGACTGTCGTATCCTAGCCCTTTTCGGTTAAACTTTAATAACATGTGTAATGTAAAAACCCTTTTTGCAGGTACATGGACTATTGACAAATGAAATTACTTAAAATAAGTAGGCAAACCACTAGTAGACGGAACTTTGGTAATAAATAATAGCTTACTTCCCCTCCCCACTTTAATTCCTCCGGTGGAAGCACTGGCTGGAAGCAGGGACATAAAGTGCAACAAGGAAACTTTTAAATGGAACTTATGTTTATTAATTTCTGTCTCGAACCCGGTTTTGATGGCACTTGCCCTTCGGCCAAGTGCCATATAGCGATCGCAATTTCTGTCCGTCCGTCGGTCTGTCGGTCTGTCGGTCTGTCGGTCTGTCGGTCTGTCGGCCTGTCCAGGTTTTGCTAGTTCGGGCACTTCCAGATAAGCTAGGACGATAAAACTTGGCAAGCGTATCAAGGACCCCAAATGATTAAGTTGGAAATAGTCACTTCCCCGATCCGAGCACCGTGGGGGGAGTGGAGGGAGGGGGAATCCGGAATCTTGAGGTATTTTTAACTTTTGAACGGGTGATCGGATCTCGATGAAACTTGATATTTGGAACGACCTCATGCCTCAGACGACCCACAATCCGGACCGGATCCGGTGACTTTTGGGGGGAGCTGGAGGGGGCAACCGGAAATCTTGGGAAACGCTATGAGTGGAGGGATCGAGATGAAACTCGGTGGGAAGACACCTAGCAAACACTAGATACATCATTGACATAACCGAGCCGATTCGGGCACTGTGGGGGGGAGTGGAGGGAGGGGGAATCCGGAACCTTGAGGTATTTTTAACTTTTGAACGGGTGATCGGATCTCGATGGAACTTGATATTTGGAAAGACCTCATGCCTCAGACGACGTACTTAAAATCCGGACCGGATCCGGTGACTTTTGGGGGGAGCTGGAGGGGGCAACCGGAAATCTTGGGAAACGCTATGAGTGGAGGGATCGAGATGAAACTTGGTGGGAAGACACCTAGCAAACACTAGATACATCATTGACATAACCGAGCCGATTCTGGTACTGTGGGGGGAGTGGAGGGAGGGGGAATCCGAAATCTTGAGGTATTTATAACTTTTGAACGGGTGATCGGATCTCGATGAAACTTGATATTTGGAACGACCTCATGCCTCAGACGACCCACTTAAAATCCGGACCGGATCCGGTGACTTTTGGGGGGAGCTGGAGGGGGCAACCGGAAATCTTGGGAAACGTTATGAATGGAGGGATCGAGATGAAACTTGGTGGGAAGACACCTAGCAAACACTAGATACATCATTGACGTGACCGAGCCGATTCGGGCACTATGGGGGGAGTGGAGGGAGGGGGAATCCGGAACCTTGAGGTATTTATAACTTTTGAACGGGTGATCCGATCTCGATGGAACTTGATATTTGGGAAGACCTCATGCCTCAGACGACGTACTTAAAATTCAGACCGGATCCGGTGACTTTTGGGGGGAGCTGGAGGGGAGAACCGGAAATATTGGAAAACGCCATGAGTGGAGGGATCGAGATGAAACTTGGTGGGAAGACACCTAGCAAACACTAGATATATCATTGACATAACCGAGCCGTGCCTACTCGTAACAAGTGCCATATCAGCTCGTAGCTCTTGTTCTTCATTAGTTCGGAAAATCCTTGCTTACTACCCCGTCTATCTTTGCCGTAAAAGAACTATCCGATTTGCGGAGCCTCTCTGTGATTTTAGGAAACTTTTTGCGCAAAGAGATCACATTCGACCAACTCACTTCCGCCCATTCGTTACTGAACGCCCTTATTTTAGTATTGTCAATTGTAATACGCTTGTATTTTCTTTGTACTCTATCTCGGAAACGTAACAACCCAAACAAAACAGCTTTCATTTCTAATACATTTATATGAAATATTTCTCGAAATTCTCACATTAACCGACATAGAGGAAACGCCTCGAGCGTAGAAGAATCTGTACCAGTCTTAAGCTCTCTTCACATTGACTTAAGAAGCTTAAGTGGGCATTTCACACTGGCCTACTTAAGAGTCTTCAAGTGCACTTAAGCTTTCTTACGTGATACGTAACGAAAGGAATTTTTACTTAAGAAGTTGAAAGAAGTTCAACTTAAGACCTTAAGTTACGTAAAATAATAAAATGAACTTAGTGGATGAGAAAATCATCAAGTTTGTTGAGGAAGAGTTTCTTTTCAGTACCAGATTGAAAGATATAAAAATAGACCACTGAAAGCAAATGCATGGGAAAGCTTTGCAAAGAAAATCAGTGATGATCTGAGGAAAAACATATACAGGTAGCTCAATCTAGCATTTTTTTTTATGGCACTTGCTCTTCGGCCAAGTGCCATATACCGATCACTTTTCGGTCTGTCGGTTAGTCCGGTGATCGCGAGTTAGGGTACTTCCACACAAGCTAGGACGATGAAACTTCGCAGGCATATGAGGGACCCGACCAGATCAACTTACAAATAATCACTTCCCCCATCCAACTTTCCCCGGATCCGGGAGTCCGGAAACTATAAAGCAAAAGCGGAGCGAAATGTAGCAAATAGAGCGCTGCCCAAGTGCAGGATCGAACCACGGATCTCTGAGGCGCCAGTGCTCTACCACTGCACCAAGACTTGATGTATTCGTGAGCGAATGGGGAGTAGATATGGTTCAAAGATTAAAGTAAGACCAAGTGGTCAAAACGAAAGTGGTTAAACTAAACAAATCTTGAAACGCTTCAACATAAGCTAGGACAATGAAACTTGGCAGGAATATCAGGGAACCGACCAGATTAACTTGGAAATAATCACTTTCCAGATCCGATCATAGTGGGGATGGGAAATCCGGAAACTATTAACATGCATCATAGTAGGGATGGGAAATCCGGAAACTATTAACATGCATAACTTTGGAAAGGGTAATCGAACATGCGTGAAACTTGACATGTGTCAAGGACAAGTGTTTCGGACACTCAGTTTCAAATCCGGAGCAGATTCGGTACCTGTGGAGGGGGGGGGGGGGTGGAGGGGGGGGGGCACAGGAAATCTCCTGAAACGTTTGCACATATGCTAGGAGAATAAAACTTGGAAGGCATATGAGGGAACCAACCAGATTAACTTGGATATGATCACTTCCCTGATCCAGCCATCGCGGGGGGAGTGGAGGGATGGAGAATCCGGAAACTAGAATCATACATAACTTTGGAACGGGTAATCGGACTTGCATGAAACTTGACATGTGTGAAGAACAAGTGTCTCAGATTACGATGAAACTTGGCAGGCATATTAGGGACTCGACCAGACTAGGTTGGAAATAGTCACTTACCCGATCCGACCATCGTGGGGGGGAGGGGGAGGTGATGTAATCCGGAAAATAGGGACATTCATAACTTTCCAACGGGTGATCGGATCTTAATGAAACATGATATCTGGAAAGATATCGTGTCTCAGATGTCTCATTTCAAGTCCGGACCAGACCCGATGAATCTGGGGGGGGAGTCGGAGGGGGGAACCGGAAATCATGTTAAACTCTCAGAGTGGAGCGATCGGGATAAAACTTGGTGGTAAGAACAAGCACAAGCTCTAGATACATTACTGACAGAACTGGACCGGATTCGGACATTGTGGGGTGGAGTTGGGGGGGGGGAGGGTCCGGAATTCGGGCGATCCGTAGTTAATGTACTTCTATGTGGGCTAGGACGATAGAACTTGGCAGGCGTAAGAGGGATCCGACCAAATTAACTTGGAAATAGTTACTTGCCCTATCCGGCCATCGTGGGGGAGGGGGAGGTGGCGGAATCCAGAAAACAGGGACATGCATAACTTTCGAACGGGTTATTGGATCTTAATCAAACTTGATATCTGGAAAGATCTCGTGTCTAAGGTATCTCATTTCAAGTTCGGACTGGATCCGACGAATCTGGGGGGGGGGGGAGTCGGAGGGGAGAACCGGAAATCGTGTGAAACTCTCAGAGTTGAGTGATACGGATGAAACTTGGTGCGAAGAACAAGCACACGCTCTAGATACATCACTGACAGGACTGGACTGGATTCGGACACTGTGGGGGGAGTTGAAGGGGGGGTCCGGAATTCCGGCGATCCGTAGTTAGTGTACTTCCAGGTGGGCTAGGATGATAAAACTTGGCAGGCATCTCAGGGTCCCGACCAGATTAACTTGGAAACAGTTACTTGCCCGGTCTGACTATCGTGGGGGGGGGGAAGGAGGAGACGGCGGAATACGGAAATTAGTAGCATGCATAACTTGCGAACGGGTAATCGGATCTTAATGAAACTTGATATCTTGAAAGACCTCATGTCTGAGCATGTCCCATTTCAAGTCCGGACCGGATCCGATGAACTGGGGGGGGGGGCTGAGGGGAGAACTGGACATCTTGTGACACGCATATAGTGGAGCGCTCAGGATGAAACTTGGTGGGAAGAACAGGCACAAGTCCTAGGTGCATCAGTGACAGAATCGGAACCTATTTCGGGTACCGAGGGGGGGGGGGAGCTGTAGGGAGTGTCTGGAATTCCGGTGATATTCCTACTTTCATCCTTTTATCAAGCCTTACAAGTGCCATATGAGCTTCCAGCTCTTGTTTGTTAGTCAGTAGTTTCTCATCAGATTCAAATAATTTAGCAGCTGTGCTGTGCTTCACTGTTGAAATTAAATGAAATGTTAATAATTATGTAAATAAATGAGACTTCATACTCTGCTGATACAGTAGAAGTAATATCGACCTATGAAATAGGCCCTTCTGTACCCCTATATGCCCTCCTGCAAACATAGGCTATGTTTACTTAATGATTTTATATATACCGGTACTTGATGATTTATTACTTAATATTAATTATATACTTAAAGGACACCTGAATGAAGAGTACCAAGTATCATCCCTATCTGTATGACTTCCGTTAACATTGCCTGCAGAAAACCCAACTCAAATACGAAATAGTGTATCCAAGGTATGATTTTTGGTCCATTTTGCATCTGTCCTTATTTCAGTACCGAACAATTTTAGAAACGAACAAATGTCTCCAATCAACCCAACTTCTGGAATATTTTTTAACCAGTGAAGTCCAAACGTATATCTAGAAGAAATTCCAAAAAACGATCCGGCCAGCGCTGTACAAGATTTGAATGAATTGCACTTTTTGTCTTGGAGTCTGCATGGGCAAACCTCCAGAAACAAAGATCCCTATTTTGAAAACGTCACGCTCAGGAGAAGAATGCTCTCCGAGGCCATGTCTGTAAATGCATTCTACATGGTGTGTTCAAGTATGGTTTCATTGTTCAGGTGTCCTTAATTACAAATTTACTTAACTTTCTTAACGAAAGTGATGCTACAATCAATCAAACGTAACGTAGGATGGACTTCGTCCAGTCGGAAGGCGACTCTGTCAGTGTGAATAGAATTAAGCCGTAACTTAAGTACTTAACGTAAGGTCTCACATTGAAAGGGACTTTACACCTACAAAATATACTAGTTTACACAAGATATGATACCCAGCGAAATGACACCGCATTAACATACTTCACACGACAAGTACAGTTGTGACTGGCAAGAATTCAGGCCTTCAGGGTTGTAGCCAGGAGTTCTTTTTTTTTTTTTTTTTTTTTTACCAACTAATGACATATCTGTGGTTTCAAGAAAAGTGCGAAACAATCAAAACTGTTTTTGAAATTCACTTTGGCACCACTGCAGAGCGTTCACCGTTCTCAAGCTGGCTAATTTGCTATACAACTCTTGATTAGCTACTTCTTGACTTGGAATACAGTAAATTTCAAAATGTAAGCCAGTACCAGTCCCCTCGTGAATCCGTTGAAGGCAATGTGTCCGCAACTCCTTAATTTCGTCTACATACATGAATGTGGGATGTTATTTGGACTTTGATCAGAACTTGCAACGTTCCAAAGAGCTCGGGGGAGGGGGTAGGAAGGGGTTTAAATGTTACCGAGAACATAAACTGGAACGAATAGCCCACACGGTTACGTTACATCAAACAATCGCACCAAGACGAAGAAAATAATGAATACGCGGTAGGGGGTTCGTCGGACTTCAACTGGAACACGCGACACACTAAAGAGTTCGGCGGGGCTTACTCACTACCCTCAAATTCAGGGCAGTATGCATGGGGCCTAGAGGTTTCGACCCCCCCCCCCCCCTCCGAAACATGTGTGTGTGTTGTTAATGAATTGTAGATATAAGAATTGTTGATATTATCGAGTTTTTAGTTTGGTGTGAATTTCACCAAATTATGATTTTGTATTGTTGATAAGTTTAGATTAGTTGACATGTTACGTTTGAAGGTTTTACTTAGAGTTTTATTGTGAGATATATGTACATTGACCAAATGAATAACATTTGTTATAGCCGTTTTTAATTGAAAATAAATTGAATTTAAAATTTGAATTGAATTTCATACAAAAATAATCGTTTTTATAAGTTTTTTTTATAGGCCTTAGACCTTTGATCTGTGTTTTTTTTGCCCTTTCTGGTCTGACCTGCAGGAGACCCCCCCCCCTAAAATAAATTACTGGATACGAACCTGCCCTCAGTATATGAGGAGAGAGACTGTAACCAAAAAACTACATGGTTGGGTCAAACAACGTAGATTCCTACCAAGACGCACAAGATTTAAGAACTAACCGACCCGTGATAGGCTAGGAAAAAGAAGCTTCACATATCACCGAAACATTTGCTGTCCTGCAACAAGTCATATGGATAGCTGTATATAAGCTCTAGTGACTAAATATCCAAGGGATCATTAAAGCACTCCTCGCACTATTTAGTATTGATGTTCCAATATTGGCTGTTTTAAGTTTTTCTCACAAGTTCGTTTTTCCAACTTGAGCGGCTTTGAGCCTGAAGAGGACCCTTGCCAAGAAGGGACCAAATATAGCTCTAATAAAATTCAGTTGACGTATCCGATTTGCACTATAAAATATGATTCGCAGTCAGCTTGGGCTGAAGGAATATTTATTTACTGTTTTAAGTTTTTTCCTAAGTACATTGACTTCTAGCAAAAATTCAGATAACCGGTTTTACGCATCGATAGCATGATCCGCGAACAGTCGTCAGGAGCATATCGCGCATGGGAAATAGTGAATCGTGGCTAGATTAGTGAGGTATCGTTAGCTAGATGGCTTAGAATGTTTCATATAAAATCTGGGAAACATTTAAAATTAATGAATGCAGTTACGAAAGTTGGTTGCACTGGCATTATAAACACGATGGGTCCTTTAACATTCAGCAACGGGCTGGAGATTAGGAGTCACACTCGATGATCGCGATGCAGAATTGCAGACCACTTGATCTAGCGTCTAAATTAGTACCTTGTTTCGACGTGGACGTCGAACGAACTACATCTCCAGTGCAGTGTCATCTAGAGAGAAAGACCAATGTTCGGCATCGTCCGTGATAGCAACTCGATAATAAACTGAACTGAAGTGAAAGCTATCTGCGCAACCGGCAAGTGAAGATTAATTATAACCTATAGCAGGTTTTAGCACTTACTACGAGGCTATCCCTGTGACTTTTATTTAGTTAAGCCAATCACAGATTCGGTATTGTACAGCTTACGCGGTCAGAAGTGTTTCTGGATATCATTGGGAAACCCTGCTAGTCGACTGCCTAAGATGCTAAGTTGTTCTATACAAATAACCAACCGTTTGTGAACGAAAGCTAAATCTTGGGTGGGCTCATGAGAGAAGTCTCTCAAAATGGCCCGTAAATTGGGATAAGTGCCTCTTCGAATGACGTATTTTCTCCGAGAGAAAAGCTGGAGGGAACCGGGCCAGTCTCAACGTACTTCTAAAAAGGTGCTAAAATATTCGCAAAGAAGAGAATGGAACCAACGTGAAAAGCATAGACGAGAAAGCGGCGCTTAATTGCAATTTGGACAGAAAACCTTATCTACACTGGATTTTGGCCCTGTCACAAATCACATCTGGGGCGAACGCAGTCGTATGTCCTTACATTAAACCATCAACGACTTCTAATTCGCGTTTTCCTGCGAGTTCTCCACGTACTCTATCTCCACTATACTGCCTCGAACGGCTATTCTCCCCATCCCCCGCAGCGTGGCATATCGGTCCATAATTTTGCAGCGTCTTCCTACGAACTCAAACACAGGTATGTACGTACGCTACGGGGACAAGCGGCCTTCTACTTTCTGGAGTTCGGGCATTGTTTTAAGAGCTAGCGAAGCGTGGTAAAGTGATAAGGATGAATGTATGGAATTTATCCTAAAGCTGAAAAAGTAAAAAAAAATGTGAAGTCCGGAAAATACAGAAAAAAGAAAAACAGGATCACTACCAAGGATGCCGAATCAATAGCTATACTATAACATTTTCCATACCGGAAGTTCGCTTTGATGAAGGATTGTTCTAGATAGATAGAAAGACGAAAGACTTTAAATGGCTATGTGCGGGTCAACAAAGGTGCGTCTTTCACTAGACCTACACTTTCAGAAGTTTCATAAGAGACAACACAAGGGTGCGCGGTTTCAACAGACAGTGCGTAACAGATAACACTTGGGATGCTACGTGTTGTGCTTGAAACGTTATGCATGAGATTTATGCATAAAAAGAATTGCCAGGAAGAGCAAAACACTCGGCATCGGCTGACTTTTTGTCGGTCGTCATGATGTCTGATAATTTCAGCAGATACTTTTTTGGTAGTTTTTCGGCTCTTCTTGGCAATGATTGTATGCAATCATCCCAAGTCTTGCCGATTACGCGCTGTCTGTTTAAACCGCCCATACTTGTGTTGTCTATTATGAAACTTCTGGCAGTGTAGTATTAATAACAATCAGCCACCCTGACCCAGATAAAATAACCGAATTGGGATTTAAATCTGCAAGCTGGGCTACTAACAAAAGTTTACAAAATATTTCTTTCATTTTTTCCGCAAACATTTCATTTATTTTTCGGGTTATTCATTGAAAGTGAAAAAGGTCTATTTCGGTATGATAGTTGCACCATAACTAGAACGTTTGTCTCTCTCAGTGAAAATATTGACAAGGAAATGTTGAACACCTACCTCAAGATCAGCAGCCTTCAGCATTGAAAGCAACAGGATAACATGCGCAGATGACAGGCAGGGGAAGGCAAAGTCGAACAAAACCAGTGCTGCAGCAGGATGGATCAGCCTATCCGATGCATAGGGATCATGCAGCAAATGCGCCACTCTCAACAATGGCACCAGCGTTACAAAGGCCAGTATCGTGGCACTTGCCATTCGCGGTACTAATCTCACACTTATCGATGCAGCAAGCTGCACAAGGGACGTCACTGCATAGATAGCGACTAGTAAATACAAAGCCGTTGTTCCGTAGATATGCACCCTCCAGGCTAGCTCCCTCTGTGAGTTATCATCTGCCCAAGTGGCTACGGGAACATTGGCGATTATAGGTTTCTGAGGGATCTCATCAGTAACAAGATCTGGATACGTGTTGTTCGGCGTGGGAGTTGTTTCCGGGGACTCAGTCTCCTTTGGCACGTTTATCCGAATCTGCACATTATCCTCCACTTCAGCCTTCCGGGTAGCTGGTTCGGTTACGATAACGGTAAACACTTCTATCGGCGTGGTCTCCTTTGTTCTTTCACTATTAGTGACTATATTCGGTTCTTGAAAGGGGTCTTCACGGGGCTTAAACCCGGCAAATCCCCATTTGTTCAAATCAAATCCGATTTTCGGCGTTACTAGCTTTGGCAATATGTTATTGTTGGTCGCCTCCTTAGGTTTCTCTGTTGTTGTCGTTCTCTCAATCTCTTCTAAGGCCTTGTCTATAGATTTCGGAGGTGCTCCTAGCGCCACTTTACTAAAGATGGCGCCAATGGTGCGCTCAATCATGCTGGGTTTGTCGCCACGAGAGAGCGATGCGAGATCGTGGTACGAAAGGGCAGGGGCCGGAGGGGAAGTGGCGTTCGGTCGGCGCTGAGCAGACACGCTTTCAGGGCTTGCCGAAGAGCACACGCTGGTGACGAGCAGAATCAGCACTAACCCGAAGCGGTTGATTTTTGAGCCATCCATGTTGCATCTGATTAGTTTCTGGAAAAGCGAGAAGAAAAAGTTAAGAACCGACTAATCCCTCAATTTCATTTCCACGTTTACACCGGCTTTGTCTGCCACGGATAACCAACTCTCGCCAACCCCAACACCCCTTTCTTTTGCTAGCCAACCTTTTGCCCGCATCAGCTCCTTCGGGAACTTCACAGACGCGACTAAAATTTGTTTGCCAAAACTCAAATATGGTTGTTCTTGTTTTACTACTTTCTACTACACTGCAACAGTGTTCACCGGCAGGTCATCAATATAATTATTTGCAATAAAGTGGATGGGGGGGGGGTACCGTATAAGGAGCGGAGAGCGACTATGTATAGTTATTACTGACTACTCAAACAACGGGAAGTTGTTACAAGTGAAGGCCAGTACATCCATGGGATGCTCACTCCATTTCTTGATGGACACCGAAGGTCATGTGATGACGCCAAGTTAATTGAAAGCTAAAGATAGTGGTTCTGTACAAATGAACACTCAAGAAGGGAGACCTTTGAGGACCGTAAGACGAGGACTGGACTCGAACCGAAACATTACTTTCCCTTTTCTGGCAAAAGCGGAGTTCTTCCCCATCTTCAAAGGACCAACCGCGCGGATAAGATTAGAAGAACAATATAGCCTGAATGAGTTTACTGTTACAAAGGAAAGGTAACCACGCAGTTTTGAGGGGAGAGAAGCTGCCACTCACTGCGCTGAGGGCGGAAAACTAAAAAAAATAGCACAAAATAAACTATGCGTAAGTCAAGACCACGGTCACGTGATTAATGTTTCCTCTTGCGTGAAACACAGAATAAATGTTTGCTAAAAATAAGATGTCAAAGTCAACAGCCATGAAAACTCTGTAGACATTTCACGATTTCATATCCTTGTTTGACATATCACTCAGTTTGTTGGTAACTGTGCCTCAAGTCTGCGGCGCGTACCATAGTTACACTATAGTGGTAACAGGCGGACTAGGTCATCATCGTTTTGAACCGACGGTAGGCTACTGCCACCTCATTCATTCTACAAGCCATTTGACGGACATCAATGAAGACTAGAGCTGGGATTGTTTGTTCAACCTGAATATTATAGAGTGGACCAACTCCGCCATAGTTCACAAACTGGTCTAGGAATCTCCGATCAGACCATTTGAAGAAGATCCTGACCCTTGCCTTGTCCTGAATCCTGATCAAAGCACAGCTTGCTTTCACCAGGCTTGAGTTATACAGGGTTGATTTATTTCTGGCCAGACACTACTGATTGTTAAAAGACGGCAATGATAAAAAGAGATATACTTAAAAAGAAGCTTCTAGTCACATCGTTGGATTGAAATCGACTTAGTTGTCTGAAAGGACCCCTCTCACTATTTACTCTTCAACTTACAGTATTTTAAAATATTCGAATACTTTCAAACTAGGCTTTGCGTTTAAAAAAGAACCCACGGTTTTGGCTATTTTATGTCTTTTCCGAGACCCGTTGACTTACAGCGAACACAGGGAAACAATTTACATGACCGGGTTTTCTGATGGAAAAACTTCTCGCAGCAAAACACGGCAAGTGAGAAAATAAGCGTTGTTTTGTTAGAGAGGTTAGAATGTACTTTACGAAATTGGGGTCTCCGGGTTTAGAAATTTATGGAGTGATTATGGAAGTAGATTGAGTTTGTATTATAGGTAAGACAGGTCCTTTAAGGTTTTAACGGCTTTTAAGGATAACCCGGTTCTATTTAGCGATTATTTATTTCTTTTCTTCTAATTTATTTGTTGATTTCGGCGAAAAGAAGTATGATACTAATATATTTATTTATTATATAACGGAATACCCTATTCTTGCTGGCTCCACGTCTGTTCACTTGTTTTCGAGTGGGATCAGCGAAATCTGTCAGCATCCTATCCTGGCAAAAAGTCTGGGCACTGAGAACCTCCATATACGCAACAACTCTGGCAGAAATTCACTACACAATTCGACCAAAACCACTGAGCAGTCAACAACTGAATACCTAACCTCCCATCCATAAACAAACATCCTCTCACACCAAGGCACCATTACCAGAATCGCCAGTTAATAAAAGACAACGCATCAAAATGCGCCTTTAAAACGTCCAAGAGGAATTTTATTCATCGACTTCTCAAATCGTATTCCCTAGCGATTAATAGCCGATGATTTGCATAGCGATCGTCCGCTCATTCCAACGAGACATTATACAGCCGGACGAAATTCAGCGAGGAATTTAAGTCCATGCTTCTCATGTTAAATTTCTTGATCATGAAGAATACTAGAGAGGCTAGAAACTGGACAAATTTTGCAAATCCTCAGAGGGCAATAGTTGGATATTTTACATGCCAAATAGCAAGAAAACAATTACCGGTAATAGAAAAGACGAAAGAAGATGGTGATACGAAGAAACTTTCCCATTTCATGTCTTTCTCTTACTTAAACCAATCAGAAAACAATTTCAATGATTTTGTTATGATTCGTTGAGCTCATAATGTCTTTGGTTCCTGAGAAGGCTACCTTGCTGCAGAGCAAACTTATAGTTTTATTTTGCAACTGATTCATTGAGATAATATTGCCATTGGTTCTCACGAAGGGCACCTTGAAACTTGCCTCAGGAGGCTCCCGGATATTCCTCGGAAGCATCCGACCAAAAACAAATAATCACAAGAGCCTCCGTCTCCCCATCTCTGTAATACGACCATGGGGAGTCGAATATATTCTCATACCCTACCCTATGTAAACGAGCGAAGGGTAGGAGAGGAGCTATGCAGAACGTCATAATTTAATACCTCTTAAAAGAGCAATATCGCTGCAGAACTCCGCAGAAGAAATGTCCTTACATTAACGCCCTCTGAGTCTCCCTTTACAGCTGATTGGTTCTCTCCCATTGCTACGTCCCGTCTGACTCGCTGCAGACCGGGTTCTCCACGCCTGCACGCATCATGCAGTTTTTCATCTGGTGTGCGAAGCGGTGAAGAGGGAAGTAGACGGGTATCAACTGAAACCTCACAGCAAGTACCTCCAGCCGCTCAGTTTTGTCGGGGTGTTCATAGTTGCTGCATGGGACCAAAGACGGATGTTCTATTGGATTATTTGGTCTTGGTTCAAAGTTTGACTATGAATGTTCTTGGTCCAGAAGCCTGTGCCAACATATTCAATGGATATCTCCGAAAAGGAAATAAACCTGGAGGAAAGCTCTTCTCTTTTTTTGCTTCTTCTGATTAACCTGGAGGAAGCCCAAATACTTCTTATCCCGAAACAGAGTAGCCATTTTTTTTTCCTGACAAGCTATTAGCCACTAATGCTGCTTCCCTTAAGCTGAAGTGTCAGTTTGGTGCTAACAAAACGTGACTCAAGCGATATCGCTGAGATGGCTTGTCCTCCAGTAGAACTAATCGAACTGGTTCAGCTGTTTTTGTGACTTCCGGTCTACTTTCTAAATTCGACAGAAAAGTGCAAGAAGCAACCTCTAAAGGCCATAACCAGGTCCAACTCCCAGGGGGTGGGACCCACAAGAAGCGCAAGTACAACCCAGCGCCAACAGATGAACCAAGTTTCAACTTGATATGTGTCATTGTTCACTCACGGGTTATGAACTCCAATCAATTGGCAATCTGGGACCAATTGTTCCTCAGCCGCGCGTGGGTGGGTGAGTTGGTACCTCCAAAAGGCTAAACTAGACCACAATACTCACAAGCGTACTGAATTTGAGCTTGATACATGCTCTGGTACACGAGTTATAAGCTCCACACAAAACGGTGAAAAAGAAAACCAAAATTTAAAGCTGCTACAAAGCAAGGCTGGATTACTCAAAGGAATACTGCACTAAAAAGTACAAAATAGGTTACCAACTTCAAAATTTATTTCTGCGCAGTTCCAAATGGGTCCTAACTGTCAAGAAACAAACTCTTACTGACCTAGAACCTTGTTAGGACTGCACGGAAATTTTTTTTCACAATTTAGGCCAATTTCGAGGTTATGCAATCCAAGAACGGTGGCCACTATATAAGGAATATTTAAATCCCCAAAGTCTTCCAAATTCCGTATCACGATCCAAGTACAGTGTGGTCGAAAAGAAAAGCTTTTGCTGGATGCACGCCGATGAAACTAACTTAACTCTTAACAAAACTGCAAAATGTCGTCTTTATTTTCCATCATCATTCGCAAACTTTCCAACGCTTTTGAAAGTGATGTTGCACGGAAGTATCAGTTTACACGGATTCAAATTACTGGAAGGTTTTTCGAATGCATCAGTTCATACGCAATAACCATCATATTTCTTTCCTTTGTGGCAGATGGCTTTCCATATAAAATGTGAAGATTTTCGTGGTCAAATAACAACCAGAGCTTTGTCAAGATACACTTCACAGAGATATTTTGGTAAAGCAAATTCTGCAACAGTAATCCCGAAAGAAATTGCTTTTCACAATCAACTACGGTTGCCTTTTGAATGGTCAGGAGGTAAAACTAATACCAAGAAGAATCTAGGACTGTTCCTCAATCAAAAATGGATTGACTAAAAAGAGGCACGGCATCCATGGTTGGTCACCAAAAGTAACTTCGTACACCCTGGAAAATAACCCAAAAGTATCTCAAAGTAACCCAATGTAACCCAATGCAATGTAACCCAAAGTTACCCAATGTAACAAAAAGTAACCCAAAGTAACCCTGAGTAACCCAAAGTATCCTGAAGTAACTCGTACAACCCTGGTTCTTGGTGACCAACCCTGGCACGGCATGGCGCAGGAGGCACGAGTAATAAAAATATATTAGCAAGTAGCAGAAGCAGACGAGTAATAAGTGAGAGTTCGTAACTCGAAAGCCTAAAAGAAGTCACGTTAGAAAATGTTTCCTCCCCCTTACTCTGAAGCCTGAAAGGGTTTAGTCTTAGTACCTCTTTTAGTACTAGTGCCTCCTACACTAGGTCGTGCCGTGGCTCTTTTTAGTTGAACCCCATTCGTGATGATTAGTTCGGGCGGGCGCCTCTCGCCTCTATCAAGAAGAAAACAAATAAGAACAAGCCTTGGATATTAACAATTTACTCGACGTTCTCCACTTCCTCGTCTCCTCCGATGAAAGCGGACAACACAGATGGTGCAAACAGTTCATTAACAGATTAACACAAATGATGCCATCCTATATTCTTTTTACGACCGTATTTTTGCGACGATTTGGGACTCCGCCCGGCAGGGACTCCGTCATTTATCAGCGTCATTTCACAAATGGCTTTACCATCTCAGTTTATAGGACATATCAAGGTCCGTCCCCCACCTTTTTGGCGAGGCATGTTTCCAGAAAACTGACATTTATACACAAAAGGGACTATTAGAATTGACTGGTACAAATAAGATAAATGTCACATAATCAATGTCATCACCGCGAACCGGGAAACTACTTTATGGCTTTCCAATAGTCGTATATAAGGAGGGGAGATAGCCATAAAGGGCCTGGCAGGCCCTTCTCCATTTACCGATATCAGACGGACTTTCTGGCAAAGGACATCTCGACAGCACTTTGAAAGGCTCTGTTTTAGTAATTTACAGACAATGGCGACCTAGAAGCCGAAAGCCAACAGGAAACCACTTAGGATTCCGTGTGTTTTCAGAAAGAGTTGCCCCCTCTGCTCGCTGAGAGTTGGGAAATCACTCAACGACCCTCTGGCAAGAAAAGAATCGAGAGATATTTTTTAAGAAACGTGATTTATCATTAATGCAAATCGATCAATAGGGGAAGGGTAGCAGGAAGTCATTCCCCTACTAGTGAATGAAAGGAAGACAAAATTGATCTTTGTGTTCAGGTAGCCTAAATGCGTGGGACAAACAACGTCTTGACTGCATTGGCGAAGAATAAAATGATAATCGAAGTAAAACACAGTTTACTCGATACTCGCCTGTCTGTGGTATCTATGAATAAATGAATGAAGGTCCTACTGTGTCAAAACTTGATGAGCAATAAACTGGTTCATTCATTCTTTCAAAATATTTCTTCAGCCTAAGCTGACTGCAATTCAAGTTTGGTGGTCCCATACTGATTAATCAGTTGAAATTTTTATTCCACGATATCTAGGTTAAAAATCATACTACCGTTTACTGTCAAGAAAGTCCGTCTGTACTTTTCAGCTTACAAGACAAGAAACTTTTAAGCTACTACTGAGAACACTGTCACCTAAATTTACCTAAATACCCAGGTCCCTAGCCGAAGTAGGTGGGACCTTTCGGGCATATGCGTTGCTTCTCCCTACTTTACCATTTCATATTCAACCGACCCGCACTTCATTATATCACCTTGTCATTATTCGCTAATGCAATAACTGAATAATAACACATAACGGAGAGGGTATCATGATTAAAACTTCTGTCTTCTGTCAATCACACAAATTTGTACCCTCTCGGTATGTGTTTCATATCATGGAATGTGTGGCGCCACGAATTCAACGATCCTCTCATCTGATGCCAATTTTCAAACTACAGGAGTCTGGATCGAATTCAAGATGTGTCTGCGCCTAGGCCGATATAGCTGAGCGCCCCAGACCCAGCTGCACAGCATGCATTTCACATCCTTTGATGTCTACGCTTCTGCCAACGAGATTCAGTCCCGCAAAGCAAGCCTGGGGATGTGATCCAACAAAATTAATAGAAACTGACGGTGAATCACAACTCAAAGCACAAGCGATTTTGAAAGTGAGAATTTCTATCCGCAAACTCGATTACTGTGTGAAAAATATGAAGGTGAATGAGGAAGGCATGATTTCGAAGCCAATGAACCAAAACTCAATCGAAGCTAACATAGACAAATTGCAACTCAGAATTCTGCAGCGAAATCTAGTGGCAAAAAGCGGCCCTCTCCCTCTAACAACGGTACTGTGCCCAGAAAATAGAGGAAAGGAAGTCTAACGTAATCTCCTTGAGATCAATATTTCAATACTATATAACCCCATTTACTGGCACCAATAAGCATTACCTAACAAGAACTAAGGTACGTCATGAGACCTGACAGATTTCATATGTAATCTCTTTAAAAATAATAAAAACGAAGTGATATTCCTAGAATTTATTTCGGTAGGCCTACAGTAGTTGGGACTTTTCACTGCGGAAGGCAAGCGTTCTATGCGGCTTCATTTGAGGTGACAAAGTCCTTCTTCCCGTGGCATAGTCAAGAACGACTTTGCCACGGGCTTCAATTTAAGGGATCACGCCAATTGTCGGTAAAAATAAACTTTTCAGTAGGAGGAAAGCTGGCACGGGAGAGACTTGCCTCTGCCCTCTTTGCAAGTAGCAGGAGGAGAATTTGGCCCACTTCCTCTTAGAGTGTCGAGCGGCTTCGCATTTCAGGGTAATATTTGTTGGGAGTGGGTTGGTACCGTGTCCCCGTATCCTGAAATCTACGACACCAACTTCATCGTAAAAGCATGTACATATGTGACGAAAGAATTTAGGCTTGGGACAGACAGTTTAGCCTGGTTTACATAGTCAGTAAGTAAGTAAGTAAGTAAGTAATTTATTTATGACCCGCCATTTCGGAAAGGCGGAGTAAATGAAGAAAGTAAACAAACACATACAAACACAGAAAAAGACACTTAATTTTTAATCTTCGGTCAAGAAACAGTGGACGACGTCGTGAGCTGGTTGGGCCCTGTCGTCCATGATTTTTGAAAGCGATGAGGAAACATCCAAAAGGGTAGCCCTTGCATCTTGAATTTTGAACTTCTCCGTCAATGTATTCGATAATTGGAGCATCTGCTTTGCATGTTTAAAATAACATGATCTCATCTTTTTAATCTCCTTTTTTCGCAGAACATGAGTGACGCCAGAACGAAATAGTATAGAAGGAGCGCAGAAGGTGCTGTACAAATTTCCCAAAGCTTTACGATTATAGCGCCCCCATAGCATACTAGTTCTAGAGGTGTATCTGTTTCTTTGTGTAGTGAAACATGTATTTAATCTTGTATGGCTTTTTGGTTTAATAAACAAACATTATCATACGCAACCTTCCCCGTGCCAATATGTTCTTTGACTAGATCATATTATGAGTCGAATTGGAGCTCCAAAGCGATTCTCCCGCATCGGAAGGAGAAGCAGCCGTGTACAGCTCGCTTACAGTCTCTACCAGAAGACTATCTCTGTACAAATTTTAAGTATATTTAGTGTATTTTTTAATCTATGAAAAGAATTGTGTCATGTTTCTTTACATTATTTGTTTAAGTGTTTCAATATGTATATTTTACTTGTGTATTTTATTCATTCTCCGCTGTTACGCAAAAGGCGGGTCATAAATAAATAAAATAAATAAACAGAGTAAATGGTTATTCCACATGATATATTCTCGTTCGCTTTCTAGGTGTGAGTTTTTTTTTAAGCTCTTCATCCTATCTGAATTATAGGTTTTATTTTCAATACCAAGAACACATGATGTGTTGTTCACGGTTGTCCATAAAGCTAGGACACTAGCACAATTTCCCGGTAGTGAAGGTAGGATGTCACCAAAACCTAGATGTCACCGTAACCGATATACTAATTAATGTCAAAACGGGGAATCTGTTTCTGGTCTCCGACATACTACACAAACACGTACGGATTTCCGGCAGTAAAAGAGGACCGAAGACCTTCTCTGTCGGTGTGCGAATATAGGCACTGTTCCAAGAACTGCATGCAGCCGAACTGAATTTGCAAATTTTTCCAATTTCGAGCATTACCAGCTTCACAGTCCATCAAGCTTTACGACTTGCTGCAGACGACCGACTCCGACGTAACTTAATGCTGCTCCAATTGTGGGGGAACAAATTCGATTTTTAGAGACTGACAACAGATTTGGAACCTGGGCAAAAATCATGTTCGACTGACGACAATTTCCGCTCGAATTGGTGAATGCTAAGCAGGATGTTTTCCAATTTGTATCTGACAGGTAAGCAATTCCAACTTCTCTATTTAGACCTGATATCCCTAAAGGGGCCTGGGTTCCACTGTTTCCGGAAAAGATGTGAAAGACAGCGAAAAGCGGTAGCCGCAAACGGAACTGGATGGACTGCGGAAAAAAAGTACGAAAGATTGGTTATTTGCTCTGGTATTTCTTTCTTTCTTTTTCTTATAGGCCTACTCCGTCTCATGATTTGTAGCTATTGCAGATGGGTAATAAATATATGCATACCTTATCGACAAACCCGAACAGACGGACAGGCGAATATACTCACTTTTCTTAAAGATTCCTTGGAGAATTGAAATCTTTTTAAAAGTTTTGAAATCATTTTTTCAAACGATAGCGTTGGCCCAATTATATTTACTGAAGTCTGCAAAGAGGCAGATTATCACGTCCTGGACGAGTCATTTTATTACTTGAGTGCCATGGGACACCGTCCATAAAAACTGCAGTTTAGGAAAAAGAGGAAAAATGTAAAAAAAACTAAAAGTTTATTTGCGGATTTTGTTGCGGAATTTTTAACACGACAATGTTCAACTCAAAAATACATTTTACTTTATTTCATCCCAGCAACCATTGATCTGCAAAAGAAACATATTCAGCTGGTAACGAGAACGTCTTATTTGCTTGTTAAATTTTGTTGGCATATTTTGGTGGCCGAAATCGTCCAGCAAGATTGAAACAAAACTCTTTTACTGAAAAGTGTATTTTTGACCTTGTCGGTATCCCGGAAGGAAGGGGCACTAGGATAGTCTTCAGCGAACGCAGTATGATTATAGGTTGGATTCCGGCTACAGCATTTTTCTTTTTAGTATTTTAAGCCCATCTTTCAGTATCCAAAAAATTTCCTTCTAGCAGCTTCAGAATGAACTGAAAACTGTTGGCAGGACCAAAAATAAACAGTCGCCGACACAGAGATCCATTGCACCTAGGCAGTTAAAGCGCAACTCTTACTAGAAATGATTTCACTGTATTTGATAGTGCAAAACGGATACGTCAGCTGAATTTTATCAGAGCTATATTTCGGTCCTTCTTGGCAAGGGTCTCTTTAGGCTCAAAGCCGCTCAAGTTGGAAAAACAAACTTGTGGAAAAACAAAATAAAGAATCTACCTTGTCGTTAAATATTTCGTGAGAGCTGCTTGGACTTAAAAAGGTTGCTTTCATTTTGAACACGGCTGCTGTTTTTGCTCTCGATTGGGTCGTTGCGGGTACAGATTTGTATGCATTTGGGCTGACTTTGGTTTTGTTGTAGAGAGGACCTTCGGGTCTGAATTTCCTTTCGCTGATGATGCCGTTCCATGTTTCTGGCAGTGAATATTCGCCTGTGTCTCTGTTGATCCCTATGAAAAACCGTTCAGGGACCAACAGACACATAGAACGTGTCCGAAAGCTCCGAAACGAACGAAAATGCTGAATTAATTCAGCATTTTATGCAGCATTTCGCTTTTGGACTTAAATTTTCGTTGAATTAATGCAGCATTAATTCAGCATAAAATTCATCGACAAATTCAGCAAGAATGCTAAATTTTCGTGAAGAAACTGAGGAGTACGGCGATTCTCTCAGTGTTTTCGGCGGCAAACGTAACAAATTCAAAAAGACAACTGATAATTCGGCAAACGTACCAAATTTAAGACAACTGGCGATCATGGCCAACGAAGAAAGGAAAGATAAGAAGGTTTTGCATATCAGTAGCTCATCCATTTTGTCAGCATTGTAGAGCTAATTCTTTTTTCTTCTTCTTCTTCCTGACTTAAATTTTGGTATTCTAGAAGTGTCAGAGAAGAAAGAAAGATAACAGCTTTCGGACAAAAAAAGAAAAGAAAATGCAGCATTAATGCAGCATTTACAGCACCAAAAAGCTTTCGGACACGTTCATAGTCAAATACTTCGTGTTAGCGCTTATCGACTTTATCGAGCCTTCCTGTTCTCCGAAGCAGCGGCTGGGCGCAGAAGTTTTGAAAACTGAACGCGCCGTGATTAAAAGCTGGAAAACTTAGCAAAACAAAAAAGTCACAAACAGAGGATAGATTTGATGGTCTACAATGTCTTCCAAAATGAAAAAAAAAAAAAAAAAACACTTTCAGGCTTCTCAATACTCATATCCTTTTATGTGTGAAAGAGTTGCCAGGGGGCGTCGAAGAGCAAAGTTTGCGTTGCGTGACGGCAATACTCGGCACTGCCGAAAAAAGCGCTACAAATTCGTAGGCACAAAACGAAACAATGGAGAAAGGTTGGGATTGGCTTATAATTCCATAGGGGGGGGGGGGGGGGGCTAGGTATATTATAAAAGGAAGAATAAGCAAGAGGGGTCCTTTAACAGAGCCGGGCTTTTTGGTAATTTAGTATTTCTCGCATTTTTTTTTTCAGTTCAGATTTATTCGCCATACTATAAATGTACAATAATTACAATAATAATATAACTGCAGCAAAAACACTTTCACTATAATGTTGGTACGTCGACACCTCAATACAAAACGAGCAAGAAATTGTGAATGATATTCATGGCTTGTCGTTATAAAACTTAGTAAAATACGGAACACAAGTTTTTAATATCGCTCAGACGAGAGTTTATCGTTGGATACTTTGACTTTTGAAATGACAAACAGACTTACAAATGAAGTAAACACTTTTACAAACATTACGATTTTCACATTTACCAATTCTGCTCTTGGCCTTCCGAGATTGGGGAATAATCTGGATACCAATTACTGAAATACCGCCGGTCACAGCTTTGGCAATCAAGGGGGAAAGATATTTAATTGCAGGTGTGGCCAGGCAATAAAACAATCATTATGTAACTAAGTGTCTAGCCAAGCAGCAGACCCTATTCCAAATCAGCCACCGGAAATTTATAGTTTCAATTTCCGGCCGCTTTAACCAAATATGCCCCTTTACCAATGACATGTTTATGCTAGGGTCTGCTGAAATCCATTTCTAGTAAATGGTGGAGACTGCGTCAGCAGGAGGCCTGAGTGGAAGATTCCGTATTTGCAAAATTACAGTACGCCGTAATCCCCCCTAAAGCCACAGGTCGGCGGTGGCACTACAGTAGGTCTCGGCCAAGTGTGTTTCACTGCCACGATAATAGTCCAAAAATGACAGTTTGAGTAATGGTCTTGGGAAATTCGTTTCCGAAACTTTAAATTACCGGAACAGCTAATACGCGAAGCGTATAGATTCCTGGTGAATTGAGTAATTAAATACTACGCAGTGATAGACTTAATAACGTTTACGGCAGGAACAAATAAAACCGTCAATATCAGAGGTTTAGTAGGCTGGGCCGATCGCTTACTTCAATCGACATTACGGCAGAAACAAACTAAAAAAGTTTTTAGGGTTTTGAAACTTATCGCGATATGGGGAGAAAATAATGTTGCACTGGTAATCTATTTTTCTCAATTTTCTTGATATGATGTTAGTTGAACAATTTCTGCACGGTTCTTTAGTTCTACTTTCCGCTCTGGCGTTCCCTGCGGGTTATGCCATAATCTCCAATTTTTGTCATCTACCCACTAGTTTGTTTTTAACTTAATGGAAGACTAAATGACAAAGTTCAAAAGCGTCAAAACAATTTTTCCGAGAGAGCAATTCCAGGGGAAATTCTTCGAGCTTAGAAACTGGCCGTTCCGACATGAAAAAGACAACGAATGAGTCAAGTAAGGAACAAAAACAAGAAAATGTGAGATAATCCTTACACTAATAGTCGATACTGCGGCCTAAATTTACTTCAAATGCATGTCTGTCCATTCCTCCTAAACCTCATGCATATAAGGTTTGGCTCATATCACGGTCACGTTAACACTGTTTATGATTATGCGTGTAGTATGCAGGACAACCGGAAAATGCACCTTACACATCATATGCAATTTAAATCTACATTATCGACTCGTTATGCAAAATTTGAGGTCTGACAAACGTTCCAGTCTGCCATATGTCATCACATGTGCCGATTTGCATCTGGGTCGATCGATCAAGTTGGTGGCAAATAGCATGTTCATAACAGCATATTTCAACTCTGCAGCCTTATCAACTAGCATGATTTACAGACCTCACAATGCGTCGAGGAAAGATGTTCACAACTTTCCTTGTGTCACAACTGTCCGGCGAAGAGGTTAATCAACTATAGCCAGCCGACCACAAGCCAAAAGCATCGGCCACAATCGGGCGAAAGATTCAACCGAAAAATAACTAAAAAAAAAAAAATCCCAAACTGAAGATTCATGACCCCCATTATCATACTCTAACTGTACAGCTACTCATGGAGTCCTACTGGAGTCACAACTTTTGGCTGTTTTTGTATCAATAGGCTATTTTTGTTCTTTCTGCAGTTTAGTTATATTAGTTTCATTTACTTCCATGGTGTTCCGACCCAAGGCCACCTCCGAGTATTTCCTTCCTCATATCATCAAATTTTCTTGGCAACCCTTCTTCAAGAGGTTCATTCTTAACTAACAAACGTCGATTAAGTCCTCCTCTTTTACGGCTGCAGCGAAATCATCAAAATCACGTCCTAGCAATTTAGGGGGCTCCAAAATGAAACACTATCTCTCTGTCAAATCGGTTGGGCATTTTTCGCTTACAAGATAATTTCGTACGAGGGGTGGTCTAAGATTCCAATCAAACCACCTCCAACAAAGAAAATTAATATTCGATCATCTAAGGTGAGACAGGTCGGATGGGCAGGGCAACAAGCAAGGTCTTGATTGCAGGGATTTCAATTTTACGATGAACCTCTTCCCTCTATACAGAACTTGCCCTAAAGAGTCAGAGCAAAATGGCTACATCTGAATCCTGGCTGAATTTGCTAGTTTCTGGGATGTTTTTGCTTGCGCTGTATCAAAGGTCGGAGCTGTTTAATATATGATATGATATGATATTTATTTGTCTTCAAAGCCCAAAGGCCATAACAAACACACATAAATAACAACATGTAAATACAAAATAAACGGTCACACTACTACACTAAACCCCACTCAAACACTTTTCCCTTTGCAGACTGGCCACTCTGAGGAACCTCGCCAGGTTTCTTATATTAAGAAAATCCCTACTCCGCATAATATTTAACAACCACTTCCTCCCATGAATCCCTCCCTTAAAAATTTCCTCCCTCAGATCCTCAATTTCATCACAACCAGACATAAATTGAATTAGATCCTCATCTATATCATCACAGATTTGCTTGTTCCTTTTTTGCTTGGCTTAAATGGAACGAATGAATATGTTACGCAGCACAAATTAGTAAGCGCCGAAGGACAAAATCTTGGTTTTGTTATTTTTCTTACATGTTGTTGGCGATGTTTATGCAAACTAGTATTACAATATTTTTTTCCCATGGCCTTATATGTTTTTTTTTCCGTTTTTCCATTAAGTAAAATAGAATTTACAAATTATCTACTCTCCATTTTTCCTCTTACTTTTTTATTGAGGATAAGTTGTAAACCAGCTTCTTGGCCCCTGTTTTGCTCAGAACTACTTCATTTGTTCCTTGTAATGTCAGGTAGAGGTGAGAACGATACGAATAAAACACGGTCTGGTTGATCGATTACTTATTCACAAACATGTTTTCTAGCCCCGCTGCTAGACTGGATTCCTGTCCATTCACGTATCGTTCCCCGTTCTCTAATCCCCTAAAAAACATCCGAAAAACATACCAGGTGCGGCTTTCGCGTTGGTGTGAAACACGCAACACAATCCGCTGGCTAACACAATTTTTTCGAAACCAGACGCTGTGGGTCCTGCGAGGACCAGAAGATTATATCAGGCACGACAACCACGGCTGATTAAACTCGAAAAGACCACTCATTGGATGAAAGTCAGCATGGAATCCTTCTCAAAATTTATAACAGACGACAAGAATAATGGACATAAGCGGACAATGAAACCAGCTGGTGTACTCGGATGTGGAATGCGACGTTGATACAGATACCTTTTTTTGTCAACTTATAAGTGAATGGCTAATAGTCTGGGACTGAATTCTGAACTTTGCCACGTTATTAGGAGATCGACGGAAGTCCTAACTAACCTTGTAATCACTAGCTACTCTTACGCGGGCAGAAAACTCCAGCGCTCTACAGTCGAGCTTCGGATACAAGTTGTAACTACCCTTCTACCAGGGGATACCAATTCGTTACTAGAACCTACAAGAACAGAAATGTTCAAACCTACGACTTTCTACAAATAGTCACCATCGCCTCCCAACTGCCTCCTCCTTGTCCAATTTCTGCTGAAATTCACAGATAGCCCAATAACCACTTCTGGTACAAAGCTGGAACGCAGCCTATATATATTCAATTCCGACCATTAATCAAAATTAGGTGTCATTTCGAGTCGTGAAACGTTCGCCTTCCGGCTTTCAAGTCCCTGCTGATAACACGATGCCTTCAATGAGGTTGGCACCTCTGCGACAACGATCCATACAGGTATAGAGACCCGTAATGTACAGCTTTGCGCATTAACGCTCATTAGGGCAATGAGCTTGATGTTTAGTGTGACGCTTTTAATGGGCTCTTTGTGCTGCAGGACAGGTTGTTAAGATTGATGGCGATTGGATATATTTTTTAACGGAAAGACTGACACATCCGCTGCTGTTCTGGTCGGGCTCTTCGTATAAAAGCCATTTGCAAGAGTATTTCGAAACGGACAGATCGCCCCGACTGACGACATCTGCTTCATTTTGGTGGGAGAGAATCTGCGAGTTATGAAAAATCCAGAGATATTTTCGGATTAAAACCGTCCAAAAGACACTTCAGGTGACGTATGAAAAAGCATGGTCATGATGAAGTTTTGCGCTTTACGGGTTGGGACAGCAGCATCATAGACCCAGGACAACAACTTGGACTACCTACCTAGCCGACTCTATATGAGATAATTATGTAGATGGTAGTAGGTGACACAAGATCACTCATTCTTGGTGATTGCCATTTATGTGATATACACATTTGTTTGTTATACTTTACACGCGAGTCTGACGAATTTGCTAACACTGTCTGATCAGCAACTACTGCAGAAATTCTGGAAACATAAGGAACAAAGACGACTTCATGACCATTTTGTCGTCTTCGTCGTTCTGCGTTGGAACGGACGAATTCTTGTCAAGTTCAAAATTAACCAATAGCATAGAATCTAATTACCGAAAAAAGCCTGTGGGCCATGACAACATCTATGTCAAGTCTTCTGAAACTGATAAGGCATCGCCCCGAGATTTAAATAGCTTGTTTATCCTACTCCGGAAACCACCTGACGTTCCCCCGAATAGGACAAAGCAAACGACTTGCAAAGCATCGCGTGCCCTTTCCCCCCTTAACATCTCTACCCGCTGCACGAAGCCATAGCTTGCCATATGCTAAGTGCAATCAGCTAAGCTTTGAAGAAGCCGGTTGTAATCATCCAAGAGCCGACCCTGGTAGCTTCCAAATAATTACCGGCCATAAAATCAGGTGCTCGCTACCCCAATTGTAAACCTGTTTAAAATGCAAAAAACATCTTCACAGCGCCGGATTTCCGTGAGGTCTGCGTGGTTCTTCACACGGGGAGAAAATAAATGTAGTGTCACGCTTTTCCGATACTAAAATTACAAACCATTTCTGCTCCGTCATTGTAGCGTGATTGCTACCCTACTGCCGACAACGGGTCTGACATGTGACCATTAACTACTCAAGTAAATTGCAATTATGGAGAAAATCGCAAATCACTACAAGGATGTGTAATTCTCAGCTTGAACATTGCACCTTAAATCTCCGAACGATCCGTTATAGTAACGAGATGGCAGGATTGTATAACAGGACACAACGACCCGCTCTTGAACGCTAGGAAGGAAGCGTGAAAGCGTGTCAGCTTCTATCCCTGTTCATACATACTGCATGCATTGGTTTAGGTCTTCCGCAGACAAAAACTCTGAGCACTTTTGATGTAAATAAAAGCGTCAGGACTGAAGCAAAACGTTATGAAGCGTTACAACGCTGAAAATTAGTTTGAGCAAATCAAGGAACTAGCTTCATGTTTGTTAGCCATTGACAGCGGTTAAACACCCTAGGAAGGGTTAACATATATTCTTTTTCCTAGCTATCGGCGCGAAAATCGTCTACAGGTTCAATTCGCCCTTTTCTAATCCAGCGTTCCTAGAGGAATGAAGCACGATCGGAAACACTATTCCGAGTTCAGGCGTAGAACTGATCGCCTAAACAAGACTGACAGCTCAAGAATGTGTAAATTACTAATACACGATTGTTAAAGAAAGCTAAATTAAAGAAAAACTATAGTGAGATAAGAGTTAATAACAAAATTAAATTAACAATAATTGTAACGTCAACAGAAATAGGAACCCTAGCTTCGACGAACAGTTTCAGACGTCAATCTGGAATAGCCGTTCAACTGGAAAATCGCCAATTTCTCGAAAAGTGAACTCACACATCGCCTATCTTGAAGGACTTGACTTTATGTCAAAGCTTAGATGTCAAAGATCTAGGTCAAAGAAAGGGTCAACATATTTTCAGGAAAGAGTAGCCAGTCTGCAATATCCCACTGGTAATGGCTTTGCAGGAAACCTTTCAAATAGTAGAGTATCTTTCTGAGAAGCGAAAAGAGAAACAGTTCGTAGACTTCATTATCTAAGTCCCAAAACATCATTAGGTTACTGGACGAGGAAAATAAGCGAGACCTTGTACATGAGTCGGCGGTGATATACCTACCTACGAAGGATTAAATGGAGACTTGGAAGTTAAGGATCTGAGGAGTAAACTATGGCAACACGCATTCCGCTGAAAGCCACACAACCTGCACAAGTCCAACCAAATAACTTCGAAGGTTTCATTATTAAAAGGTCATTATAGGTCCTTTCAAGTAGCTGTCATGTATCACGACCAGGTACGATATACACCTGGTCCCGGACGTCAAAGTTGAAGTCGCGATGACAGAGGGAGGCGAGGCGAACATTTATTCTCAACAGGGATCAACCCTTTCGTCAGAAATCAATGTAATGACAGGGCAAGATTGTTGCTCTAAACAGGAACACTTTAAGAGGCTAGGAGAAGATAGGGGTTACCACTGCAGTGACAGAGCAACACCGTTAATCTACTGAACAGCAACTAAAAAAAATAGTCAACATCCACTTGTTCTCGATTTTTGCAGAAGTTTATGCATTGTTTTTTCTTTTAATAACTACAATGATAAGAAATTCATAACATTTTCAATCGCCGCTCTACACCAAACCTAACCACTTTAGCTCGTTTACGTTTTACTGGCGTAAAAGCGTCGTTCCAACCTCATGAAAGGTTACTACGCTGACCGTTCCAACTATCTCAAAATAGTAACTAATAGTCGCGTATTCCACTCGTCTAACAATAGTACAGTAGAGGTATGCTTATGTGAACAGTTACTTTAATGCGAACAGTGCAGTTTGGGGCTAAATGGTACAACAAAGATCTATAATACCTATACAGGTGCTTTCAGATCCCCTTAATTACCCACTTTGGCTAACTGGTAGTTAGCTTCAAACACAGCAAGTGCATGAAAATGGCAAAGTCCACTGTTAACAAACGTTCACATAAGCATACCTCTACTGTAACTAGGCTAACAATAGTAACTCGTTCCAATCTCGTGAAAAGCTACTACGCCGACCACCCTATAAACACCTTCGAGGTCTTTAAAGACGTGTCCAAGGCCGTATCCAGGGGGGGCGGTTAGGGGGTTGACCCTCCCCCCCCCCCCCCGAAACATACAAAAATAATCATTTTTATAGGCTTTTCCTTCTGCTCTGTGTGTTTTTTGTACGTTTTTGTCCGACCAGCAGGTATACGGGCCTGGACGCGTCCATAACATGGACATTAAAGTCATAACAAACTTTTTATCGTGTTTTTTCTCACCACAGCTGGCAGACAAAGAAACATCAGTCTGGAGGTAGCCGATATCGTAGCGGCGACGGAGAGTCCGACTAAAATGATGCGTTTACTGACTATATGGCTTCAACTGACCAAAAAAGTCTTACCGTCCGAGAATAATTAAAAGTTATTTTCTCTACAACTCCAGGTTAGGCAACAACAATCGACAATCCAACATTCTCATCATATCCAGCGTTGTCCATTGAGGCACTCATTGATACTGGTGAGGTCTAGGAGCAAGAGGAGCGACGAACCATAAGAGTGCCGAAAGGCGCTTCGTCTACGGAGCATGTTGACAGACCACCGGTAGCAGCCAGAGGCGAAAAGCTAATAGGTGCGCAGGCAAGACACTGGTAGTGGTAGGGTTGGCGAAACAGGTAAGAACGGATGAGTAGCTTCTCCATTGCTAGTTCTAATTTGCCAAATAGACAACTGAAATAGCTACACGACAAGCGTCGCGTGAAGTAGACATGGGCTGATTTAATTATCCAGTCAAGAATGTACTTGTAGCCAAGAAACACTAAATTAGTGTAACTGAAACGAGGCTGATGTGTTTGATGCAGACAAGATGGTTTCTCACGGTAGGTAGATGGTCACCTAAACTTCTTCTCGTGATTTGGATCTTGCTGGTAGGTTGGTGGATACCCTGGCACATCAGCGTCTCGCGAGGTCGACTTAGAGGGTAGATCTACTAGATGTCCAAATGCCAGCTATTTCTCAAGTGGTCTGGCTAGATATCCTACAGCCTATAAGAATTTAGTAGCCACACTGTCAAGAGTTTGTTAAACTTTAACATACGGTATGGATCCTTCTGTTAAATATCGTCAACTTGTGTTATCCTTCGATAACAAATAACATCTAAAACAGGTTAAAGTGTGTGTTTCCAATAAATACTATACAAGGTCACGCACAGCTTTTCTCGTCATCATTTCTGACATTTGACACACGAATTTGCCACCTGGTGTCCACAGCTTTTCACTAGAAATAGCTTTTCACGAAAACTGATCCGGATTTATTTTTATTTTTTAACACTTATAATTGCCTCGTCAATTAGGGAATCTCTTGTTAGCACTTTGCGCAGATTTACTTGTTTTTTTTTCCGAGTATTTTCTCTCGAAAAATTAAAAATAAATGCGCGCCATTTTTAAATGCTGAGAAATCATAGCGAACCAGAGGGAGCGGCCGCGGCGGCAGTGACAAAATCAGGTTTGGCCCGCCTGTTTGCTCACGTTAAGACTATTGTCGCACAGACGTATAAGACTTATTGTCTGGCAACCTAGGAAAATCTTGGCATACACTGAAAAATGAACAATTCAAATGAAATGACTGACATGGAGCGTGTTCCACCCTTCTAGCAATAGTAACTATTAGTTACTATGTTCCTTCCAACCTCGTGAAAAGTTACTACGCTGACCGTGCCAACTATCTCAAAATAGTAGCATAACTAATAGTCGCGTGTTCCACCCGTCTAACTATGATGGGTGAAAAGGCTCATAATGCTTGCCAAAAAAATTATTCAAATACTTGACAAATTTTTTTTTAACAGTTCTAACAATAGCAACTAACAATAGTAACTCGTTCCAATCCCGTGAAAAGTTATCACGCCGACGAACAGTACCTATTTGCTTACAACGCCCGGGAGCGTAGTAAGCGTGGTAACTACGATCTCTGTGACGTGATTAGCCCGACCAGACCGTGGCACAATATTTTGCCGAAAATTGAAAAATTGTTCCAGCCTTGACGTCAAGAAGCCAGGATCCGTGACCTCATGCGTCGTAACTAGGGCAAGTAGGGTGCAACACGTTCAAGGATTTGTAAGTCGCCATGTCAGTCGCCACGGGGAGTGTGAAAACAGTGGAAAGCAAGAAGGTTATCAAACTTTGATAACCTTATCAAAGGTAGAATCAAACTTTTGATAACCTTCTGTTAAACGTTATCAAACTGTTAGGTTATAAAAAAAATGTTATCAAACTTTTGACAGCGCACTTCCCTGCAACTGGTCTCACTGTGGTCTGACGGCTCACTCTTTGAATAACTAGAGCATATGACCGTTCAAGCAGTTAAACCTTCTGCCCGCCCGTCGGTTCCCAACCTTCCCACCCCTCCCACGGAAGGTCGAGTCCGGAAATAAGGATTTCCACAGAATCACCCAGGTCCCCAATATGTCAGCAGGTTTCATCTTCAAAGCCTAGAGATTCTGACACGTGATAGCTTAACCGACTGACCGAAACACCCACGGAAAACCGATTGAAACATCGCACTACAGACTGACGCTTCAAGTGAACTACAAAAGAAAGTGGATAGATCGGATCCGGGGTTATTCACAGAAGTTGATCAGCTGAACCTGGGCAGTATCCGGGCGTCTCGCCAGGACCAACCTACGGATTAACAAGTTAATGCCAACACTGAAGGAATTACATGTTCCCACTCCAGGTACATTAATAAGTTTGTCTAGGTGTTTCCTAATACTTTCCTTTGGATTTTAAGTTCATCCTCTACATTAATTGCGCTTTTGCAGATACCATGGTATCTGTTATAACTGGATCTGCAATTGCTAGTTTCTGCAGTTAGCGTTGTATCTGATACCACGGTCTAAACTTGTTTTCGCAGTGACCGTGGTATCTGAATATCAGATACAACGGCCGTATCTGGCCAGATACCACGGTAACTGCAAACACGTCTTTTGTTTGTATGTCACGAGAACTGCGAAAACGACTTTAGACCGTGGTATTAGATACCGTGGTATCCGCAAAAACGCAACTATTGGTTATTTTACCATGACTGTTGTCATTAATCATTATAATTTTTTATTGATAAGTTCTAATGTGATCTGAAAGATAATCCTCATTTATGGGTCATACTGGGATGTGTAATTCAGCAGTTCGCTCGATGTATCATGATGTTAGTCTACGTGTTGGACGCAAAATCAACTATAGTCGGCTTATCGCCATTTCAAGTTTGTATGGCACTTGCAGCCTCTGGCCCAAGTTCCATATACCGATCGCAACTCCGTCTGTCGGTCGGTCTGTCCGGATTTTATGTCCCACATGTTCGAGTTAGGGTACTTCCAGATGTGCTAGGACGATGAAACTTTGCAGGCATATGAGGGACCCGACAAAACTAACCTGGAACTAATCAATTTCCCGATCGACCATCTGCGGGGGAGTGGACGGCGGAGGAATCTGAGAAATTTAGAGCAGTTTGTCACACTTTTTCGAGTTCGGGTACTTCCAGATGTGCTAGGAGGATGAAACTTGGCAGGCATATCAGAGACCCGACCAAACAAACTTGCAGATAATAAGTTTCCTGATCCGACCATCTGGGGAGGAGGGGAGGGCGGGGAAATCTGGAAAATTGAGTAGTGCGTAACTTCGGAACGGGTGGTCGGATTGGAATGAAACTTGATAACTGGGTAAAGGACATATCTCTGATGTCACATTTGAATTCCGGACCAGATTCGGTAGCTAGAGGGAGTTGGGGGGGGGCGGAAATCTCGAGAAACGGTTAGAATTAAGGGATCGGAGTGAAACTTGCGGGGAAGAACAAGCATCTGTTCCAGATAAATCGTTTACATGATTAGACTGGATTCGGACCCTTGGGGGGGGGGGGGAGTGGAGGGGAGTTTTCCTGAATTCTGGTGATGTCAGTTTTGGTGATTTTCGCGACGACACTTGGGAGACATATTTGGGATCCGATCAAACTGACATGTAAATTGAAATTTACTCGATCCGATAGTCGTGGGGGGAGTGGAGTGAGTGGGAATCCGGAATATTGAGTTATGCGTAACTTTGGAAGGGGTGATCGGATTTGAGTGAAACTTAATAATTGAACAGAGGACATTTCTCTGGTGATGTTTTTCATGTCCGGACGTGATCCGACAACAGATGGGGGGGGGGAGGAGAAGACCAAAAAATATGTGACTGGCTGATACTGGAGAGATTCGGATGGAACATTTTAAGAATAACAAACAAAGGCTCTGGATAAATTGTTTACATAACTGGATTTACTCCGGCGACTGTCGGGGAGTTTGAGGGGGGGGGGGGGACGGAATTCCGATGATCACGAGTTAAGGTACTTCTAGATGTGGTAGGACGATGCAACTTGGCCGGAATATTACACATTCGACAAGATTGGCTTAGAAATCGCCACTTTCCAAATCCGACTATACCTTAAAGTACCAATCTTGACCACAAAGTAAGAAAAATACTTGTAAGCGAAATATACATTTTCATGACCCCCATGAGTCCATTAACATTTTTTCCTCCCGATTTTTGCATACAAATGAAGTTAAAGCTCCCTTAAAGTGCGCATGTTAACTGCAATGTCGAAAAGTACTTTTTATCAAATGATTCATCTCAGCTTATGGATTCAACAGCTATGGCGGAGTTGGGAGGGGTAGATCTGAAATCTCAATAAACGGTTATAATGGACGGCTAGGAGTTAAACTTGCTAGGAAGAACAAGCATTTATTCTTGATGAATCGTTTGCACAGTTGGCCTGGATACGGACACTTGGAGGGGTGGTGGAGGGAGGCCTTGCGGAATTCATGTGATAGCGTTTTTCAAGGCGAAGTTTGACAGACATACCAGGGACCCGGTCAATCTGACAGAGCCCTTACCTACTACATATAGTTGCAAGTGTCATACGAGCTTACAGCTCTTGTTTTATGAATAATCTAAACTGAAACTGAAACCTGATGACGTGAGGAAAATGTTTCAGACAGTTCTTTCAAACCATGTCGTCAGGCGAAGGCCGTATCCAGGGGGTAGGTGGTTCGAGCCCCCCCCCCCCCTTAAAAAACGTTCATAAATAATAATTTTGTAGGATTTAACATCTGATGTACGTTCTTGATTTCCTGATAGGTATTAAATAGGTCCAAAATTCCTGGATCCTCAGTATAGAAACGCACAACAAAATAAATACATGTCAAAGCCACTGCAACCAGCCCTGACCGATGCCTCCTCCTTTAAAAGAGGCCTCGATACATACTGGGCCTAGGGAAGACCGACTGGAGCGCCCCAGGATTAGCAACGAAGAAGTCCGTCAAGCCCTTCAACAAGACGAAAACGCTTATTTTACTTTCACCTGCAGTTTAAACTCCATCGGGCCAAAATTTCCATCGTCTAAGAAAAGAAGAAGATATACCGGAACCCGCGTCCCAATAGCGCGCCAACTCCACTTTTCTGCTGGTCACTTTTGGTGCATTTACACACTGCAAAAAAACCGAGCGTATTTTACGCACGTTTGGATCTTGAAAAGATTTCTAGTAATACGGACGTATTTGACAAATCTGTCTCTTTTGTATCTAAATACGTCCTTTTGGCTAGAAATCTTTTCAAGCTCAAAACGTGCGTAGAATACGCTCGGATTTCAAAATACGCTCGGATTTTACGCAGTGTGTAAATGGGCCGTGACCTGTTCTGCGTCCTGGCCTGGCTCATCCTTGTTTACTTTCTGCGTCACCCCTGTTTCATACTGCTGCGCTTTCCCGCAAAATTCTGCGTCATGCGACAAACGACAAATCGTGTGACAAGCATAGTAGTACTTTGTGTTTTGTGGATGCGTAGACAAATTTCAAGTGATCCAAGATAACGCATGCGATTTGCGATGAACCAAGGGTCAAAGCGGAAAGACGGTAAAGCTGTTTTTCTCACCGTAAACTCTGCTGTAACTATACGAACCGGAAGAGGAAGCTGTCGTAGCATAGGGGTCATCACAGTAAATTATCTCCCAGTCCCCCCAACTACTTCACGACGCTAATCAGGTCCATCGCAGAGATCGACAATGGTGTTTCGTGTGAAACGCGTGCTGAGCGTTGCAGTTTCGCTTGGCGATTGGAATACGAGCTTCCCTTCCGGAAGTCATTAACTAGTTCCACAAAATTACTAGAGCAGTAAGAGCTGGCGTAACGGCAGCTGCCATGACTGGGCGAGCTTGGAAGTGTATTTCGTGCTATTAATCTGTCAAATGAATTCGTCTACACCTTCTGGTGTCAAACAGTTTCAGGTTAAAACTCACTTTCCACTGACGGTGAATTTCGCTTTGCACCACGAATCTATTTCGCTAGACGAAACCAGAGTAATTTCGCACCATGATATGATCGGATACTATATTTTGTTGAAAAACATAACAGGCCATAGCAACAACAAATAGACTGAAAAAGAAGAAAGAAGAACACATCACATACTCATCATACCATATATTTAAATAAAATCTTCGCGGTGTTTTGCTCTTATCCGGGTGAGCCTCTTTAAATTTGTAATTACACCGGAAAATGTATTCTTCATTAGCTTGATTAGTCCACCCCTAAGTCGTCCTTTCAAACAAGACCAAAGGTTTCGATGGGATCCCAAAAAACGAATATTTATTGGACTTCATGATCCAGACAATCGAATCTTGTAGATTTCTGGTCTTCGACAGACCCCTTTAAAATTTTGCTATTTATTCATAATCAATCGCTTGAATATGTACAACAACAAATGTTAGCGTTCGGGTGTTTTCTGACAACTTACGGCCAAACAACTAATCATATGAGAAAACCAAGTTCAGATATGGATTCACCATGTATGTTTACTCCAATATCATCGCTAATCGACTTCAGAAAAGACTTTAGTTTGATCAAATTCCTCCGTTTAATCAGTAGGCTATGGCGACTGCATGCTGAGCAAAAGAGCTGGTGACATTGACAGGCGAACCTTTCGATCCAAATTTCCGGGTTTTGGAAAATTTCGCCAGCTCATCCGTCAAGGAAATAAAATTCAAAACTGGATTCAGCATGTTTCCTTACTCCGATAACGAATCTTTAATGAAGCTCAACCAAATTTCCATTTCGGCCTGATTCCTGGCATTTACTTTGATCCAGCGGATTCTCATACCAAGTTTGAACAAAATATCTCAACCCCTCTAGCCCACGACTGCCAAGAGAGACCTTACCTGAGAGACCTTATCACTGCATGTGTCACAAGCCGACAGCAGTCGAATGCATTCTTCCTTTTTAACGCAGTAAATGCCGGTTGGAACTTTGCAGATAATCAAACTGATCGCATGCGCTTTTTTTCTCTCTTTAGTACTTTCGAAATCTGGCACAGCATGCCTCTCACTACTATATCGACTATATCCTTCGGTTTCCGGGTGAAATACTGGATTCCGGGTGGATTCCGGGTGAAATACTTGTCCAGCAATAAAATGAAGTTCGAAAACTGATTCAGCATGTCTCCTTACCCCTGAATCGAACCTCTAATCAACTTCAGATTAAGCTTTTACGTTTCCCAAATTTTCCGTTTTTTGCCAGATTCTGGGTGAACTACTTGGACGAGAAAATAATTTTCATATTCGGATTCAGCATGCCTCCTTATCACTAAATCGACTATCTAATTAGCTTTAAAAAAATATTTTCGCCCCTTAATTTGAAACTCCTCCCCCACCTAAATATAGGCTACAGAGCCCATCTTCAAAATTGACCTGTACTTTGACCCAAAGAGTCCTCATGCCAAATTTGAACAAAATACTCAATCCTTTGAGAGTTATCGTGGCAACAGACAGACAGACTGATAGACGGACAGACGGACAATTTTTACGAAATCATAGGTATCCAATTACTTACGCAAAAATGTCCCCCTTAGCATTTTCAGCTCGTCGCATTCACACATTAAACGGCATAAACTTCAATCAATCACTCTACACATGTTTATCGACTGTGCAAAACAAGAAAAAAAAAACGTAAAAAGATTCAGCTCAGCGAGAATGAGCCCTTACTGAATTAGCTATCCAGGCAAGTTATGTACAAGACCACAAGAATTACTAACCCTTAGCCAAACGGCTATGTTTATAGCAAGCGTTCTACTCTTCATTTTAAAGGTGAACTCCAGAATTAAAAAATAAGGGTTCCGGGTGACTGAGTTCGATACCTGATTTTTTTTTGAATTTTTTGACGTAAGAAGCATTCGAGTGGGTCAACTCCAAGCAGAGATACCTCATAAAGTCTAATTCCATTGGCTCCTTTGATGAGACCCCTCATTCGTTCCGTCATGTTGATGCTGTAGTCTTGCGGGAATGGCACCGACGCCAAAACTCGTAACACAACATCAACGTTGTTTACAAAAGTGACCCATAGAAGAATTCTGGAGGTGTTGACTAAATTGTGACGGAATTCCAGACAAAACACAAACAACAAACAAACAAAAAAAGACAGCAGAACTGAGTGAAAAGGGAATGTCCAAGACCAGAGTGTGTTGCTACCCTGGTTGTACGCCCACTGTTGGAATAGCTTTCTTTTCTTGGCCAAGTAGTGAGAATAGGGAGCATAGAGAAGAAATTCTGGAAGCTCCATTAAACAACACACAAAAAAAGTCAGCTGAACTGAGTGAAATGGAAATGTCCAAGACCAGATGTGTTGCTACCCTGGTCGTAAGCCCACTGTTGGAATAGCTTTCTTTTCTTGGCTAAGTAGTGAGGAGAATAAGTTTTCTAAGTACAGTGCTTGGAAAATTTTGTCAAGAGCACAACACCAGCTTTCTGTCTCCCAACAATTGGAGGCTTCAGATTTTTGTGTGAACATTCCTTTGAACCTGATTTTCTGAGTTCCTGTCAGGATTATACAGGAGGACAGTATTAAAAGACTTGATGAGCATGCAGTGCCAACCATGCACAATTCATCAGGTTCTCAGGCATCCAGTTTCAAATTCAGTGTCAGCTGCTCCTCCAGATAGGCATGAGTCAAGTCTTGGTGTAACTCCTGCTGTAATAGATCAGGCCCAGGACAGTCAGGACATCCCTTGCCCAAGTGCTTCGTTCAATTCAACAACCTACGAGTGCCTCTCAGCGTCGTGCCACTTGAGTGACCATGATTACTTCTCTGTGATGCTGCTGTCAAGGAAGTTTCAGTTTCATCCCATGGAGCAGAGGATTCTCGCGAGATCTGGTAAGCCAAATGGTTTTTGCAGGTAATTTTTGTCCTGAAAATGTGAGCGATCAAGGTCTGCCAAATTTTTTTTCCCAGGAAATGCTTCAGGGGTCGCTGGAAGAAGTAGGGTCACAGGACTAGTTGTCCAACAAAAATCTTTGATTTACCTTAAAAGTGGCATCTTTCAACTTAGAAACTTGAAATTTACGCTAGCTGCATTTTTGTTACTTTTCTCTGTAAGTCGGTCAACCGACCTATTTGTCGCTATTGATTGTTTATTGATCTCATTGGTCAGTTTGAATGAGTTCTACAAAATAATAAGAAAAAAAGGCATCTGGCATCTTCCTGTTGCCAGCAACATCTCTCCAATGATGATTTTGATTTTCGCGCCCCGCCAAGAACATAGGTCTGTTGGAAGGAGCTCCCACCTCAGTCCTCGGCAGGTTAACCAACCAGCAAACAGAGCTGGTTGAAGACCCAGAAATAAACAGCTTATTAAAAGCTCTGACTCCAAACTTTGTGATGGAACCGGGTTTTAAAGGCTCAGATACCATATACTTATTCCTGAAGTGTTATACAATAGTTGCATTTTTGCAGATACCATGGTATCTGATACCACAGTCTAAAGTCGTTTTTGCACTTATTGTGGTATCTGGCCAGTTATTGTGGTATCAGATATTCAGATACCATGGTCCGACCATAAGAACTGGTCACGGTATTCTAGGCCAAAGCATTTTCTTACTGACTGAACCATTCAGGTAGCATCTAAAAAATGTGGTCAGGGACTTCTAAGAAACTATCTTGTCATACTTCTTGGTGCGGTCACAATCAAATTTTGAGGTAATTCTGATAACTAAATAATTGACGAGCAAATTCAATCATTGATAATGGTTTCTCTTTTAGATTGAAGTGCAGTCAAGCCTTCTGAAATTTAGAATACGGTCAGCCGAGATCAACCCATAGTCAGTACCATCCATAAAGCAAAGGACACAGACGTATGTACCCATGGAACTTTGTGCATCTATAGAGGCTCTGCCATCATAACAATAACAGGAATCAGCATGGCTTGGAAGACAATCACATTAGGTAAGTTTTTAACTCAAAACGTAACTTACAAGGGCTTCAATGGTTTTCTATCCAAAGGACCCATGACATCAATAGAAACCTTACTGCATCCAAGTAACTGGTGGCTGTAAATATTTTGCCTGTAGTTAATGATAAGAGTTTAATTTTGTATTATCTTTCCTGCTTGAAAGTAGTTGCTGTTTAGGATGGGAATATGTTCAACATTTTGGATATCAGTTTACAAATGCGTCCTCCCTGTAAACATTTGAGTGGCTTTAATTCGTATTGCCTTTCTTGCTCGTTACTTGTTGCTACTTAAGATGGAATATTCAGTACCTGAAATTTTTCTTGCCCTGATCCTGGACTAGAACAGTGGATCTGTTTGTGAGAAGCATAAGCTAGAGATTTGATTTGTTTTGATGTTTAAATTTTTTTTCATCCACACCAGAGCAAAATAACACTAGGAAGTACCACCAAGACTTTACCAAATTGACAAACATTCAAATAGCAGCGATACTAGCAGCATTAGTGGTAGAGAATGTCCCTACTAAAACTTTTTGCAACATTGCAAAAATGATACAGCTTCCATTGTTTCCTTGGTGTTTGCAGATCCCACCTTTGCATAAATTTCTTAATCCGCAAGTTTGTCTCGCTTTAAATGCCGCAAGTGTAGTGGGCGGCTCTAACGACTATGGCCCGTTTGCGAAAATAACACTAGGGAGTAGCAGCAAGACTTGACAAAATTGAAAGATACTCGAATAGCAGCGATACCACCGCCCCTAACGGTAGAGAATGACCCTACTGAAACTTATTCAGTTTTCACTAACGCTGGCTCCGATAACTTCATATTCTGAAAATTGCAAAAAAGTGATGTAGCCTCAGTTGTTTCCTCGTGTGTGCAGACCGCACCTTTGCTTTACTAGAAATTCCTTAACCCGCAAGTTTGTCTCACTTCAAGTGCTGCAAGCATAGTGGGCGGCGCTACAAGTATGGACCATTTGCAAAGCATGGAAAGCATAGGTCTTGGCGCTGCTCCCTAGTGTTATTTACTTACAAATTTTCAGTCTCTTGTTTCATTTTTACTACCTTTCTTGCTCAGAGGCAGTTGCTATTTGGATGAGAGTATTTAATTTCTTACGGTCATCAGTTACAAAATTCGTTCTCATTACATTGCAAAAAAATTGTGTCAACGTTTTCCTCGGTGTGTGGAGACCGCACCTTTGCTTACTAGAAAATGTAGCTGATTTATCCGTTTTGCACCGTCAAATATGATTCACAGTTAGCTTGGGCTGAAGGAACATCTATTTACTAGAAATTTCTTAACCCGCAAGTTTGTCTCGCTTTAAATGTCGTTAGTGTAGTTGGTGGCGTTACGAGTATGGCCCGTTTTATAAAGCATAGGTCTTGGCGCTACTCCCTAGCGTTATTTTGCTCTGATCCGCACACAACTTTCAGTCCTTCTTTAATTTTTATTACCTTTCTTGCTCAGAGGTAGTTGCTATTTTGGATGAAAGTATTTAATTTGTTACGGATAGCAGTTAGAAAGTTCGTCCTCCTTACATGAGTGTCTTCTTTCATTTTTATGACCTTTCTTGTTCGAAAGTAGTTGCTATTTAAGATGGAAATATTCAATATTGAAATCTTATGACCTTTCTTGTTCGAAAGTAGTTGCTATTTAAGATGGAAATATTCAATATTGAAATATTTTCTTGCCTTGGCCATTCATTAAAACAGAATATGGATTTATATGAGTCGCTTTGATGTGGCCAGGTTCGCTTCATCCGCATACACATTTCTACTGCCTTCTTAAATTTGTATTACCTTCCTTGTTCGAAGCTAGCTGCTATTTATTTTCGATACTGAAATCTTTTCTTGCCTTGGCCATGGATTAGAACAAAATGTGGATTTATATGATCCGTTTTGACGTGTACAGGTTCGCTTAAAATCTATAATGCCTTCTTTAATTTTGATTACCGTTCTTGCTCAGAAGCAGTTGCTATTTTGGACCGAGTTAATTTTTTTTCGGATATCAGTTAAAAATGAGTCCTCTTTAGAAACTGTTTGAATGCCTTCTTTCACTTTTATGACCTTTCTTATTCGAAAGTCATTGCTACTTAGGATGGAAATGTTCAATACCTACATCTTTTCTTGCCTTGGCCATGGATTAGAACAATCAATCAATATATTTATTACCCATCAAGAAAAACAATGAAGGGCATGTAGCCCTAGTGACCGAGTACAAAAACAAGACCAAAGGTGTCGATGGGATCCCAAAATCTAATATTAGATTCAGACAATCGAGTCTTGTCTTCGCCAGATCCAGTCTTGGACAGGCTAATCATCAGAGAAAACCAAGTTCAGATATACCTCTATAAGCCACATCTATTTTGACGATAGTGACCGAGACTTCCTGCCGATTTCCGAGCGAACTACTAGTCCAGCAAACAAACAAAAATACAGAAACAAAACCAGCGTATCTCCTTATCCCTATAAAGAATATCTAATAAACTTTGAATAAAAGTTTGACTTGAAAAAAAATCCGGTTACAACCTGATTCCGGAATAATTATATGTCCGGGTAAAAAACCATTGTCATATACCGACTCAGCCTCTCTTCTTACCCCTTAATCTGTCATCTAATCGAACTTTTGCTTGAACAAATTTTCCTGGTTTGGCCGGATTCCGGGCGAACTAGTTTTCCGGCGAGAAAATGATTTTCACCATCGTTTTCGGCATGTCTATTTACCCATAAATCACACATTTAATCAACTTCAAATTAAACTTTTACTTTTAACCAACTTTCCGGTTTTCGCCGGATTCCGGGCGAACTACATGTCCGGGTAGAAAATTGTTTTCACATAAGTGTTCAGCATGTCTTCTTACCCTAAATCGAACATCTAACCAACTCGAAATAAAACTTTTAATTTTAACAAACTTTCCGGGTTCGGCCGGATTCCGGGCGAACTACTTGTCCGTCGAGAAAATGGTTTTCACCATCGTCTTCAGCATGTCTTCCTACCCTTAAATCGAACATCTAATCAACTTCAAATAAAACTTTTACTTTTAACAAACTTTCCGGTTTTGGCCGGATTCCGGGCGAACTACTCTTCCGATGACAAAATGGTTTTCACCATCGTGCTCAGCTTGTCTTCTTACCCCATAATCGACCATCACATTAGCTGTTTCAAAAGATTTTGTTTGCCCCTTAATTTGAACCCCCTCCCCCACCCCTAAATGTAGGGCTACAAAGCCCATCTACGAACTCGACTGGTCCGACGACCCAACCTCACACCAAAATTCAACAAAATATCTCATTTCCTTCGAGAGTTATCGTGCTTACAGACGGACGGACGGACAGACGGACAACTTTTGCGATGTCATAGGTTACGTTTTTGGATCCCAAAAAGAAAAGAAAAACAACAACAAGAAAAAAGACAATGCACGTAGCAAAACTTTACACTAAACACATAACAAACATAGCTACAGAGTATTGGATGGGAACAGAGGATAGATTCATATGAAGCTTTAGCTGGTGGGATGCTGGGTGTGACAAAATGGTCCCATATAAGAAATGTTTAATGCAGAAGTACAAGTAGCCTAAAAAAGTACAGTAGATGTTATGAGTTGAGTGCTCACATCCCAAGTTTGTGACTTGCGCTTGGCTTAACCATGTTTGGAAATGTGAAATTTAGACAGTGAAAAATGCATTTTTTTTCTCGAAAAGTTTTTGTTGTGATGAAAATATGGATGTGACTGAGTTCAGATACAAAGTGTGCTAAGTGTCAATAAAACGGTCATATCTTCGTGCGTCAATGATCCACAGCTTAATAAGAAAAGAAAGCTTAATGAGGTGTGAACTTGAAATAGAGGATGGGTTTGCTATAGGGAAACAACATCATCAACCAACTATATTCAGCCATTAATTTACGTACTAATTGAAGTTTTTAATTGCAGGATAATGAACGCCTGACCTTCGTCAGACTTAGAAGTGTGTCTCATATTCCCTTGGACGCCAGTTACAATGAAAGAGCTGATTGGGTCATCATCAGTCAAGTATGCACCGGAATGAACAACATTTAGTGTTTAGTGGTTGAGAATGTTCAAAACTGATTAAGTAAAGAATAATACAGTTTTCCTTCCAATGCTTCATTGTATGCTATAGCATAAATTAAAGTATATTCCTTGCCATCTTATGTCTTTGTAAGCAGTCAGTCAGGTCTTTATTGTATGCTGCTGTGTTACTAAAGCAGTGTAACATAATCAGAAAGCCTACTTCTCTGTAAATGTAATTTGTCGACTAATACAGTTTTTGAGCTCTTGATGTTTGTCGGAGCTCAACTAAACCCGGTAGAGTGAGGCAAGGAGCCACAATGCTAATACCACCAAGGGCTCATCATTCACAAACTGTCGCCTAGTTTTTAGGGCATCAGGCTAGGGTCCATTGTTGTCGTTACTGATTGTGTCGTTACTGATTGTATTCTTAGAGAATTACTATTTGCAATGATTTTCCTCTTATAAGTATTAGGTCGCTATGGTCTGTAAATGATGAGGTAAGCTCTGTCAAATGTTGTTCGTCTACAGTGTTTAGGGAGACCAGCAACGTAAATAAAACCCCAATTCTACACCCAAACTTGTAACAAAGGTGCCAAAACATTCCTATGGGTACCATGTGGTAGGTTCAAACCCGATGAAAAATTTACCTCAAAAAAGTACTATGAAGTAGTACGAAAAAGTAGCATGCAGTACTATCGATGCTACTACATGCTTCTACTTCAAGGCTACCGTGTTACTGCATACTTATATATGCTACTATTAGCAAGACCGGATACTACTATGTCTAGACAGGATGCTACTGGATACTACTACATAAGATTGGACCAGTCTGAGGCACATTAGTTGATAGTATTCTTTGCTATTACATAGTATCACATGCAACGTTTTCGTACTACTACCATACTACTACGCAGGCTACAAATTTTTCATCGAGAAGCACAACAGAATGTTTGATGACTACAGTGTACTAGTAGCTAAAGAGGACTAAACGTTCCTAATGATCAAGAAAGAGACTATTAAATCTCTGCTACACAGCTAGATAGACTTGGTCCCATTCTCAGAGGGTTACTGGTCAGTATGATTTGCCCCAGATGGTAAAAGATCATGAGATTCAACTGTAGAGAACTGAATTCATCTTCTTTGAAGTGGTACATCTTAGACAAAAAGGCACGGGGGGACTGTTTTTTCAAAGTGGGGCTTAGTCCAGAGTAAATGGATGGTAAGTTTGGGAGTGGATTGGGAAATAAGGAAATCAAGTTACATTCTGGTCGGGAACTGCTTTTGTAAAGAGGGGCTTAGACCAGAGGAACTGAAACGGATGGTAAGTTTGGGAGTAGGTTGGGAAACAAGAAAATTAAGTTACATTCTGGTCCTTAGTTTCGGCATATGTGTGGTTCACACGGGGAGGATGTGTTTCATTTAGTGGGTTGATATTTTAAGCTGAAAGATTTGAAATTTTTTTAAAACCCTAACTTTTGGTGAGAATCAACGGGAGCAAACGATCTGATTTGTTTCTCGAGGAAAAAAAAAACATTCCTGTCCTTTGTAGGTATGGGAGGTTCCTTCAGGTAGGCTATGTAGCATCGGGAGTGTTTTTTTTGAAAAGAGACTCCTTTTGGTGTTTTATATTGTGTTTTCAAGGGTTATCTATTTTGTTTTCCTTCCAGGCTTTTCGGGAATCAATTTTTTCATTCTTAATGTGATCAGGGGCTTCACTTTTAGAGAGCAGAGGTGTCATTTCAGGTCATCAGCTGCTTAAAAGATCAAAGTTTCGAGAGAGTACACTGTAAAAAAAATTGCAGTATTTGATACTAGGATCAATCTTGCCTTTATTGATATAAGATCATCCCTAATTCGGATTGATTTTATCACAATAGAGATAAGATTATTCCCAGTAGCAAATACTGGATCCTTATTCACAGAAACTTTTTACGGTGTAGGTGAGAGACCAAAACTGCTTACCATAATTTCCAGTGTTTCCACTGGCAGCTACCCCCTCGGTGCTGGGGGCAATCAACACCGATGAATAGGATAGGCAAAGGGTAGGTATGGAGCGCTGAATGTTGGGCCTTAACCACAAGTTTGAGAGTGACTACAGTGAAATAAATATAAACACAGAGTCTCAAACAACCTTGTAAAAAAGGTGCCAGAACAATGAGGAGGGTGACAGAAGTCAAGGTGAAGTCAGCTCATCTGGGGATTCACTCAGTCCGGTTGTTTGATTACCTTGGTAGTGAGAATACCAATACGACTTCTAATTATCAGCAAACATCACACGTTGTCGAACTTCAAATTTGTCGCCAAAATCGTTCCCGCAAGACTGCCAAGTGGACCTAGCAGGGTTGCCGACCAAGACTATTTTTTTCGCCGTTTTCTCCGGTAATAATTGATGCGCCAGCACGGGACTTCGGCAATGGATTCCCTTGACCCATTGTGGGTCTCTGACGAATTTTAGGTCTAATTCTGGAGTCGAAAAGAGTCGGGACGCGACACCATGCAAATGTCTTGCATGATCCGGAGTAGTTGCTGAACCTTGAACTGGATGGAGGGAAGGAGTGAAAGACTCTCACTGCTGTCAACAGATTAACGGAATAAGTAATCCACCACTTTCATGAAATTGTCTGGGGGGAGTGAGGACCTGACAAAGAGACAGACATCACCACTGGACAAGCAAGTTCTTACCCACTGAATTCATGCCGTCGTCAAATCTTCCAACTACACAAACACAGCAGAGAAATTCCGAAGAATACATTCAGATTCGCCAACAGTTTGAGTGCGGAAAGACTTGCTACTGAAAAACTTTCCGAGCTTTCTGTAGTAAATGTCTGGTCAGCTTACCCAAACGAACATTTATTTCCTGAACTAATATTTCACAGAGACAAAAGGTTGTGTAGAGAAGCTGTTCTGCAAAAGAGATGAAGACGAGAGTGTTTCTTGAGAAAAACTTGACAACAACACGGGACACGACAAATGTTTAGGCCAAAAGGACACAATTAAACGGGACTCGGTGATCTTGAAATAAAAGTTAAGGTCCAAACGTGCAAGAAAAATCACCGGTGGGAGAAGCTAGTAAGCAAGTAACTAAATAATTTATTTCTTACCCGCCATTTTTTAAAAGTGGAGTAGGTGAAAGAAAAGAAATACAAAACATACGAGACACAAAAAAAGACACACGCTTTTCAACCTCCGGTTTCCAGTTCCATCTTCCAGTTGTCAATGATTTTTTAAGGTGACGAGGAAATATCCAAAAGGGTATCCCTTGCATCTTGGATTTCTCCATTAATATATGTTATGGCATAATTTTGACAAATCGAGCAAGTGCTTCACATATGCAAATAACACGATCTCATCTTTTTTACATCCTTCTTTCGCCGAACGTCACCACAACGAAAAGGGAACAAAAAAGTGAATACAGTAAAACCAACAACAAATATTCTGTAACTAGAGGTGCAAGGCTGAGGGATTCCCCATCTTCAGAATTGCACTCCAAAAGTTCAATGGACGTCAGCCAAACCAATGCCCCCTTCCACACGCCTGATTACCACTAATAATCACGCCAAAGTTCTAAGCCGAATTTTAATGAGCCCATATTGCTTATTAAACTCGGTTCAGGAAGTGAACAATGAAAGCAAATGCGGAAACTTGAAACTGCCCCGTTAATTCGCCGAATAAGGGAATCAATTGTTACATGGAAAGATCAAGTTTCATCAAATTTGTATCACAGAGTTCATTTGAAGGCCTGTCAAACTAGACATACGTGCTGTTCATATTACGTCCAGCAAAGAAAAGAAAGGCTATGATTGATTTTGACAGGTTCCTTTTTCGCCGGGACATTACTTCTTTATGAAAGGTCTTTCGGCCCCTTTGTCGCAAAATGGTGAGCCCGGTGTCCGTTGTTGGCTGATAATTGCATCTTGAGTTTTTACATGATTTTGAGTACATGTCGGGCATGTTCCCACACTGTCGCCTACCATATAGGTCTATATAGGTTTTGTACGTTTAATCTGGCGTTCAATATGGCAAGAGAAATGAATTTTGCGTTACGTGAGGCTCTGTGGATTCTGCAATGCGACACTGAAGGAGGTTCGGCGTTTATAAAGTCACTCAGTCACTAGCTTGCGCATTGTTTTTGGGATCCCAAAACGTAAGTGGAGGGATACCTATGACATCGCAAAAGTTGTCCGTCTGTCCGTCCGTCCGTCTGTAAGCACGATAACTCTCGAAGGGAATGAGATATTTTGATGAAAATTTGTGTGAGGATTCGTTGGGTCGTCGGACCAGTCAAGTTCATAGATGGGCTTTGTAGCCCTACATTTAGGGGTGGGAGAAGGGGTTCAAATTAAGGGACAAAAAAATATTTTGAAACAGCTAATGTGATAGTCGATTATGGGGTAAGAAGACATGGTGAGCCCGATGGTGAAAACCATTTTGTCATCGGACAAGTAGTTCGCCCGGAATCCGGCCAAAACCGGAAAGTTTGTTGAAAGTAAAAGTTTTATTTGAAGTTGATTAGATGTTTGATTCAGAGGTAGGAAGACATGCTGAAGACGATGGTGAAAACTATTTTCTCGACGGACAAGTATTTCGACCGGAATCCGGCCCAAACCGGAAAGGTTGTCAAAATTAAAAGGTTTATTTAGAGTTTATTAGATGTTCGATTTAGGGCAAGAAGACATGCTGAACACTTATGTGAAAACAATTTTCTTCCCGGACATGTAGTTCGCCCGGAATCCGGCCAAAACCGGAAAACTGTTGGAAGTTAAAGTTTTATTTCTAGTTGATTAGGTAAGCGATTCAGGGGTAAGAAGAGATGCTGAGTCCCTGTATGACAATCCTATTTTACCCGGACATATAGTTCGACCGGAATCCGGCTGGAATCTTAAAATTTGTTATCAGCAAAAATTTTTCTTTTGAAGTTGATTAGATGTTCATTACTGGGGAAAGAAGATACCCTGATTTCGTCTTTGAGCTTTCTTTTTTCGCCGGACAAGTAGTTCGGGAGTTCGGCCGAAACCGGGAAATTGGCAGAAGTGGCAGGAAGTTTTTGTCAAAACAGATATGACTTATAGGGGTAAACACACATGCTGAATTCATATCTGAACTTGGTTTTCTCAGGTGATTAGCTATTTGGCCTTAATCTGTTTCTGAATTTTAATTGTAAAAATGTTCAAGGAGTCTGGCGATGACTGGATCTGGCTAAGACAAGACCCAGTTGTCTGGATCAGATATTGACTTTTTGGGATCCCATCGAAACCTTTGGTCTTGTTTGTTATTTTTTCGTGTGTTTTCGGGTTGATCTTGCTGAGTGTCGGTGTGTTTGTGGGGTGGGTTCCCGTCTAGTGGTGAGTCATGGAATTATTAACATTTGTTTTTGGAATTAGTTAAATGTAGGATAGTTTTATTCTATATTGTACCGGGTTTTTGTCAATCGACATTGCGTCTCCGGCTTGACCCTATATCTATTAAGATTTTATACAGAAGTGTATTTAAAACCTTGAACTTTGAACCAATCTCTTACGATTTAGTTTAATTTCATTTGTCAATATGAAAAGATGGATGATGAAATAAGTTTATTACAGCAAAAGCAAGTGTCTCTGAACAACGGACACCCCACCCCCCATAAACCAAAAATCTACAAGCATCGGTTTGTACGGGTCATTACCACACCGTGGATCCGTGCTAGTTTCCAATGCCTTCAAAATACCTCTCCCTCTTCATTCTGTCCACATCCTCCTCATACGTACCCATTTGATTTCTTCCGAACAAATTGAAAATGCTTCGTTGTGCAGGTTGACTAAGCTGAATAGTTCCGAAAGGCTTTGTAAAAGATGGGGAAATGTAGAAAGAATAAAAAATATTCATGGTTTTGGGCTTGTTCCCAATAGCCAGTGACTGAGCTAAAATTCCCAATGACAGCCTATATCGTTCGCTAAGCCGGAAACTGTATGAAAAATTACCACTCTTCTTTTGGAGAGAAGAAAAGTTCGTAGTGAGGAGCAATTCTTTCTCAGCGAGTAATGCTCAAGTGTCCTCTGCCGGCGCAGACGAATCCGACAGCTCCTGGTGGATATATTTCAAGTCACTCCGTGTTGAGCGAACGATTTTCGCATTATGTTCCCACAGAACGCGGATTCGTAGTCGCGCGGGGGGGGGGGGGGGGGTCCGACGCAACCTTGTGCCACATCCCATTTTGTCCTCGTTACCTAGTGAACCATTTTCACGTTAACTGGGTACTTGGCCTTTTCTGGCTTACCCACTCCCCTGCACCTGCTGTACACCCATTCCCGGCACCGGGCAAAACCAGCGGTGCTGGAACATAAATGAAGCGATTCCTTCTTAAGCGATTCCCGCTTCCGAACAGGTTAATTTCAATATTCTAACATTGGGCAACCCCGGCCGGTGCTGAAACCAGCCGGGCACCGTGGTACGGGTCACTTGGTGTACACTATCATCGAGAGTGGGCAACCTCTCGGTTTTAACCAAAGAAAGCGTTTTCGGTAAACCGTCGGTGTGGGTTCTCCTTCTTTCTTGTTGATAATTCTTTCTAGTTTCCGTGTTTCTTTCATGTTATAATAATGTTCAGAATGCTTTTCATTATTTGTTTTATTTTATCAGTTTTTGTTATTGAAAAGAAAATTTGAAGGAAAAAGTGAAATTAAAACTAGATGTAGTGAAGATATTTTTTTAAGAAAAATGGAAATTATGGAAGGGGATCCGGTGACGCCTAGCAGAAAAATTTGAACCGCGCGTTTCAACTAAGTTCTCTGTGGGCTAGCAAATGTGTTTCGTATTCTTTGGTAGTAGAGCTGGGGTTGACTCTCCACGCTACGGTGATCTCTTCCACTTGAAAAAAGAATGTTAGCTTAGATCATTTTTTATATTGGATTTACCCGAAAAAAAAAAAATAACGATATTGCCCTTCAAAGTCCGACATTTTGTTCGGAAGTAGACCCCTTGACAAAAATAACATATGTAAACACTAAACAATAAGGAGCAAGAAGAAAACAAAACAACAACAACAACCCGCAAAAAACAAGTGCGCAAGGGCTCACACATGGAGTTTGAACAAAAAAGTTTGACACATCTTTGGAAGGTGGAGGAAGGGGGTCAGGACCAATTAAGATGCACATCCAGACCGACTTATCCACAACTCCACCAAATTTGAAACTGATACCGGTCAGAAACTTGACTCACGAGAAATCTTGGGCCAGTTGCCCATGCACGGGGAAATGGGGGGGGAGGGTTGAAGAAGGAGAGCCGAGACCATCAAACGCACCTAGACTGATCTATCCAAAATTATACCAGATTTGAATATGATACCAGTCACGGGGCATAAACATAACTCATAGGCACCATGGCCCAGTTGCCCATGAACGGGGGGCGGGTAAGGGTGGTGGTTAAGTTCCAAAAGTCTAATCTAAAAGCCCAAAGAATAGCATCGTCCTATCTTCAACTATTAAGAAGAATAATCCCTGGGCAATCTGGGTCCAATTGCCCTGAACCAAGTGGATCTGAGGGCTGGGACCCTCAAAAGACATAAAGAGACCCCAATGCCAACGAGCCTGACAAGTTTCAACTTGACACCTACCCAGTAGCTGTCAAGAATTTTATTCTGGGCAGTCGGGGCCCAGTTGCCCATTCGTGGAAGAGTGGGACTCTACACTGTAAAAAAAAATTTGCAGTATTTGCTACTGGGATTAATCTTATCTTTATTGAGATAAGATTATCCCTAATTCGGGTTAATTTTATCCCAATAGAGATAAGATTAATCCCAGTAGCAAATACTGCATCCTTATTCGGAGAAACTTTTTAGTCACTGGGCAGATTGGGCCCAATTTCCCTGAAACAAGTGGATCAGGGAGGTGGGACCCTCAGAAGCCACAACTAGACCCCAATACACACAAGTACACCAAGTTTCAACTTGATAGCTGTCATGGTTAACTAGCCATGAACTCCAGAAAAAAACTGTGCAAACTGAAAACGGACAACCGGCTACAGCGGACAAAAGAGCGGATTGTTCACAAATGAATACTCGACGAAGAACAGTCCTAAATTCTGTCTCCACAGTGCTTACCTGGATTCATACTTCCTCATCAATCCCGCTCAGTCTCCGCCGTTCTTTTCCTTATACCTGGGTCTTCCTTTCCGAGTTAGAAATGTCACCGGATCGGCCCCATGACGTTGAGAGAAGCAACAGGCTTGTCGCCAGAGAGGTCGCAGTAGCATATAAAGATAAGATAAAATATTTGTCTTTAGTCCAAGCATAAGCAAGCCCTTGTGTTGGCTTTCCTAATCCCAGTGAGACTATTCAATTCTCCCAGGGAGGCCCCGGGAAAAGCGGGGGAAGTTAATGATACCGCTTATGGCGGCTTAGAGAGATTCTGTAAATAATCACCTTATCTAACTTAATGGCACCGAACGTGCAACCCTCATCAATGATAATAATTGGTAATTCCACCTGATATACAGCGAAGGAAAATGGAAACTCGGGGGAGATGATACCCACTATTTATGGAGCATTTCCATAGGGCCAGCATAGTCCTTCCGACAAAACTTACGACGTAGTTCAGAAATGAAATGGCACACAAACAACAGCATCTCTGTTTTAGGGCAAATGAAAATGTGTCGAATGTTCTGCGTTCGCTTAATCACCGCATAAAGGAACAAGACCAAAGGTTTCGATGGGATCCCAAAAATTCAATATCTGATCCAGACAACTGGGTCTTGTCTTAGCCAGATCCAGTCATCGCCAGACTCCTTGAACATTTTTACTATTATAATTCAGAAACAGATAAGGCCAAATAGCTAATCATCTGAGAAAACCAAGTTCAGATACGGATTCATCATCTGTGTTTACCCCTATAAGTCATATCTGTTTTGCCGGAAAACCTCCTGCCACTTCTGCCAATTTCCCGGTTTCGGCCGAACTCCAGAACTACTTGTCCGACGAAAAAAGAAAGCTTAAAAACGAACTCAGGGTATCTTATTTCCCCAATAATGAACATCTAATCAACTTCAAAATAAAAATTCAACTTATAACAAATTTTCCGACTCCGGCCGGATTCCGGTCGAACTATATGTCCAGGTAAAATATGATTTTCACACACGGATTCAGCATCTCTTCTTACCCCTAAATCGGTTATCTAACCAACTACAAATAAAACTTTAACTTCTAACAATTTTCCGGTTTTGGCCGGATTCCGGGCGAACCATATGTCCGGGTATAAAATTGTTTTCACGTAAGTGTTCATTATGTCTTCTTGCCCTAAATCGGACATCTGATCAACTCCAAATAAAACTGTTAATTTTTACAAACTTTCCGGTTTGGGCCGGATTCCGGACGAACTACTTGTCCGTCGAGAAAAAGGTTTTCACCATCGTCTTCAGCTTGTCTGCCTACCCCTAAATCGAACATCTAATCAACTTCAAATAAAACTTTTACTTTTAACACACTTTCCGGTTTTGGCCGGATTCCGGGCGAACTACTTGTCCGATGACAAAATGGTTTTAACCATCGTGTTCAGCATGTCTTCTTACCCCATAATGGACTATCACATTAGCTGTTTCAAAATATTTTGTTTGCCCCTTAATTTGAACCCCCTCCCCCCCCCCCCCTAAATGTAGGGCTACAAAGCCCCATTTACGAACTCGACTGGTCCGACGACCCAACGAATCCTCACACCAAGTTTCATCAAAATATCTCATTCCCTTCGAGAGTTATCGTGCTTACAGACGGACGGACAGACGGACAACTTTTGCGATGTCATAGGTATCCCTCCACTTACGTTTTGGGATCCCAAAAATAGAATTTTGAGGTAGGGTAAAATTTACAAGAGATTAGTAGTAATAATAGTAATTTATTTTAACCCACAAATATTACAAGGCGAAGACAGTGGAATACAAAAGAAAATAGAAAAACATAATTAGGGAGAACACAACATGTACAAACAAAATCTACTCAAGATTCATATAGAAGAACTAGCCCAAGAGAGGGCGACAGATGCGAGTACGCCATTTCGGAAAAATGGTAAAAAGAACGGTAATCCCTCTAATGGTGAAAAAGCGTCAGACTTGCCAGCGGCATAGAAAAATGGAGATAGGTGTCTTAGCGCCACCGTGATTTTTCGCCACTGGGTATTTTTCGCCACTACAGGTAATAGGTAAAGAAGGGGAAAAACAGAATATAGATAAGTAAGTGGTTAGCGAAAGAATCTCAAAAGCATTTTTCGCAGCTCCTCGCTACTAATTGAAAAGGATTAGTTCAGGAAAAGTATTAAAATGAAAACTGCTGACATGATGCTATCTCTTTCTGTCTTCTGGCCGATAAAGATGGAAATTGAGAAAACTACGAGCTGCAAATAAAAATACAATTTATATCGCTGACAGAAGTTTTGCTTTGCTACAATTCCAGGAATGGAGACAATAAGTACTATGTCTGGCGAAGGTTCTCTGTAGGGCAAGAGTGGTTTTGAGAGCTACGAATTCTTAGTCACCAAACCACACGAGTGAAATGTGCCTGAATCCCAAAAGTTATAGAAGTTATTCAAGCGAAAACCACGATTCTTGAAGCTCTCGAATCTTGATGTAGGTTACGCTTTTGCTTCTGATTTTATGTCTTCAAATATTATGACAGAATATAATCGAAAACCAGTCCGCACTTTGCCAGTCAAGGCGAAAAATAAAGATAAAAATGCCACGCTCGTTACACCACTTTTTGGATCATGAAACGTTTTTTTTTTACCAAAACAAGTTTTAAAAACATTATTGTTTAGATTAGTGCTAACAAAATCGCTTGTAGTCACAGTTAAAGCCGAAAGCACGACCAGTATCACAACTTAACTTATGTATTCCTGGATTTTGTGATGAAAGTTCCTTCCCGAAACAAAGTTCTTGGATTTGGAGCGTGTTCCACCCTTCTAACAATAGTTACTATTAGTTGCTACTTCCGTTCCATCCTCACAAAAGTTACTACGCTGACCTTGTCGGAATAGTAACTAATAGTAACTATTTGCTTACCATGCTAGGGAGCGTAGTAAGCGTAGTAACTACGCATCTGTGTAACGTGATTGGTCGGATTCGCCCGTGGCGTGAGATCCTGCTGGAAAATAGAAACATCGTTCCAGCCTCGACGGCAAAAAGCCAGAATTCGTGACGTCATGCGTAGAAACTACGGTAAGTAGGGTGGAACACGCTGTTGATGTCAATGCGAGCAGTGCGAACAACCTGCAAATGGACCCAAACCTGGGATGGAAAGGAATTCTTCATTCTGGACACAGTCATACCGAGAAAAGTGGAGGACCCATCGATTTGGAGGCATCTGCGACCGCCACCTCTCCCCTCCGGTCCAAATTCGTTTTTCCGCCCTTCGTGTTTGTCTATGGAACTGAGACCGAAGAGCATGCTTGAGCATCTACCATCCACTTCGAAACACAGCTGGTATCCTCCCAACCCTTTTGTCCCGCCCCTAGACTCCCCGTTTTATCCTCCTACACTAACATGAAGGCTCCCAGTTTTCCTCAACAGAAATGATCAGCGGATGATGAATCATACTTCTCCGGGGCCAGCGAGAATGGTAAACCAGTCCTCAGGCCGACCACAAACCGACGGGAAGATTTGTCTTGTCTGCCAAGCACGTTACGTCCCCTCTTACCTCCCCCTTTCGACACTCATCATTATCCTATCCTTCCCAATCCCCTAAACCGGCAAGGCACCTTCACACAGAGTCGTTCTTTAAACTACCCAGCCCAAGTTCAAATAACAACGGTTTAACTGAAAGTATAAATTTGGGCAAATCGGACTGTCGATCCTTGCTTTCTACCCCTCAGTTATCAGTTCCACCACTTCTAAGCCAGCCTACTGAGCTCCTCTCAGCACCAACGTTTTGCTCAGCAGTGTGGCAAACAGATAATAGATTCTCACCACTCAGTGATTCTGATGATTTAGTTGATCACAGTTCGAAGTTGGATTTATTAACTCCTAAACCTCATTTTGTTTTTAATGGTAAATCGCCATCACGGTCGGTTAGGTTTGAGGACCAGGAAATATGCCCGTCCGAGGTACTTTTTTATCTAGGTCTGCCGATTGCTTCAGATTTAAAATCGACACGTGCGGGTCTGATTTCCGATCTATCTACTAAAGTTCGAAAAGCGTATGGTACGCTCTGTAGGACTAAGGTGAAATTTAACCGGTTGATTCGAGGACGCCTTTATACCGCTCTGGTTATCCCGCACATTCTCGCTCTGTCGCCTTTTTGGATACTTTTCACACCGAAGGAAAAGAAAGCAATTAGAGTTGTTAATTTCAAGTTTGCGAAGGTTTTGCTTGGAGTACCTCTTTGGACGAGAAATACTTCACTAATTGTTAAATACGGTGTTCTTGATCCCACGGATGTCATCAACATCCGTAGAGAAAAGCTTCTACAGTCCCTGGATCCCCAGCACAGCCTGTACCAGGCATTTCTAAAGTAGGCTAGTTGTGCTAGTTCTTTGTTTATTGGTTAGTTTAGAGTGATTCTTTTTTCTTTCTTTTTTCTTCTTCTTTAGTCTTCTCTTCTTATACTCCATTTGTCACATTTTGTGTTTAGAATGGGTTAATAAAATCCAAGATTAAAATTAAGACTAAGACGAAAGAACATTCTTCAGAAGAAATAGACTGAAAAGAAATAGACTGAGAAGCCTTGATCTTCCTTCGTTGCAATTCCGGAGGGACAGAACTGATCTGATCAACACGTTTCGTATAATTAAAGGTATTGATAATACTGATTCTTCTGAATTTTTCCAGTTTAGTCATTATTCAGCTACCAGGCAGAATTCCTTGAAGGTTTACCAGCCTCGTGTCCAAAAAAAAGTGGGTCAGTGTAGTTTTGTTAACAGGGCTTCCAAGCTTTGGAATAATTTACCAGAGGAAGTGGTCACTATGCAAAACTTGCCAGCTTTTAAGACCGCTATAGTTGGGACCACGTTTTATGAAAACATGTGTATGTTTTAAACAGTTATCAAATCCGGATGTTATTTGTTTTGTGTTGTATTAGTATTTACCTATTTTTTTGCCACTTGAAGTGTGTTTATGTTTCTTGTATTATGCGACAAGCCTTATGGCTTACTCCTTTACTGAATAAAATAAATAATAAAATAATACTTTCCCTAGTGTGTTGTATAGTAATGCTGAAAGTTTAAACAGTGACAAAATAGTAGAACTAGAGAGTCATAACTGAGGTTCTACACCAAAATCCTGAGCTATTATTTATAAGGAAGTATAATAATTTTTTAAAGTTTAGACCCGATGATCACCCGCTAGGTAAGAAAGGTGGCGGTTTGGCAATTTATACACATGAAACACTGAGCTCCAGAGCAGTTGAAGTCCCTGTTTTGAATGATTATGACGAGATCCTGTGGGTATACACAAAACCAAAGCGACTTCCCCGTCAGTTCAACGTAATGGTTGTTCATGTTTTTTATAATTCTCCCGGGCAAAATGTTGACGACAGGAAAGCTTTTCTGGGAAAGCTTCTGCTAAGTACAGATTATGTCTCTGGTCAATATCCTGGTTGCGGTATTTTTATGGCACTTGCCCTTCGGCCAAGTGCCATATAGCGATCGCAATTTCTGTCCGTCCGTCGGTCTGTCCAGGTTTTGCTAGTTCGGGCACTTCCACATAAGCTAGGATGATAAAACTTGGCAGACGTATCAGGGACCCCCAATGATTAAGTTGGAAATAGTCACCGGTCCGAGCACCGTGGAGGGAGTAGAGGGAGGGGGAATCCGGAATCTTGAGGTATCTATAACTTTTGAACGGGTGATCGGATCTCGATGAAACTTGATATTTGGAACGACCTCATGCCTCAGACGACCCACTTAAAATCCGGACCGGATCCGGTGACTTTTCGGGGGAGCTGGAGGGGGGCAACCGGAAATCTTGGGAAACGCTATGAGTGGAGGGATCGAGATGAAACTTGGTGGGAAGACACCTAGCAAACACTAGATACATCATTGACATAACCGAGCCGATTCGGGCACTGTGGGGGGAGTGGAGGGAGGGGGAATCCGGAATCTTGAGGTATTTATAACTTTAGAACGGGTGATCGGATCTCGATGGAACTTGATATTTGGAAAGGCCTCATGCCTCAGACGACCCACTTAAAATCCGGACCGGATCCGATGACTTTTGGGGGGAGCTGGAGGGGGCAACCGGAAATCTTGGGAAACGCTGTGAGTGGAGGGATCGAGATGAAACTTGGTGGGAAGACACCTAGCAAACACTATATACATCATTGACATAACCGAGCCGATTCGGGCACTGTGGGGGGAGTGGAGGGATGGGGAATCCGGAATCTTGAGGTATTTATTAACTTTTGAACGGGTGACCAGATCTCGATGAAACTTGATATTTGGAAAGACCTCATGCCTCAGACGACCCACTTAAAATCCGGACCGGATCCGGTGACTTTTGGGGGGAGCTGGAGGGGACAACCGGAAATATTGGAAAACGCTATGAGTGGAGGGATCGAGATGAAACTTGGTGGGAAGACACCTAGCAAACACTAGATATATCAGTGACATAACCGATCCGTGCCTACTCGTAACAAGTGCCATATGAGCTCGTAGCTCTTGTTATGCTAGGTGGTGCTAATGAGCTACGTATTGATTCCGTTAATAGAGGTCTAGGCCTCCGGCAACTTGTAAAGTTTCCGGCCACTAAAGCGGAACTGCCCTGGATGTTATTTCGTCAAACATGGCCGAGTTCTATAGTGAACCCTTAGCTGGCCCCCCACTCGGCTGCAGCTATCATTTTACGCTAGAACTTAATCCTAAGAGTAATATAAAAATTGAGTATACGACTACTACAGCTGCAAGTAGACCCAGCACCGATGAAGGACTGCTGACATTCGGTGAATGGCTTTGCGAACAGAAGTGGGAGAAGGTTCTAACAGCAAGTTCGGTAGAAAATCAAGCTATGGTTCTCCAGGAAACATAACTAGAAAAGTATAAAACTTGCTTTCCCGAGAAAACTGCAAAACGCTTCTCTTCGGATCGGGATAACGAAAAATATCAAATCTCTGGTGTTTGAGAAAAGACGCCTGTTCCGGCAAGGCAATCGGGTTCAAGCCAATAAACTCAAAAATAAAAACAGAAAGATGACGAGGGCTGCTGCTCCAAACCACATTTTCGAGTCGAAACCCAGCCAGTGGTTCCTTTGTATTAAGCAGATTACAGGTAAAACTCAACAGCGTGTGGACTTCAATCTCGATGAAGGTGAACTGGACACTACAAATAAGTTAAACTCGCACCTTGCAACAATTGTTCAGACCCTCTGTAATACCCAATGTACCTTCAGACTTCTTGGCTTACCCTGAAATTAGTCCCGCTGACGTAAGTTAAAGAAGCTCAAGAGGGCAAGTATAACCCCTTTTGACATCCCAGTAGATCTCCTTAAAGCTTTCCCTGATGAAATAAGTGGCCCTCTTTATAATATTTACAGTAAAATAAAAAAAAATGGGCAATATCATTCTGTGTGGAAAAATGGGTTTGTTACACCTATCCCCAAGTAGGACTCACCTAATTATTTCAATGTGTTCGTCCCATTAATATGACCCCTATTTTTAGTAAAATTTATGAACAGTTCCTTTCATCGTGGTTGAAGGACAAAATTTTGAAGCAGGTGGATCCAAAGCAGTTTGGTAATCTGCAAAAGACTTCAACAGCTCATTACTTAGTTTACTTGATAGAATTTTAAAAAACTTAGATACATCTGGCTATTGGATTAATCTAATTGCATTGACTTAAAAAAGGCTTTCCATTTGATTAGCCATAGTAAGCTCGTCGAGAAACTATTAAATAAATTTAAAATTGACGTTTTCCTTGTACGAATTATTGCGAATTTCCGGTCAGATCGGACGCAACGTACTAAATATAAGCCAACCTATTCGGATAGCCTCCCCATTTTTTGCGGTGTACCACAAGGCACTCTTCTTGGCCGTTTGCTTTTCCTTGTGATGATCAACGAGCTTGACGTAACTTTACAAGACAGATGGAAGTTTGTAGACGACTTGTCCATTTTAGAGATATGTCGTAGTGGTATAACAAGCAGTGCCCAATTGTTGGAGCAAATGGTTGTTAACATGGAGAAATCAGTTGTTCTAGCAATGTCCTTTTTGGAAAGTAACCCTGGTTTTTCCCCTCCAATTCCTCACTCTCAGCATGTTAAGGAACTTAAACTCTTGGGAGTTCACATAACGGCGGATCTGAAGTGGGATAGACAGGTTGAAGTTATGCTAAGGAGAGGTAACATGTCCCTCCGTTCACTCAAAGTACTACCCCGTTATGGAGTCCCACCAAAGCATCTCCTAAGAGTTTATCTTTCTTTCATACGCCCACTTCTGGAATACTGTTGCCAAGTGTGGCACTTTGGAATTACTCGTGAACAGTCTGATTCGCTTGACAGGATGCAGTTCAGAGCCCTCCTTGTAGTTTCCAAGTCCCCTAAAGTACCGTATATATACCTACTTAATACTTATAATTTAGAAACCCTGTTGAAGCGCCGTGAAAACCCTTCGTTAGTGTTTGGAACTAGAATCTTGAATACACCGGCACTAGGTGATATCCTCCCCCCAGATTTTTCAGCGGCAAGAGTAAGGCCTGAGAGAGTGGTAGCCCAGCCAATACCCAAATTGCAGCCAATTAAACATACAACGACTCGTAACCTACGAAGTTTTTTTTCCCGCTTTTGTCAACCTTTTTAACTCGCATCATTAATTGTATATAGATTTGAATATTTTGTGTTATGTTTGACAAGTCTTTGTTATATCCAAACTAGTGTAAAATTGTCTTTTGTATATAATTAGTGTTAATGTGGACGAGAACCACCAAATCGGCTTGACCGTTGTATCGTTTTTGAAAATAAACTAGATTTACGTTGCCTGGGCAACGTGAAGTGTTGCGGCAACCTTTGTCTTGTCCGGCCTCGCCGACTAAAGTGTTGCGAGAGCAACACTTTGGTTTTGTTTCTTCGCTGTCGGTTAAATGCTAAAGTTGTCAATTTGTCGAAGCATATAAAACGATATGTTCTAAGAAGAACACAATCAGTAATCACATGATCAAAGGCTATTCCTCAGCGTTGTAAAAACAACAACAAAAGAATATCGGAAGAAGGGACTAAATTGACTTTGCAGTCAGTTGAACTTTATCGTTTTCAATCGCAAACATCGTGACGGATGAAAACTTGGGACAATATCTTATATAATCTAGTTGGTATTATAAAGCTATGCGTAACTTTTCAGGATTAAAATACCATAGATGACACTACTAATTATTACGAAACTACATCATTGTTTTACATTATCGTTTGTACCCGTTGTGTAAACAGTTAATCCTAGTTTACAGCGGTAGACCATCGGTATAAACTTTCTTACCGTTAAATTTATAGAAATCGAGTAGAATGTGCACGAATTTGCAGAAATTTCTAGCCCCTCGTGAACCGATTCCTACTTACAAGTCTTTCTCCCGTGATAGACATCAAGTTCACCGGAAACAAATAGTGGGTACACCAGCTACCAAAAGTTGCAAACCCCTCATCGCTGAAGATAATAACAGGTGATTATTACTTACAAGTCCCTTGCCTATCTTACAATTTGGAACCAAATTGTTCTTACCATCGAATACACCGGAAACAAATAACAGGTACACCAACTAGCAAAAACTGCAAACCCCTCATTGCCGAAGATGATTATGAGCTAACAGTCGACTGTTGCTAACAAGTCCCGTACGTGTCTCACAACTAGAATCGCCTATTTTTGGTTTCATTGTGTACCTTACTACTGAAGTTGTCAACCCCTTGAAACTTTCAAACTGGTGCATCTCATGAAGGAATTTTTTTTTACCAAAAAACAGATGACATATACTTTGATCAGCTCGTTACCCGCTATCGATTGCCGTCGAAAAAAAAAATCTACCTGTCTTAGTTCAAAAGTTGACTTTTTTGCCGTAGGCAAACTTTCTAACGTCACCGCTTAGAAAGGAGCAAAGGACATGCTCTAATTTCTTTAGAAACGAGAGAACTCTTAAAGTTTAAGAGGCACATCTGATACCATTTCTCTACCGCAATCCTAAGTGCAAAAAAAACGAATGATAAACTCAGCTGAAATCGCGAACAGAAATGAGTAGAAACAATAGATGGCAGCACTTTCGGACCCGTGGGAAAAAGCCACTTTTTTGTTTCTGTAAATTTTTCTATTTATCACTCAGAGAAGATATGTTGGCTCTGGTGCCGGGTAACTGCCGCATATGTTTAACACTTATAGATTAGTCCATCTTCAATTTGAAACTGGTGCCTGCCTGCTTGCGTGCTAGAACGGAGCTTTGCACTCGAAAGCAGAAACATGGTTTGATGAAACGAAAGGTTGGCTGCACAACTTTAGATAGTCCTCTCTGACATGGGCTATATAACTCCACTTCACTTCGCACACCGTAGGCTCTTGCTTGAGGACAAGCAAAAACCATACTTTTTGGCCTCATGCAAGAGTTCTACGGAGCTTTTCCAAAATGTAATGTCATATTCATCAATCCGCCTAAGGTCCACACTTTCCGTAAACACCGCACAGGTTAGACCCTTGCCAGTTACCAGGAATAAAATGAAATCGGAGTGCTAGGAAAAAAAAAAAAAAAAAAAAAAAAAGAGGACAAAATCAAAGTGTTGCTCTCGCAACACAATTGAATTGAATTGAATTGATTGCTTTGTGCACTTTTTGATTATGAAACTGTACTTTTTGACAGATCTTTCAAATAACGTCGTTAAATATTTGGTCAGATTTACAAAATTCGATGTGTCGTCATAGACCGGAAGCAAGTGAAATCCCGACTATCATTCCTCTTGTGTACTGCTTTCTATCCGGCAATAGCCAAGAATCGCTACGAAATAGTTTTTCGAATGTCTTTGTGCCCAGAGCGGAATTTTGAATCGAAGTTGAATTTCGAAAGCGATAAATAGGGAATAGTGAAAAATCCCGATGGCGCTAAGACTCTGCTATGAGAAAAAAGACGCTTTGTTGATTAACTGAGATTTGTAACCTGAAATATCAAAATAAGAATTTTTCAAGATAATATTTCAAAACACATTAAACTCCGTACAACAAAGTTGGCAATCCGTGGGTTGCATTTCCAAGCTCAGCATACATCGGCCAGGCTACTTTAAACTGGCTACATTCGAGTTGCCCTTCGCCTATGCAGACTCTCGCAATTCTGTTGCACGAGCCAGAAACTTGTCTCCTACAGGTGTTGTATGCCTCAATGAGGTTGTGACCCGTCCAATGCGTCTTCCCATCAGCGAATTTTTCCCTCTGAGAATTTTCTAGTCAGGAATGCCGCTGATCCCCGTTTCAGGTGCTTTCCTGTGAGGAGGGCGCTCCTGGGTCGTGTGTCCTAAGCAGGGCCATATCCAGGGGGGGGTAGGGGTTGACCCCCCCCCCCCCCGAACCATACCAAAATAATCATTTGTATAGGCTTTTCGCTCTGATCTTTGTCTTTTTTGTACTGTTCTGTCCGACCCAGAGGCAACCCCCCCCCCCCCGAAAGGCAGCCCCACCCCTCCGAAATAAATTCATGGATAAGGGCCTGGTCCTAAACGCGTTTTAGAGCTTGTTTAACTTTTTTTGTGTTGTTTCTGTTGTTTGATTTATGGTCTTTGGCTGAAATAAAGTTATTCTTATTATTATATTATTATTACAGATGCTCGTGTCCTATTCCTTCTATGCAAGCTTTTTTGCCTCCTAGATTTTAGAATTTTGTGTTTTTCACTGTCTGTGCCTAAATTGCAATCAGCCAGGAGACGTGCATTTCCCAACCAATGAGTGAAAGAAGTTCAAGTACGTTCGGCAATGAGTTAGCAAAATGTTTACCGTTGTCTTGGATCATAATACTGATGTGGAAATGTTATTACTATCACTACTTATCTTCCTTAAAAGTGAGTAGTACAGTAAATATCAAAAAAGAAAAGATGACTTATATCCGTTAATATGTCTTACCAACGAACTAGTTGACCACACTATAGGAGTGTAACTCGCTTAATTAAATTACCTAAAACTGGGAAAGAAAAAAACTGAGGTGAATCAATTTACATGATTATGGGAGAAAGGGGGACGGTGTAAATTTTTTTGCAATCATGTTAATACTTTTTTGAAGCATTTAATACCTTTGGTTATTCTGTTCTTCCTATTATTTCCATTCGTGTAATTTTCTAAATTTTCTTGGTTTCTCTGACGCATTAATAAATGCATCGGAAATAAAATATTATTATTAGTCCATAGCGCATTCATAGCTGAGAAACCAGACAAGGTTGCTCCAGAGCGAACCGACAAGCAGTGTATCAAATAAGCACAGACATATGTTATTTTCGTATGTTATTTTCTTGTTGTCTTTTGTTCTTTTGTTTCTTTTCTTTTTATTTCTATTTATCTCTACTCCACACTCTTTTGTTGTAAAACATTTGTGGGTTATAAATACACTTACTTACTTACTTAGATGTCTTGAAATTGCGTAAGCCGTTAGGCTTTCAAGGTCTAACTGGATGGCTGCTTTTGGAGACACTTTAGATAAGATAACGTTTATTTGCTGTATATTATCTTCACAGATAGATGCACAGCTATAAATAAATGAAAATACCACTTTTATTACATAGTCATATTAATTGGCGATTTGATTGCATTTGTCAATCAACGACAAGAGTGTGTTCTTACGACAACGGAAAACATTTTCCGGACATGAATCCGATAATTTCCGGCGAAAAAAGACGGAGGCACGACCCCTGGTCTGATTTTCTTCGTTTTCTTACTTCTTACCTTATTTATTCTTCCTCTTGCTCATTGCACTGTTTTCCACAGTTAAAAGGGATTGACGAACAAACTTCAACACCCTCATCGCATTTGGGGGCACAGGCGACATCAGCGAAAGGAAAGAGACCTTTTCCGAAATTTCCAGAAGATGGTTCCTACTAAGCATTTCCAGGGCATGCTCTGCTATCCCTGCGGCATCTACGTCACTAAACTGGATCCTCCTGGAGTTCCCTGGAGTCAGAACAACCGCTAGAGATCGGACTATGGGACCCCTGGAACAAAAGACCTTAATGAACGCATGATTAAACCGTCTATTACTTTTAGTCAGGCAATCGCAGGGCAGAGTGCAAAGTTCGTAGGCGGCATGCGACATAAATTAATACATTGTGTTTTTCAAGGTAATTAATCAACGTTTCTGGGTGTTTGATGAACTTTCGTGGATGTGGGGCCTGCTTTGAATGGGTGTGATCATGTCAGGTCAAACCATTCATCAACACGATGATGTCTGGCAGGGATAATTGATTGTAGGGAACTGCCGCCAATTTTTACTGCTAATTGTTGCCTGATCTAAGTTTGATGCCAAAAATTCAAATCGACTGGGATATCTATATGGCTAATCTGGAGGTGACAGTTCCACTAATAAACGATCATTTTGGTCCAAGTTATGAATGCTAGCTTTCAACAGCTGCGAGTTAGAACCGTGGCGACAAGACCTCCCGACCATAACCTCCATGCCTAATGTATCAATTGCTCGGGAATTCTTGACCCGTGATAGCAAATCTGTCGCAGAGGAACCCAGTTTCGAAACACATTAATCGCCTCCGGGGTAATCGGCACTATTTTGGCCGATAAACTTGCGACGACTTTTATAAATAGCAAACAAGCGGTATAAAGGCAGTTAGCGACTGTGGACATTTTCTAGGCTTGTCTTTTCATATTTACGACGTTTAATTTTTGCCGTGAGGAAGTCTGCCACATATCATGGGTGAATGGCATGTTAAAGCACAACTCGTCGGTGTCAAGCGGAAACCACGTATCTGGTCAAATTTGCGACTTCCGTTTTTTGACACAGTTGTACTCGCCGACAAATTCTGTGTCGAACGGTGGGTATCTCGATTGCCTACGACTCATAGTTTGGGAGATACAACCAAGATGGAAACCACGTCTCACGGATTAACATATGGGGCTGTACTACTAACGAGAAAAAGTTATTATGTTTTTTTCACCTCCTGAAAAGTTTTGAAAAGGGGAGATACGTGGTTTACGCTTGACACCGACGAACTCTTACTAGAAATAATCTTTCACGATGGAATGGCTCAAAAGTATGGTAAAATACCGTTACTTTCCACTAGAAATTAGCGATTTTCTTGTTAACGCATGTCAACTGTGTCCAGCGCGAGTGGACGCAAAATATTTTAAAATGGAACACGCCTTGGTTAAAAAGTCGGGAAACAAAACTAGACAAATGAAGTCCAGCACAGAAGATAGACATAATGGTCTACACCATGTCTGTCAAAATGAAAAATTATACTTTGAAGAGTCTCATGTCCTTATTTGTGAAAGAGTCGTTGATGGACCTTGAAGCTTTCGACTAAGTTTGCGTTGAGTGACTGTCAAAACTCGGCTAGGCCGAGAAAGCGCTTAAATGTCATAAGTACAGAACGAACCAACGGCGAAAAGCAGTGATCGCAGAATCTTTTAATCCCATAAGAGGGCTAGGGATAATGTGAAAGGCAGAATAGGTAAGAGGGGTCCTTTAAGCTTAGCGCCCAAAGAACATGAATCCTTTCCGCTCACTATTTGTTTTCCATTAGCTCAACGAATTCGTTTTGCAGTCCGCGAGGGGTTGCCCACTCTTAATTTTAATGTACAGCTAGTGCCCGGTGCCGCGGTTTTCGGCCAGTGCAGCACCGGCTGAAACCAGCCGGCACTGGTTGCCACGTGTTAGAACATTAAAATCAAAATGTTTAGAAGCAGAAATCGCTTAATTCGTGAGCAGCACCGGTGCTGACACCGCTGATTTCTGTCGGTGCCGAGAATGGATGTACAGCTGGTACCAGGGACTCCGACCAAAAGCGAATACTTCAACGAGTTCACCAGGAAAAGGGAATTTCCCTATCACATTAATTTATGAATAATATTCTTGTCAACACTTGTGTAAATAAATAATTTTCTTGTCAACAGCACCTTTTCTCTGTTTGGGCCATTCTGATTTCAACCAGCTAAGGCGCGAAAAATATTCGACTTGTGAGTTGAAAAGGCATGGCGCGAAATTTTGGCCTAGCGAAGAGATTCGATCCGCTAGCAACGCCGTATTCGCCTAGGCGAATGTGAAAACGCCCTTCCATTGACGAATAGCCATTAAATCCGTTAGAAAAAAAAATAACAATCACAAGTTAAATCTTGGTATAAGTTATCTGAACTTGGAGTAAGCGATTAGGCTTTCAGTTCATATGGAGTCCCGTCATTAGCCCTTAGAAAAGTCAGTCAGCAGTCAGCACGAAGTTGGCAGCCAGAATTGACAGACTTGATAGAGAGGGCAGAGCACACATTGAGGCAGAGGCACTTTAAACAATTTTAAGCATGGCCAGGCGTACGAGGAACTGAAAATGGCCAACCAAACCTGGGTAAAAGAACACCAAGAACTAACGTTTCTTTGTTTACGTTTACGCTAGCGCATCTAGCGTAAAAAAAGGAAGGAATTTTAAGAAGGGCGGTTTCCCTTCCTGTTTGCACCACAGAACTTGTTTCTCCATTCTGTCATACAAACTTGAGAGACGAACACTACTTTATTTTCACCATCCGCTACAAAGTCTGGATACTAACTCAAATCAAAATCACAAGTTACACTTACATTTTACATATTTAACATATTCCCGAAACTACTTAATATTTACATTGACCATTACTAAACTTGAACTTACAATCCTCAATAAACTTGAATATACTGACAACCTTATTTACAACTGAATATGTACAACTAATTATTTTAAAACAAGATGTGGAATCTGTGGACACCTGTGTCGCGTTCTGTGACATTGTCTTTAAAATTCATGATTCCGTCTCATTATTGGCAATTTCTCGTGGATTTTGTTTTAGCAATTTTTTGTTCAGGCAAGATTCTTGTTGTCATGGTGCTGATGGATGGGGGAATCAGTGGCGGAAATTGCTCTGCCCAAAATATTCTAGTAATGTTGTGTGCGTGCAGTCAGTACAATTGATGTCGAATACAGTAAATCTTACTCTGGATGATGAATGCAGACGCAGTCGATAGCAATAGCTAAAAACGGAAAACTGTAAAAGAAATGCCTTTGCTACTGGGAATTATATTTTCTTTACTGAGATAAGATTATTTCTGATTCGTCTTAATTTTATCCCAGTTGAGATAAGATTAATCCCAGTAGCAAATACTGCAGTTGACTTTAATCATTACTCAGATAAACTTTTTCCAGTGAAGTCAGCTACAGTGTTTGACAGCGATATTCGCAGGCTCGGGTCTGCCAGTCAGCAACAGCCTGACGAGGACCCTTGTCAAGAAGGGCCGAAACACCGCTGTCAAACATTTTAGCTGACTTTCCGTTTTTGGCCATTGTTTAATATCAGTTGTCCAGTCAGCTTGAGCTCAAGGAGTATTCATTCCATGCAGCGCAATTAGCATCTAACGTAGACAATTTACACCTGCCAACTGAAACTAATCTCCAAGGTATTTTTTTTTTTTTTTTAAGTTCGTTCAGCTCACAGAATGCTTGTTTCCATGCAGCTCGTTACGACTTTCTAGACAACATATAGACTCATTTTCTCTTTTCTAGGCGTTATTGTGCTGGAAACATTTCGGAACTTGTTTTCCAGTTATTCATAAATAAATTCGGAATTATTTTTACAAATATGCAAAGTACTTGCTGAGGGTTCCCTCTTGGACAAGCGTCTATCCAGGAGGTGTAGAGTGTGAGAGCCAATACCCGCAACGGCTGCAACTTTGTAAAGTCGAGTGCGTTGTAAACGTGACTTTCTGCCATGAAGCTGAAGATCTTTTCTCAATCTGTATAAAAAATACACATTTCTTAATGAATGATTGCCTGCTTTGAATTTTGCTTTGAAATCAAACTTGTGTCACACTAAGCATAACATTTTGTTTCGTTTCTGTCAACTTTCTAATTAAACCGATAAAAAGACTTTCCCAAAATTCCTCGTCACTTTAACAAATCATGGGCAACTGGGCCCAACCAGAGCATGACGTTCACCACTCGACTTAGATTAGTTTAGACCCCCCCCCCTGTTTTTTGCTTTCTTTCTTTATCGTTCCTTGTTTTTTTCTCTCTTTTTGGGATCCCAAAACGTAAGTGGAGGGATACCTATGACATCGCAAAAGTTGTCCGTCTGTCTGTCCGTCTGTCCGCACGATAACTCTCGAAGGGATTGAGATATTTTGATGAAACTTGGTGGGAGGATCCTTTGGGTCAAAGTTCAGGTGAAGTTCGAAGATGGGCTCTGTAGCCCTATATTTGAGGGTGGGGGAGGGGTTTCAAATTAGGGGCAAACAAAATATTTTTTGAAAGCTATTGAGATAGTCGATATAGGGATAAGGAGACGTGCTGAATTTGAATATGGAAATTTATTTTCTCGCCGGACAAATAGTTCACCCGGAATCCGGCGAAAACCGGAAAATTTGTAAAAAGTAAACATTTTATTTAAATTTGATAAGATGTTCAATTTTCGGGTAAGAAGACATGCTGAATTCATATATGACAATCATTTTTTCACCGGAGGTATAGATTGCTCGGAATCCGGCTGAAACCGGAAAATTTGTTAAAAGTAAAAGTTCAAACTGAAGTTGATTAGATGTTGGATATAAGGTAAAGAGACATGCTTAGTTCGTTTTTGAGCTTTAGTCTTTTGCCAGACAAGTAGGTTGTTCGGAATCCGTCCGAAACCGGAAGTTGGGCAGAAGTAATGAAGGAAGGAGATACGACGTAGGCTATATGGTAAACCACATGCTGAATCAATATCCGAATATTTGACAGCGCAAAACGGATATTTGAATATATCTGAACTTAGTCAGACTCAGCTGGCGTATCCGTTTTGCGCTGTCAAATACGAACTTGGTCTTCTCCGATTATTACCATTGTCCTTAACCTGTTTGTAAATTTAATAGTAAAAATGTTTAAGAAGTCTGCTGAAGACCGAATATCTACAAGGCCGAATTGTCGGGAGAGTTTCCTTTACAATAGGGTATTCAGTGAGTTGATTCTGTTTGTTGTTTAATTAATATTGTCATATTGGTTATTTCCCTGCCATAGCCAAGCCATCCTTTTGTGCTTTCCTAACAGGAATGTTAATGCTGTATTTTTTGTCTTTAAATATGAAACTGAAACTGTTTGCTGGCGGAAGATTGAAAATTGTGTGCGTCTTTTTATGTCTTGTGTTTTTTTTATTCAACTATTCCGGTCTCAAAATGGGGGCTAGAAATAAAGTACCTACTTACTTACTTAAGTTACCTTACCATACCAGTGGTATTTTTAGGGGGATTCAGTTCTGGGGTGGGGCCAAGCCCATATCCATGCTGTCCATCACCACTTCTACATAAAATAGTTTAAGAAATGTATAATTATCTAATTGTCTTTTTCTGTGTGTATATGTGTTTTGTTTATTTTCTTTATTTTCGTCGTTTACTCCGCCTTAATGGCGGGTCATAAATAAATTACTATTAATTACTTACTTAATGACTTACTACGCTCGGTAAATCTGTTATTCCTTCTTGGTACTAGAAGGTTATTCTAGTTTTCAGTAACAAAATTAACTTCAATGTTTACCTTCCTGCCTCCTACCTTCAAAACACGATGGGTGTGTGCAATTTCATTAATGGGCGTGTGAAGGTTGTTATCGCTCGGTCATATTTTCCAGATACAGGAACTCGTGTTTTATCGGCAGCGTTGGCTACCCGGTTTACCATCCCACGTCTGGAAATCGATGGAGCAATCTACACCTGGAAATATGCAAACTGAACAATGGTCGCAAGGCGACTGCGCGAAATGATCCGTTGGCGGAAATTCGTGATTTTCTTGCGAATCTAATCTGTTTCGACGAAGAGCAACATTTCCGCTCTTTCACAAAGAGGTCATTCGTACTTCAACGTCTCTAAGTAGATGGCTTTGTAGGTGTGTCCCTCTTGAAACGTAATGCATTCTGGAGCGTCCGTTCTAAGGAAATTGCCAGCTATTCAGCAACAACATAACAGCCGAAAGCATTTCATTTAATTCTACGAAAAATGACAAGGTCTAGACAGTTCATGAATGTGCGTGTCTCGAATGACAGCACTCTTAAGAAGACCAAAGGTTTCGATGGGATCCCAAAGGGGAGTATTTCTTAGATTTTTTGATGCGGATGATCGGGCCTTCTGATACCGTGAATATTGTTATTCTGTCTTATTCGACTCCTTAACCAGATCATGACCGGAATGTCAATGCTAGACGAAAACTCAAGAAATCAGGTCCAACTTGTTCTTTCTTTAAATACACACCACCTTCGAAATTTTGTCGGTGGATTTTTATCTTGCCAATTCCCCGGTTTTCATCAGATTCTCATTGTACCTTTTACTCGGTAGTAAAACAAATCAGGTAGGAGTATTCAGTCTTATCATCTTAACACCAACAGGAACAGCTCGAAAAAGAGATTTAGTAGAGCTGGTCAACTTCCCGTTTTCGCTGGATTCTGGAAAATCCAATCAACCCGTCGACTTCGTTGGAAAACAAAACTGGAAAGTACGATTTTTTACGCCACCTGACCCCTGAATTTAAACTTCAGATAACTGATGTGGACATTCCTACATAACTACCGAATTTAAGGTATGTGAATCAGATCAATGGAGCATCTCATCTTATTTAGACAATCTCGACAACCGAACTGAATGAAGACTGGAAAATGAAACTGGAACGTCGATTTTCGACGTCGACCCCTGAATGACCCCTTTTTCCTACATATACGGTTTTCATCCGATTCCGGGCGAACTAGTTTTCTGGCGCGATAACAAAGCTCCGGTATGGATTCAACATGACTATATATTTGTATTCGGGGGGGGGGGGGGTTGGACTGAGTATCATTTATTCAAGCAATGTTTACAACGGATACGTTAGCTATGATTTTTCATCAGCGATATTTCGGCCCTTCTTGGCAAGGGTCCTCGTCAGGCTGTCAACCCTCTGGTGCAACTTCGGGGAAGGAAACAAACCTGTGATTACAGCTTTGTTTCCTTTGTTTCCAGTTTTGTTTCCAGTTTTGTTTGTTTCCAGGTTTGTTTCCCCGAAGTTGCACAAGAGGGTTGACAGCCTGACGAGGACCCTTGCCAAGAAGGGCCGAAATATCGCTGATGAAAAATCATAGCTGACGTATCCGTTGTAAACATTGTTTGAATAAATGTTTCAAAGTCAGCTTGGGCTCAAAGAATATTTATCTAACTGAGTATAATTTTTTTTTTCAGGGCAGTTTTAGGGTATAGGAGTGTACAGGAATTTGGAATATCGATGGTACCGGAGGGGGGGGGGGGCTAATTTAATTGGTCTACAAGAATAACATTTCTCGAACAGGTATGCAATGCATATCTTTCTATGTCCCACAGGAAGTTATTTTATGACAATTACTTTGGTGGAGGTTGTTACGGCCTCGTATCATCCTCCGCAGATGTTTATCGAGCACTTTTCCTCAAATACTGAATTCATCGTGCACTTTTCCTCAAATACTGAGAGCAGAAGCTGACCTCCAGAAAAAAAAAAAAATTCTTTCAGTAAAAAAAAAAAAAAAATACTTAAGAAACTATATAGAAAATTATATAAGATATAAAATAAATGAAGAAATAAAATAAAAAAATGACAGAACATTTTATTCTCTTAGACACAGTCAGATTACCACTGAAAATACAGCTTGTCAACTGAAACAACATTATACGATCCTTGTTTTCGAAAAGCTAGTTATTCAGAATTGAAAAGATGACAGAACATTTTATTCTCTTAGACAACCAGTCTATGAGCTAGGTCATAACCTTGACACAATGAGATTTCCACTGAAAATACAGCCTGTTAGCTGAAATAACATCCTACTATCCCTAGCGTACCAAAGGCTAGTTATTCAGCATTGATCACTGTCTTTGTTCTGGGATTATCACCAACACGTGGGGTTTGTTATTGTTTACTTTTTTTACTTCCACGACCCCTAGAGTAGTATTTTTAGTAGATCTATAGTAGGTTTTCATGACCGCTAGATGGCATCTGAATTGCCAAAAAAAGTAAAAGATTATTTTGGTAGAAACTGAAGTGCTTTGGTCCCGACAGTAGTCATTTTAGTAGGTCTACAGTAGGCTTGGGTTGCTACTTTACTAAAATAAACTTCCATACCCCATTTGCGAAAAATTACAACAAAAGAAGAATAAGACCTACCGATAAAAATATTCTGTTCGAAAAAGTTATAATAGTTAGCATACCTCCATCTTGGCTCATATCGGTAACAACCTCTACGGCCATTTCAAAATATCAACCTCGCTGTGCTCGGCTATTTTTCATAACCTGCCTTGCCTTTGGCTCGGACGACAGGTTATTTTCAATGGCCGTCTCTTGTTACTTTGCGATATCAACCTCGATGTCTGTAGTTAAACTTTAGTATATGATATGATGATATTTATTTGTCTTCAGAGCCCAAAGACCATTAAACCCCACTCAAACACTTTTCCCTGTGCCGACTGGCCACTCTGAGGAACCTCGCCAGGTTTCTTATACTAAGAAAATCCCTACTCCGCATAATATTTACCAACCACTTCCTCCCATGAATCCCTCCCTTAAAAATTTCCTCCCTCAGATCCTCAATTTCATCACAACCAGACATAAAATGAATTAGATCCTCATCTCCAACAATGGATAAAATGGATTCGCCAGCTACGATAAGTCCAAACCCGATGAACAATTTGTAGCCTGCGTAGTAGTATGGTAGTAGTACGAAAACGTTGCATGTAATACTATGTAATAGCAAAGAATTCTATCATTTTATGTGCCTCAGACTGGTCCAATCTTATGTAGTAGTATCCAGTAACATCCTGTCTTGCCATAATAGCACCCAGTCTTGCTAATAGTAGCATATAGTAGTATGCAGTAACACGGTAGCCTTGAAGTAGAAGCATGTAGTAGCATCGTTAGTACTGCATACTACTTTTTCGTACTACTTCATAGTACTATTCTGAGATAAATTTTTCATCGGGAAGTAGGGGCCGGAGACGTTGAGAGAAATATGGCATCGACGCATCCGTTTTATTGTGTTTCCCAGTCAGGAATACAAAAGTTTAATTTTATCCGGATTCATGCAGAAATATCCATACCAGAAGAAAATCAACATAGTATCTTAGTTTGCCACATCGTCTTAAAGTCGTGCTCCTCGCCGAAAATTAGCAATGTCATGTCTTTAATAAATTTTTGAAAAACTGGACCAGAACGGTGCGGTGAAAAATAAGATAAAATAAACTAAAATGTCGCAGACCTTTGGAAGATGTACAGAAGCAAAAGAAATCCTACCCACTGATTAGCCACACTTAAGTAAATCTTAACTACGAGCCGCTGGCACATGTCGAACTTTAGACCACAAAACTTTTAAAAGCCGGAAACTTAAGATGGCAGCTGTTTCCACGTGGTCAGTGGGCTTTCTTTCGTCTTGAAGTGATTCGCGTGTCTGTGATTAGCCAGAACAGCAAGGCCCTTCTAGTGGGGATTAATGGACAGCAGTTGGCAAGCGGGCCGGTACAAGGGTTAATTTTCCAGATAGTCAAGAACGAAATTTAAAAAGTAAACAAGAAAATGAGTCGTTAGACATCTGTTTGCATACAGGTGCCAGACCCATGACAGGTGGAATATTAATTTCGGTCTTTCATAACCACACACGCCTCCAGTATGATTCCTCCTTAACCCGAAGAAAACTCGTTTGATTTGATTCTGATGGACCAAGAATACAAATGGATGTTTTGAAGTCCGTACAAAACACTGGGGGCATTATACTAGTGAAATAAACCAACCTTTTCTTGTCGGTCACCATAAACACTAACACTTTTAGAGCGAAAACAGAAATAAAAATGGAAAGAGACATGAACAAACTTTTATAACAATGAAACTCAAGATACTATGAGACTCCATGAACTGCTCCAGTAGCTTCATGAGTGCTTTGCTTGGAGCTTCAAAGGATGAAAAGCGGGGGTGCATACTCAGTTCACTTTTTTCTTTTCGTTATTATTCTCTTTAGCTTTTTTTGTCGACTATCTGATACATCACACTATTCGTCTCAGTTACCTCTGAAACGAAAGGTGAGGAGACTTCTGACTCTGAAGATACAAAAATATCCCAGGTATACCGATAACGTATTGTGTTTTACCGTGTCATTTTCACGAGTAATCGTGATGACTATTATTCAAAAGAGACACCGGCAGGTAGTAATTAACTACATCTTTATATTAAGAATTTTATATTTAAAAAAAAAATGCAATATGTAGTGTTTATTCAAACAATGTTTTCAACGGATACGTGAGCTGCGACTCATCATCAGCAATATTTCGGCCCTTCTTGGCAAGGGTCCTCGTCAGGCTGTCAGTCCTCTTGTTCAACTTCGGGGAAGGAAACAAACCTGTAATCAGGTTTAAAAATTACAGGTTTGTTTCCTTCCCCGAAGTTGAATAGATTTCAAAGTCAGCTTGGGCTTAAAGAATAATATATAGTGTATGGCTCGTAGTCAGTTTGAGCTAAAAGAATGTGCGACACCCTATTTTTTACCCACTGAGAAAATTTTATTTTTATTAGTGCAAAAAAAAACACATTTAGCAATATTAGTATATATTTCAGCAACGTGCTGTTATATTAAACTTGTAATAATTTAATATAATCGACTTATTCTTTCCTTCCATCTCGCTTCTCTTTTTGCTCCATGTTTACCATTTTGTATTATCATGGGCAGATATATATATACATGTATATCCAAAATGCCAAGGCATCATAAATGACGGGTCAATTCTAAGACAGGTTTTGCTTTGGTGATACTAGTTATTTTGAAAAAATGTCCGTAAACGAAAAGTCCGCAGAACCACGAAGTGGCATTTTATAGTTTTGAAATAGAAGGATTTAAAGGAGATAACCGGGAACCATTGTACCATTTGGAATGTTTAGAGAAGCACGTCCAAGTCGCCATATCAAACCAGTACCCGGTAGGACCGTGGGATCATGACAAAGCACCAACCTGGGCGAGCTCAAAATAAACCTTAAACGACCTGTCTTACCTATAATACTAACGAAACCTACTTCCATAATCACTCCATATGTTTATAAACCCGGCGACACCAATTTCGTGCGGTACATTCTAACCCCTCTCACAAAATAACACAGATTGCCGTGTTTTGCCACCTTACATGTGTATCACGCTGTCGACGGTTGTCTGCGAGAAATTTTTTCCATCAGAAAAATTGGCGACTTGAATTGTTTCCTGTTTTCACTACAAGTCAACGAATCTCGGAAAAGGCTTAAAACAACCAAAGCCGTGGGTTATTCGTTGAAACCACATTCTAGTTTTAAAGTATTCAAATATTTTAAAATACTGTTTATGTTGCGATAGTCAAAACTATTTGACTACTATACAACCAGGCTATGTTTTTAAAAAATTATCCACCTTTTCGCTATTTAAGCCTTTTCACAAGCCCACTGACTTCTAGCAAAAAACAGGCAAAATTCAGATAACCGGTTTTACGCATCAATAGCATGATGCGCGAAAACTCGTCGGGAGCATAATGTGCATGAAAAATAGTGAATCCCGAAGTGCAAAGATTAGTCAGGTATCTTCAGCGGGCTTAGAATGTAACATATGAAATGTGCATCTCCAGGCTTAAGAATTAATGAATGCAATTACGGAAGTAAGTTGCATTGCCATCACAGACACGACGGGTCCTTTAACAATTGAAATCAGAGAAAAAGAAAGACGTTATTACGAATGCAGACTAAGAAAACAGCTAAGCATTTGGCAGTATATCTTTCTTTCACTCATTTTTTTTTGTTTTTATGTTGTTCCTGACTAACAATCAGCCAAATATCTAAGAAGAAAGGGTAGGGTGTCTGCGCTAAGCCATCGGCAATATCAGTACACTAAGAGAACATTTTCCAAGCAGGGAAGTTTTTACTTCTACCTCGACTTCTGGGAAAACGCTGACGTATGTATGTGCCAGCTTTGTGACAATTATGCATAAGCTTACTTTTAAATTTATATTTTACTGTCCAGAGTGTCAACATAACCCTTTTATCCTGAAACAGAAGAGATATTACTATTGAGAACATCCTCCTCATTTTTTCTCAGTGCCGTCATCCTGGCGGCAGTTCTAGCTGCAATCAAGGGCCCATGATGTACTGTTCATAAATATTCCTTACGCTCCAGATGATTCATATTTGACGGCGCCAAACGGGTACGTCGGTTTATGTTTATTCTAGCGATATTTCAGCTGTTCTTGGCAAGGGTCTTTGACGAAAATAAAACCTAGCAAATATGCATCCACATCACTGAGCGAACCGGTGATATAAGTAAAATAAAGAACAAATTGAAGTCACAAACGGTTTTATTTTGGTTTTATTGCTCTTTGCTGTTGAGTTTGAGTTGATGTTCCAAGAGAAGATAAATAGTAGTTAAAAAGATATGATAAATCGAAACAAAGGATTTTGATTCTATTCTGTATGTCAAAAGAAAGCTTGGCTCGCAAATGGCTCTTTAGTTCTCAATCTACGATTCCATTTGACTCGTTAGGTGAAAAAAAAACCAAGGTAATCAGAAGTGATGCATACTTGTCCTGTGCCCTCTCCCATGAAAACAATCTCCTCGTATCTTCGTCCTAGGGATTCCAAAGGACAAATTAGTCCTTACCTATATTTCGTTGGTACTGAGAGGCCAAAATGTTTCCGAGATCGAGTGTCAGTAGGCTACTGTACTCGAAATTGCAACGTCAGCTTCTCCATGTTTGTACTTAATCCCTCTGCTGGTATTGGAGCTGACTGAATTCCAGATTGTCGGAAAATGATAGAGAATTTCGCATTGTCCGAGGGATTAAGAAGTCATCCCTTCTGTAGGATTGTCGTCCTGAGTGCACCGAGGTCCCATGCGTTATTTGTAACTTAGTTTTTCACAAGTTGCTTTACTACATATACTTTAAAGCACCCGCGAAATAATCTTTTCTTTTTCATCTGAATTTTACTTGCCTTTAGGTACTCGGCGTAGGAAAGCGGGTAGTTCCGCGTAGAGGGCTCCCGGTTGCTTTGGAAACTGATGCCCGGGACCCACTATAGTCACACCTAGTAATAACGCCGGTAATAAGGCCGTCTTACGGTCGAAATTGGGAAGAAAAGACGCTGAAACCGTAAGATTGTCGAGAAGGAAAAATCCATCTCCGCCATTTTGAAACGTATCTTTCGAGTGTTTGGACCAGTCACAGACCAGAGTCGCTGATTTTAGCCAGTTTTGTTTACGTTTGAGTGATGATGGTGCAATATATCTTGAATTTCTTCGTTCTAGGTGTGACCAGGATGAAACGTAAGAGTGGGTAATAACCAAATTAACGAACCAAATTACGTACAGGTGTGACTGAATGTGGCCCGGGCTTGACGGAATTTACAAAAATGTTCGGTCAAGACAGACATTCTTGACACCAGCCTACTTACTTTGCGAGATTAGCAGCTGTAGATTCTGTTTCCTGCCTTAACATTTTGTTTAGGAAGTCTTTGATTGCGCGTGTGCTAAAAACTAGCGTCTCGAATGATCAAAATTATTTTGCTCTGTTTTCTTTTCCTTTTTAGTAGGCACGTATAACGAAACTGACAAAGCACGTAAAACGAAACTGACAAAGTCTGCAAATATCCTTTTGACTAAAGTCATGACAACATAGTCTTAGTCTTCCAGATTGTCGGAAAATGAACTCGTGGGAAACTTGAGCAGCATAGAGCCTGAAGAGGACCTTTAAGAGCCGAATAGGACTCGTCGGCACATCGACTTCTTTTTATACGGAAGATAAAATCCTGCAAACATTTGTCCGGTGTTTTTTTTTTTCATGTCCGAACCGAATCCGATAACAGTTGGGGGAGGGGGCACCGAAAAATACGTGACCGGCTTATACTGGAGAGATCGGGATGGAACTTTGTGGGAATAACAAACATATGCTCTGGATAAATCTTTCTCATAACTGGATTGGCTCCGGCGACTGTGGGGGAATTTGAGGGGGGGGGTCCGGAATTCCAGAGATCACGAGTTAAGGCACTTCCAGATGTGCTAGGACGATACAAAATGGCTGGAATCTTAGACATTCGACAAGATTGGCTTAGAAATCGCCACTTTCCAAATCCGACTATTCCTTAAAGTACTAATCTTGACCGCCTAGTCAGAAAAATACTTTAATCGAAATCTACATTTTCATGATCCCAATGAGCCCATTATCATTTTTGTCTCAAGGGTTTTGCTTACAAATGGCGGGGTTGTCGGAAATCTCAAGAAACGGTCAGAATGGAGGGAACGGAGTTAAACTTGCTGGGAAGAACAAGCGTTTATTCTAGATAAATCATTTGCACAGTTGGATTTGATCCGGAGATTTATTTTTTCTTGGGGGGTGGGGGTGGAGGGGGGCCTTCCGAAATTCCAGTGATGGCATTTTTCAAGACGAAACTTGGCAGGTACATCAGGGACCCGACCAATCTGACAGAGCCCTTACTACATACAGTCGCAAGTGTCATATGAGCTTACAGCTCTTGTTTATATTTCTGACAGCAAGGTTCTCTACTACGTTTTCGGAACCCGGTCGGTTGTGTCTGTTACTTGTATAAAGGCAGAGCTAGGGTAATACGCTGGTTCGCAATCTTCACATTGCTATATCCAAATCACATATCCAATATTTAGGCGAAATCCGGCAAGAAAGAAAAATGCAACTTCGATTCGGTAGTGGCCTACTAATATTTTTGTTATAAAGCCGTTTGGAGCTGGTAACGGGGCTTGATCTACCTTGCTTCTTCTCCTGCTTGTTCGATGCTACGAGTCGAATCCGGTGAAAACCAAAAAGCCTATAGTTAATCTTTCCGGGTATTTAAACGTAGTTGTAAGAGGACAAACTTCGAGTCGATAGTTCGGCCAGATTTTCTGTCCTTGTTTACCAAGCGCTACTGAGGTTACAATAAAATTGATTCGTTTATAGTATTACTGAGATCTATCCCTATACTGTTTATGAACGAATGGCTAAAAATCTAAAAATGTTTACATGAGAACTATTTTAGAGTAGGTCAAAATTCGGGCCAAGATGCTACAAATCTTGTATACTTGTCCAAGGCTATGAATTCAGGTGGTGAGACAAGAAAATCATGAAATGAGCTCGACCGAGGGTGTCCAAGTTGATCGGCTCAAGCTGACTGCCAAATCATTTGTGCTGATTCTAAAGGGATAAGTCAGATGAAAACATTCCGTTTGGGCCGAAACCTTTGTTCTTGCTTCCTAGACTTCCCTTTCGCAGTTTCGCAGCAAACCCTGTTATTACTCGTCCTAATAAGTGCTTCCACTTTTATGGGTTGCGCTAAGAATACATTTAGTATTATAAACGAACGGCTGTAAATCGTCTTGACTGGAATAGGTGGTGGTAGGGATTGGTCTTTTTAGCGCCAAGAAGTCGTGACGAATTCAGTGGACATAGTTTCTGATTGATAGCCAGTCTGGCTCAAATCGGCATTTTCTCGGTGAAACCGCAATGTGCGACACTTAGCACGTAGGATGTAAATTATGTCATGTCAACAGCACAAAGTTTAGTCTCGGTGCTGGCTGAAAGTGGTCGTTCAAAATATTGTTAAAGGAGAACTGAAGGGTTTGTCACTTGGTTGCCGCGTTCATACTCCAAGCTACAACACAATTCCGTACCTTTCTCTTCACTGGCTCCGAAAGCATCCGCACCAGCAACTTTGCTCATTCGTTCTTTTTCTTCCCTCCCGTTTACTATTTTTAGTCACTATATCCAAATGTTTGTTCAATCTGCAATTGCAAGCGGTCTTTTTTTCACCACGTATATAAGCAAAATACTTGGGCTTGGTCAAGATCGTATCCAACCAATTATGACAACCTGGAAGAAAATGACGTCAAGAGACTTCAGATCGAACCCAACCAGTTATGACAATTTTGAAGCAAATGACGTAACACGAACATGAAAGTCCAAAAGAAAACAAATGCAAATAATTCTGACTGTTCAAGTAGCCATTTTAGAACACGTGCCGTCGCCGACTTCTAAAAAAAAAAGTTATAGCCAGAAACAGCTATGTTTCGATGAGATGCTTTTCGTTTTGGTACCCCGTCCCTTTCTTTTTAGACGGGTGATAAGTAAATAAATAATCTCTGTCTGGACCGAATATTGTTAAGAGCCATGAGCCGTGAAAGTGTATAATGATTTCACCAGGCAAAAGTATCTGTGTGGAAATGAAGAATTTTGTTGGAGTTTTTTATTTTAAATTATTTGAATAAAGTTTGGTTTTCCACTGTAGACAGATGTCATACGGAGGAAGGGCGTCTCGAAACAGGGAGAGATCTTCTAAAGGTAGGTAGGTAGGTTTTTATTTTTAACCAAAATATTGAAAATGAAATAAAATAACATTACTAATATCGTATTGCAGCAAAAAGAAAATCCTAAGGACTTGTGCTGCAATTTATTAATACTACTTGTATCTAATAAATAAAACATAACAACTTACAGTTATCCACCTAGCCTATGACTTAAATAACATACAATTAAACGCAAACACTATACATAACAAGAATCCTTAATGTTCATTACCAGTTTCAGCCCCACCCGAACAACTGTGAAAGAACTAAAAAAAAAAAAGAAGAAAAAGACCACATACCCTTCAACGCGTATTAATTAAGTGGAAGGTTTCCAGTTTATTTTTAAAAATTTTGTGTAATTTATTTTGGATTGAACCTACAGATCTGGCTGCTTGAGTATTTAAAATGATAAGTTTAAATGATTGAATTGAATGGAAGAGTTTTTAATATTAGGCAGGATATGATGAAAAAAGGTTTATATAGGGTCCTTAGGGAGAAAAAATGTAAAGAAGTAAAGTATATTGGATTACATGAGAATATTTGATGGGAAAATGAAAAGTTTGAAAATAGAAGGTATTTTTTAAAAAATATATCTCTTAAAATATTTTAAAATATTAAAATATTTCTCTTATGATGAAAGTGTCAGTGACGTTAAAGCAGGGCAAGTTGTTTGGTAATTTTGGTTTTAACGTCACTGAGTTGGAAGAGGAGACGTAGCCACGTTTTGTTTCAGTTTAAAACAGAAAAAAAAATGGAAAAAAGAAGCAACGCCGGATTAAAAAAAAAAATTGGCGGAAGCCATGACAGGTTTTTGGGAAATAAAAAGATTGACCTATCTCTTTGACAATGCAAAACGGATACGTCAGCTGAGTTTTATTAGAACTATATTTCGGTCCTTGTTCGTAAAGCTCTAGGCTCTAGCCGCTCAAGCTGGAAAATGAGCTTTCCTATTTTTTTTTATTTTTTTTTTTATTTGAGATGAAGTTCATTTTCCGGCTCGAGCCTGGAAAAGGACCCTTGCCAAAAATGGCCGAAACATAGCTCTACAAAGATCCAGCTGTTGTTAAGAGTATTTTACTATTAGGTAATTTATTGGGTGGTTTGGAAGGTTGGAATGATTATTAAATTAAGTGGTGAAGAGCAGTAAAAAAAAAAAATTATTTTACTTTTGGTAAATTTGGTCACGGTGGAAGGGGTGCCCTATGCTGGTAGGGCACCCTGTGATACTGGTTGAGCCATTATTTTAATGGGAATGTTATAGATTGATTGTAGGATACTGTTTTTTTTAGTTTAATAGTTTTAACTGCTCAAATAAAATTAAAAGAGTGATAATTATTTAAAGTCAGAAATAAATAATAATTTGAATAGTGTAAGAGTAAAGTGTAGGTGACGAATAAAGATAAGAAATTTGAGCTGTAATAACGAAAGTTGCGTCACTGAGGGAAGTGGAAGTGGGATTTAAAAGGAAAATATAAAATGAAATAAAAAACTAAATACTTATATTATTGATTTAATACTAATCTTTATGTTACTAAACTTAAATAAATAAATAAAAAATTCAGCCGACGTATTCGTTTTGCACTGTCAAACATGATTTGCAGTCAGCTTGGGGCTGAAGGAATATTTTTCTATCCATCTATCTAACTATGAAAGCTAAAATGAAGAAATGCATTTGCCCATGAACTACCATCATGTGCTGAGGGCATAAAGAGCGAGCACATATCAGCTAAAAAACAAGAAGGTGCTTTAAAAAGTAGTAGTAATCCGGATATCGTTTTCTTGTTACTTTTAAGGTCCCTTTGTATCTTAGCCTTCATCGAAGGAAACTTCTCCTTCAGGGTTCGCCTAGCGAGCAATTTATGTTCAAGTTTTCATTGACCATGGAAACCGTATTTCTCCACCCACGTCACGGATTTGTGACGGACTGAACGCCAGTATGACAGACTACAGTGATCAAACCCTGTGACAGTTTACGTGACAAGAGTTACCTGCGAGAGTTATCAGACAAACGGACGGATAACCGTAGCAGTGCTTTAGCGCCACCGGGATTCTTCGCCACTTTTTTCGTAACTGTAGGTGTTGACCCATCTCCTAACGACGCGCTGAGCCTTGCGTAGTTACCTGGAGGCTTAGTGGGATTAGTAACCTAGGATTTTTCGCCCCTCTCATAACTCATTGAATAGTGATTTCAACAGGCGAGCCATTCAAGAAGTAAAATCGTATATTTTCTCACGACCTTGCCAGAAAATTTCTTGAAGATAAGCATTTAATTTATATTTACAGAAACTACAACACAGTAAAAACACGAAAACTGGCGAAATATCGTTAAAAAAAATGCCAAGTGTCGATTTCAAGTGTACTAGATGAGACACTACCCTGAGAAAGATTACTCTAGTCCTTGACCCACTTAAATGTGGCCTACTCCTTTTCGAATGCGCTTTTAGAACAGTGTACGTCACACTACAGTGAAAATACACCCCAAACAAAAAAAAAGTATCTTAATTTCGTATTCTCTTTGCAGCTTGTAGTTTTATTAAGTTCCATCTTTATTGGTTAGAAGAGAAGACAGAGTAATATCTAGTATCAAATCAGCACTGTTTCTTTTTACACTTTTCCCGAGTTAATCCTTAATAAATAGTAGCGACAAGTGTCGCAAAATCCTTCTGAGATTTTTCCACTAATCCCATCACTCATCTGTAAACTGTTTTGGCCCTTTTTTTGCCTGTAGTGGCGAAAAATCACGATGGCTGCTAAAGCACGTATCTCCGGATAACTACCAATTCATATCCTGTCATTTGCGTAGAGATTCTCTCCGCCGAGAAAGAGATGTATACAATCAACTGGACCAGAGCAAAATAACACTAGGGAGTAGACCCAAGACTTGAAAAAAATGACACACACTCTAATGGCAGTGACGCTAGCACCCAGCGTTTCCACTTTGACGGATTTTTCCTTCAAAAACGGATTTTTTTTTTTTCTTTGACGGATGAGAATTTCTTTTGTCGGATTTCCTGATTTTGACAGATTTCTGAAGATCTTGCAAACAATCGGAATTTCTACTTGACTTTTCTGAATATTTTTATCATTGGTGAAAGATTTCTTGAACATTTAGCATCAAATACTACTCCTAAAAGACGCTGTGATCATCACAAATGTTTCCAAAAATTTCGCCTGCGGTGCCTTTTCTCCACGTATTCTCCACTTTAGTGGAAAGGAGCTTCTAGGCTTAGACTTTGTATTGACTTATTAGGTATATTGTTTCCTCAACTCTTTCCTGATAGCAAGAATCTCGCAATGGTATTTATTCCGTGTTAATTGCCCCTATCTACAGAGCACACTAAACTGCATGAAACAACTTCCATATATTACTGCTTCAGTCTTTTTTTACGGATTTCGACGTCTTTTTTTTACGGAAAATTGGACGGATTTCTCGTTCGCAAATATCGGAATTTTTACGGATTTTTGGACTACAGGAACCGAAAACCTGCCATCATGAAGTGGAAACACTGTAGCACCACTAGTGATAGAGAACGTCCGTACTGAAACGCATTCAGTCGTGCATCAACGCTGGTTGCGATAACTACATATTCTGAACACAGCAAAAAGATGATACAACCTTTACTGTTTCCTCGGTGTGTGCAAGCCACACATCAACTTTACTAGAAATTTCTAAACCGACAAGTTTGTCTCGCTTTAAATTCGACAAGCGTAGTGGGCGGCACTACGAGTATGTCCTGCTTGCGAAGCAAGGAAAGGATAGGTCTTAGCGCTACTCTCTGGTGTTACTTTGCTCTGAACTGGAGAGTATCACCAGGAATCCGGTACAAAATGTTCGTCGAACAGCACACTCCACCATTCTTTGAGAGTAGTTACCACCTCTCAAAAAGATAGCTCTTGCGATGGGTTTTGAGTGACAGACCTTGGAATCATGCCTGAGGCTTTGATCATCCAATAACCCTAATCTCGCCCTCTTTATTCACGAAATGCACAATTTTCTAAGACCTGTCACAAGTAGAAATGCTGTCGTGACAAAATTTGTCGACTTTCAAGTCAGAAATGATGTCAAATTTCGTGTTCCGCTTTTCCAACTCCCGTAAGAAGTGACAAGAAAATTCTTTTCCGGCTTTTCAGGGATTTTGACAAAGCGTGACAAGGCCTAGGATAAAACACGAAACATTACGTGTTACTCTAGAACACATTTGTCGTTCCAGGATTTCCTAACTGACATACTGCCGGAGAAATGAAACTTTCAATGATTTATCGATAGGAACGACAATTTTTTCCTAATACGGATTAGTTTCTTGTTTTCTTGTCACGGAAAAAGAACAAAACCCTTGTCTCACAACCTGGGAAGTATACTGTCGCTGCCTCTGCAAGGTAGCTTTTGCTACTTTGCAGCCTAAAGTTTTGAGTCTAGCAATTGCAACCGCTTTGCCATCCATCGTCTGGATCATTTTCTTTTCAGGTGCCAGGAGCTTTCGCACTTAAGGGGTTCATTATATTCTGAGAATGGTGGGCAGCTTCTTGGTATCTTACGTTCGACGTCACCAAGAGTGGTTGTTTCCTTTGGTAGTTTTGTGCAAAAAAGCACTCGAGTTGAGAAGTGCTATTTCTTAGTTTGTTATTTTGTTTACTTTCCTATGAGTTGTTTGTTTATCCTGTATATCTAGCCTTTGGCTTTTTCAATACAGATAAATATGTATATATATATATATATATCGTCTCTGTTTTTTTGGTCTGCCAAACTTGTTCTAGTTCGGGTATTTCCACATTTGCTAGGATGATGAAACTTTGTATGCATGTTTAGATCCACCCTATTATATGATAATAGTCACGGCACCACATTCTGTATCTAGCTTGTGTGACTTAGAGCTTGTTCCACCCTTCAAAAAATAGTAACTATTGGTTACTATTTCCGTTCCAACCTCACTAAAAGTTACTACTCTGACCGTTCCAGCCTTATCGAAATAGTAACTAATAGTAACTATTTGCTTACCACGCTCGGGAGCCTAGTAAGCGTGGTAACTACTAATCTTTGTAACGTGATTTGTCGGATTTGACCGTTGCATGATATTTTGCTGGTAAATAGAAAAATCGTTCCAGCCTTGACGGCAAAAAGCCAGAATTCGTGACGTCATGCGTAGTTACTATAGTGAAGTAGGATGGAACACGCTCGTAGTGTCTGTGACGGAGTGTACACGAGATGTACAGAAGTCAGTGTCGGAGACCCAAGACAAACCAGGGGCCATATCGTGGTCTGAAAAAAAAAATTGACGGGGAATACTTCCTTGAGCTGAAAAATTTTAAACAGTGAACTGGAAGAAAAAAAGTGGGCCTCAAACCTCCGTCTCCTGATATATTTACCCAAATCGATATTTAATCCGGCGTTTGTCGATTCAGGGCCAACTACTGACAATAGAAAATGACAATGTTTCCCTAGCTTAATTCTTATTTGTAATTAGATTTCTTTGAAATTGTGTGTATTGTGTGTGTTTTTGTTAGTGTTTTCTTATGTCTGATACTCTTGTACTGCACTTATCCGCTGAAAAGGTGACTGCTCTACCACTGCGAGCTACAGAGGTGCGTCTGAAATAGTTCACAAACCACTAAGATATTCAAATAGAAGTCATAGAGCCATAGGCCGGTTCAGTTCAGATCCCGCCTGTGGATCACTTCTGTCTTTCAGTGCACTGTTCTTTTTTGGCACAGAAATTACAACTAGTTCTGGCTGGAAAAGTCAATGATACAAGAGTAGAAGATTTCAAATTTTCCGCTAGTAAACCGAACCATCAGTGGTCTTCCCTCTTCGCGTAATCTGTCCTTTTGTTTGTGTTGAATTTAGTGTAAGGTTTTGCTGTCTTTTTGGGATCCCAAAACGTAAGTGGAGGGATACCTATGACATCGCAAAAGTTGTCCGTCCGTCCGTCTGTAAGCACGATAACTCTCGAAGGGAATGAGATATTTTGATGAAACTTGGTGTGAGGATTGTTTGGGTCAAGGGTAAGGTCGAGTTCGTAGATGGGAGCCCTATATTTGGGGGTGGGGGAGGGGGTTCAAATTAAGAGACAAACAAAATATTTTTAAACAGCTAATGTGATAGTCGATTATGAGGTAAGAAGACATGCTGAGCACGACGGTGAAAATCATTTTCTCGTCGGACCAGTAGTTCGTCCGGAATCTGGCAAAAAACGGAAAGTTTGTTAAAAGTAAAAGTTTCATTTGAAGTTGATTAAATGTTTGATTCAAGGGCAAGAAGACATGCTGAGCACGATGGTGAAAACCATTTTCTCGCCGGACAACTAGTTCGCCTGTAATCCGGCCAAAACCTGAAAATATGTTAAAAGCAAAAGCTTTATCTGAAGTTGATTAGATGATAGATTTAGAGGTAAGAAGAGACGCTGAGTCTCTATATGATGATCATTTTTTACCGGGACATATAATTAGTCCGGAATCCGGTTGTACCCGCATTTTTTTTGTTTTAAGTCAAAGTTTTATTTAAAGTTGATTAGATGTTCTTCTTTTTTCGCTGGACTAGTAGTTCACTCGGAATTCCGGCGAAACCGCAAATTTGGCAGTAGTAAAGCAGGAAGTTTCGGTCAGTATCGTCAAAATAGATATGGCTTATAGAGGTATAGATAGATAGGTAGATAGAATATCTTAACTCGGTTTTCTCTGATGATTAGCCTGGCGAAGACAAGACCCAATTGTCTGGATCAAATCTTAGATTTTTGGGATCCCATCGACACCTTTGGTCTTGTTTTCTTTGTTGTTGTTTTCTTTTCTTTTTTGTACTCGCGTCACTGAGGCTACACGCCTTACATTGTTTCTTTTGACGGGTTACATATAAACTGAATGGAATTAAATTGAATATTTAAAACTGTTCGTGAAGAATACTAAAGAAAATTGCAGCCGATAACACCTGAGTGATGATCATTTAGCCGTGACAGCCACTAACATTAAAGCAAACGTTAATTTTGCTATCTATTTTACCAATTTTCCTTTACGTTATTTCCAACAATTTCTTACATGCTTCTCAAACTTGGCTTGACCCGCTCTTTCGTAAGATGTCGCTAATTTCGCCGCGGATGAAGTGATGCAATAAATTCGAAAACACAGAACCCGTAATTACCAGCCATAAACTTTGCATTATGAAAAGTCATCAGCCATAAAAGCAAACAAAGAGGAATTAGACAGCGAACAAGTTCCAACCCGTAGTTTGTGCGGACAGGACATTGTTTTACGAGGACCAGCTTCACGGGAACCCTTGAGTTAGCCCAAACCTGATTCAAACGGTCCTTTTTCCTTAATTCCCCAATTAAATAAATAACAACTGCACAGCTTAATTGAAAATAATAGGTTTTTACCTTACCCCTTGCAGATGTAACGAAGTACCCCACTGGTTGGTTTGTTCTACGCCATCTGTCGGGTGGGACGGCGGTAAATTCTGTATGGCGTGTGAACGACATTTATGAAGCTATATTTTATCTCTGCTGTCAGGTTGCAGGACTGTAGAGTATCTTCACGGATTTAAGACTTGTCACTTCTAAAAAGAAACTATAAAATAATTTCAAATCAACGGTCCTTTTGCGTGTCGGCACAATCTCGTTTAACTGCTTTTGTTTCTAAAAATGTATCTGCCAGAGCTGACGCGAGGATAAAGTCTTGAGAATAGGGCCGTATCCAGGAATTTACTAATCCATGCCTTACAGTTGAATAAGAACCTAGATCAGAGCTTGAAGCCTATATAAACTATTATTCTTCGATTTTTCGGGGGGTGGGTTGGGGGGATTCGAAACCCTTCACCTCCCTTGATACGGCCTTGGTTTAGATGGCGTATTGTAACCAAGGCCGTATCCAGGGGGGGATAAATTCCTGGATACGGGCCTGGTTGTAACACTTGGTAACCTGACTTATCCAACCTAAAACTCTTGGGTCAGACACAGCTCCATTTATTTCTCTTACATTTTTATTTTGCCCTTGCAAGAGCCATAATAATTCGCTTATAATAAAAATTGTCTTCTTCCTGTTTTATTTATAGTCACATTTGTATGCTGCCATGGGGACACAAGGGGAGAAAAAATCAACCTAATAACTAAAACAGCAGTAGGCAAACACGAACTTACGATACGAGTAAATGACAGTACTTCCCGATGAAAAATTTATCTTAAAATAGTACTATGAAGTAGTATGGAAAAGTAGGATGCAGTACTAACGATGCTACTACATACCTCTACTTCAAGGCTACCGTGTTACTGCATACTACTATATGCTACTATAAGCAAGACTGGATGCCAGTATGGCAGACAGGATGCTACTGGATACTACTACATAACATTGGACCAGTCTGAGGCACATTAAATGATAGTATCCTTTGCTATTACATAGTATTACATGCAACATTTTCGTACTACTACCATACTACTACGCAGGCTAATTTTTCATCAGGTTCCGCATTCAGTGCCTGTATGATAGAACATTGCAATAACAGTTGACATGCTACTTGCCCGGGATGGAAAATGACAACAGAAACATATCCAATATAATATAATAAGAATGCTAATTTGTTTATACCCCTCATACTTCTCAAGAGAGAAAAAGATGAAGAATAAAAAAAAGGGATAATCCTATTATCGTAAGACATAAAAATCTAAATTGTAGCCATTAACTAAAGAATATAACAAACAAGGAAAAAATGACAATAACACCTCTGAGGAAAGAGAACAAGCAAAATTAAACGCTAGAACAAAAACCCCTTCCAAGAACCAACTTAGAGAACAATTTTTCAACAAGCATCAAGGGAATCTGGTAAAATGTTACATCGCAAAAATTCCCATTCCTTGTCCAAGGGGGACACGCATGATAGTATATATTTATATATATATTTGCTGCTACTTTTATTAATATGTCGTATGATCCAATGGTCGACCATGCCATCAATGGAGCCTTCCAATACAGCTAAAATGTTCAAATAGAATTTATATCTTCTTGGAATACCCTCCCCCACATGAATCACAGCGGATCCTCAAAGGAACTATAAAACCCTATGGACTCAAATGTTTTTGGTCAGATTTCTTACAAAATACTTCACTCGCCATTTGGCCTATTTTACTCTTGAGCTACATTTATTATTAGTAGTAAAATATGCCTTGTCAAAGTCACAGGCTACTGTCAAGGGGTTACCCACTCCCCGCCACCTGCTGTTAACCCATTTCCGGCACCGACCGAAACCAGCGATACCGACACCGGCACCAGTGCCGGCGATAAATTAGGCGGTCCCGATTCTTCTCACCGGGCACTTGCTGAAGGCCTACACTAAAATCGAAAGTAGTCAATCCCTCGGCAACTGTTAATTGTAATCGTAGTTTACAGTCAGATCTTGTTCGTACGATATTCGGAGCCCTACGGCGTGCCACTTCTTCAGCCATCTTCAGGTGAATGAAGAATTTTACTTGATCAACATCACCCTTGGGTAGCATGTGCCAAAGGCCGAAACTGCACCAAGAATCCGGAAACATTTGCTTTGTTCCATTCCATCCCGTTACTCCAAAGATGGGGGGTGTCACCTTTCTATATTCGGAGTTATTTCTGTGCCTCAATCATCTTTGGAACGTTAGGCATCCGGGAAGGATCCCCCTTCGCTGATAATGATACTGTTTTCGGCCTTAGAAATGACCCGTGTCAACGAACAGATGTTATGTTCTACAGAATCAATTTGCATCCCAGGAAATCATTAACCATATTGTGACGAATCTTTCATGAGGACAAGCAATTAAGAAATGGGTCCGTATTTTGATTGCCCAGGAGTGGTTTGACTGGAAACTCGGAAGGCTGAATTCCCATAATCCAGAACACCTGATCCAGGTTTGTCAGAATGGTTATAAGAGCAAATTTGGGTTGCCATTGAATTCGACAGCAATGTTTGATCCCCCCCCCCCCTATCCATTTTAGAGGGCTCTAGGATGTTGTTCAAGGGATTAAAGCTGGATGAAATCAGATTTTCGCGCGAAAAAGCATACGAGTTCACTCTTGCCAATTTTCCTGCACTGTCACAAGTTTGGTAACAGAAAACACGAGGATGCGCGGTTTCAACAGATAATGCGTAACAAATAACACTTCGGACGTTATCTGTTGTGTTCGAAAACGTTATGCATGGAATGTTACGCAAAACAAGCGTTGTTAGGAAGAGCCAAAAAAGCATCTACTGACTATTCCTTATCGTCATGATGTCGGAAAACTCAGCAGATACTTTTTGGCGGTTTTTCGGTTCTTCCTGATGGTAAAGCTTATTGTGCATAACATTTTGAAACACAATAGGTAACATCCGAAGTGTTATCTGTAACGTATTATCTGTTGAAACCGTACATCCTCGTGTTATCTGTTATGAAACTTCTGGCAGTGTGGTTTCACCGGATTCCAGGCAAACTATTTGTCCGGCGAAACAAAAAGTACAAAAACAAATATATCAAGTCTCTGTATCAATGCATCGAACCTTTATTCAACTTCAGACGAAACTTTCACTTCTTCGAAATTTTCGGTTTTTTCCGGATTATTATCCGGTGAGTAAATGACCCCTAAATCCACTGTCACAGTGTCACAGTAGAGAATTATTTTTTAAGCCCTAAATATAGGGCTACTGGCCCATCTACGAACTTGACCTGTAGCCTACTTTACATTTACCCAATTACCCTTGACCCGTGCACTTTTAACTTGCCCCAATTGATCCTCACATCAAGGTTGAAGAAAATATCTTCAGCCCTTTGACAGTTATCGTGCTCAGGAGCGTCACGACCGGGGGAGAGAGGGGGGGGGACGCCCTCCCCCAAAGCTGTCGGCCAGTCGGTAAAAATTAAGCGATTCGGCACGAAAAAAAAAGTCGGTGAAAGCATCAGCCAGTCGGTAAATGCCTCGCCCCCCCCCCAAACATTTTGGCTAGTAACGCCTCTGGATCGTGCTGACAGACGGACGGACAGACGAAACGGACAACGTTTATGAAGTCTTAGGTATTATCGGCATGTTCCACCGTACTTACCGTAGTTACTACGCATAACGTCACAAATTCTGGCATTCTGCCGTCAAGGCTGGAACGATTTTTCTGTATTCCAGCAGAATATCATGCCACGGGGTAATCCGACCAATCAAGTTACAGAGATGCGTAGTTACTACGCTGACTACGCTCCCGAGCATGGTAAGCAAATAGTAACTATTTCAAGAAGGTTGGAACGGTTAGCGTAGTAACTTTTTTACGAGGTTGAAACGAAAGTAGTAACTAATCATTACTATTGTTAGAATGGTGGTTTCGGGATCCCAAAAAGTACACGAAACAGACTTGAAGACCAGATGAAAGTTCATCGCCCCGATATTCATACAATCAAATATTTTCGAATAAACCTTTTATTTTTTATTTGAAATAGTTCTATGTACTTGAACCTCTATGCTTGAAATAAGTAGACTTTTGGAAGAATACTTGATAGTTCTATTTAAGTAAAATATCCCTGGGGTGCTTGGTACTTGTACTTAATAAAAAAAATATTTGGTACAATGCTAGGGCAGGTCCGAGGAATGACGATTTCCGGGTTAATCTACGGTTAGGCGGATGACAAGTTGAATTGTCAGACCGACCGACGGAAAAGCGATCTGTTTTTGACACTTCAACTGAAGGCTGCATGCGCCTTAAAAGAAAACTATGTTCTATAGCACTCATTACATCCCTTAAGTTTTGTTTAACGAATGCCTTTTTATCAGTTCACCTGTTTTGATTATTTTACTTTGTTTCTAGTATCAAGAATAACGGGGAACCATACCCATTAAGTAAATGAACTCTGGGCTTTAGATGGCGCTATCTAGCATTGACCTTGATAAATCACATGGTCCAGTCCCAAAGGGCTATTTTGGCATTTTTCTCAGGGCTACGGCCATAAATGTAACTGCTCGCTGCGAGGTAAATCACAAGCGAAAAGACAAGAAATAGATTTGGGTTTTGTTCTGGGGTTTTTCCTTCTTTCTGACCCCCGAGGCCCCGAGGCTTATTTGATGAAACTTACCGTTACTCCCGTAATGATGCGTCAGACATCCTTTCGACGATATTACAACGATGTGTCGGGGGGGGGGGGCAAGACACAAGAACTGGTAGCGCGAACGTTTTCCCCCGGAAGTTAGCAGCCCTCCCGAGGGACCACCCCTTCGCCCAGGTTCTAAAGCAGAACCATACAAGACGAGAAAGATGGCGGCAATTGTTTTTATTTATAAACGAAAACAACATATAAGGTTCAAGGTTCAAGGTTTTTTTATTCTTACTTTATATAATACATAAACATTAACAATACTATACTCTGCACTTACAATTATTTCAGGGTTTGAACCGGAGAGAATAAAATCATCGAATGGTTCAGACCCTTCCATAAAAGAAAATCAATAAAACGAAATCGACCCAACGCTGAGTAGAAAGATCACCGCACGACAACGCCAGCACGAAGCGAAATCATTCCAAACAAAAACAACAACAAAAATGAAGGATGGGTGACTGAAAACCAGCATCACTAGAGGAAAACACACAAATAAACATGAAAAACAACCAATCTCTAACTGTTAATTATCCATTCTTAAACTTGTTAATGAGAAGACAGCTGTTTTCTTATACTTTCAAGGGAAGAAATGAGAAGAAATAAGAAAAATGAGAATACGACAAAGAGAGAGAAAATAGTAATAATTAATTCTCACAACCTCACTTCGCCGAATTAACAGACTTTTGAAGAATAAGTCCTTATTGAAGATTACAGATGATCAAACTCTTTGCTTAGACCTTACTTAGATGTGTCAATTAGATATATTCAAACAATGCTTACAACGGACATACGTCAGCTACGATTCTTCATCAGCGATTTTTCGGCCCTTCTTGGCAAGGGTTCTCGTCAAGCTGTCAATCTTCTGGGTCAACATCGGGGAAGGAAACAAACCTGTAATAAATAACTGACGCGTCTACCGACTATAAATATCTTATTAAGGAAAATTACTTTCATAATACCACTGTAAGGAAAAACTAGTCCTGAGATTTAATTTTTGCCACGGCCGCTGTTTTTGCTGCACGATTGGGGCGATGACAGGGAATTTTTGTTTTTCCGTATTTTGATTTACTTCGGTTAAGTTATTAATAAGGGACTGAAAACTTAAATATTGTTTCATTAATAACCTCGTTCCACGCTTATATTATGGAGTACTCGCCTGTATCTATTACTTTTCATAATCACTGCAGTGAAAAACTAGTAGAGCTTCCATCCCATTCAGTATATTTTGAAAAAGCCCAAATTCTTGCAACGTGCACCGGACTCCAACAAACTATTCGAGAAGCCGTTGAGATAAAGAACAAGACCAAAGGTGTCGATGGGATCCCACAAATCTAAGATTTGATCCAGAAAATTGGGTCTTGTCTTCGACAGGCTAATCATCAGAGAAAACCGAGTTCAGATATTCTATCTATCTATACCTCTATAAGCCATAGTTTTTTTGACGATACTGACCGAAACTTCCTGCTTTACTACTGCCAAATTTGCGGTTTCGCCCGTATTCCGAGCGAAATGCTAGTCCAGCAAAAAAAGAAAATTCAGAAACGAAACTTGCGTATCTCCTTATCCCTATCAAGAACATCTAATCATCTTTAAATAAAACTTTGACTTAAAAAAAATGCGGGTACGACCGAATTCAGGACTAATTATATGTCCGGGTAAAAAATAATCGTCATATACAGAATCAGCGTCTCTTCGTACCCCTAAATCTATCATCTACTCAACTTCAGATAAAGCTTTTGCTTTTAACATATTTTCCGGTTTTGGCCGGATTACAGGCGAACTAGTTGTCCGGCGAGAAAATGGTTTTCACCATCGGTTTCAGCATGTCTTCTTACCTCTAAATCAAACGTTTAATCAACTTCAAATGAAACTGCTACTTCGAACCAACTGTGGCCGGATTCCGGACGAACTGCTTGTCCGGCGAGAAAATGATTTTCACCATCATGCTGAGCATTTCTTCTTACCCCGAAATCAAACATTTAATCAGCTTCAAATGAAACTATTACTTTTAACCAACTTTCCGGTTTTTGCCGGATTCCGGACGAACCACTCGTCGAGCAAGAAAATGGTTTTCACCATCGTGCTCAACATGCTTTCTTACCCCTTAATCAAACATTTAATCAATTTCAAATGAAACTTTTACTTTTAACAAACTTTCCGGTTTTTGCCGGATTCCGGACGAACTACTTTTCCAGCGAGAAAATGATTTTCACCATCGTGCTCAGCATTTCTTCTTATCCCATAATCGACTATCACATTAGCTGTTTAAAAAAATATATAGTAAGTAAGTAAGTAGGTAATTTATTTATAACCCGCCATTTTCAGAAAGCGGAGTAAATGAAGAAAATAAAATAAACACATAAACATACACAAAACGACACTTAATTTCAATCGTCGGCCAGGAAGCAGTGTAGAAGGTCGTGCGCTGGTTGGGTTCTGTTGCCAACGACTTTTGATAGCGAAGAAGAAACATCCAAAAGGGTAACACTTGCATCTTGAATTTTGAACTTATCCGTCAAAGTATGGTTATGGTATAATTTCGACAAGAGGAGCAGATGCTTTGCATATTTAAAATAACATGATGTCATCTTTTTTATATTATTCGTCCCTTAATTTGAACCCCCTCCCCCACCCCTAAATATAGGGCTACAGAGCCCGTCTACGAACTCGACCTTACCCTTGACCCAAACAATCATTACACCAAGTTTCATCAAAATATCTCATTCCCTTCGAGAGTTATCGTGCTTACAGACGGACGGACGGACGGACAGACGGACGGACAGACGGACGGACAGATGGACGGACGGACAGACGGACGGACGGACAACTTTCGCGATGTCATAGGTATCCTTCCACTTACGTTTTGGGATCCCAAAAACCGAGCAGGCCTTAACCGAGGTACAGGCGAGTACTGCCTACCGGAAACGTGGAATGGGGGTATTAAGGGAAGAAAATTTAAGCCTCAAACCCTTATTAACGACAAAAACGAAGTCGATCAAAATGCAGAAAAAAAGTTTCCTGTCGTCGCCCCAATCATGCAGCAAAAACAACAGCCGTTATCAAAAATTAGATCTCAACACTAGTTTTTCCGTGCAGTGATTATTAAAAGTAATAGATACAGGCGAGTACTCCATAATAGAAACAAGGTCATTAATGAAACAATATTTAAGTTTTCAGTCCCTTTTAAAAAAAAAAAATCGAAGTAAATCAAAATACGAAAAAAAACGTTCCCTGTCATCGCCCCGATCGTGCAGCAAACACAGCGGCCGTGTCAAAAATTAAATCTCAGGACTAGTTTTTTCCTTACAGTGGTATTTGAAAGTAATTTGCCTTAATAAGATATTTATAGTCGGTAGAAGCTTCAGTTGTTTATTACAGGTTTGTATCCTTCCCCGATATTGACCCAGAAGATTGACAGCCTGACGAGGACCCTTGCCAAGAAGGGCCGAAATATCGTTGATGAATATTCTTGGAGCCCAAGCTGACTTTGAAACATTTATTCAAACAATGTTTACAACGGATACGTCAGCTACGATTCTTCATCAGCGATATTTCGGCCCTTCTTGGCAAGGATCCTCGTCAGGCTGTCAGTAGTGTTGGGCGATATTTAGATTTTTCGATTTATCGATATTTTCACTTTCGATAATCGATATCGATATTTCTTTGGTATGATTCGCTGTTTGATACGTCTCGTTTCGCCAAAATTACTAACGAAATTGTCGTTGAATAGCATATTTCATCATCTCAAACTCTGAATAAATAAGAACTGAATTACGAAGACATATTGCTCCAATTTCGGATATATAAATGTAGGTTATGTTGGATTATTTATAATAATTATGAATGAAAAAATATCGTTTTCGATATCGATATTTACGTTTCGATATTCGATATCGATATTTGGTCTGATATATCGATATATCGTTATCGATATCGAATATCGCCCAACACTAGCTGTCAGTCCTCTGGTTCAACTTCGGGGAAGGAAAAGGGAATCCCGGAAAAGGGAATCCCGAAATAACGAGTTATTTCGTGTTTTTTTCAGATTTTGTTTTTAATATTTTTTTAACATATATTATTTTTAATATTGTTTTAATAAAGAGCCGTGGACATTGTGAGTAGTGGGCGTTTTTAATTCTGGGTATTGTGAATTCGGTGTTGCCACTAGACGCAGGGTTCTGCGATCTCTCATGGATTTTCTTTTTCGTTGACAAGCGAGCAAGAATTGTGCGAAGGTTACTTAAGCTACCAGTAAATGAAAAAATGAAGGAAAAAAGCTGAGGCATATAAATATGAAGCTGACAAAGCGAGATTTCTCATTAACGTTGGCAAAAAGGATCCAGTTTCGAAGGTACCAGAATGAATTAATAATTTTTTTGCACGAAAAAAAACATGGGGTTATGGCAAGGTCACAGGCTTTTGAAAATGTTACAGGTTCCGTCGGAGAAAAGTGGAACACGTATTGTGAGTGTCGGCATCTGCAGGACAGATCGAAGATGATTTCCCTATGACAGTAGGCTTTTCATCAAAACCTTAAAGTTTAACTGGAAAGCCAACTTATTCTTGTATCATTTGACTCAATACAATGCATTATTTGGATTTTATTTTTTGACGGTGCAAAACGGAAAAGTCAGCTACATTTTATTAGAGCTATATTTTGGCCCTTCTTGGCAAGGGTCCTGTTCAGGCTCAAGCCGCTCAAGCTGGAAAATTAATGATTGTTTTATTTTTCTCTATTTACTCTAGCATGTCGCTCAGAATACCTACGGCCGTCCTCACAACTCAAAATTCTACTATGACGCGGAAAATTTATTAATTTATTTATTTTATTTCAGATAAGGCCAACATGGGCCACAATATAACAAAACACACTCAACAAGCAAACAAATGTAAGTACCAGGTCACTTAGGTGACTCCCGTCATAAGCCTCGCGTACAACTCACGAGTACACGCAAGCCATACAGGCGGAGAAAGCCACATTTGAGGCCCACAAAGGATTTTAAGAAGTGGGCTAGGGGGTAGGGGATCTGAGGAATTTTGAACCTCAGCACAAACGCGGCTTTTCTGTGGTCAGTATGATCAGCCAGATGAAGCTAGCTCACTGTGTGGCCACTTATTTTTCGTAAATTCTTTACATCAAGCATTCAACACAGGTACAAGCGCATAAAGGTACCACAAATCCGACAGGGAAATTTCACTATATTAAAACTGATTATTCATGAATACCGGCGCAACGAAGTAACGCATTTTCATTTGTTCTTTTTTTTTTTTTTTTTTTAGACCCGCGTAGCATCTTTCCAAACATTTTGATTGTTTTTTTGGGCTACGACTCCTCCTCCACTCGGTGACGTTAATATTTCCTTAATCTCTTTAACGTCACCTACTCTTTCTAAACAAACATACACACTTCAAACTTTAATAAATTTTAACTTCTGCATTTCAACTGTATAATTTAATTTTTTTTTAATTTAAATTTACCAATTTTAATACTTATTTTCTAATTTCAATATAATTATAAACCTTTTTCTACGAAATCACCACCTTTACACATAAAAAACTTCTACAAAATAAAAACGAAAAGAACACCACCAAACAACTCCATAATCCATAATTTCAATTGTTCTTCAAGCCTCTTTAAGCGAATAAGTGATGGGTAACTAGATTGTCGCCTCTCAGCCCTTTTCGATTAAACTTTACGATTCCTGTCGAAATAACTGCAAGCTGTTTCTAGGACTATATACTACGCTGGACATGAAAAGTGAGGTATTTCCACTGACTGAATTCCTAATTCCACGTACGCGAAACTGTGAAACGGAATCTAGATGTCCCACAGCTGCCTATCCTCTCGTGATTTGGATAGCACATTCATGTTTCTAGCTACTTGCAAAAAGCATATCGGCATAATCGACTTTGTTAAAAGCTTATTAACGTTTTCTCAACATTCATGAAAACATCCTAAAATTTCCAGTTCTTCAGCGAGACAGTGGAAATAATCTACGGAAATTATCAGTGCAATTTAATTTCATAACGAAACTATACCGCGAGATCTTTGCATTCCATGCTGACATGGCCCTTATGATTGCCATTTCATGTCGGGTGTTTTTCACTAACATTTCTAGTTGCAGTTAATGACTCCAGAAGGAATCAGCGGAACCGTACTTTTGTTGCGACGACTTTTGTTAGGACCCAATAGTCTGTGAACAGAATAGCTGACAAAAAATTCTTGTAATATTTGCTACTGGGATTAATCTTGTCTCTAAAACGATAATCTTATCTCTAATTCGGATTAATCTTATCTCAATAGAGATCAGTATCTCAGTAGAGATAAGATTAATCCCAGTATTAAATACTGCAATTAACTTCAATCCTTACTCGGAGAAACTTTTTACAGTGAAGTGCCGTTCTCTGCAGACTACACTGGTGGGGACAGGGGTGTCATTTCACGGAAATCTAAGGGAGGGAGGGTCATGGCGTTGTCCCGGGACCCCTTCGCATTTTTTAACGTACAGCTCACATAGGTGAAACAGATAATAGTTTAGTATTGAATGACCTATGAACGAAAAGTAAACAACATATTCTCGAAGACTCATGTAAACAAATAGTTTGAATAAAGAGTGTACACATTTGGGTTTGCGTCTTGTCAATTAGAGCCAGCGCTTCTCGAGAATGACGGACTTGCTCACCGACCAAGTCCGTCCTTCCCTGCAAGTTGCTGCAGCGCTGCCGCTTCAACCAAGAAGAAAGTGAATCCAAAAACGCATATTGTGCAAAAGCAAAGAAGTGCTGCAGCAGCGATGCGGCAGCGCTATTGCAACAAAAACGAGGCTTAGGTTTGACTGTGTTTTTAAAGCTAAACTGATGTGACCCTTTGTCATTCTTAGGCCCCTTTTAGTCACGGACTTGCCTGGTGTTCCGGGCTTTTTAAAATAATAACAAGGGCTGGCCTGAAGACTAACCTAGACTGCAAAATGCGAAGCAAAATGCTGGAAGAATACGCAGGAAACATGTCGATTTTTTGCAGAGTCTTAGTGAGAAGCTAACTTATCTCAACCTGTTTTTTTTTGCTGCAGAAAGGCACTGTACTGTCAGACAGACGGAGGGAGATTTGTCGAATCAAGAGACAATCAACGCCTCTAAATCGGAATCGACTAAACAGACGTAACGGCAAGGCACTACATAGTGTAGGAGGCACGAGTACTAAAAAGAGGCACGAAAACTTAAATATATGATTTCGCAGATACAAGCCGAAGCTTCAAATTCAGATATAATTGTGAATGAAAAAAAGTGTGCAATTTTTACAATTTCATTCCGGAAAGAAGAACCAAAATTTGAATCTCCTATTCCAGATACTTTGCGTGTAAACCAAATACTTCTCGGTTTAATTACAGAGAGTTATTCAAAATGGGAACCTAAAACGAAGGAAATGGTAAAGCGTGGACATACATTCATAATGTTGATCACTTACTAAAAACATGTTCCTAAGAAAAAATCTTATCCGTTTCTACGTTTCACTTGTTCCTCAAGCTGGGCATTTTGGTCGTACTGAGGACCAGGCTTATCGGATTGAAAATATACAAAAGTTTGCCGTTTCGATTATGTCTAGATCCCCCCAAATTGCTTATAATAAGCTCCTCCAGAAATATAAACTTGGAGTCCCCTAGGTTAAAAATGTGCATGGCTTCTGGCAAGAAAATGGTCGAGCACCCTATACATAAACACATCCTTCCGCCACCATACGAGACTGCTCACGAACGACCTACAAGAGCGGCCTGAATGTAGATCCCAAAATTCCCAAAACTCCAACAGATAAAATGTGACCATATGCGGTATGAAAAAAAAACACTTGTACCGTCAATCGTGAAAAAACCTTTGTTAGTATGTATATTTTGTATATATTGACGATCTCGACAAATTTGGATTTTACCATGATAGTTTCAAGAAGAATACAAACGATATCTATCTATCTATGTATAAAAAATGACCCTTTCAGACTTGAGGGGCAGGAACAATGTTCTAACGTGGCTCTGAAGGTATTATACATTCCTCCGTACCGTGCCGCGCCTCTTTTTACTCGATCCCTTCAAGATCCTGAAATCCAGTCAAATCTATTCTCAACCTATGTCTTACTATTATTCTAGCTTTCCCACGAAAAGTCTCCAAGTTTGACACAACAGAAGCCAATTAATTATTTCTCGAGCTCCTCCTTCATACTTCCATTATGGCCTAGAAACTTCCAAGTCCCTATTATGAAGACAAATAGCCCATACCGCATGAATTGTTGATCAGATATGGAACTTGGCAGCTGATTAATTGGCCCGCGTACCTGGAGTTTTATTTTACTCTCTGAAACAAGCCGACAATACATCTCTGTTTCATTCAAGCAGTAAAAATGTCACTTTTTGTTCAACTGTAACGCCATTAGCCGTAACAAGTCCTACACTTTTTTTTAGTAAATGATAAACTGCCAGAAAGACTTGAACGAATTAAGAATCTCGACACCTAGGCACTTCAACTAATAGGCTTTTACCTGAAACCTTTCGTGTTTAGTACAGGGGTGGCTGTAGCGGCGTAAATAGGGCACACGGCCCTTTCACTTCAAACTGCAAGAATCAAGGGAAGAATTTGGGAAAACAACACAGAAATTGAAGCATCTCGACCATATAGACTATTGCCATCATAATGAGATTTACCTTTTTAAACACTCTTCTTGAATGTGGTAGTTGTGAATTAACGAAGTTGATGACGTGCCTTTGTTCAGACCTAACCAAATTTCGGTCAAGTTCGAAACACTGGCAAATAAGTCCTGGCATTTGCATGAAATGCTATATTCCCGTCAGGCAATACCACTTTGAATTCAAGCAAAGGTTACAAATTAGAAACCATACAGCCAAAAGTACCGTAAACCATAATCATGGAAAAAACTTTGTTCGGCCTGGCAAATTTGCCTCAAAACCGACTATTTCATTAGCTTTTCAAATATTTATAAGCCCTTTAATTTAAATCCAACCTCTAAATGTAGGGCTAAATGTTCAACATTTTGACCCAAAGATCCTCACACCAAAGTTTGAACAAAATATCGGGATCGACTAAAAGAGGCAAGGCACGGCACGGCATAGTGTAGAGGCCCGAGTACTAGAAAGAGGCACTGTTACGAACTCTCACTTACTTGTCTATTTCTACTACTTGCTATGGCTACTATTTTTATGGCACTTGCAGCCTCTGGCTCAATTTCCATATACGGATCGCAATTCCGTATGTCGGTCTGTCGGTCGGTCCGGGTTTTTTTTTCGAGTTAGACTTCCAGATGTGCTAGGACGATGAAACTTGGCAGGTGTATCAGGGATCCGACCAAACTAGCCTGGAAATAATCAATTTCCCGATCCGACTTTCTGCGGGGGAGTAGATCTCTGGAAATTTTAGGGCATTTTGTCACACTTTTGCGAGTTAGGGTACTTCCAGATGTGCTAGGACGATGAAACTTAGCAGGCATATCGGGAATCCGACGGAACTAACTTGGAAACAACCAGTTTCCTGATCAGACCATCTGGGGGGGGGGGAGATGGCGGGCAGGGGAATCTGGAAAATTTAGTAGTCTGTAACTTTTGAACCGATGATAGGATTAAAATTAAACTTGATAACTGTAGGACATGTCTCTGATGTCCCATTTGAAGTCCGGACCGGATTTGGTAGCTATGGGAGCGTTTGGGGGGGGGGCGGAGATCGGAAATCTCGAGAAACGGTTAGAATGGAGGGATCGGAGTGAAACTTGCTGTAAAGAACAAGCATCTGCCCCAGATAAATCGTTTACACAATTGGACTGGATCCGGACCCTTGGGGATGGAGAGTGGAGTCTCCCGGAATTCTGGTGATGTCAGTTTTGGGAATTTTCGCGACGAAACTTGGCATTCATATCAGGGACCCGACCAGACGAACTTGGAAATAATCAGTTTCCCGATCCGACCATCTGGGGGGAGTGGAGGGCGGGGGAATCTGGAAAAATGAGTAGTGTTTAACATTCGAACGGAATGAAACTTGGTAACTGAATCAAGGACATATCTTTGATGTCCCATTTCAAGTCCGGACCGGATTCGGTAGCTATGGGGGAGTTGTTGGGGGAGACCGGAAATCTCGAGATACGGTTATAATTTAGGGATCTGAGTGAATCTTGCTGGAAAGAACAAACATCTGCCCCAGATAAATCGTTTACACAATTGGACTGGATCCGAACCCTTGGGGGGGGGGGGGTTGAGGGGAGTTTCCCTGAATTCCGGTGATGTCAGTTTTGGGTATTTTCGCGACGAAACTAGAGAGGCATGCCAGGGATCCAATTAAACTGACTTGTAAACAAAAACTTACTCGATCCAATAGTCGTGGGGGGAGTGGAGGAAGGGGGAATCCGGAATATTGAGTCATGTGTAACTTTGGAACGGGTAATCGGATTTGAGTGACGTTTAATAACTGAACAGAGAACATGTCTCTGGTGATCTTTTTCATTTCCGGACCGGATCCGATAAAAGTTGGGGGGGGGGGGAAGGCCGGAAAATACATGACCGCCTTATACTGGAGATCGGGATGGAACTTTATTGGAATAACAAACAGATTCTCTGGATAAATCTTTTTCAGCACTGGATTGGCTCCGGCGACTGTGGGGGAGTTTGAGGGGGGGGTCGGAATTCGGGTGATCACGAGTTAAGGTACTTCCAGATGTGCTAGGACGATGCAACATGGCTGGAATATTAGACATTCGACAAGATTGGCTTAGAAATCGCCACTTTCCAAATCCGACTATTCCTTAAAGTACCAATCTTAACCGCCAAGGAAGAAAATACTTTTAATCGAAAGATACATTTTCATGATCCACATGAGTCCATTATCATTTTGCCTCAAGGGTTTTGCTTACAAATGAAGTTCCAGCTCGATTAAAGTGCGCATGTTAACTGCAAAGGCGAAAAAGTACTTTTTTTTATCAGAGGATTCATCTCAACTTACGATAGCGGATTCAATAGCTATGGGGGAGCTGAAAGCGGGTGATCGGAAATCTCAAGAAACGGTTAGAATGAATGGAACAGAGTTAAACTTGCTGGGAAGAACAAGAAAATATTATAGATAAATCATTTGCACAATTAGACTGGATCCGGACACTTTGAGGGGGTGGAGGAGAGGCCTTCCGGAATTCCAGTGATGACATTTTTCAAGACGAGACTTGGCAAGCACATCAGGGACCTGATCAATCTGACAGGGCCCTTACCTACTACATATAGTCGCAAAAGCCATATGAGCTTGGCTCTTGTTATTCTCCTTCGCCATAGCACGGCACGGCGTGGTGTGGCACGCCTTCTAAAACGAGGCACGCATACAAGAAAGAGGCACGGCATACTGCATGCCGGCACCAGGAGGCACGCACCTTCTGTGCATTTTTAGGACCCGTTTTTTGGCATGCCATCTTTTAGTTCTCGAGCTTTTTGCGTGATTTCGATGGGACCCCAAAACCTGAATATTTATTAGACTCCTTGATCCAGAAAATCGGGTCTTGTAGATTTCCGGTCTTCGCCAGACCCCTTTAATATATTACTATTTATCCATGATTACCCGCTTGTACAAGAAATGCTACCGATTTTGTGTTTTGACAAATTACGGCCAAACAACTAATCAGATGACAAAAAGGTATGGATTCAGGTATGGATTTAGCATGTATGTCTAGCCCTAACATATCTCACCTCTAATCGACTTTAGCAAAGTCTTTTACTTTTACCAAATTCCTCGTTTTAGCTATATTCCGGGTCAGCTGCTACAAAGCAAACAAGACCAAAGGTTTCGATGGGATCCCAAAAGATCAAATTTGGTCCAGACCATTGGGTCTTTTCTTCGCTAGATCCAGTCTTCGCCAGACTCCTTGAACACTTTTACTATTAAAATTTAGAAACAGATTAAGGCCAAATAGCTAATCGTATGACAAACCAAGTTCAGATATGGATTCAGCATGTGAATTTACCTCTTTAAGTCAGATCTATTTCAACGAGGCAGGTCGAAACTTCCTGCCTTACTTCTGCCAATTTTCCGCTTTCGGCGGAATTCCGGAACTACTTGTCCGGTGAAAAAATAAAGCCCAAAAACAAATTCAGCATGTCTCCTTACCCCTACTTCCAACCTCTAATCAACTTAAGATTAAACTTTTACTGTTAACAAATTTTCCGGTTTCAGCCGGATTCCGAGTGATCTACAGGTCCGGTGAGAAAATGGTTGTCATAGGCGAATTCAGCATGTCTATACTTGCTTGAAAATTGAACATCTTATCAAATTCAAATAAAACATTTACTTTAAACAAATCTTCGGTTTCGGCCGGATTCCGGCCGAACTAAATGTCCGGCGAGAAAATAAAGTTCATATTCGGACTAATAGACGGACAGACAGAAAAACAGACACGTCACAACTCACAGGTATCCCGTCACTAATATTTTGGGATCCCAAAAACGGGCAGCCCCCATGTTCCAACGTGCACCGTCTATGCCTAACTGGGAGGCATACCTTCTTTTCGTTTTTAGGATTCTTTACTCGGCTGATCAGTCGTCTAGCCTTAATCCCTGGAAAACAAGCACTTTTGCCATTTTACATTTCTAATAAATCTCTCTATGTCGTATAGGAATCTTTTACGTCGTACAGGGAATAATAGGACTGAATCGATCTACTTGCTACGTCTTACTAACAGATAAATGAGACGATTAGAATCGGATATAGTCAGAATTAGCGGTCTATATGTCCGGTGATAAAATGATTGTCATATGCGGAATTCAGCATGTCTACTATCCCGCAAATCGAACATCTTATCAAATTTAGGGAAAACTTTTACTTTAAACAAATTCTCCGGTTTTGGCCGGATTCCGGCCGAACTAATTGTCCGGCGAGAAAATAATTTTCATATTCGGACTCAGCACGTTTCCTTGCCCCTAAATCGATACTCCAGTCAACTTCATATTAAACTTTTACAAATTTTCTGGTTTTCACCAGATTCCGGGTGAACGATTTGTCCGGCGAGAAAATAAATTTCATTTTCGGATTCAGCATGTCTCCTTACATCTAATTCGACTATTTCATTAGCTTTAAAAAAAATATTTGTTGATACCCTTTCAAACCCCTCCCCCACCCCTAAATATACAGCTACATAGCCCATCTTAGAACTTGACCTGTAATTTTACCTAAAGAGTCCTCATGCCAAGTTTTATCAAAACATCTCAACCCCTTCGAGAGTTATCGTGCTAACAGACGGACGGACGGACGGACAACTTTTGCGATGTCACTTACGACTCCACTTACGCTTTGGGATCCCAAAAACGAAAAGAAGGTTTGCCTCCTAGTTAGGCATAGACGGTGCACGTTGGAACATGGGGGCTGCCCCTTTTTGGGATCCCAAAACATTAGTGACGGTATACCTGTGAGTTGTGCCGTGTCTGTTTTTCTGTCTGTCCGTCTATTAACACGATAACTCTCGAAGGGGTTGAAATATTTTGTTCAGACTTGTTATGGAGATTCTTTGGTCAAAGTACAGGCCAAGTTGCCGGCTTTTAACCTCTATATTAAGGGGTGGGGATTAAAAATTCAGGGGCGAAAAAAAAATATATTTTAGAGCTAATGAGATAGTCGATTCAGGGGTTAGGAGACAAGCTGAATCCGAATTTGAAATTTATTTTCTCGTCGGACAAGTAGTTATCAGGAATGCAGCCACAACCGGAAATTTGTTTAAAGTAAAAGTTTGCTTTGAAGTTGTTTGGAGGTTCGATGTAGGAATAATGAGACATACTGAATTCGTTCCTGAATTTTAGTTTCTGTCAGGATAAGTAGTCCGCCGGGAATCCGACTGAAACCGGAAATCTGCCCAGAAGTTTTTAAAGCAAATGAGATTGTCGATAGATAAGGTAAGGAGACATGTTGAATCCAGACGTGAAACTGATTTTTCCGTCGGACAAGAAGTTTACCAGGAATCCGGCCAAACCGGTAATTCGGTAAAAACATAAGCTTATTCTTAAGTTAGTTTAGTTTAGTTTAGTTTGTTTATTAAAAGCAGCAAAGCATACTCTGTAAACTAACTACACCCTAAGTGAGTACTGCCCGCAACGGGTGGCAATACTCATTCATTTGTCAAGAAAAGAAATACAAGGAAAAAGGAAAGAAAAGAAGAAGAAGGGAAAATAAAACAAACATACATTAATAGAACAAAACATAGCGAGAACTATCGGTGGAAAAGTTTGGGGTCTAAATCGATATTCTCCAACAAGAAACTTTTAATCTTACTTTTGAACTCTGGTATGCTATTAGCATTTTTCTAGGTATTTGGCTGATAATTCCATATTTTTGGACCAGTAAATTTGATTAGAAAACCAGATGACGTGAGACGTTTCGTTTCTGTAACTAGTTCCAATGCATGTCGAGTATCATATTGGTGAATTTCATCATTCCTTCGAAAAACAGACATAAACTACTCAGGTGCGGTATTCTTGCTTACTTTATATAAATTTTCGGCAATTTTTTTTTCCGTTTAGAGGTTCACATCGGGGGTAACAACATTCCGTGAATCCATATCTGGATTTAAGTTTCGCCAAAGCCCCGAAAATTTGGATCGATTGGTTCTTGGTTCTTGATCCACGATGTCACCAGCTTTTTGGGATCCCAGTGGAGGGATACCTATGACATCGCAAAAGTTGACCATCTGTCCGTCCGTCCGTCCGTATGTTAGCACGATAACTCTCGAAGGTGTTGAGATATTTTGATCAAACTTGGCATGGGGACTCTTTAGGTCAAAGTACACGTCAAGTTCGAAGATGGGATATGTAGCTCTATATTTGAGGGTGGGGGAGGGGTTTCAAATTAAGGGGAACACAAAATATTTCCGGTTAGATTAGAATCAGATATAGTCAGAATTAACAAAACTCCTCCCATAAGATTTACAAAGTGGTATATACATAAAGAACATGCTGGATCGGAATAGTTTCTACTAGCATTGCTATTCCGGTCGTAATGGAAGTCCCCAGTATGGGTTATCTCAGCGGGGGAAAAAGAACGTGTTCACGGGATCTGGCCAAGACAGGAAATCTACAAGAACCAACTGGATTCAGGATTCAACAACTTTACTACAAAAAAATCATTCCGCCTTGACGACCGGTTACACACAAAGCACATACGTGCTTCAAAAACGCAACCAGTACACTTTTACTATCATATTCTAATCAAACCTTCACTAAAATAAACTAAAAGTTAATTAACTAATTTGTCAATTTGTCCTCTCTCGTCTTCCAAACCCTCCACTCACCAACTACCCTCAAGGAGATGTTTCTTTAGCCGATTTTTAAATTGCGGTACACTTTCCGCTTCTCGAATTGAGTCTGGAAAAGTATTCCAGACCACCGTACCTGAATGCCTTGCCACATGGCTAGAACGAACTAGACGGGATCAAGAAATCCAATAAATATAAGACTTTTGGGATCCCGTTGAAACCTTTGGTCTTCCTAGTTCTCGAGCTTGTTCGTGTGAAAAAAAGGGGCATGACCGGTGTTCTAGGTCAAGCAACCCGTCGACCTGTGGATTGTGGTAGCGGAAAGAATTTCCAGTAGGGGCAAACCAAGCCTTAAACTACAAGCCCTGTTTTTACACCCAATACCTTTTTATGCATGCCTTTTAAGGAGGTATGCCTACATTTATTTTCAGAGCATATTCGCGTTCCTCTTTTTGGGATCCCAAAACGGAAGTGGAGGGATACCTCTGACATCGCAAAAGTTGTCCGACTGTCCGCAAGATGACTCTCGAAGGGATTGGGATATTTTGACGAAACTTGGTGGGAGGATCCTTTGGGTCAAAGTAGCCTACACGTCAAGTTCGAAGATGGGATCTGTAGCCCTATATTTAAGGGTGGGGGAGGGGTTTCAAATTGAAGGGCAAACAAAATGTTTTTTGAAAGTTATTGAGATAGTTTATTTAAAGGTAAGGAGACATGCTGAGTTCGCATATGAAATTTATTTTCTCGCCGGACAAATAGTTCACCCGGAATCCGGTGAAAACTGGAAAGTTTGTGAAAAGTAAAATTTTAATATGAAGTTGATTAGAGGTTCGATTTAGGGGCAAGGAGGCGTGCTGAGTCCGAATATGAAATGTATTTTCTCACTGAACAATTAGTTCGGCCGGAATCCGGCCAAAACCGGAGAATTGTTCGATTTGTGGGTAAGAAAACATGCTGAATTCGCCTATGACAATCATTTTCTCACCGGAAAATTGGTTAAAAGTAAAAGTTTAATCTGAGGTTGATTAGAGGTTGGATGTAGGGGTAAGGAGACATGCTGAAGTCGTTTTTGAGCTTTAGTTTTTTGCCAGACAAGTAGTTTGTCCGGAATCCCGCAGAAAGCGGATGCTGGGCAGAAGCAAGAAAGGAAGGAAATACGACGTAAGCTACAGGGTAAACCATATGCTGAATCAATATCTGAATATTGACAGCGCAAAACGGGTATCTGAATATATCTGAACTTGTTGAAATTCAGCTGGCGTATCCGGTTTGCTCTGTCAAATACGAACTTGGTCTTCTCCGATTATTACCATTGGCCTTAACCTGTTTGTAAATTTTAAAAGTAAAAATGTTTAGAAGTCTGTCGAAGACCGAATATCTACAAGACCGAATTGTTGGGAGCAAATATTACAATTTTGGGATCCCATCAAAACCTTTGGTCTTGTTTTACTCGTGCCGGGTGCATAAGAATGGAATCGAGTGGTGATTAACTCCAGAGCCTAAAAGAAAGAACGCAAGAAAACGGTCTTAAAAGAAGGCATACACGGGGGATGCCTCCTGGTGCAGGCATGCCTTCTTTTAGTATTCCTTGACTCTTTTATACCGGGCCATGCCGGGCCTCATTTTAGTCTATCCCGGTTCTATCTGAGTTCATACAAATCACAAGAATTATTCATGTGTAGTCTGTGTTCCTTAGGCTGGTCCAGGCTCTGCAAGTATGTTCGAATCAAGCAGCATGCTGAACAAGAGAAATGAAATTGTGAAGAAATAGTCTAAAGAGGCGCCAGTTCCAAAATCAAGCATAGCCTTCAAAACTCAACTGACACCCGAGGAGCCGGTAGAGGGGTGCTACTTGGTTAACATTGAACAGTGCCATTCTCACACCCTTGCTGTGACAAAAGTCAACTACCAGTCAGCCAAGTTACTAGCTAAGATATGCTGAAGACACCTGAATGCAGCCTGAATTTCATTTTCGATATTCATTTTACCATCTTGCCCAAAACAGCACTGATTAAAGTTAACTCCCAGAGAAGAATACAGTAGAAGTGTGTTGCCTATTTTAGTCTGACTGTTCTGGGGATCTCTTTTTGGTTGGTTGACTGGTATGACTAACGTTTGCTTCTTTTTTCTACCGTCCATTAGGACGTCTGCTACAAAACGCCATCTATCCGAGACCATTCTATTTATGATCGAGCAACCCGTCGACCTGTGGATTGTGGTAGCAAAAATAGTTCCCAGTAAGGGCAAACCAACCACTATCCTAGATGAAGATGAAAGATCAAACCTACTTTAAATCAACAGCTGTTTACGTTTGATGTGAGAATACTGAAAATCCCGTCCTATCGACAACTTGACCGACTTTGCAATGACAACCCTTTCAAGAGCCGTTGAGATAATACCAGGAACAAATAATCTAAAAGAGCCACCGTCTTTGGTCCCATGCAGCGATTATGGATACCCCGATAAAACTGATCGGAGCTCGAGGTACATGCTGCGAGGTTTGCATTTCCACCCGTCTACTTACCTCTTCGCCGCTGCGCATACCAGATGAGAAACCGTAAGATGCCTGCAGGGATGGAGAACGCGGTCTGCAGCGAGTTAGACGTGACGTCACAATGGTAGACAACCAATCAGCTGTGAAGGAAGACTCAGAAGACGTTCATATTCTTCTGCGGAGTTGTACTGCGATGCAGCTATGTAGAAATAACAATTTGTGATTTCGACGTAGTTCCTCCTCTGCTCGTTTGCATCGCGTAGGGTATTCGACTCCGCATGGTTGCATTATAGAGACAGGAAGACGAGGTTCTTGTAGATTATTTGTTCTTCATAATACTCAACTGTGGCATGCAAATCTTACAGCTATACAACGGAAATGCTGAAAAGGTTTGTGTGGCGCTTGAGCATACTCAAGTGCCATATATAGCGATCGTAATGTCTTTCAATCTGTCCCGGTCTTGCTAGTTTCGACACTTCCACATAAGCTAGGACGATGGAACTTGGCAGGCATATCGCGGACCCGACCAAATTAACGTAGAAATAATCACTTGCCCGACCAGTCATCGTGGGGGGAGTGGAGTTCCACATAAGCTAGGACGATGAAACTTGGCAGGCATATCAGGGACCCGACCAAATTAACTTAGAAATAATCACTTCCCCGATCCGGCACTTGTGGGGGTAATAGAGGGATGGGGAACCTGGAAACTAGTAACATGCATAACTTTGGAATGGGTAGTCGGACATGCATGAAATATATCATGCATGATCATATATTAGTGATAGCGAGTTAAGGTACTTCCAGATGTGCTACGACGGCGAAACCTGGAACGCACATTAGGGGCCATATCAGATTGAATTGGAAATGGTCACTTCCCCGACTTGTTCATCATGGAGGCAGTGGAGGGATCGGGAATCCGGAATCTAGTGAAATTCATAACTCTGGAACGGGTGATCGTCTGTTAATGAAACTTAACAAGACTCAAGAAAAATTGTCTCAGATTTTCAGTTTCAAGTTTGGATCGGATCCGATAACTGGCGGGGAAGCTGCAGGAGGGTACCGGAAATCTCGTGAAACATTCAGAGCCGATGAGTCATGATGGAACTTGGTGGGGATATAAGCATGAACCCTAGATACATTATTGACAGAACAGGACAGGACTGGGGCATTGTGGTGGAGCTGGAGGGGATATCCCGGAATGCCGGTGATCACGACTTTCGGGCACAGAATTATCACAGCTAGAGTATTTGCTTCTACATTCGATTGAGTTATACGGATCGGAACCAGGGATAACCTGGAATAACCATTTCAGATCTACTAGATCAAGCCCGTATTCTGAAGAAAGGAATATCGGAAGAGAGATCCAGCCTTGACAACTGCAAACCGTCTTTGACACACATGCTAACTGTTCTTACAAGTGCCACATGAGCTTTCAGCTCTTGTTTGTAACAGCGTGGATAAGAAGGAGGAAAACCCTTTTGGAAAGTTATTGAAGAAACATTAACTAGGGCTACACTGCCCCCGACGAGGCCCACCCACGATCGGCGCGCGTCCAACTTGGTATGCACCACCAGTTCACGAGCTTGTCACTACTTCTGAAGGGTGTGCCTGGTAAGCTTCCTAGAAAGATGATTGCGTGTCTTGTGCTCCTTTGCAGTTCATCTCAGTAACGATGACACGGACACAAGCCTGAAGTCACTAGTACGAGGTACATTATTCATAATTTTTTGCCCTATGCCAAAACAGACATCGAGACTGTCCAACAGGATTGCAGCATCAAGATTCTACGAATGATGATCGGATCAATCAGACGGTGAGAAAAGAAGAACTGATCGATTACTAGAAGTATTACTGTACTTGCACTATTCTAAGATCGAATAAACAATACACGATAAATGGTAAAATCCTTGGTTGCGGTAACTAAAGGGACACAGATAATAATAACTGTATTTAAAAGCCCAGGGGCCATATACATCATACAACAATAGTACATTTTACAAAGGAAAACAACAACAATAATTTCCTACGGCTATGAAGCCTCACTACTAAGCTTGGTCGCTCTTAGCTTCAACGCTCCGTCCATAAACTCGCACACCTTTGTTATAACCCTTTCCGAAGTGCTATTCAGGATATCCGGTAGAAGCACAACACTCCCCTTAAAATAAGATCCCCTTAACTCCGAAAGCTCCTGGCATCGATTGATAAAGTGGTCCATGTTTTCCTCTACCCCTGCTTTGCAAAGTTGGCAATTATACCTGACATCTGGACCAGTCCTATGCCTATCAAAAACTCTAAATCTACCAAACAGGGGGAGGGAATTAGCTCTAGCCTGGATCCACAACTTCAAAACTTTTTGAGGTAAATTCATTTTAAAATAAAACTCGGGCCCAAACACCTTCTTAAACTCACGGTAAAACTCCAAAGTTTCGGACTGACTTCTTAAAGCTCTCCATTTTTGAATCTCTTGGTCATCCAAAATCCTAGTGACTCTACGCAATAAATTATCGTCATCTACAGGGCCGCGGCCACTATTCCAAACATAAGATAGACCTAGATCATCAAGCAGGGCTTTAACTCGAGACGGCCACGTATTTCTTTTCCCCATTATCAAAAGTTCATTATATGACGCTCTCACCAACCTAGTCTCATCTAACTTAATTATCTTTAACCAAAATCTTAAAATCTGCAATACCCTATCTTTCTTCATTGAAAATAGGCCTAAATCCCCTTTCAGTGCTTGCGAATGTAATGTCGATTGTATTCCGAACAGTCGTTTAAAATATTGTAGCTGGACCGACTCAAGCTGTTTCGCATCTTCAAATCCCCATAGCTCCGCTCCATAATGGATCGTTGGTATTATTTTTGATTTAAAAATGTGTTTATGAATTCTTAAATTTTTTAATCCCATCAGATTAGCATTTCTAAATATGGCTGACGACGCCGCTTTTCCCCTTCTTACCATTTCTTTAATATGTGATTTCCAACTTCCGTTTGAATCTAAAACAAATCCCAAATATTTAAAACTAGTACTTTTACTCAATTCTTCATTTTTATAATAAAGTTTTTCTTCTAACTGCCCCTTAATTTTCCTCCGCGTGAAGATTACTACCTCAGTTTTCTTTGGATTCAGCACCAACTTTTTCATTTCCAGGTATTCCTCAATTAAATTTAGTAATATTTGGAGCTCAGACGCACTTTTGGCAAGCAGTGCCGTGTCGTCGGCGAATAACAATATAGAGAACCTGATATTACCAAGCATCACTGTCGGGGCCCACTTTTTTTCTAAGAACTCTACTATATCATTAATAAATATGCCAAATAGCCTAGGTGATAATGCACTTCCCTGTCTCACTCCTTTTCTTGATGTAAATAATTTCGACAGCCCTATTCCAGCTAATTTTACAACACCCTTAGTAGCTACATACATACTAACTAACAATCTAACAAAACACACTGGAAGGCCAATTTTTATCAATTCCTCACCCAATAGGATACGGTCGACACTATCAAACGCCTTTTGCAGGTCTAAGAATGCCACATATAGTTTGTGGCTTCCTGTTCCATATTTCTCTATTAACGCTCTTAAAATGAAAACTCTATCACTTGTATTATACCCTGTCCGAAACCCCCCTTGTTCTTCCTTAATCACCTTATTCGATTCTAACCAATTACCTAGTCTAACATCTAGCACCTTTTCTAGTATCTTACTTACTGATGGAACTAGGGATATGGGTCTGTAATTATCGTGTATTTTTGGGTCACCCTTTTTTAAAAAGGGCAATACCAGTGCCGTTTTCCAAAGATCAGGCCAGACCATTGAAAACAAAATTTTATTATATACCAATAATAATATTGGGATTAGTGTTGCTCGAAATTTCTTATAAACAATTGCAGGTACTCCGTCTATACCTGGCGCTGATCCACCTTGCATTTTCTTAAGTGTCTCTTCTATTTCTTCTGGCCTCAACTCCTCCATCAGTACATAATCAGTTTCTTTCATAGGAAAGTGTGTTTGGTTACTACTTGTTACTAGCTCTTCGTGAAGAAATTTTAGAGGGTTCGAAGTTCCCTCAACCTTCTCAAAATGAGCCGGCCAAGAATCTAACTCAGGAACTTTTACACTATGCAGCTTATTATGACCTCTTTCTTCCTCCCTTATTTTTCCCCAGAATTCCTTCATATTACTATCATTATAATTTCTAACAATATCATTCCTCGATTTATTTGACGCTACTAATTTCTTCTTCTTCAACAAAGCCTTGTACCCACGCCTCTTAATTCTATATGCTAACAATAATTCATCCTTAATTTCTACATTAGTACAACTTTTAACTAGTTCAAGTTTTCTAATTAAATCCTCTCTATAATTAACACATTCATCATTGAAAAAAATATCTTTCTCTTGCTTTCCTTTTTTTGTTATTGGTCCTATAACTCTATGTATTAAACTATTAAGTTAATTTAATGTATTTTGAGGAATAGAAAATGACGCCTGCATATCACTCAGCTGATCCCTAACATCTTGCTCCATCATCCGAGAATCTATAGCTACTAGGTCATCCTTACTCCAATCTCGTCGGATTGCCCGCCACACTTTGGCATTTGGGTTGCCGCTACCATTAGAACGATCCAGGACTCGAACTTCTGATTCCTTTAGTGAATTCATACTAATTTCCAGTTTGAACGGAACATGGTCAGATCCAACTAAATTCAAAACCTCCACATTCAATGAATCCAAATCGAAACTAGTTCCAATTAAATAATAATCAATTAGACTAGGTCTAAGTCCAGATATACAGGTAAACTCACCCAACTCCGCATCCTTACCAAATCTTCCATTCCCAATAACAAGACCAAAATCAGAGCACAGTGCCAGTAGTTTCCTACCCCATGTGTTTACTTTCCTTTTTTCATCTTTGCTTCTCCGCGGAATCCTGTAGGCACTCGGAATAAGGTTATAACTTCCTGGAATAGATAATTCATCAATTTCACCAACATTACCCGTATAACTATTAAAGTCACCCATAATAATAAGCTTATGGTAAGGCATTTCGTTCCGACGTTTTTCTACTTCCTTTTTCTAAAACTGACCAAGTATCCTCATTTCTATATAAACTATTCTGAGGTGGAATATATACTGAACCTACTACTATTTTACTACCATCTAAGCACTCTAGATTTATCCAAATTATGTTCTCTGAATCACTCATCATTCTGGCATAATTAGCGAAAGAAGCCAGTTTAATTAGAACAACTACTCCACCGTAAACACGATTATTTCGAGATGGTTCCCGGGCAACTTTTTCAACTGCGAAATCTTTAAACTTAATCACTTGGTCTTTCGAGTGCCATGTTTCAGCTAGGGCTACAAAATCAAATGCCTTAAGTTCCGATTCTAGTACCTCCTCCTTATTTCTAAGCCCCTGTATATTCCATGTCAAAAATTTAACTTTCACTCGACGTTGTACATGGCCCTCGGCTTCCTAGTAGTCATAGTATTCGTCGTCATCTTCGCTTATCATGGGTGGGAATGTAATCTTGTAGTAGTCGTCTCTGTCTTCTTGTTGTTGGGGGTCCGAGAACCTACTTGGGCCCCTACCTCCTCGATTCAGGCGGCCTGGCCGTGTGTCGCCTCTTCCCCTGCGATAGGGGGTTCGCACGTTCCTTTTTTCCGCCCGGAACTTGTCGTCAGGACTAATGATTTCGGATAGTTTTCGGCCCCTTCCTTTCGATTCTTGGATGTTACGACGTTCGTACGGGACTACGGTTACTTCTGAACTATCAGAAGCAGTCTCATCTCGATCGCTGAGTGTGGGCCTGTTGTTATGGCTATTAGGGCCCAGACCTGGATTGGCAACTTGAATCTGATCCTCAGACGTTTGGGGAACAGGGAAGGGATTCAGTGGCTTCTGGCTTGCTAGTTGTGCGATAGGCGGATATGCATTTTGGCCCCGTGGGATCCGACGAGGTTCGGTTATTTGCTTAACCGTGCCCTCGATGATGTCATAAACAAATAGATTCCCGTCTATGAAGAGCTTTGTACCACGCAGTCAGCCCAAGCTGACTGCGAATCATATTTGACGGTGCAAAACGGATAAGTCAGCTACATTTTGTTAGAGCTATATTTTGGCCCATTTTGGAATGGGTCCTCTTCAGGCTCAAGCCGCTCGAGTTGTAAAATGAACTTGTGGAAGAACAATCAAAGATTTTTCCTTATATATATGATTTTGTGAACTTCTTCTGTGAAAATTGGTTGGAGTTAAAGCTGGTGTTGTGATGTGGACACAGGTCGGCTAGCGTGCATTCACTGACATTGTAAGATTCCTAATCTCCTAATTTAAAACATAGAATATCGGCTTAATTCTGAAACGTCAGCGACAAAAAAAAGTCAAAACGAAACTTACCCTACTAATCGTCTCCATGAAAACAGTCGCGTCATTTCATTAAACCTTAGGGGAGGGGACCACAGATCAATTTTGGGGACCATTCCAAGTTTTTTAAACTTTCAACCTTATGAAACCTATTTAGGGGAAAAAAGACAAAGTTTTAGCCACTCCGAAATCTAAGAGAAACAAGACCAAAGGTTTCGATGGGACCCCAAAAATTCAATATTTGATCCAGACAATTGGGTCTTGTCTTCGCGAGATACAGTCTTTGCCAGACTCCTTGAACATATTTACTATTAAAATTCAGAAACAGATTAAGGCCAAATAGCTAATCATCTGAGAAAACCAAGTTCAGATATGGATTCAGCATGTCTGTTTACCCCTATAAGTCATATCTTTATTGAACTAATTGTCCGGCGAAAAAAGAAAGCTCAAAAACAAACTCAGCGTTTTTGAACTTCTTTCCCCAATATTGAACATCTAATCAACTTCAAATAAAAATTTAACTTATACAAAAATTTCCTGCTCCTTCCGAATTCCGATCGAACTTTATGTCCGTGTAAGAAATGATTGTCATACACGGATTCAGCATCTCTTCTTACCCCTAAATCGGATATCTAATCAACTACAAATAAAACTTTAACTTTTAATAATTTTGCGGTTTTGGTCGGATTCCGGCCGAACTACTTGTCCGGGTAGAAAATTGTTTTCACAGAAGTGTTCAGCATGTTTTTTTTACCCATAAATTGAACATCTAATCAACTCCAAATAAAACTTTCACTTTGAACAAACTTTCCGGTTTTGGCCGGATTCCGGGCGAACTACGTATCCAGCAAGAAAATGGTTTTCACAGTCGAGTTCAGCATATCTTCCCGCCCCTAAATCAAACATTTCATCAACTTCAAATAAAACAGACTTTCCGGTTCGAACCAGGCGAACTACTTGTCCGATGATAAAATGGTTTTCACCATCGTGTTCAGCATGTATTTTTAAACCATAATCGACTATCACATTATCTGTTTAAAAATATTTCATTTGCCCTTAATTTAAACCCCCTCCCCCACCCCTAAATGTAGGGCTACAGAGCCCATTTACGAACTTGACCCTACTCTTGGCCCAAAAAATCCTCACACCAAGTTTCATCAAAATATCTCATTCCCTTCGAGAGTTATAGCGCGCACAGACGGACAGACGGACGGACAACTTTTGCGATGTCATAGGTATCCCTCCAGTTTTGGGATCCCAAAAACGCAGAAACAAAAAACCGTCACTGCAAGAAATTGTCTCCATTCCCTAAAAGTTTGGGGACCAAGGTACTTTGGCTCGAGACGCTTTTGGACGGGATGTCATTGGTTGGGGATTTTTACACAACGGAAAGTTATTGTTCAGGGACCTTACTTCGGTACTTTCTGCTACGGACGTTCTGGGATAGAGTTGGTGTTCCAGTCGTAATCTGACCCTATTCTGGGAAAAACAATATTTTATATATTCACCTTTGAGACCGTTGGTATTGTTTTACAGAAAATGCCAACTTTGTTCTGTAATCAGAGATTTCAGCCTTCAATCAAATCAACTAATCCAAGTTAAGAACCATTTGGCAAGGTCTATCCGGGAGAAGATTTTCTACGGACAACCCGCAACATCGCATTTCAAAGGACAAGTTTCAAGTCGGATTCCAGAATCCATTTATTTAACACCCGCCAATCTACTAAAACAGGTAGAATCAGATCAAATTAGGTATTTTGGGTTGGATTTTTTCTCCAAATCGGAAATTGAGTCCGTCATAAATTAAGGTAGATGATGGGACGAGCTGTAATGACACTTGGACACCGGACCCGCCATACTTTGAATGTGCCGATTCTTGATTTACAACCACCCGGAACACTGAAAACACGGCAGGGAGTGCATAATGATTCATGAAGCATGCCTAGCCCAGAGTTAATTACAAGACTATAGATTCAACTTTACTAGGGTTCATAAATCAACTCCCCAAATGAAGAAGATATTGCACTCGATAATGTCGAATTTGGAACTGACGATAAATTGTAGGGATTTACTGGTTTAACCAGTTATGCCCGGAATTCGAAGCGAAATAGATGGAGATCAGGGCTCAAGATATCTGAAATGATAATATGTAGAGAAGCAATTCGCACAGAAGCGAGAAGCTCCTATGTGAGCAAGAACTTAAACAAATGGTTGTTAAGAAGCTTTACAATTCCTCTTGCGATGTATTTGACCAGTTAATCCTTCAGAGAGAGCCAAAGGTCGAAAATCTTTTCTTGTGATTTCTCAGTTCCCTGCTTTGTCTCATTCGATCTTCGTTATTTTGGTAACCGTCCAGTCGGTTTTGTGGAATATTCAGTTTTAAAGCATACTAGATATCATTAATTTTATATTTTTCAAACACATCTATACTTGGCCTTTAGTTCAATAATGTGAAGTTCACATGACTGCACACTGGTTAACACAAACAAAGCCTTTCCCATAAGACCATACGTGGTTAAACTGCGTAGAGCTTACGATGTTGCCACTTTTCTTTGATGGAGCCTGTGACACATGGCCGCAAATCTGTGACATTCTGGTGCCCACAAAATTCGGTTATTTTTTTTTTAGTTTCAACAAAACTCTTAGATTCTAAGGTTCCAATTCGCTCCTATGAGAGGACCCAATAATCGTAAGAAAAAAATAAAAATATACTTTTTTCAAAAACAGCTGCCTTGAAATTGACCAAATGCTTTGAAAGCGCAAAATTTGCAAGATTTTTGGCATGAATACAATTTTCTGCAACAAATTTTTCACAGCTTTGAATCTGGAGAGAAGTCAAAAACCTGTGATAAGTCGCAGAATTCTGCGACCAGTGGCAAGGCTGCTTACGGTAGGTCAGATGACTTTAGTGTGGTTGTGTGACGGGATTTTCAAAAAACTGTGTAAACAAAGCTTCCATTTTTGGCACTAATACTTATTTGGACAATAAACAGCTGACCAGACTGTCCTTTTTTTGTTTACCTAGCTTAAGAAATGTTGGGGGAGTCAGTGACGGTGTGTGTGTGCTCCAACATTGGGGACTTCACGCTAGGAATTGTTTTACACTTGTTTCCTTTTTATTTTTCCCGAAAAAAAATAAAATTACAATGTCAATTTCAACATACGGATTTCACAAGAAAATCCTAGTTCTTTTGACGTCATTTGCTTCCATAAGCCCAAATCTGGACGATTCAGTGCCTGACCAGGACAGAACATTTTACTAAAAAAATATGCGCGGTCCGGAACAGAATAACACCGGAGAATAGCGCCAAGACTTGAAGTATGGCTAGATTTTGGAGCATGGAAAGCATAGGTCTTGGTGCTACTCTCTAGTGTGATTTTGCTCTGGCGCAATAGGATGCGAATCCAGGTAGTGAAAGTTAGAAAACTAAAAAAGTGAAAATATAAAATATGTAGTTACTGGAAAAAAAACAACGGGAGCTAACACAAATGATAAACGTGCATGATTTTGTCTTGGCCCCTTTAAAGCTGGGTGACGAAACAGGTGCATGAACAAAATTCTGTAAAGAACGTGGAGATGAAGGAGCCGGAAATAAGTGCTGATTATTAAAGTACCGCTCGCACTATTTACTCTTCAACTTACGGTATTTTAAAATATTTCAATACTTCAAAACTAGTCTGTGCTTTCAAAAAATAACCCTTGTTTTTTTGCTGTTTTAAGCCTTTTTTGGGACCCGTTGACTTGTAGCGAAAACAGGGAAACAATTGACATAACCGGTTTTACTGACGGAAAAACTTCTCACAGACAACCGTCGACAGCGTGATACACACCGAGGGTAGTAAAACACAGCAAGTGAGAAAATCAGCGTGGTTTTGTTAGAGGGGTTAGAATTTACCGTACAAAACTGGGGTCTCCGGGCTTAGAAATAGAAGCAGTGATGATGAAAGTAGGTTGCGTTAGTATTATAGGTAAGACAGGTCCTTTAAAGTTTAACTGGAAAAGGCAGCTTATTTACTGTTTGAATTATCCAAGGTATTTTATATTTTTTCACCTGGGGCTCTAGGAATAACGTTCTGAGAGTCCGCTGCTTGCATGACAACCAAAAATTCTCAACACGCGGAGAATTCGAATTTCAACAAAGGCCTGCATTTCTAGGGTTCAAGATGCTAAGCTGGGAAAGTTACGCCTGTAGAAATTAGGAAAATGAAGTTAAAATATATCTTGCAAGGAATCTGATATTTTAATTTTATTTTTCGAATATTGCTTGCATTTGTTAGTTATTCGGTATTATTTGTAAGTATTCAAGCGTAGACGGACAACCACATAGAGGTACCGCTGATCCGAAAGAATAAGTTCACTCTACGAAATCGCGGTTACCTGTTGATAACGGACAAACGAAGTGACGCATTTTTATCCGGTTTTCAGGCCTATTTAAGTGAATAAGTAATGTGTAGCTAGAATATCGTATCTCAGCCCTATTTGGTTGAACTTTAAAAAACAAACCGGGATAGTATACGCCTTCCCGTCTGCTTTCTAAATTTCCCAAAAGTCAAACAGGGTACCCACTTTCCTGTAAACATCTAGTATGACCATCTGCCGAGTCGGTATGGTTCGATCTAATGAAAAGCAAACACTTCCTTTTCAAAAGCCATAATCCTGACACTTGAAGTGTCTGTCACTGTTTACTGACGCTGAAAGTCACTCTTCCACTGTTTAACATAGGCTACGTATGGTGTCACCATCAGACATCTATAATGTAGGGTCAGCGACAAAACAAGATAGGGTCGCTCTTCTGTTTGTGGGCATTAGGACTCCCATTTTCACTCTAGGGCGATCATTCCTTACTATTTTCTCGTCTCTCTTATAACTTTAATTAAAATCAAAGTTTTAATGCCACTAGCCTTCCGGCCAAGTGCCATAAGATAGTATTTATTGAGTAGAAGCAGTGAGGGCCATGGAAACAACAAAACAACACCAAAACGAACGGTAACCTCAACAACATAACTAACTACAAGAAACTTTCCCTGTGCACCATAGCAACCTTCAGGAATCTTCCCGAAATTCTAACATCTCTACGACTTCTACTTTTCAAAATTTGTTTACAACTTTCCTCCCCCCCCCCCCCCCCCCCCCCGCACCATTTGTGATATACGGATCACTTTTCCGTCCGTCGGTCGGTCCAGTGATCGCGAGTTAGGGTACTGCCAGATGTGCCAGGGAGATGAAACTTGGCAGGCATATTTGGCTTGGCAGGACCTGACCAAACTGACTTGGAAATAGCTCGGGAAATAGTGACTTCCCCTGTTCGACTACCGTGGGAGGAGGGGAGAGAGGGTGAATCTGGAATACTGAGGAATGCGTAACGGGTGATCAGATCTGAATGAGACTTGATAACTGGAAAGAGCACATGTCGGGCTGGACTTAGAGTGGAGGGATCGGGATGGAACTTGGTGTGAAGAACAAGGACAAGTTGCCAACACATTTTTTATAGAAACGGACTGTGTTTGCGCGCGGTGGGGGGGGGGGGCGGGGGTACCGGAATTCTGGTGATCTCGAGTTAAGGTACTTCCAGACGCACCAGGACGGACGATGAAATATTAGGGACCCAATCAGATTGACTTGGAAGCAGGCACTCCCCGATCCGTCTATCTTTGGAGGAGTGGAGGGAATTGAAATTCGGTTGGTTAAACGGTTGGTCGGATACGAAGGGAGTACGATAATTGACAAGAGGACGTGTGTCTGATCTAAAGGTACACTTATATAATCTCCAAGGGACAGTGATCGTTTGCATCTCTAGTATGTGCTTCTACATATTCAAACAACGCATACAACGGAGACGTCATCTACGATGCTGTGGCAGCGATATTTCGGCCCTTCTTGGCAAGGGTCCTCGTATCTGACGTATCAGGATTATACATTGTTTGAATGTATGGTCCTCGTCAGCCCGCCGAACGTCAGGGACAACGTTGGGCAAGGAACGACTTCTAATAAATCTGTAGTAGTTTATTGCAGGCTCGTTCCCCTAAATCTGCAATAATTTACTGCAGCTTCATTCCTTCCTCAACGTTGTTCCTGCCATTCGACAGCCTGACGAGGACTCTTGCCAAGAAGGGCCGAATATCGCTGCCAAAGCATCACAGCTGACGTATCCGTTGTATGCATTGTTTGAATATATGTTTCCCAGTCAGCTTGGGCTCAAGGAGTATTTATGAGCTTACAAATGAGTTTTTAGACCCCTTAAAGTGCGTATCTTAACTGCAAAGTGAAAAAGTACTTTGACCAAATGATACATTTTCTTGATTGCCAAGGGCCCATGATCATTTTTGCCTCAAGGGTTTTACTTACAAATGACTTTCCAACATATTTAAAGCGCCAATCTTACCGCAAAGTATTTCAAGTATTTTGCTTATAAATTCAGTTGTAAAGTGCAGCTGCAAAGTGGAAAAAAAAAATCGATATTAAAAAAATATCAAATGATACAAAATGGATTCGTAGCCTCTTCAAAACGCTCATTGTAGCCGCAAAGTGCATAACACATTTTTGACACAACAACTCATTTCCATGATTCCGAAGGGGTCATAACCAAAAGTAGTGCAAAGCCTTAGTTACTACGTTTGCTTGCAAGTGCCATATGATATTTGATAGTGCAAAACGGATACGTCAGCTGACTTTTATTGGAGCTGTATTTCGGCCCTTTTTGGCAAGGGTCCTCTGTTTGTTTCCCACAAGTTTGTGTGTTTCCAACAAGTTCGCTTTTCTAACTTGAGCGGTTTTGAGCATGAAGAGGACCCTTCCCAAGATAGGCCGAAATTTAGCTCCAGTAAAATTCAGCTGAATCTGAAGTGTGAGGTAATAGAAGAGCAAGCCGCCAAGAGCAAGGGTATACGCAATCTCGCCTGATGTTAAATGACTACGTGATTTCTACTGAATCTTCGTGTTTTTATGGCACTTGAGCTTACTCAAGTGCCATATAGCGATTGTTATTTCTGTCCGTCAGTCGGTCTGTCGGTCTGTCGGTCTGTCGGTCTGTCTGTCTGTCGGTCTGTCGGTCCCGGTTTTGCTAGTTCGGGCACTTCCAGATAAGCTAGGACGATGAAACTTGGCAAGCATATCAGGAACTGGACCAGATTAAATTAGAAATTGTCGCTTCCTCGATCCGACCATCTGGACGGGAGTGGAGGGAGGGGGAATCCGGAAAAAATAGGAAAAATGAGATATTTTTAGCTTACGAACGGGTGATCGGATCTTAATGAAACTTAATACATGGAAGGACTTCGTGTCTCAGACCCTCCATTTTAAATCCAGACCGGATCCGGTGACACTGGGGGGGAGTTAGAGGGGGAAACCGGAAATCTTGGAAAACACTTAGAGTGGAGGGATCCGAATGAAACTTGGTGGAAAGTACAAGCAAAAGTCCCAGATACGTGACTGATATAACCGGAACGGATCCGCTCACTTTGGGGGAGTTGGGGGGGGGGGGGGAGAAGTCCGAATTTGTAGTGATCCCGCGAGTTCCGTGCTTCCTGATGTGCTGGGACGATGGAAATTGACAGGCATGTCTGGGACCCGACCAGCTTAAACAGGAAATCATCAATTCCCCGATTCGACCATCTGGGGGGGGGGGTGGAGGGAGGGTGAAGCCAAGATTTGAGGTATTTTTAGCTTGCGAACGGGTGATCGGATCTTGATGAAAATTGATATTTAGGATGACCTCGTGTCTCAGACACCTCACTTTAAATCCGGGCCGGATCCGATGACACTGGGGGGAGTTGGAGGAGGGAACCGGAAATTTTGAGAAACGCTTAAAGTGGAGGGATCGGGATGAAACTTGGTGGGAAAAACAACCACAGGTCCTAGAAACGTCATTGACATAACCGGACCGGATCAGGGTACTGTGGGGGAGTTGGGGTGGGGAACCGGAAATTTTGAGAAACGCTTAAAGTGGAGGGATCGGGATGAAACTTGGTGGGAAAAACAAGCACAGGTCCTAGACACGTCATTGACATAACCGGACCGGATCAGGGCACTGTGGGGGAGTTGGGATGGGGGTCCGGATTTCTAGCGATCCCGCGAGTTCGGCATACTTCCTGGTGTCCTAGGGCGATGAAACTTGGCAGGTATGTCAAGGATCCGAACAGATTGACTTGAGAACAGGCGTTTCCCCGACCCGACCATCGTGGGGGGAGTGGGTGGATGGGGAGTCCGGAATCTAGTGGCGTGCATAACTTTTGAACGGGTGATCGGATCTTGATGAAAATTGATATTTAGGATGACCTTGTGTCTCAGACACCTCACTTTAAATCCGGGCTGGATCCGATGACACTGGGGGGAGTTGGAGGAGGTAACCGGAAATTTTGAGAAACGCTTAAAGTGGAGGGATCGGGATGAAACTTGGTGGGAAAAACAAGCACAGGTCCTAGACACGTCATTGACATAACCGGACCGGATCCGATGACACTGGGAGGAGTTGGAGGAGGGAACCGGAAATTTTGAGAAACGCTTAAAGTGGAGGGATCGGGATGAAACTTGGTGGGAAAAACAAGCACAGGTCCTCGACACGTCATTGACATAACCGGACCGGATCAGGGCACTGTGGGGGAGTTGGGGTGGGGGTCCGGATTTCTAGCGATCCCGCGAGTTCGGCATACTTCCTGATGTCCTAGGGCGATGAAACTTGGCAGGTATGTCAGGGATCCGAACAGATTGACTTGAGAACAGCCGTTTCCCCGACCCGACCATCGTGGGGGGAGTGGGTGGATGGGGAGTCCGGAATCTAGTGGCGTGCATAACTTTTGAACGGGTGATCGGATTTGAATGAAACTTGTCTGGTGAGCTATCGCCTCGGACGTTCAGTGTCACGTCCGAGTCGGGTCCGATACCTTTGGGGATGGGGGGGGGGGGTGGAAAACTCAAGAAACTCTAAAAGTAGAGGGATTGGGACGAAACTTAATGGATGGAACAAGCATTAGGCCTAGATGAAATTGACGGAGCCAGATGGTTTCGGGGCTCTGTGGGTGGAGTTGGAGGGGGTTTCCTGGAATTCCGGTAGTCGTGAGTTAGAATAGTTGCAGATGTAAAACGACAACGAAACTTTGCAGGCATATTAGCGACCCGAATTATCTTGACTTAAAAACCTGACACAACATACCCCCGGAAACTTCCGTTCCTAGATCCGAGCATTTTTGGGGGAGCAAGAGAAGAGAAATATGGACTTCTATAAATTGCGAACGAGTGGTCTGATTCGAGTGAAACTTCATGGGTGATACGAATCGATGGCCTCGACATGTAAAACATGCGTTCGAACCATATGCGACCACGATTAGGGGAATTGGGGGTGGGGGGACTTTTGACATGCACAAAAACCAAACGGATGGACCGAATGAGATGCAATTCGACAGTGCCTAGTTTATGCGGCCTAGATTTGTTATTTGGCGTCTGGGCCGGATTTGGCCAAGGTAGGGGGGGGGGGTACTGGAAACTTGCAGATAGGCTATGCTCCAATTTCAGTCAAACTTGATGAGGGAATTAAGAGATTGGGCCCGAACCGGCTCCGACAACGTTGGTGGGAAGGGGGGGGGTACCGGAACATTCCAAAAATGCTCAGATTCGAGTGAAACTTGGTAGATGGTATAAACGAAGATGCTTTAGGTGGTCGATTTTTTTTTATTCCGGACCAGATTCGGCCACGGTAGGTGGAAATAGAGTGAGTACCGGAAATCGTGTAGCACGTCTAGGGATCAAACAAATGGATTTATTGGGATGAAAGTTAGAACAGTCATGTGCATTTGCAATCGAGACAATGCCGGAACTGCTCAGAAATGAGTGAAACTAAATATCCTATTTCTATTTCCGAACCGCCTTTTTGGATGGCGGGTGTATTTTGTGACGTTTTCATCTACTTTCTTGTATAGCCTACTCGTACAAGTGCCATATGAGCTCGTAGCTCTTGTTCTTATTTGTTTTTGTTGCTTCTGTTCTGTCTTATTTAAGCTTGTACAGGCAATAAGTAATAAATATAAAACTAAGCCAGCAGAGATGTTCATGAGAGGCGAGCAAAATTTCCTGATGATAGTGACGCTCATACATCGATATTTGAAGCCGATGTGCGCGCCATCACAAATAGCTTTAATTATATAATTAGACTTTAATTATTTTTGAGCTGCATCGTCCGTGAAGACCTCATGCGAGAGTCCAGATGATGCACACTAAGTAGGTTGCAATAGCGAAAACACAGGATGGGCTGGATATTGGAATATACATCGGCCTAAACGCAAACCAACATTTTATATTTAGGTTCTTTAATTTAAGACAATTCATAACAGTATAAGTCGATCACTTGGGGGCTGGGGCTGGCAGGGATACAAGCTCGTTAGATCGGCCACATGGGTAATTTATCATGACCGTCTATGGGCTCACTTGACCGTAACAGTTGTCAGATCAAAGCTGGTGCAACTATTACTGTTTGAGTTTAAGAATAATCACATTGGTTTTGAATGAAAAAATTATGTGTTGAAACACATAGATCAGAGGGAAAAGCCTATACAAATTATTATTTTTGTATGTTTCGGGGGGGGGGGGGTGTTCAACCCCCTAGCCCCCCCCCCTGGATACGGCCTTGGACACACGTCATCCCAAACTCTAGACACTGTAGAGCGACCGAACTCACCATGGCGATACACAGGCCCGTATCCAGGAATTTATTTCGGGGAAGGTGGCCTGCTGGTCGGAACGCCCTCCCCCCCTTGGATAGGGCCTTTAGCCATACAGTTTGGGAAACTACGATCAGCTTTGATGACTGCTAATCGCAATTTTACTAATTCCACTGTAGTTTTCTGGCTCGGCGAATCCCGTTTCATCACTATCCAACGGCATACTTTCAGGATAGGTTAGTTTATCACCACATACCCTGGCCAACTTGAATCTCTTCGGTATGGTGGTCGAGTACCGTCGAGTCACCGAAAATATTCCAGGTGCAGGATCAGGTGAGAATCGACTGAACCTATGAAAACAATCATCGAGTAGAAGTGCAAAGCCACTTTGGGAAGGTAACTTGATTATTTCTGTTTGTCGTCGGGATGGAGGAGCTCCGGAAGTATGCAGAGGCCCTCGGATAAAGCCGGTTAAGAGGATTACCTAATTCTATAATAACTCAGGAAGCAGGGGAATTTCACTAGAGTCTGCAAACAGACATAACAGATCGAAGAAAATCTTATTTGAAAGCAGTCCACAAAAGGTTGGAAACAATTTTGTAACTGTTAATATTATGTTACCGGTGGTGTCGTGCGGCTACGGCCGCTTAAAGGACATCTTGCACTATATAGTGTTTCTGCTAAGATTTTCTGAGATAGTTGACTACTTTAAAACTTGGCTATGCTTACAGAAACATACACAACGCTTCGGATGTTCTTGGCTTATTTCTATGTCCTTCTCCTGGACGACAAACGTCACGAAAAATGTGCATAACCGGTCTTCTGGCCAATAAGCTTCTCGGAAACAATGATTGGGAGTCCGATACGTCAATTATAGAGAACAAACTTGGCAAGCGTGATAATCAGTGTACTGTTCATAGAGGAGATAGGACAAACTTATGAAGCGTAGAATCTCGGGAAAAAGACTGGATTGAAAGACAATTGAAGTATAATGAACTACTATCATAAGTAAGTAAGTAATTTATTCCTGATTGAAAAGTAGGCTGGTTTTGGGCGGAATTTGGATTTTAGCGCTGCCAAATAGTATATTTTATCGTATGTTGTTAAAACTTGGAACAATGTTATTACTGAATTACTAAAATCATATTGGTCCAGCTTTGGATTAGTCGGATCATATCGGATCCAGCTTACGTTAGGTGATTAACAATAAATTAGAATATGTACAAATTTTGTTTTCGCAATCGATATCAACGTTTCGATACGATTTTTGGTCCGATAATTTATTATCGATATGAATATCGCCCAATACTAATTAACAGTAGGGAATCTGTTAGTTTGACTATAGGGTTCGCCAAATCCACGCAGAAAGACTAGTCGGCCCTAGTTCCAAAAATATACAAAATTTATAATTTGGGGCAGATAGCCTACCTGCTTTAAGATCTTATAAGACCTCGATTTCTCGCCCTTCCACTTTATCAGCCTGCCATACGGAACCTTTCTCAAAGGAATCCTTCCATACCATCTTCTCAACTCACGGCCGTGATGCTTCCTTCCAACAAACATGATACGGCAGTTATGTCGCAATAGAAACGCTTCTTCCTGGTTTCCCTAGGAAAAACTGAAACAATGTTACTGCTTGCTTGATTAGAGGAAATGTTGACAGGGCGATATTGATGTGTTTGTAATTTTTATTTTTTCTCGCCTTACTACTTGTACTAAATGTAGCGCCGTAAGCAATATCGCAGCTCAATTCAACCATAGAATGATAAGTTTACTAGCTGCCGACGTAAGGCAAGCTGTGGTTCGAAGTCGCAAATTCACTGCCGCCACCTATAGTAGAATCTTCGCCAAAGAAGATGTTAGTTCACTTTATCCTTGTAAAAACACCTAATTCCCCCACACTTGATCTACTCCCTTTCCAGGTCCGGGCCAACACAAGCTGAAACCTTAGATTAAGCGATTCACGTTCTAAAGATGCTGCTATTATTATTCTAAGACGAGGCACTGTTGCGAGCACTGGGAAGTGAGTGTACACCAAAATTGAGAGTGGGAAACCCCTCACAAATAAATAGCTTCTCGACAATCCTTCTCCGCGATAAATCATGTCCTGAGTCGCCTGGTTGATAATCTACCGTTTAATTGATACTTTGCTTTATTGGCAGTGAATAGGCAGTACCTATTCACATACATAGTACTTATTCAGTTTATTCTGTGTCTCCCGTTGTGTAGTTTCAGTTACTAAGTCCCGTTTTCGCGGAATTTCTGTTCTACCCGGTATTCTTGTTCTGTCCCTCACAAGCCTACACTGTAAAAAGTTTCTCCGAGTAAGGATTGAAGTTAACTGCAGTATTGGCTACTGGGATTAATCTTATCTGTCTGTTTTCTTTTTACATTAATTTGTATTCTTATGATTAGATTTTTGGTACTAAATAATGAATGAATTGCAGTCGGTGTTTATTCACCATGTAGATGGGCAGGCACAATATTTGGGCAGGCACAATATTTGGGCCTGATCAGTATCGAAACCCGACCAAGTATGAGAATCTGGTGGTAAATGACGTCATAGAACTTTTCTTGATAAAGAACATTTAAACACATAAACAACGAAAAGGAAAGAAGTGCAAAATAACGCTGAGCCTGAGTCACCAATTTTAGAATACGCACGGTCGCACTGACTTCTCAACGAAATTCTTAGACAAGAAACCGAAACAGCCATGTTTCGATCAGCTGTTACGTGCGCAGCGTAAATAGTGTCAAGAACCTTGCTTTCAATGACTGGCACTTGGGTTCCCTCTGGATCCTTTTCGGTGTCTATTTCTTCGTCGCTGGGATTAGGATATGTTGTTTTGTGTAAGACCTGCCTTGGCCCTCTACATGGTTATGCCTTGAACACACGATCAAGATTTTCCGGCCGGATTTTCTGCACTTTCATTACTAATTTTCATATGGAGTTTCATACTTTTTCATATGGAAATGATGATGGTGCCGACAAATCCGGGAGGGGTTCACCGATCCTGATCGTGTGTTCGCACTGTTGTCTGAGAAATTCATGTTTCTATAAGTCACCCGCTTTCATGAGTTTCTAAAGGGCGTTTATAAATCAATTGGAAAACAATAAATTGTGTCATGAATGCCTTAATCGACTTAGGCTTACCCTACTTTTCTTATGTGAGTAGCCTATTCTGGAGCAAGGAAGTAGATGCTTTCTAAATCCCCGAAACTCTAGACTACGTCGATGATAGGATCCCAAGGAACATTTTTCTACTTTGCTTTGCTTTATTTGTAAAAACGAAAAGAAATCAACAGACGAATCCCGGAACTGCCAACATGCCAAAGGCTCTAAAACGGCCAGTTCAGGAACTCAAACGAATTAATCTAAACGAAGGAACAACGGGGAAAAATCTGGTGAGAGACTCCTTACTTCCGCCATAAAACAACTTACAACAATTACTACAATCCTGTCAAAGCAATTACATTACTTTGGACCATCTCAGACTCAATCATAGCGAGATTGCATCTCCTGCTCGCATAAGGTATTCATAACATCCGAAGAGGTCCTTCACGACACCAACTAATAAAACTTGAGAATATCAGGCGTCCAACTAAGTAAGATGAGGACCTGGATAAGGGACTATTGTCTCATTGCTCAGGCTCATAACACAGCAAGTGACATCTCAGTAAAACCATAATTTAGTGACATAGAGCTTGTAGTAGCGACATAGAGCTTATGATGCATCAAGATTGGTTGATTCTAGTACGACGGCATTGTTTCCCACTTATTCTTTCTTGTTATTGTGTTTTTTCTTTGCTTTTTTCCTTCATTTCTTTTTGTTCTCCCTCTTTCAGTTTTCTTCTCTTTTTTGAAAAAGTATGTGAAAATTAATGTAAAGTGAAATTTTTGTTGTGGTTTTTTTCTGCCTCACAGGCCCATTATTCGGGCTTTCCTGCAGTCAGAAGTATCAGGTACATGTATAAAGGATGTTAAAGGCGGTAACAAAAGGCGTGTTCATGTAGTTTAGCATGTTAAAGTTGGTTTGTATAAAGAAAGAGTATTAAACTCGAAAAACTAAACTAAAAGGAGCAGTGAAATTTATATGCTGCGTCAAAGAAGTTGAAGCAAGAAGTAGGTCTCCTAAGAAAAGCCCTATAGCAGCTTAAGGTCGGGAAGTAACTTTTTCGTAGGTCAGAACTAGAAGTTTACACTGTCAGAAGTTCACACTTCATAACAGATAACACAAGGATGCGCGATTATGTTACGCAATTAAACATTATGCATAGAAGAAGAGCCGAAACACCGCCGAGAAAACATCTGCTGACTTTTTTTTTTCATCATGATAGATATTCCTTCAGCCCAAGGTGACTGCGAATCATATTTGACGGTGCAAAACAGATAAGTCAGCTACATTTTTCTTCGAGCTATAAGAGCACTTATAGCTTATAAGAGTGCTCTTCGAAGATGAACTTGTCAAGTTCACATAGACAAGTTCATTTTCCAGCTTAAGCGGCTTGAGCTTGAAGAGGACCCTTGCCAAGAAGGGCCGAAATATAGCTCTAAGAAGATATAGCTGACTCATCCGTTTTGCACCGTCAAAAAATGTCATCATGATATTGAGAAAGTCAGCAGATGCTTCTTCGGCGGTTTTTGCCCCATCTACAATGAGTTTCTCCCTCCCCCATACAACAATGTAAGGGAAAGGCAAGAGCGAGCAGTCTCTACGAAGGTCCCAGTATTCCAACCAGTAGCGGCCAAACACAGCCGTTACCAAAACAGTTTTATACCAAAGATTGTTGAAATTTTAAATAGCCTTTGACCATTTGTACGTGCTTTTAAATGTTATGTTATGACAGTACTCACCAATTTTGGTTTTGTAACCGTGAAAGTGTGAGTGAATAAATTACTATTCTATTCTATTATATTCTAATGTTTGTTGAGTTTAATGTTTGCAAAATCACAACAGATGACAACCACAATGTTTTCTGTTGAAACCTCTCATCATTATCTTCTAAGCTGCGAAAGTACTGAAAGCGTAGCGACAATATAGAAGTTCATATCTAATGAATTAGGGATGACGGCAGCGCTGATGTGGAAGCAACGGACGATGGCAAATACATATTTCCAGAATTTTACTTGAGCCGGAAAATACTGAGAGAAACACCAAACGATCAGTGAATATCCTTATGTGAACGGCTCCTACTCTATCAACAATCTAGTTAGTCTCCAATTCCCTTGCGAGAAAGGGATAACGATCATTAGCATAACGAAAACAGCATGAAAACCGATTATGGGGATTAGGATTGGATTCCTTTTATTGCTCAGAAAGACAGTCTGGCCAACAAATGTTTGTCTTGCAATAACCGTTTGTGGGGGTTTCTGAAGGAATGACCTTGGAAACTAAGCTTTAGCCATTCGTAACTGTCGAGTGGATAGCTTGAGTCGACCCCCTTTCGACCATGTGAAAACCCTTTCACGGACGACCTGCGGGCAGGGTTTCACCAAGGGGATCTGCTGCTAGTCTCGATGCAAAACTCATATTACCACTTAGCTGAAGAGAGCTGAGATACGATAGTCTAGTTACCCATCCTCTTTTCACTAAAGAGGCTCGAGACCCGATTAAAAAAAAAATACTTCGTTGCTACGCTATTCCTAGTATCCATTTTCATCGAATGAACTTTTTCTTTCGGACTTGTAGTTTTTGGGATCCCAAAACGTAAGTGACGGGATACCTATGATTTCGTAAAAGTTGTCCGTCTGTTAGCACGATAACTTTCGAAGGGGTTGAGATATTTTATTCAAACTTGGTATGAGGACTCTTTGGTTAAAGTACAGGTCAACTTGAAGATGGGCTCTGTAGCTCAAGATTTGGGGTTTGGGGGAGGGGTTTCAAATTAAGGGTAAAACAAAATGATTTAAAAGCAAACGAGACAGTCGATTTATGGGTAAGGAGACCTGCTGAATCCGAATATACATTTTTCACCGGGAAAGTAGTTCACCCGGAATCCGGCCAAAATCGACATTTTTTTTATAAAGTAAAAGATTCTGAATATGAAAAATTATTGTTTCACTAGACAGGTAATTCGCCCGGAATCAGGCCAAACCGGGAAATTTGTAAAATGTAACACTTTAATTTGAATTTGATTAGATTTTCGGTTTAGGGGTGAGAAGACATGCTGAATCTGTACATGGCAATCATTTTTTCCCGGACGTACAGTTTGCTCGGAATCCGGGTGAAACCGGAAAATTTGTTAAAAGTAAATTTTTACCTGAAGTACGATGTAAGAAGACATGCTGAATCCGTTTTTTAGCTGTAGTTTTTGCCAGACAAGTAGTTTGCCGGGAATCCAGCCAAAACCGGAAATTTGGCAAAAGTAAGGCAGGAAGTTTGGTCAGTTTCCATGAAGTAGGTACGACGTAGGGTATAGGGGTAAACACACATGCCGAATCCATATCTGAACTTGGTCTTCTCAGATGATTACCACAGATGATTATAATTGGCCTTAATCTCTTAAAGTCTGGATCAAACATTAAATGTTTGGGATTCCATCTAAACCTTTGGTTTTGTTCGATGTGCTTGTACCTCTATGCTTGAATGATTGAACAACTACAACGGTAAAAGATCGCCGAAAAATAAGTTTGTCTGGTGTCACAAGAAATAGTGGGTTTTCTTCAGAAGGGACCTAGCAGTCTGGAACAGAGCATTTCATGAGCTTCACTTCATTAGCCGTTGAAATGCACGCTTTTGTTGAAATTCAAATTCTCCGCGCCGGGATGAACTTATCTTGTCGGGCCAGCAGTACATAGTCCGAACGTCACTACCAGAGACCAAGACGAAACAAAAATTAAAATAATGTTGAGTCAAAATAACTCAGTGTATTTCAAATCCATGGTATAACATTGGCTACCTATCACGAGACAAGTTTTCATGAGACAAGTCTATCATGAGACAAAAATTTCGAGACACATTTTCACAAGACAAATTACGAGAAGACAAATTATCACGAGGCAAACCTTGCTCAAGACAAACTTCCGTGAGACAAATCCGGCATAAAGACTTTCTATAAACGGTTCAGTGACGATGCATAAGTCATGGACAACGCTGAAGCAGCTTGGCTGGCATTCGAGGATACTTCTCGAAAGGCTTCTTTGTAGGCTTTCTTGGTAGGAATACTGTCAATTTTTCTCTTCGCTAACTCTACAACTTTGTCGTTGACAATCGCTGCGGGGTTACATCTGTGGATGTGGTCAGCCCTGGAGGTTAGAGTAAACTTTCCATTAAATCCTTTCCCTCGTACTGGACAGCCTATTTCAGAGAATCTGTAGTAGCTGCTTTCTGAAGTTGTTGAAAGCAGAACGAACTTGTAGCCACTAGTATGGACTGCAGTCCCTCCTCTTGGAGTTTTCACCATTTTGAACTGGACTTGGGTCGACATTTGTTTCCAAAATAAAAAATAACTACTATCCTAACATGCCCCCTCTACTATAACTACGGTAGCTCACTCTAAGCTGATTGTCTTAATCCTACTTTTCGTAATCCGGGTTGTCTCGTGGAAGGGTTGCCTAATGAATAATTGCCTCTCGAAGATTTGTCTAACGCTCAGATTACCTCGTGCGGATTTGCCTAGTGACGCTTGTCAAAAGCCGATTGTCTCGTGAAAACTTGTCTCGTGATATGATCCCATAACATTAAGCTGGCTTTTTAGTTAAATTTTAAGCAGCGGACAGACGGTCAGGATCGCTTGCCTCATTCTGACGGCCCTGCTTCCATTGAAATACGAAATAAGACAATTGACGAAAACATAAAGATAACTATCCAAACCAAAGATTGTTGTTGTGAAGTTGCTTTCTGACAACCAGCTTTAAGCGATGAAAGTGCGAGTATATTACGAAAAAAGACATTTTGGCAAAAACAAACAATATCGTCTTTGTTTCTGTACCTCTTTATCGCAGTTTTGAATATTCGAGAGTGGAGTTACCGGCTCAGGCAAGCCAATACACTTTATTTCCGGCCCTTCACTCTGTCACTTCCTGCCGCTTTTGCCAGTAATCTCCATTTATCCTACCATTGAGTCCACTACAATCATCCTCGTGGACACTAGGTGACTCGGCTCATTTCATAACTGACGAAAGCATTCCTGAACAGTAATGAAAAGGAACGACGAAGTGCGAAGATGAGCCAGAGGGAATTGGAACTTCCCCCAGTACAGAAGCGATATTGCCCCTTTGAACGTGCTCCATCTTCTGACAAAAGTATTAGTTATTATTTTCGTTCCAACCTCGTGAATAGCTACTACGCTGACCGTTCCAATCCAAACGAAAAAGTAACTATTTGCTTACCACAACCGAGTGCGTCGTAAGCATGGTACCTAAGATCTTTGTGGCGCGATTGGTAAGCTTAGTGCGTGGCGGAATATTTTGCCGATAGTATTAAAATGCGTTCCAGACTTGACGTCAAAAAGCCCGGAGCCGTGACGTCATGCCTACGGTAAGTGGGGTGGAACATGACCTCTACGATACTAGGTTAGGTTAGGTTATTCTTTATTTTACACAAAATCACATTAAACAGCTTGTAACAAAAAAACATAAGAACTGAACGATACATCTTCAGATAAACCAGTCACCCGAGAACCTGGGCGTCCTAGTTGTCCCTGGGGGTGACCACTAAATCCACAATACCGATCACATAACGTTGTCAGCAGTGGAATCAACCTCCAACCACAAACTAACCAAAACAACTCAACAAAAATAACTTTCTCTCCTCCACCTGGGCAAAAAAAAAATTAATCTATTAATTTAATCTAAAATAATCTACTAATTTAATATATTTGCTAGAAATCATACTTGCCATACATTTTATTTTTAATCGCATTCTTAAACTCATTCATATTTTCCTTTTCCAGTAATTCCTTTTCTAACCCATTCCACAATCTAATCCCGCTATAAATGATTGAAAACTTAGACCTAGTCGTCACAGCCAATGGAGCACCAAAATCATTTTTCGAACGCGTATCGTGGCGATGAACTCTAGAATTAACAACAAAAACGCTTTCAAACGCTTTCAACCAAATGAAACTAGACGTTTCATTTGGTTCAAGAAATAATATCGAATCCATCTCTTCGGAATTTCTACTGGGGTTTTCGTGGGCACATACGCTAGGTATGGGGGGGACACCCTCCATGTTGTCAGCAAAAAAAAAATCAGTCGTTACACTCAGGGCCGCTAATCACGGCGCGAAGCTCTATTTTTCGGTTAAACAAAGAAGATAAAATACTGCTATGGAATTTATTGAAATCCCGATATCGGTGCAACTGCAGCGTTTTCCGACTCTTTTAAATACTGGTGAAAAACAAGTTGGTAAATATTACCAGCCAGTCGGTAAAATACCTCCCCTGTTTGGGGGGGGGGGGATCTCTTGACTGACGCCTTGACAACAGCGAACATGGGATGCATTTGCAACATTATATTACTTATATGTACAAAAAACTCAAAACTGAAAATTGCAGAAAGACTGCAGATTCATTTCTGCCTGCTCCAGCCTGAAAAGGAAGCTTGCCAATAAGGGCCGAAATATTATATTTGACAGTATACAACGGATAGGTCAGCTGAATGGTAGAGCTATATTTTGGCCCTTCTTGGCAAGGGTTTTCTCCAGGCTCAGGCTGGAAAATCCAATTGTTGAAAACAAACTTGCCAAAATATTGATATTGATCTTAGCTTGCTTTTCCGTTTTAAGTAATAATTCACTGATTGAACTAAAACTTGGTAAGTATATATATATTTTATTTATAACCCGCCAAATACAGAATTTGGGGAATAACGCGAAATAACAAAAGAATAACAGTACAAACACACAAAATTTAGACATAGTTACTAACTGGGCCTGAAAAATTCATGAAAAACATCATGTACTCGAAGACCGGGATGAATCACATCTTGGAAGCCGAGCTTCTGAACTAATTTGTTGTAGCACTACTACACTGTCAAAATTTTCGTAGCAGATTGCGCATAACACTTTCAAGAATAACACCTTTGGGCTTAGAAATAAAGTGTTATGACCAGAGGCGTTACTAGCCAAAAGGTTTAGGGGGGGGGGGGACACGGAATTTACCGACTGGCTGGACATTTTACCGACTTTTTCTGCAGAAAAAACGACTGTTTTGAACCGCAAAAATTATATTTTCATGAAAAATCGAATGATTTTCAGAAAAAACACTATTTTGACGAAAAATAGACCAATTTTCAGAAAAAAAGACTATTTTCATGAAAAAATCAACTGCTTTGACGAAAAATCGTGGCGCTTCGCGCCGACTCGGTTATTTTTTACCGACTGGCCGACAGCATTGGGAGGGGGGTGCCCCCCTCCCCCCCGCCAGTCGTGACGCCCCTGGTTATGACCAATTAGTTTTATACTATTTCGTGCCTAGATCTCCACCAACACCTTCAATAGGTAAAAAATACTACACTGTCAGAAGTTACATAACGACAACAGAAGGATGCGCGGTTTCAACAGATAACACTTTGGTATGTCATCTGTTATATTTCTTTCGTTCCCGTTAGTATTTTGACCACTTTAAGGTGTTGTTGGAGATCTAGGCACGAAATACTGTAAACTTAATTGGTCATAACACTTTATTTCTAAGCGAAAAGGTGTTATTCTTGAAAGTGTTATACGCTATCTGTTAGGAAACTTCTGACAGTGTAATTTCAAAAAACAGAAGCCGCATTGGAACTAAAGCAGGGCTATGTGCAGCTTCTTGCGCCAACAACGATGAGCTAGCCAAGTCGGTTCCGATTCCGATATCATGCACTTCATATATTATAACGATAATAAATTTTCAGATCGCATGTCTCCCCTGTTTCCAGGGAACTTCGCTATATAATACCGAGGAATGTATAAGAGTTCAAAGAAATCAGACGGCTGCATAATAAGGATACAGCTTTAAGGAGCCTTTTGTTTCAGGTTCTGTTAGCTCTGTTTGGCAGGTTACTTAAACAAAAATAAAAAAATAATCCTAAGCATAAAAACTTTGTCTAGATGACTATATCATTCAAGGTAATGTCGGCCCGTTAAAACAAGGAACCATGCTACATCATTGATAACCTCGTCCTCCACAAGGGCTTTTTTCCACAGTGTTGCCAGGTCGAGATCCAAGAAATAAGCCACTGTCTTTAAAAAATACGCCAAAAATAGGCTAGGCCAAAACTTCTTTTTAACCCGAAATTGCCAGAAATCTCCAAAACTTCCAAGGATTTTCAGTAGCTCTCAGACAATTTTAATACGCAATCAAAAAAGAATCCACCAGTCAGTCGTAAAATTCGCAAATTTGGCGTAAAATCCACCAATATGTCAACACTGTTTCTCCAACAGACCGGCTTTTGTCCACAGCTGCAATCACCGAATTGGCCAGAGTCGGGCCCTACCAATGGGCCTCGCTCCGCTTAAAGCTCCCGCGCCAACCGAAAAAGACAATAAGGATTTGATCTTGAAAGAAAATCGTAATCAAGCTTTCTTGAATTGTTTCGGTACGCAGGTGTAGTGGAGGTATTCTATAGTCAAACCAACCTAGCGGTCGACCTGCACACTACTCGTTAATAATTTGCAAGGGGTCCCAGGGTTAACCTTCATGGTGTTTCCTCCGGCACTATTGCCTCGTACGGTGCCAAGAGCACCTTCTTGGTCAATTGAATAAAAAAGTTAACGCATGGAATTCCATATTGTTTTCTTTCAAGTGAGCCAAGTTAGTTTTACGTCGTCCGATACCCCTTTTCATCTTGCTGTTCTTTCCATTTACTGGCGTATCCTCCATTAACTTGAGTTCACCAGTAGGTAATGCATCCGTATTTCTCTCATTTCCCGTACTCAATAATCTGTCTTTATAACTGTTCTACCACTCTTTCTTCCTTAATTCCCCACTTTCAATTTTTGTAACCCACATGAAAACTCTCTAGTACGATTTTTGCACCTGTTTTTCTTTATTTGATGAATCTTGCGTGGCTTCTTTTTCTTTTTTGCAGTTTATATTTGTTTATATATTTGTTTATATGTTTATATATTTTATTTGGTTGTGCGTAGCTCACCGATATTTGACATATCCAAGGGATTACTATCAAGGCCGTATCCAGGGGGGGGGGGGGGGTAAGTTTGCCCCCCCCTCCCCGAAACATACAAAACTACTCAATTTTAGAGGCTTTTCCCTCTGATCTATGTCTTTTTTGTGCGACCCGCAGCAAAAAAAAACCCGAAAGGCCCCCCCCCCCCCGAAATAAATTCCTGGATACGGGCCTGATTACTATGTTTGTGATTCTGAGTAATATTACATTATGGTTAGCGGATCCCCGTGTTTGTGTTACCTATTCTGCTGAAGAATAAAAAAAAAACTGAATTGAAAATTGAATCAAGATTGAACTGTGTACTACGCGAACAAATGAATGAATGAACCGACTTCCCTACTAGATTTTCAGGGTCTAATGTGTGGAACTCTATCCGGAGACCATTCGGGTGGCTGAGCGCACCTGGGGTTATTTAAAAATAAATTTAAAAAGTATTTGTTTGGCCAAGGTTCATAGTTTTATTTCCTATTTTCTTATTATTCTTTTTCCTCATTATTATTATTAAATGAGTTGATGAGAGATTGGTTATTTTTTATAGTTATTGCTTTTTCATGTTTTTTTTCTAGTTAATTATTAGTTAGGAAATGAGTTTTATGTACCCGCCCAGCTGCAAGTGCTTTTTTGTACCTTTCTTGGGGCGGGTGCTGGCACCATAGTTAAATGTATGTGGGTGGTAAAATAAACTGAATTGAACTGAACTGAATGTAAGAGACAGATCATGCAGAGTTTCATCAACTTTTCGGTCATCTAGCGGTAATCGCGCAAACTGAGAGGGTCGAAAGACACGCCAAGAAAGCACACACGTGCGGGCCCATATCAACAATACATCATGGGACCTGGGTCAAACTGACAAAGAAAGAGGGTTTACGATGGCGGAGATATTTCGGGAGTTACGTAGAGATTTTCGAGCGACTGACCCCTCGGCGTGTCTTCCGGGACACTTTGACTGGCAGATGTGATGGATTTCTTTAACAGGCTTGGCTAACGACTCGAGGCGGTCCGAATAATTAATGTGCTATCTGTTCCTGGTGAGTGATCCAAGGGACAAGCTATGAATATCCTCTAGGAATCTAGTTTCGATGATACTTAGGAGAAACCTAGATCAAGAACTAATAATCACAAGAACCTCCGTCTCCCTATCTCTGTGACACGACCATGCGCAATCCAGTATATTATTGATACCGGGATACCCCTGGCCGATGCAAACGAGCGGAGGGTAGGAGCTAGGTGGAACATCATAATTCATTACCTCTACAAACAGCTATATCGCAGTAGATCCCCGGAAAAGAAATTTCCTTACGAACGACGTCTGAGTCGTCCTTTACAGATGACTGGTTGTCTACCATTGTGACTTCATGTGTGTCGCGTGCGGTTCGGGTTCTTCACGCCTGCAGGCCTGCTAGAGTTTTTCATCTGGTATGCGCAGCGGCGAAGAAGGAAGTAGACGGGTATCAACCGAAAGCTCACAGCAAGTAGCCTACCTCTAGCTCCGCTAAATTTTGTTGGGGTATCCATGTAGTAGCTGCATGGGACCAAAGACGTATTTGTTCTTGCTATTAGACGACACAGCTCCATACCTCATACATGGATTCAAGGCCGTATCCGGGGAAGGGAGAGCCCCCCCCCCCTCCAGAAATATACAAAAATCATTATTTTGTATAGGCCTTAACCTCTGATCTATGTTCTTGTTTTAATGATAGGCTCGGATTAGATCGGACCAGCGCGGACCCCCCCCCCCCCAAAAAAAAAAAAAAAAAAATCCTGGATGTGGTCCTTCACGGGTTCAGTTTCACTTCAGTCAGATTGTATAGGTCGGACACTCACGAAAATTTACATCACAGAATTTTGGAAAGCGAGCTGGGTCCCTTGCTATCTTTAGCGATCGTAGCCATATTTTTCCCCACGAGGTTGATGTTCCCAAGATCTATAATAACAAAAGATGTCCAGTGTCAGAACTACAACTGAAACGAAGGAATCGTTTGTTGAATCGTTTTATCCAATGAAGATGAAATGGTTATTTCTCTGAAGGGTGGGGGGGGGGGACGAGAATGGCTTGTTCGCCGCCCAAACGTTCGTCTGGGTAGCACTTTAGATGTTATTTTTCTCATTTATTTGTTTTATCTTTTTTCCGCTTTCAATGGTCTATTCGACTCCCAACGAACATTTTGGTTGGCGTATAGAGTATTTTCTTCTTTCATCTTTTTTCCTCTTAGTGAATCTTGCATGAGTCAAGAAAAAAAAGACAGTCTGATAGCTCTAGCAAGGCAGTTTTTTTTTACAAGTTAATTACAACACGAGTTCCAGCTTGCTCGTCTGGAAGTTTAACAGGCAAGTTTATACTAAGACCTGGGATTGGGGCCCAAGACTGATCTTTGCCCCCCCCCCCCCCCCCCCGTCAAGGCTTACAGAAGTGGTGCCAACGGTTAAAATCGCTCGCGTCTTACTGGAAGGAGGTATAATGTCTTTCGATGATGACAGTAAATCGTGAGTTCCCATTTACTGAAGTGGAATGTATTCAATGACCTTGAGATGTAAAAAAAAAAAGCTTTTTCGTTTTTTTGTCCAGTAAAAATCACTTGTATAATTTCCATCATCACGTATATGTATCGGAATGGAAAACCGCAAAGACGAATATCCAAGTCATGCTGGTATAAAGGTAAATACATTTTCTCGAAAAGGGATGTAATGTATATCTTTCTATGTCCCACAGGCAGTTTATTATGACAAAGAGATGGGGAGATTGATACGATATCGTAGCAGCCTCAAAGTCGTAAAGTACCGTAGTAGCCCCAAAGAGGATGATACGAAGCAGAAGTTCATCGAGCACTTTTCCTCAACTACTGAAAAGTAGAACCTGACCTCCAAAGAGTAAGAAAAGTAAGAAAAAGAAAAAAAAAAGAAAACAAATAATACAGATGTTCCACTGGTAAGTTGTATTATGACAATGAGTTTTGTGGAGATTGATAGGATATCGTATCAGCCTTCAAAGAGGATGATACGAAGCCATATCAACCTCCGCTAAAGTTCGTTGAGCATTTTTCCTCAACTATTGAAAAGTAGAACCTGACCTCCAAAAGCAAGAAAACTGAGAAAAAGAAAAAAGAACAAAAAATAATACAGAAAACGTATGTCGAGAAACATTACACAAAAATTGTTCGAAAACTTAAAGAAAATGTTGCCTTCCTAGCTAACCAACCTGGGTTATAACATTGTCACAATCACTTCCCGCCGAAATATGCAACTCGTCAAGAAAAACAACATTACCTTCAACTTATTTTCCTCTACTCTCGAAAGGCAGCTATTGAGCAATTACCACAGTCTTTTTTCTTGTTTCTGATCTGATTAAACCCATTAATAAAAACCTTAGGGTTGCCACTTTTTGTGATGGAACGTGTGGCTTCTGGCCGGAAAAAACAACGACATCAATGGGCAACAACCCAGTCTCCCACGAACGAGGGGGGGGGGGTATAATTCCGAACCATAGGATCGAAAATTACACGGAATTTCGCTTCTTTACTCCAACCGTTGTCAACTTACGAACTTAAGTTAATGGGAATCTGGGCCCAGTTCCCCCTAAGTGGTTCGGTGTGAGGACGGAACCCCAAAATAAACATCTGGACCCCATTGCCAACAAATATCAATTTGGCAACTGTCATGATTCACAAGTTCCAAAAAATACGATGAAAACCGAAACCGGCAGCAGTGGATGCAAGAGTGGATTGTTCATAAATGAACACTCAACTAAAAACTGAAAATTATTAACAACTTGCTATGCAGCCTCGATGCACTAGGAGAAGGGACGAAATCAAGAGGTCGTATAGAAAACTACGAACGGCACTTTTTAATGTTCTGTGGGTGCACATATAATACAAAACAAAATAAACCAGACCTGCTTACCATTCAAGATCAGGCTTTAGGGAACTTCCGCCTATTCCGGTTCTAGCTGTAAAAGGGCGGTTATAGCAATTATCACCTCGAGAACGTTTGTGTTTGGTAGCAAGATTGTCTAGCGCTCATGTTGCAGGGCGCAGCAAACTTGGTAAGAACTACTAAACTGTGCTATGTAAGATGATGCATATTATCATCGAAACAACTTGAAGTCCGTGTGTAGCGTCGTCAATTTGCAGTCTATTCATGAAGCCAATTTACATTTGAATTGCTAACGAGCTTTGACTTTACGACTTTCTGAAGTAAATGACCTGGACGGAGGTTTGACCTGAGTTACCTGAGTAGTCCACACCGAGAAAGTCGTTGATAATTCTACAGAACTCCGCAAGTCAGCCTCAAGCAAGCGTTTGAGCGTTAGCACCCTTTATAATTATTATTATTTATTTGAATCCTTCAAAACTGAAGAGTAGTGTATACAAAGAAACAACAACATGTCAATCAAACTCACACACACTTACATACTAATAAACAGCTGACCGTTAAAGATAAGTTAGCCTATTAAATCCGCAACAAAATATAATGAAAAAAAAAAACAAGTTCGAAATAAACAAACTAATCAGGGCAATTTCTTGTGAAATAAAATTTATATATATATAATATTTTCGTGAAATATAATTTACATATCAATAACTTATAAAAGTTTTGGATTTTACTATTGAAAGTTTCCAAAGGTTTCTTCACTTTAAAATTAGAAGTTAGGAAAGAGTTACTCACAGAAATAGGAAAATCATGTTTCCTCAATTTCCGCTAGACGACGCACAATTCGGACAAAAAGTGTAGAGCTATAGTGCTCTGTGCGCTTTACTTTGAACACGTAAAACATTGATTTTTGACTACCTTAAATACATTAACCTTATTTTTCGCTTTGGAAAAAATCTATGATAGGAATCCTTATTGGGTGTTCCTACGGTGATGATACTCGTAACGGTTCATTGAACGGTCCAAAACTTCAGCTGAGGTTTATCAGAATAATAAGTTGCTCGTTGCTTTTCTAGTTAGAGCCTGAAGAGGACTCGTGTAAAATAGGCCAACTTACCACTAAATAATTTTCCGCTTACGTCTTTGTGTATCAGATTTAATTTGCAGTTAGCTTGTCAAGGTAAATGATCATCGAACTAGTCTTGCTGAAAACAAATGGATGTATATGGACTACTATGGTTTAAACACATCATCCTTTGTCATCAAAAGAACTGCCCTAGCGCCATTCCAGGCGACGGACGATGAAGACCCCTAATAAAGGGAAAAGAAGATAGTGGAAATCTTTAGTCAATCCTAACTTGTGAACAATTTATTATGTGCCCTTGAATTTCTACCACAAGGAATCAAGGAAACAGCTGTTCCTCGCTCGTGAATCCGAGGGCACATCACTCTAAAAATTATTTTTCTGGAGCTTCTTCTACCTTTGTAGGCTTCCTTGAATCTCGGTAGGCGGACTGGGAGGTAGAGGAAGATACTGGAAGCCTTTGTCAATAAGGTAACACATGAACAGGTTATGATATAACCGTGAATTTCTACAGTCTGATATCAAGCAAATCACTCGTGATTCCGACGGCATGTCATCCTACTAATTATTTTTCTGAGCTTCTCCTTCCTTAGTAGGTTTCATTCAGTCTCGGTAGGCGGATCGGGGGTTCCTGCTAGGTCAAAAGCCTAACGACTCCTTGAACTTACCTGTGGCGCACGGTTAGTGCCACGGCATCTGCTCTAAATTACACTCAGCGCCGGAGACCGACAAGCCCCTGGGCAAAGTTTCGTAGTTGTTGGGATCCCAAAACGTAAGTGGAGGGATAACTTAGACATCGCAAAAGTTGTCCGTCTGTCTGTCCGTCTGTCCGCACGATAACTATCAAAGGGACTGAGATATTTTGATGAAACTTGGTGGGAGGATCCTTTGGGTCAAAGTACAGGTCAAGTTCGAAAATTGGCTCTGTAGCCCTATATTTGAGGGTGGGGGAGGGGTTTCAAATTAAGAGACAAAAAAAATATTTTTTGAAAGCTATTGTGATAGTCGGTTATGAGGTAAGAAGTCATGCTGAGCACGATGGTGAAAACCATTTCCTTGTCGGACAAGTAATCCGGCAAAAAACGGAACGTTTGTTAAAAGTAAAAGTCTCATTTGAAGTTGATTAATTGTTTGAATTAGGGGTAAGAAGACATGCTGAACACGATGTTGAAAACCATTTTCTCGCTGGACATGTAGTTCGTCCGGAATCCGGGAAAAACGAAAAGTTGGTTAAAAGAAAAAGTTTCATTTGAAGTTAATTAAATGTTTGATTTAGGGGTAAGAAGACATGTTGAGCATGATGGTGAAAATCATTTTCTTGCCGGACAAGTAGTTGGTCCGGAATCCGGCAAAAACCGGAAAGTTTGTTAAAAGTAAAAGTATTATTTGAAGTTGATTAAATGTTTGATTTAGGGGTAAGAAGAAATGCTGAACACGATGGTGAAAACCATTTTCTCGCCGGACAACTAGTTCGCCCGGAACCCGGTCAAAACCGTAAAATATGTTAAAAGCAAAAGTTTTATCTGAAGTTGATTAGATGATAAATTTAGGGGTAAGAAGAGACGGTAAGTCTGTATATGACAATCATTTTTATCCGGACATATAATTAGTCGGGAATCCGGTTGTACCTGCATTTTTGTTAAGTCAAAGTTTTATCTAAAGTTAATTAGATGTTCTTTATAGGGATAAGGAGATACGCTGGATTCGTTTCTGAATTTTCTTTTTTTGCTGGACTAGTAGTTCGCTCGGAATTCGGGCGAAACCACAAATTTGGCAGAAGTAAAGCAGGAAGTTTTCGTCAGTATCGTCAAAACAGATATGACTTATAGAGGTATAGATAGATAGATAGATAGAATATCTGAACTCGGTTTTCTCTGATGATTAGCCTAGCGAAGACTGGATCTGGCAAAAACAAGACCCAATTGTCTGGATCAAATCTTAGATTTTTGGGATCCCATCGACACCTTTGGTCTTGTTACTTTAGCGTCAGCTGGCATTCCATTCCAAAACATCGATCGGCTACTGAGAATGAAAGTCATGGAAGAGTAGAAAGGCAAACGTCAAGATCGCCATTTAGGTAAGTTAGGTGATTCCTTCCAGTTATCGTAGCAAATTTTAAATTTGAATCCAGAGCTGACTTTTATAGGCCATTCTCCTGGAAGCACTGGAGCAAGATATCCCGAATCGATTAAGGTCGTTTTTGACGTATGAGATGCTTGGAGAATCTGCATATGAATTACCATGCGTTCGATACCCAGACACTGGCAGATGAAAAAAAAATCATCTTAATTCAAGACTGGATGAAACCCTGAACATCTCTTACATGGTAAGTGTTTGCAAAAACAGGACGAGACTTTCTGGTTTGCTAGATAATATGCGCCATTCATCTGTCAGTCACGGCTGAGATGATAACAAAGCTGAACCACAAGTTGCTGCTTATTATGCAATTGCCGAGGGGTTGCTCACTCCCCGGCATCTGCTCCGCGACACCGACAGAAAACAGCGTTGCCGGTCACAAGTTTGGCGATTCCCGTTCTAAACATGCTAATTTTTAAGCTCTAACACGTGCCAACCGGTGCCGGCACCGGGTTCTTGCTATACACTAAAACCGAGAGTGGGCAACCCGTCGACGAAGTCACTCCGTCAATATGAAGATGCTCCAACAGGCGTGTCAAGGGTTTTGTTTTCATGTCCGAAAACGACAATGTGATTACAAATCTAATGACCCCGTCAAGGACGCGGTATTATTCACGAACGAACAAGCCCTAGTTTACTATTTATAGGTCGTAACCACGACAGCTTACGCCAGTGCGATTACCCGATCCGGTTGTATCACGAAGTGCCAACATTTTTTCTTCTCTCAATGCCTGTTCTTTTTAACATGCATCCAACTAGTCATAGAAGGAGCCAGTCTGGCTGGTCTGATCCTGCAAATCAGACCAGCTTCAGCCGTAGTTCACACAACATTTATTTCTGCGATACTTGTACTTCTCATGCTAAACGGCACGAACAGGAAAATGCCTCGATCTTGAAGCCGGCATCAATGCGTCGTTTCTTCTCGAAACCAAGTCTTCCCTGTGTTTTGGAATAGGCATATGTGCAAGCTTTTTCTTCAACCGCAGTATCATATACAATGCCACACCCACTTCCTGCAGTTTGTTAATTGCAGAGTCTGTAACCCCTTCGATCACCGCCCGGCACTCTGCAGCTCCGCGACACCAAGATTCTCGTACTCCTTCCTGTAGCGTAATGAATAATCCATGAACAATTAGTAAGGCCATGTTTATGAGCTGTCGATGTCATCTTGTAAACACTTCGTCGTTCATATTTCGGACGTCTTCCTTCATTTTTATTACCTTTCTTGCTCAAAACTAGTTGATGTTTAAAATGTGAATGTTTGCTGCCTGAGATTAGCCTGGGTCGTCACCGTAGACCACAAAATTGGTATTGAGCAAAAAGTGAAGGTTGGGCTATGGCCTAGGACCAAGAATCCCAGGTTTTGATACGGAGGAAGCCAACAAAAATTAGGAGCAAAAGACTCTCCAGAAAACACCTATATACTTCCAAGGTTGTTACTATATCTGTATTTGTTAACTTCCTACGGTCAAGATGAATACTCTTGATGACTATCTCTCCTTGGCGATGCAAATCTCCGTCCTCTCCGGGTATCTAGCGGAAGAAAGGCAGAAGTGGTGTCACAGCTGCATTCAAAAATCACGGTGATTGACTGACACAGGATTTGAGTCGTACGGACACGCTTACTCCTTCTTCCCGAGGATCGCTGGCGTGTTTTGGGCTTAGTCAAATTTTGACCTTTTCCTCCGTAGATGCCCGAAACTTTCGGTGTGATTTTATCACTTCCTGAAATTTTGAGCAATAGTAACCCTACCGTTATTACTCGAGTGGGCGTGTACATAGATAAATCTTTAGAGTTAAGAAGGAGTCTGATTGTTTAAGTTATATTTTTGTTTTTGTTTGTTTGTGTATATGACCCGCGGGGTTTTGAAATACACTAATCTATCTATAGAGTATTAACTCTATATGACTAAGTCCAAAACACGCCAGCGATCCTAGTGTCCTAGGAATCAGATTTAATTAAAACAGATTACAATTTTAGCGATATTACTTCCCCTCCCAGAAATTCCCTGGATCACTACCCGAAGACCATAATCTATCTTCAAACCGTGGAGACGGACGTCCCCCTCGAATCCGCCAGTAGATAGCCTACAGTGAAAAGACGATGACGAAAAACAAGAATATAAAGATAAGGACACGTAAATTTTCTTTGACTTTCAGCTACAAAATACGTTCAGCTACCTTTCGATTATAAAACATAGCTCGATTTTTTATCACAATCTACACGTCCGAGTCGAGAGTCATCTTCTTCAATCCCACTGACTTCGCAAAAGCAGGAAACCTGAAAGAAGTTTCACATTAGAAACGTTTTTGCTCATTATGTTCAGTCCTAGTTTTTGCGAGGAACATTATTCTCGGGTTCGTTTACTTCCACATGAAACATTGTGCAGAAACTTCTCTTGAACACTTAAAGTTCTCTCCACTTCCTTTATGTCGCAGTGAAATTAAATAAATAAAAAGCAGGAAAGTCCTTTCCTACACTACCTAAGCCATGTTTGCTAAGCAATATTTTTTACTTTTTAACCAGCTACGGATTTCATCGCATATTCACTCAGAAAACTTACGATTGAAAGAAACTTCAAAAGAGATTAAAACAAGAGCTAGAAGCTCATATGGCACTTGCAAGGTTTTTGGTGAGATTTGCCAATTCGTGGGTTTGTTCTGAACATTTGTAAGCAAAACCCTTGAGATAAGAATGGTGACGGACCCTTGGAAATCACGATAATACATTTTTGCGCTTGGTTGTGATGATGCGCACTTTAAGTGTGCTAGAAATTCATCTGTAATCAAAATCCTTGGGGCAAATATGATCCTGGGCCCTTTAAGGTCTTGAGTATACATGGTTTGGTCAAAAGTATTTTTTTTTTTTACTTTTCAGTTAAAATGGGCACTCTAAGGGTGTTAGAAATTAATTTCTAAGCAAAACCCTTAGGGCAGAAATGAGCATGGGCTCATGGGGATCATGACATTTTTTTTTTACTTTGCGGTTAAGACTCTTGAGTACTTTAAGGGACGGTCGGTTTTGGGAAGTGACAATTCCTAAGCCAATCTTATGAAGTCTCTACCATTCAAGCCAAGTTTCATTGTCCTAGCAAATATGGAAGTAGCCTACCTTAAATCACGATCACCAGAATTCCGCCCCCCCCCCTCCAACTCCCCACAGAGTGCTCGAATCCAGTCTGGTTCTGGCACTGATGTATCTAGGGCTTATGCTTGTTCTTCCCGCCAAGTTTCATCCCGATCCGTCCACTCAGGACATGTCACAAGATTTCCGGTCCCCCCAAAGTCACCGCATTCATTCCGGAATCGAAGTGTGATATCTGAGACACGAGGTCTTTCCAACAATCAAGTTTCATTAAGGTCCGATTCCCCGTTTAAAAGTTACAGATACGTCAATATTCCGGATTCCCACTCACCCCACGGTGGTCGAATCGGGGAAGCGACTATTTCCAAGTTAGTTTGGTCGGGTCCCTACACTTCAGGAAGTCCCCTAACTCGAGAGCAGTGGCCTGACAGACCGACCGATCGAAAAGTGATCAGTATATGGCACTTGAGCAAAGCTGCAAGTACAATAAAAAACAAATACACATTTGACTGCGCTAAACCTAAGTCATCAGATGATAATTCTAGCGATATTTCGGCCCTTCTTCGCAAGGGTCCTCTACGGGCTTAAGCTAAAAAAAGAACCTGCGATAAAAGTGTCGAAAAAGCTCTAGAACGACAAGAATAAACATTAGCTGGCTGTTCCGTTCAAATAAATATATAAACTCCAGTCAAATCCGACTCGCAGTTAGCTTGGGCTGAAGGATACTTGAATCAATCAATCAAATTTATTACCAAATAGCTTAAGGCTAGAAGAGGAATAACATATTTAAAATATAGATATTGTATAGATAGATATTTAATGCATAAAAGCCAACAAGGGCCATCGTACCACAACAACAAATAAAATAAAAAAGATATAACAACAATAACACTGTGTCATATCTAAATTTACAGGGATATACAATTTCCCCTGTGAGCTAACCCTAAGCTATGACTTATCAGGTACACTACCGGGCTCAAGCGTACTTTATGTCAGGTTGAGATCTCCATATTCTATTTGGTAGCTATGACTTTCGGAGCATTTCCTATCACATAGTCACTAACGCAGCCACTATGCATCCGGTATTCATCAATTCCTGTCAAGGGCCCATGATGTTTTGTTCGTAAGCATTTCTTTTGGACAGGACTTTTCCCTGGATATTCTAAGCCCTTGTTCACCTGCTGAGCAATATAAACCAAAGCAAACCAAAGTTTGGCTTTAAATTCAAATACAGGTACATTACTCACTAATTATGTTGGAAAACAATAACTACGGGCACTTAGGTTCAGTCATACAAAACTCCTCGTAGATGGAAATGTGATTCAATGTTAGGGTGTGTACCATCATGTATGAGCACATAGTCTGAACACTGGAGAACAGTTCCATGTAGACCTGAACCTGTAGCGGGTAGAGTACCCCATGATTTTTTTTTTTTAGAGAATTACTCCCACGTAAATCTATTTATTCACAGATTTTCATCGGGATCGCTTACAAATTATAAATTTGCGTGGGAGTATTGTCCCCTTGCTGTCGATTACAGACTTCAGATAACACATTTTCATGAGAGTAGCCTACAGTCGCCTTGCTCCAGGACATTGTGCTCATCAGCTGAGGTAACCTAATGTTGGAGCATTGTTCACACAAACTGTGGGTTCGGGCATGACTGCTTGGGTCACACCCGGGAAACATGACAGAGGGCTGTAGAATCAGTTTGCTCCATTCCATGTCAAAACGGCAAATGAGAAGGAGCACGCAGACAGCTCTCAATTCAGTGAGTCCTTGAAATTTAAGAGGAAAGAAGCTGTGGTGCCGACAGGCCACAAAATTTCCCTATTTCATCCGTGGTTTCGAAAAGAAGTCCCTTTTATTCAAAATCGACTTTGCTAGAACTTTCTAATCCAACTTTCGCCGCCGAAACGGAAAAGCCGAACATTGTAATTAGAAGCTTTGAACTTTTGACTCTGCCGCGGGGAATTTCCAACGAAACAGTTTCCAAGAGTTTTTGCGTCAAAGTATTCCCTAGTTGACTCTGTAAAAAAAAAGTGCTTTCCGATTAGCGAGAGCAGAAAATAATCGCGTTAACTAGGAAGCGCAATACATCGCTTTTTAAATCCCCTGGAGGTATCGAAAAAAAAGCAGGTGTTCTCTCGCTCTACAAACTTGTCTATGTAGTAAAAAGCATGCGGAAGTAGGTAGGATAAAGCAGAGGTGAAAACCAACTATATGACCTTATTTATTCCTTCTTACGACAGAGCATTACCAAGCCGCTGAATCTTTAGTACAAGATTCAGTATCGCGTAAGCCCCTGAAGCGTTACAGCATTCCCTTTATTTAAACATGAATATAGCTCGTACGTGAGAAGAAATGAATAGTACTTTGCGCAGGATATATACTTTTATGTCAAATGGCTACACTGACATCATAGGTACATCGGGTTCTCCAAGGTCTAAAATCGGTGGCGAGAGGGGGGGGGGGGGCAGACTGGTAAACTGAACCAAGTCAAAAATCTTTCACCAATAAGGTTGTATTGTCTTCACGTCTTTCGTGTATGTCTTTAACTCGTCTTTTACGTGACATATGGAGAACAGCAGAGGCGTAGTCGACTAAAACCGCTCAGCATTGCTCATCGTTTTGCATCACCATCTCTAACGCCGTTGATGGACACCTATAGCGCGTAAACCGCTCATCAAGTCGACGTTTTTTGAAATGTTGCATTTTTGCATTGCAGGGAACTGAGTATCTCGACGGGTTCCTTCGACTGAACCTTAAAACTGTTTTGCTTTAATGCGGATTCATAATGATCTGGAGTTTGACGAGGAATCGCCATCTGTCAGGCAAAAGTTGTGGCAAAAGGTATTCTGTTTCCGTTTCTGGGATCCCAAAACGTAAGTGGAGGGATACCTATGACTTCGTAAAAGTTGTCCATCTGTCAGCACGATAACTCTCGAAGGATTAGATATGTTTCATTCAAACTTGGTATGAGGATCCATTGGGTCAAAGTACAGGTCAAATTCGAATATTTAGGGTGGGGAGGGGTTTCAAATTAAGGGACGAACAAACAAGTTTTAAAAGACAGTGATGTCGGTCTAGGGAGACATGCTGAATCCATACATGAAACACATTTTCTCGCCGGACAATTAGTTCGTCCGGAATCTGTCCAAAACCGCAAAGTTTGTTAAAAGTTAAAAGTTTATCTGAAGTTGATTAAGGTTCGATATAGGGGTAAGGAGATATGCTGAATTCGTCTTGAGCCTTAGTTTTGTGCTGGACAAGCAGTTCACCGGATTCTGGCCGAAACCGAATATTTGGCAGAAGTAAGGCAGGAAGTTTCAATCGATTTCGTAAAAGTAGATATGACGTATAGGGGTAAACACACATGCTGAATCCATACCTTTTCTCAGACGGCTAGCCACTGCCATTAATCTGTTTCTAAATTTTGATAGTAAAAATGTTCAAGGAGTCTGGCGAAGACCGGATATCTACAAGACGCAATTGTCTGGATCAAATATTAAATTTGTGGGATCCCATTGAAACCTTTGGTCTGTTTTTTTTTTAAGCTGAGAAACTACACAATTGATCTGATGCTGATTCTTTCAAAAACTAACATCGTCCAAAACAATCATTAGGTCTATTTTTAGGAGAAACACGACGAGTCTCCAAAAGTATCAAAACGGGGTCTTCAGAAGAAGCAAAGTGCTTTTTCACAATTAAAGCTTGTTCGTCTTTTTTTTTCTCTGTAGGGCTATTCTCTTATATCCTGTTCGTCGCTTCTATCCCGTTAAAATTCCAAATTACGGTGTTACAAGACAACACATCTTATTTAACCCATTTCCCGCTCTCAAATGTTCCAGCGTTGTAAAACATTTTTTTCAACCGCATGTATAAGGATTCTCCAAGAAATTTACATGCGACAAAAAGATACAAACACAAATAAAAGTTTTTACCGAGGCGAAACTGGTGATTGTTTACACAACACCGGTTTCGTTTTTGTTTGATTGTATAACATATAAGTTTTGTTTTGTCTTTGAGAGTTACGTAATTTACCATAGACGAAGGCTTTAGTGGAAAGAACTACTACTACTACATATTTCCGCGTTATTCCCTTTACTCCGCTACCACATTCTGTATTTGGCGGGTTATAAATAAAATATATAATATATATATATATACACATGATAACACCTAGACCAGCAAGTCGAAGCAAAACAAGTTCAAACAACTTCCTTGCATCCAACTAGCAAATATTTGTCTTCGCTATTCTGGCGGGACATTTATGAACTCGGTATCTATTGACTGTCCGAATTTCAATCGAATGCCGTGACGGAAAAAGTAATTTCTTTGAAAAATTATCCGAATGTCAGAAAAAATTCGAGCAAAGTGGACAGAGTTCGCTTTTTTTCTCTAAGTTAGATGGCCGAGAGTCAAATAAAGAAAGGACGAAAGTGAGAAAAAAAAGGAACTTGGTATTTGTTTTTCTTGAAAAATGCAGGGGTAGACTTTGTGGGCGCATTAATATGCAAAGCTCCACTCGATAGGGGGGGGGGGGGGTCCAAACGGCTGATCTGAAATGTCAGAAAGAAGAAAGCAATGGGGCTTTACAGGTTGTTTTTTCTAGTGCAAATGAAGTTTAACGATAGTGGTAGTGGCGGGGTACTAATATGCAAAGCTCACCGAATACGAAAGACAAATACAAATAATTAAAGTTACGATATCATCGAGAAGAGACCTATCAGTGTACAATTTTCTTTCAGGAAGCTGTTATGTAATGTAACGCACACATTCCGATTTTTTTTTCACATTTAGTTTATTTCAATGGACATGCAGATAAATCCTATGAAACTATTAACACTTAGGTTGACATCATCTCATCGTCCTAAGCCAGCACTGACAACAATCCAAATCCTTTCGGCAAATTTTATGCGGTGGTTTGCATAAAAATAACTAGTCTTTTGATTCTGATCTATGAAACTAGCGTCACGTCTTGGTTTATGAAGCCACTAAAATTATGACCCATTGGATTTAATGGACGGCTTCGCGGAAGAATTAAATCCAGTACTTAAAAACAAATATGGAAGTTAGCTTAATCGTCTTAAAAAAAACAAAATCTAGTACAAATTTGTCTGACTATAAGGAGCAAAGACAGTTTACAAATGGCAAAATTCTCAAGACTGCTGTCGGATTATTAACAGGAAAGAAATGAGAAGAGCCTACTACATACAATGCGCTGAAAAAGCGAACAATAAATACACTGATTGCGAAAGCCGAAATTCCTCGAAACGAGGAACTTCTCACTCCCTGGAATTCTCAATTCCTGGCATTAATTGTCAGTGATCTGTTCATTTTTTCATGTCTTTTAATTTTGAGCTTCGGCCAGTGATGGGGCACACATAAATAATTAATCATATTAATATATTCGGACACTTTGTCCGCCGTGGAGAACTTTTAAAGATTATCATAACATGTGTTCTTGCGTGTAGGGACAGGGATATTAAGGGTTGACACTTCAATCACTTTACTTTTAGGGTGATAACATTTCCCGGAACAAGCTAACGAAGTGGCGATTAGGCCATCGATGATTGAATTACGCGCAATCGCACTGTGAGATCTTCAACACCTGAAATTGATTCTTATTTTCACACTTCACGTTTTAAAGAATGATTTCTGCATACATTTCTTAAATACTCGGTTAATTTTTTCCTGATTCTCTGACAATTTGGTGTTTTCCTTGACCCTCAGAAAACAAGTCAAATAACAGGGATCTGAACTTTTGGTTGATCTTCTTGTGAGGTATTTATCTAAGCATGATCAAAGACTGACGATGACTTACTCGACACAAGTTTTAATAGCATACTACGAACTTGAAGCAAGATCAGATACAACGGAGTTGAGATATTAATACGCCAATTCACTTCGAAGCAATTACCAGCACAAACCGCTGTAGGTAACAAAACAATCCCATTAGAGCTTGAAATGGCCCTGTCTTCGTCAACAATTTCATTCTAACTTTCGTGACATGCAAACTCGAGAAAGCAATTCAGAATTCTATGCTTTCAACTCTTAGACTTGAGACGTCACTTGATAACTTCGCAAGTAATGTAAATACAGGACTTGTCGATGGTGTCAAACATTTCGCAGGAAGTTCCCGGATCGTTCCCGGAACCTGAAGCACACATATCATCTTTCCCCCAAAAACAGAGAAAGAGGAAAATCAGCCCTATATAATGTTCCAAGAATCCTCTATATGGCTAAGTCCGAAATCACCGCCGATCCTAGAGAAGAACAAGAAACCTCACCCAAACCAATGCAAAATTGACTTAAATCCTGTGCCAACCAACCAACAACTTTTGTAACAGTGACGACTCTGGTTCGTCGATAGGCACACGGCGATTCTTCGTCGGCAGGAAGAGTTAGTCATAAAGAGTATTCTACTGCTCGGGGGCTTCCTACGGCACGCGAATCTTCACAACCTCCCGGTGCAAAAAGCCGTGTGCAAATTGTACGGTAACGAACAAATAAGATGTTGAATGGTTTAAAAGTTAATTTTCTTTTTGAACCGTCTCTCGCACTGTTTACTATTTATGTTCTAGCATTTCGAAATAGTTGAATACTTTAAAACTAAGTTCTGGTTTCAACAAATTACCAACAGCTTCGGCTGATTTGAGTGTTTGTCCAGGCCCGTTGACTTCTAGCACAAACACTGAAAAATTTAAATAACCATTTTTTCCTACGAGGGTGCTACTCGTACACAAGCGTCTGGAACTTCATCCGCGTATCGAAAATAGCGAAACAAAAATAGTGTGAAAATCATTTAGTTGTCATTCAGGGGGGGGGGGGGGGTGATTAAATCTACCGTATGAGACGGGTCCTTTAAAGTTAGAATGGTTGGAAGGGAAACGTTTAGAATATTTAGGAAAGAAACTGTCCGTCCAACGGTTTTCATTTCATGGCACCAATGTCATGAGACAAAATATAGAACACCAGCCGGATTGATGCGTGATGCGCAAAAGATAAAGAACGCCAGCCGGATTGATGCGTGATACGCAAACAAAAACTAAAAAATCTTTGAACTATCCCTACTCCGAAATATAATATTCAGTTACACCAGCTAGGCTACCTCTCATCCATTATGGGGGTGAGGGGGGGGGGGGGGGGGGGGTGAGGGGGCAGGCAATTGAAAACAAAGTGAAGAAGTAGACGAAACTGCAACAACTAGCCTACGGGGTAAAGTGAAGTACCTACTAAATGGCTACTCCTTGCATTACTGGGTAAGGAGTATACGTGGATTTGTCTGTTATTAAAAACAAAAAAAAATCGGGGGGGGGGGGGGGGGCAACATAGCATATGCGTTCAAATCCGTCCATACGTGACAAAGGGCATACAGAAAACAGACTTCAGCGAAGTCGAGTTTCTGTCATCACAAGGAATCTGGGACTCGGTAAACCACCCACGACTTTAGAAATACAGCTCGTCGAGAAACGGAACTATTTTGGAAAGATGACGTGCAGTCTACAAGCCACTCCAGAAATGCATAGGCTTGGTACGAAACCAACAGGACCACATATTTTTTTTCTGACCCTTGAAACGCCTTATCTCCAGACAAGGGTCTTTGTTCCATGTCCTTAACGAATCTCCCGAAGGCAACCGCTGGCTTTAAATATTCAAGCTGAGGCATTGTCCCGAGCCCCGTGATTAATCCCAGCGGCAGTGTTCAAGAAAATGAGGAAACAAGGAGGACGATGGTGTCAATTTTCCAAGAAATCTCAAGTCTGGACAGCAAGCCCAGAGATGGGGAAATTAGAAAGACCTATTTACCAATTGTTTGTACCGCAAGTCAAGGGCTACAAGTAGTGGCGCCATTTCAATAAACCTCGGGGGAGGTGGGCAAAGATCCATTTTGGGCCCCTGTCCTAGTTTTTGTTCATCAAACGCAAAATTTAATTGCTCTTTTCCATGCAAAATGAAAGCAAGTTTTGATTATACCATAAGGAGCAAATGCGAGTCACGCGTTGTTCAAAGATCCTTAACAAACAAAAATGTTCAATAGAGCATGCTGTGAGCTGGAGTTTCGGGCTTGCCCTTATGACAGACTAAGCTACTTTAAACCCTCAAGGCTTTCGATCGAAACCCTGTCGAGATTTGCCGCGATCTCGAGAAGTAGATTGGATTCGTGAAATCTTGTTAGTTCGGATATGGGGACAAACAAATTCTAGCTTTTAAATCGTCCCAAACGCCAAAATTCCAAGCCTACAACCACACCCTAATGATGCGCTCTTCGAATATACAGAGAGCACGAAGAAAGGCGCAGCAGGCAAATTTTTATGAAACGTTTACGATCAGACCAACTTTTTGGAATCCCAAACGAAAGCAAGGGTTTCCCTCTGTGCCCACAATAACTCTCGACAGGAGTGAGGTATTTTGCTGGTACCCTGGCAATACTATTCCACCCTACTCTTTTCAAACCAAGCAGTCGTCATCCAGGATAAAGTAAATACAAAGTACATTTGTTCTGAGTTTCTATGAAAACAAGACCAAAGGTTTCGATGGGATCCCAAAAATTCAATATCTGATCCTGACAACTGGGTCTTGTCTTAGCCAGATCCAGTCTTCGCCAGACTCCTTGAACATTTTTACAATTAAAATTCAGAAACAGATTAGGGCCAAATAGCTAATCACCTGAGAAAACCAAGTTCGGATTTGGATTCAGCATGTGTGTTTACCCTTAAAAGTCATATCTGTTTTGACGAAAACTTCCTGCCACTTCTGCCAATTTCCCGGTTCCGGCCGAACTCCAGAACTACTTGTCCGGCGAAAAAAGAAAGCTCTAAGACGAAATCAGGGTATCTTCTTTCCCCAGTAATGAACATCTAATCAACTTCAAATAGAAATTTAGCCTATAACAAATTTTCCGATTCCAGCCGGATTCCGGTCGAACTATATGTCCGGGTAAAATACGATTGTCACACAGGGACTCAGCATCTCTTCTTACCCCTAAATCGCTTATCTAATCAACTAGAAATAAAACTTTGACTTCCAACAGTTTTCCGGTTTTGGCCGGATTCCGGACGAACTACACGTCCGGGTAGAAACTTGTTTTCACATAAGTGTTCAGCATGTCTTCTTGCCCTAAATCGAACATCTAATCAACTGCAAATGAAACTTTTAATTTTGACAAACTTTCCGGTTTGGGCCGGATTCCGGTCGAAATACTTGTCCGTCGAGAAAATAGTTTTCACTATCGTCTTCAGCATGTCTCCCTACCTCTAAATCGAACATTTAATCAACTTCAAATAAAACTTTTACTTTCAACAAACTTTCCGGTTTGGGCCGGATTCCGGGCGAAATACTTGTCCATCGAGAAAATAGTTTTCACCATCGTCTTCAGCATGTCTTCCTACCCCTAAATCGAACATCTAATCAATTTCAAATAAAACTTTTACTTTCAAGAAACTTTCCGGTTTGGGCCGGAGTCCGGGCGAAATACTTGTCCGTCGAGAAAATAATTTTCACCATCGTCTTCAGCATATCTTCCTACCCCTAAATCGAACATCTAATCAACTTCAAATAAAACTTTTACTTTCAACAAACTTTCCGGTTCCATCGTGTTCAGCATGTCTTCTTACCCCATAATCGACTATCACATTAGCTGTTTCAAAATATTTTGTTTGTCCCTTAATTTGAATCCCCTCCCCCACCCCTAAATGTAGAGCTACAAAGCCCATCTACGAACTTGACTGGTCCGACGACCCAACGAACCCTCACACCAAGTTTCATCAAAATATCTCATTCCCTTCGAGAGTTATCGTGCTTACAGACGGACGGACAGACGGACGGACGGACGGACAGACGGACGGACGGACGGACGGACAACTTTTGCGATGTCATAGGTATCCCTCCACTTACGTTTTGGGATCCCAAAAAAGTGGTTCTCAAAGCTTATATTGTTGAAACCTTGCCTTATAGGACGAAATATTCCAAACTAACCTTTTCTGCTAAAATAAAAAGACCTCAATACCAAATTGCATTGAAACTGAGGGCCGAAGGCAATAATTAAAAAAAAATTCAGCCTGTTTTCTGCTAAAATACAAAGATTTTGGTTCAAAACCAGATTACAAACTGTCCGATGCAGTGTGAAATTCACGACTTTGGTAAATGCCTTTAGGTCAGTATGTCAGACAACAAGGAATACAAATAAACAAGACCAAAGGTTTCGATGGGATCCCAAAAACTTAATTTTTCATCCAGACCATTGGGTCTTGTATTCGCCAGTTCCAGTCTTTCCAAATTCCTTGAACATTTTTACTATCGACATTTAGAAACAGATGAAGGCCAAATAGCTGATCATCTGAGTAAACCAAGTCCAGATATGGATTCAGCATGTATGTTTACCCTTATAAGTCATATCTTAGCTGACGAAACTCTCGGAACTTCCTGCCTTACTTCTGCCAAATTTCCAGTCCGCCGAATTCGGAACTACCAGTCCAGCAAACAAAATAAAACTCAAAATCGAATTCAGCGTATCTCCTTGTCCCTGTATCGAACATTTAATCAACTTCAAATAAAACTTTTCTTAGAACAAATTTTCCGGTTTCAGCCGGATTCTGGGCGAACTATATTTCAGGGCACAAAACGATTGTCACATACGGATTCATCATCTTTCTTATCCCAAAATCGCACAACTAATCAATTACAAATAAAAATTTTGCTTTTAACAAATTTTCCGGTTCTGGACGGATTCCAGGCGAACTACTTGTCCGGGGAGAAAATAGTTTTTAGATTCGTTTTGTTTGTTTATTCGCATTGTTTTCAGCATATCTTATAAGCTTTTTAAAAATATTTTGTTAGCCCCTCAATTTGACCCCCCCCCCCCCACCCCTAAATTTAGGGCTACAAAGCCCATCTACGAACTCAACCTTTCCCTTGACCTAAAGAATCCTTTCATCAAAATATCTCATTCTCTTCGAGAGTTATCGCGCTTACAGACGGACAGACAGACAGACGGACAACTTTTGCGATGTCGTAGTTATCCCTCCACTTACGTTTTGGGATCCCAAAAAACCTCTGATTTTTAGGCTTCTTTAAAATTCAGGTGGGTCATGCCCCCCCCCCCCCCCCCCCAATGGCGCCACTGGCTACAGGGCAGGGTCGGGTAATCTGAGAGGCTATGCAGTCCCAGACTTTATGGGTCTTCGAGACCGCGAACGAACTGGACACCGTTCGGACCAGCTGCACCGAAATGACGACTGCACACCTCCTAGGCAAGTCGACACCAACAAACTGACACACTATAACGTGCCTCACAACGAGAAGAGGTAAAGAAAACAGAAGGGATACGCTTGGCTGACCCTGAAAAGCACGATCCTACGAAAAGCAAGGGCTTCGACAGAACATACCAAATAGGCGACAAATAATACGTTCTCTCAAGTTCGTCTCATTAGTCTGCTGTCCAGCAGAACCGATGGCAAAACAAAAACTGACGATGGACTGCCGTGAAAACAATCCCAAACCCTAGCAGACCTAGGTTAAGCATGACGGAAACTCCAGCTCGTACAGCGTGTTCCAGCAGGTACGCCCCCCCCTTTAACTAGCTTACGGCCTAATTATGTAAATCTCTCTGAATCCGGAACACAAGAGGCACTTTTTCCGAGACGAAAACTTGGCTTTCTTTCCAAATTGAGCAGACACAAAATCTAAGAAAGTGCCGAGATTGAGACTTAAGCATAATTTGGATTCAGGCTGAAGTATTTTTGGCGGCCAAAACGGTTGTCCCACCATCAGATACGGTGTTTTTCACCATAACTCTCGGTTTTGTAAGGATGGCAGCTGCTAGGCTTTTAGCGAAGTAGTTAGGGCAAGGTTCGGGAGACGAGCTAGAAAAGTTTAGACACGTTTGTGAGTTATGCGAGGTGATAAACGAAGCGGGAGAAATACAGAAAAAAATGTCTTCAATGTAAGCTAAAAATATGTCGCCGTTTTGTTGGAATCCAGAGTAGCCGAAGCAGAAGAACGATCACACAACTTCTCCAGAGACCTCGAGGTAGCTGAAATACAAACTTTTTTTTTCTGTCTAATTCGGATGCATTGTTGTCCTGAGTTGGAAGAAATGGAAGCTATTCGGCACATCTTGTTTTTCTTGCTATGCTATCGGAGCCTTTGGCTGAAGTGTCAGATGCCGATCGCTTTTCTATCCGTCGGTCGGTGTGGTGATCGCAAGTTACGGTACTTCCAGACGTACTAGGACCACGAAACCTATCAGGCATAGGCTATTAGGGAACTGACCAGATGACAGAAACTTGATTGGTATTCTTACGGCACGAGTCAGAATGGGCTACTTAGGCGAGTTAGGCTAGGATGGGCTACTTAGGCGAGTTAGGCTAGGATGGGCTCCCTCCACTCCCTCCTAGCACCAGCTGGGCTAGGCGACTAGACTAAGTTTGAAACAGTAACTTATCGGATCCGACAATTCAGGGGGAGCGGAAAGAGGGGTTCGGGAGAAGTCCGGAATCGCATATGTTTCGAACGAGTCTTCCGACCTGGATGAAACTTGACAGTTGGCAAGGGTGCACATTCCAGATATTCAGTTTAACGGCCGAACTGGAGCCGGCAAATGTGGGGCGAGTTGGAGAGGGTACTGGAAACCTTGCAGAAGATGACAACTATAAAGCCTAGATGTAACCGTTTACGGAGCCAGACCGGACCCGAGCACTGTGGGGGAGTTGCAATGGCGAGGTCCCGGAAACAAATCTTGTGACTTGTATAACTCTCGAACAAGCGATCTGATTCCAATGGAACTGGACAGCTGTCCTAAGTCCTAGATGTTACTTACATGCCCGTACTAGATCCGCCACTACCGGTGGAGTTGTAGGTGGTTTTCCCGGAAATGGTGCGCGACAAGTATTATTCTCCAACGAGTGATCCGATTCCTTTGGAGCTAGATAGTTGTCAATGTCACATGTCCTATTTTGCATTTACAGACCAGGACGGAAGCTGAGCCCTGTGTGTGTGGATGGGGGGGGGAGCTGGAGTGGAGTCTCGGAAAAGCCATCTGACCATGACAGCGAGAACCTTAGCTGATATCCAGGCTAATAACCCTTTTAAGTGGCATCTGAGCTTTCAGCTTTTGTTTGTTAGTGTGTCGAGTTACGTTAGGGATTTTGTCCATTTCGTTTTTTCCAGAACATTATTGTAGTTATCTTCGTGCAGAAGAAAACTTTAGACGACTGTTGTTGGAAATTTTACGAAAAAAGAAAATTTCCGCCCTATTTCGAAAGTTACGGCAGACTGGCGAAAACCCATCAATTCAGCAACGGACACGTCCACCGTTTTTGCCAAAATAATCCATCCCGACTTGTCGTTGTATTCGAGCGGAAGCATGGCGGATAACTTTGTTGAATGTCCTCATCTCGTTAACACTCAGGCGATAGTCGAACAAGCGCTGGTTCAAGTTTACTTCAGCAAATGGGGATAAAACAAAAGCGTGAAGAAAGAAACAGAGGTTCATTAGTCAGAGCAAAAATTTTATTGTTTGTTCTTTGGGGGGGGGGGGGGTACTTTATTGAATGGCTGGTCATTTTTATCGCACTGTCAGAAGTTTCATATCAGAGAGCGTATAACACTTTCAAGAATAACACCTTTTCACTTAGAAATAAAGTGTTATGACCAATTAAGTTTACACTATTTCGTGCCTAGACCTCCAACAATAACTTCAATTGGTAAAAATAGTAACGGGAATGAAAGAAACATAACAGATAACATCCCAAAGTGTTATCTGTTGAAACCGCGCATCCTTCTATTGTCGTTATGTAACTTCTGACAGTGCAGTATTTTTACCTACTGAAGGTGTTGTTGGAAATCTAGGCACGAAATAGTATAAACTTAATTGGTTATAACACTTTATTTCTAAGTGAAAAGGTGTTAGTGTTATGCGCAATCTGTTATGAAACTTCTGACAGTGCGGCTACGAAATAATTTAAAAGACCAACCGTTTCTTTTAGGAAATCCGGGAGTGTATTTCAGCGCAATGAAGAATGGCCTCGTGTTATCTTGCGATATTTCATCCGTGTAGGAAGCATATACACAACTAACTGGTCACCTTTAGTTACTTTTAACAAAGCATGGGATAGTAAACCTGTTGGAATGGTATTTAAAGTCCGGTGTCATTCGCCATCCTAGGAATCCAACGATTTATTTTATGTAGCCTAACTGAACCAAATCTGGCTAAAATAGTCCTTCCCTCTAGGTTATACTATTCTTTGGTTTGGTGAAGGACACTGCTCTTGACTTGTGGGAATTGAGTATTAAATTAGGAGATGGACGATAAATTTATACACATATTGTACATATTTCATGCAGTAGCCGCTACCAATTGCTACCGAATGAGGTTTGCATTACACCGTCTATTGTTTCCAGTCGGTAAAAACCGCTGCGTTTACAGATTTCGGCAAACGTCTTGTCATCTTCTTTATTTAACCGAACAGAAACCCTTTTTTTTTTTACGAAGTGGTAAGACCCTTACCAGTAAGAGCCGAAATATAGTCAGAATAAATCTCAGCTGTCTTCCCCTACTGCTATCAAATAAAGAGAGCTGCAGGCTACGGACGACAAAACGGGTCCTGAGAAGCCCGAGTTTCGACCAAAATGGCCCACCACAACAACAGGCCTAGGAAATAACAAATCCATTTTTTGGTGAGCCGAAGCCAACCTTCCCAAGCGTATCCTCGAAGCTCAAAGATGCTCTGGTATATGCTGAAGGCACGCAGCAATTCAAGCTCAACACATTGTCTGTATTACATTTCCACATGTCTGATCCCCTAAACCTCAACTAGGCTACTCCTTGGAAGAAAAAACAGAGCATAAGTCTGTCATTCGGAAACTACCGAAATGCTTCACAACCGATCGTATTTCTCACGATGTCTGAACGGGGAAAAGTTGGTTTGCCTATTCCCACGAAATGGGCCATAACTCCGGACAAGACAAATTAAATTTCGTCTTAAATGCGAGTATTTCTCACGGGACGATTTCAGGCTATATTTTGCTGTTCCACCTAACTCCCTTTAAGCGAAGTAGGAAGTTTTCAGGGCTCTACAAATAAGGATGCAAATTCACAATTCTGGAATTCCGTTTATTCGACAGTTCCTAGCATTAAATGACATTAGCAGTAAGTAGCAATATGCATTTCACTTCAACCTCGAGGGAGTTAATTAACCAAACTTGTAAGTGGAAGGCAGGAGAGAAAAATGTTTTTTGGGGACTGATTTATCAGTCTGAGTTAATTCTGATGGGCTTATCTCATTTCCAGTCTGACCCGGGAAATCCAAGTGGTGGAGAAAAAGCTAAGTCAGAGGAATAAGGGGCATGAATTCCAAAGGGAACTGCAGACAGTACTCGAGATTTAACAAGAGAGGCTCAAACGAATCTGCCGGGAAGCTGCTGAGCTGGAAACACAGTGGATACATACGTGATGTTTATCGCCACTGTAAAAGTTCAAATTGTCGTCTGCAGATTCATGTTACATGATAGGATGCACGCTATGCAAAGCACAAGCAGCTCGGGGGCTGTGGGTGGTAGGGGAGGGGTTGAGAAAACCAGCGTTGTAAAACCACATAATTATAGCATTTCTATTTGTAATCCTATCATGTTACTTATTGTATTTTCCTATACGTCTCCGTAAAACAAGTTACATACACCTTTGTAGGATGGGCTGTTCAAGGTCGAATATTTTGGTTCCGGTTAATTTTGCTGTTGGAACGAATGAAGGGGTAGCTGCAGAAACGGCTTAGAGCTAAAGATCCTGCTAGACGCAACATCTTCCACGCCCTATTTAAACAAGAAGACATATACTAAAGCCGAAGGGGTAAAAAGGACAGTGTCCATTGGCCTCTAAATATATAAAATTCTGTATAGTGCACTTTTTCGGAGACTTCTCACCAAATCGAGAAAAAAACGCCATTTTGCTAAATATATATTACGCCCAGGCCCGTATCCAGGAATTTATTTCGGAGAGGGGGGGGGGGGGGGGTTTGCCTGCGGGTCGCACAAACAAGTACAAAAAAGACATACATCAGAGGGAAAAGCCTATAAAAATGAGTGATTTTGTATGTTTCGGGGGAGGGGGGTTCAACCCCCTACTCCCCCCCCCCCTCGATACGGCCTTGATTACGCCTCCCCAGGGCCGTATGCAGGGGAGAAGGGGTTCACCCCCCCCCCCCCCAAACATACAAAACTAATCGTTTTTTTTATAAGCTGTAACCTCTGATCTATGTCTTTTTTGTACTTTTTGGTTCAACCCGCGTGTATCCCCCCTCCCCCCGAACAAAATTTATCGATATGGGCCTGCGCCTCCCCCCTTGGACGAGAAACTCGAAAATTTCCAGTTGTATACCAAATTAGTGACCCACTAACAGCAGTGGAGAAAAAAAATAGAAACATATGACTAAAATATTGATCACAACCGGAAAATCCAGTTCCCTTTATTAAAATTTTAAGTTTAGGGTAAAAGATATATTGTGTATTTCGTGGTATTTTGTAAGTTAATTCTCTTTCGTGTTTTCCTTTCTTATTCTCCTCTTTTTCCTTGTTATTTACTCCGTCTTCGTGCTTTAAGCTTATTTTGAAGGGTTACAAATGAAATCATCATCATCATCCTCATAAAGATAACGGAGGTACATGCTGATTATTTTGCTTTCAGTTAATTTATGGTGGTAGGGGAGAACGGATCGGTTCAATACTATAATGCAATACAAAAGGCTTTCGCTCATAAATAACTCTGAAAAACTAGGACTAATTATATGAGCAGAGTTAAAAATCTAAATTCTGTGTGAAGAGCTAAAACTGCGGCACGCCCAAGAGAAGTTAGGCTATAGGCCACGCAGGTCGTATTGTTGATTTATGTTGGGAGATGCCACCTAGAGAACAAAAGTGGGCTCAGTAGGTACAATTCGGCTAAATGTAAATACAGACTTGAACTTTCTGAAACATCTACCGCTTTCTGACAGTCTTGTTTACCTTGGCATGCCCATCGGAAAAAATATTAAAGAAACCACCAAGCTTGCCATTCAAAACCTCGCTAAAAAGATATGGATCGCTTATGTTTCTCTTGCTAATATCAAACATCTTAATCGGTTTCATCTTTCTAAACTTTACAACAGTCTAACTGTGTCCCATCTTCTTCCTATGTCATTTGGCAATTTTTGTCTGCTTCTAAGAAGAAAAATGTTTACCAGATCTGGTTTAAGTTTGCCAAGTATCTACTGCATTTGGCCCCCTGGACCAGCAATTCTTTTTTGGCGCAGAAATTCCATCTGGTTCTGTCTGCTAAGATTATTGATAAAAGAGTGGAAGATTTCAAATCTTCCGCTAGTAATCTGAACCACCAGTAGCCTTCCCTCTTCGTGTAATCTATAGTTATGTTTGTGCTGTGTTTAGTGTAAAGTTTAACTACGTGCGTTGTCTTTTTCTTGTTGTTGTTTTTTCTTTTCTTTGTATGTACTCCGCCACTAGGGCTACACGCCCTCCACTGTTCCTCTTGACGGGTAATAAATTAATTGATTGATTGAATATGTGTCTTACCTTTGAAGCTATTTAGACGACTCCGTCTCCTTTGGTAGATCCGACGCGTCATCAATCGGAGCTTCACTTGACTAGAACCAATCCACTGTGGGAACTGGAGACGATTGCAGCTCAACAGAACATGGAAACGGGGGTTTAATTTTCAGGGATATCCGAAAGTTCGAGGAACAGGCGTTCCGATCCCAGGCTTAGATTAAACACAACTGACACTGTAACCAAGTCTCAGACGAATTGGATACGGGGACTCTTATCGCCCCCGGGTTTAGTGCAGGTGATCGAGTCCGTCGAGCTGCTTGTGCTGATCAATGATTTTCCATCGGATGAACAGGAGGAATCAAACGAGAATTGGGGGCTGCCCCCCAGATGTTTGGGGTGGGGCAACCCCCTCAATCCATTTTTTGGATCCCGATCTGTATTTTGGATTTCAGGGACCGTGAGATTACTTCGGTACACCTGGGGTTCTCCACCCTTGGCAGCGATTAGAAACTTGGCGTAATTGTCCATCAACACGCGCTCGGATAATTGTTTTTGCCCGTTTGCGCTCTCTGTAGGACTCCGCTCATTTGCATAAGTCAATTCACCCGTCTGATACTTGTATGACACCTCACAAGCATGGCACCGTCCCGTGCCATGCAAATGTATCCTGTCACCATATGTGCCACAACTGTTTTTATAGCGTACTGTCTTAGACATTTCATCGATGCTTTCGTATTGTTGATCGGCCCGATCATGTGGTCTCTGATATGCGGAGCAGTCATACGCACACTCATATGTCACACTAGGGGGGATCCTGCTGGAGTTCGTGCTCGACCCGAAGGATCGCTCAGTGACAGGCACCACAATATATTCCTTGGTTCGGACACTGCAGGGTTTAAGTCCCCGGCAGCTACCACACGAGGCCTGGTAGTTATAATCGACGATCTTGCGGCTGTAGACGTCACTAGCGTTACTGCTGGCCGGGGGGCTTTCTTTCTTCTTCACCCTCCAATTCTGAGGCTGGCTTACAATTGTTACAATGAGGGAGCCAGCGGCGATCTCCATCAACCGGGAAATAAGCTGGAAAGTCCACCAGGACCAATAATTATCCTTCGTAAGTATATTCTCCTCTGTATTCCAGGGAAAGCTTAGAGTCCCAAAGAGACTACAGAGCTGGCAGGCAGCGATACCTAATGAGGTCACTGAAGCTGCCAGTGTGCACCGGGCAGCTCTGACCAATCCAGAAATAGCAACTGGGCGTGTCGTCGCGTATTGTTCAACCTCGGCCTGGAATGAAAATCAACATTTAAAACCCCTGCTCTCCGCCTTAAGATGCTAAACCTACACTGTAAAAAAAATCTTGCCGTATTTGCTACTGGGATAATCTTGTTTCTAAAAACATAATCTTAGCTCTAATTCGGAATAATCTTACCTCAGTAGAGATAAGATTAATCCCAATAGCAAATACTGCAGTTAACTTTAATCCTTACTCGGAGGAACTTTTTAAAGTGTATGCCGTTCTGGAACATGTCAGTGGGAGGATGATGGCATGTTATAAGAATCCTAACTATCAGACGGTGAAATATTTAAAAGATTTACAGTTTGAAAATTTCTATGCTGTATAAACTGGAAATCGACGTGTGGTGGACGAGAAAGGTGTCTCAATACAACAACAAAAAAACTAGTAAATATGTGTTCTGAGCATTTTTCGTGTTTGGTTTGAAGATAAGCAGTTAATATATACAAAAAAATAGGGGTCTGGCACTATCACAGTAGAGGGGGCCCTTACCGGATCCAACTGGTCTTGTTTTCTTAAGATACAAGTCACAAATGCTCCTAACTACACTGTAAAAAGTTTCTCTGAATAAGGATGCAGTATTTGCTACTGGGATTAATCTTATCTTTATTGGGATAAGATTAATCCGAATTAGGGTTAATCTTATCTCAATAAAGATAAGATTAGTCCCAGTAGCAAATACTGCAAGATTTTTTTTTACAGTGTACACGAAAGTCATTTCAGACAAAAGGTACTGATTGAAGAACTTCAGGAAAGATGCTACTAACTGGGTAGGCACAAGGCCACGATTATATTATCTATCCGTCCGCTGAGAACTAAAGGAAGATATTATACTGCCTGTGATTAGACGAAATACGCTATCGTGACTGATCGGTTTAGAGAGCTTGAAAGCCTCCGAAACGCAACAGAAGAACAATGAATTGGGTCATTTGTTATAAACAGATGCGGTGAGGTCTTCCTGCAGCGGTAGGACAGTCCGGAGTCGAAGAGGGTTGTTTAATAGCTGGAAGTAACGATTTCACACTTGGCGACATACCAGATTTCACAGATCGTAAAATTCTCACAACTGAAAACCCTTAAAGATATATGGGTCGTTTAAGTCCAAAAACACGGCGAAATTTCTGCATTTAAATTTAGAGCCACTTCGGAAGAGCTGCCGAATCGTCTTTCGCCCTTTTATCCAATATGCTTTAGTAAGTTCCACCTTTATAAACTAATTGCTTCTAGAATGATGGGCATAACCGTCCAGACACTTCAAATCGCTTGCCAACCATAGGACCACTCATGACTGTCAACACTATTCAGGGACGAAAACATAAGATCAAGTTCCTTCGGCTCTGTTTTTATTACCTCTTTTATTCCGGTCCAGTCATTCACTATTAGGTTCATAAAGAAGTCGTTTGTTCACAAGCACTATGGTACGAAAAGCTGGAAAATTGAGTGATCGATCACAGCTTAAAGACGATCTATAAGAACCGAGATCCGAATCGCTTATTAAATTTAGAAGATGTTTAGATTCGTGGTGGCCCTATTGGTCGTGGCGAGAAATCAAGTTAATCGCTTAAAAACAAGTTGACGGATCGCCGAACTCAAGCACAAGCCAAGACCTTTCAGTTTTCAGGTTCCCAGCACCCGAAAAAGAAACTAAAGAGACATTTTGAAATACTACGATTGTGCGGAGAATTCTGTAGGACAGAAGCAAAAGGCCGAGCCAAGGTCGACTTTTTACTTCCACCCGCGTAGTCCCACGGCGAAGAACATGACATGTTAAGGCGGCGAAGCCAATACTCATGATGACTAACTCTCCTTGCCGGTGCAAAATCGCCGTGTACCTAGCGGAAGAGCCGGAAGCGGCACCACAGCTTTCCCCAACTATCGCGGTGATTGGTTGACACAGGATTTGAGTTTGTGACGTTTTCTGGTTCTTCTTGAGGATCATTGGCGTGTTTTGGACTTAGTCATATAGAGTATTTCTACCGTCATGGAGTGACGGAGTAGGCTCCGAAGTTTTTGTTTTGAAGGAATTACATGCTCCCGGAAAAAATAACGGAAGTGCCGGCAATAAATCACAGAATTGCGTGGAGGTGTCATGCGAAAACTGCTTTTTGCAGTAATCTACATCCATCTCTCCTCACACCTTGCAGTTAGGTTGGACAAGATTGCACCTGAACAATCAGCATTTACCAGCTGTTTCATAGATAACAACCAGGCGGAAACTAACTTGGAGGCACTTTTTTTTGCGGCTGCTTCATTCTTTGGAAAAAGAAATGGAAAGAAAGCAGCTGTGGTGAGATGGGAAGCCAACAAATTTCCCTCCAACAAAGCTTGATGTACTCAATCTGGCTAGTCAGAATTGTCCCTAAAGGACCCGTCGTGTCTATAATGCCAATGCAACGTACTTCCGTAACTGCATTCGTTAATTCTTAAGCCCGGAGCCCCAAATTCCATATGTTACATTCTATGCCCACTAACGATAACTCACTAATCTTTACACTGGCTAGGATTCACTATTTTACATGCACATTATGCTCCCAACGAGTGTTCGCGTCTCATACTATTCACGCGTCAAACCGGTTCTCTGAATTTTGCCGAGTTTTTGCGAGAAGTCAATGGTCAACAGGCAACAGGCTTAAAACATATATTCAAATAATGTATACAACGGGTACGTCAGCTACGATGCTTGAACAGCATGTTGATTCATCATCGTAGCTGACGTATCCGTTGTATACATTATTTGAACATATGTTTCAAAGCCAGCTTGGGCTCAAGGAATATTTAGGCTTAAAACAGCCAAAGCCATGAATAACTTGTCAAAACAAGAGCCTAGTTTTACAGCATTCAAATATTTTCGAATATTGGAATATAAACACTAAATAATGCGAGGTGTGCTTCAAACAGCTGCCGTTTCACGGGAAGGATGCCTGGAAAAACGGATCGAAAATTGACTTGGAGGCCTTTTTTTTAGCGGCTAAGGGCCCAGCTGCCATGATCTGGCAAGCCACAAAATCTAGTTTGCTCACCTAAGCTTGATGCCCCCCCCCCCCCCCCCCATTCCCTGAAATCACCAGCACCTCACGGAAATAATGTGGGCCACTTTACCGGCTCACGGTTGAAGTATGGGTGTTCATCATCCAAGCGAGCAAGACATTTTTTTCTTTTTCAGTCGGCCTCGAAATAGCCTATCCGTTTTCTGTCAAGACAAGCTTCACCACCCTATTTCGTAATTCCTCTACGATTTTTCTTACATCTTCAGGCTGCGGAGTCCTTAACCCCTTCAATCTTATCATGTCGGTTTTGGAGCGTCTCTTGGATCCTTGTCCCTTCAGATGCAAAATTAACCCTCTAGTCCGGGCGCCACAATCCACAATCATTGAAAAAGTGGCAACAGCGATATTGAAGCAATTTCGATTCAATTTGTGAAGAGGTCAGCTTACGAAAATTCTCGCTTTGGAAGCTTGTATCGTATTGAGGGGTCCAAACAAAGGTGGGTTTGTTCGAAGGAGGAAACGACACGAAATATTCAATTCCAAACGTTTATTATTCTTTAACTAAGTTTTCCTGTTCTCGCACAGCGTCCGTACGTTGCATTGACGCAGTGAACGTTTTTATGGCACTACTCGCGTTGTGCCAATTTGTATGGCACTACTCAAGCAGTGCCAGTTTTTACGGCACCGCTCACGTATATAAGGCACAACGTATAGCCTATGTATTAACGAAGCCAGTCCTAAGACAGTAGGCTAGTGATTAAGGAAAGTTAGATTAACAGATGTATTCAATGTATGCAGAACTTCAATATTAAACGTAAGTGTGTTTTCTAAACACTGTTTACTGAATGTAGGACCTACAGTCCGACTTAAACCTCCACAGTCATGGACCAACCCGTCGAGGATTAAGATCAGAGTACCGGTATAACCTAATATGTACCAACCGCTCGGGTAAACACGCTAAAAGTATAGTAGATACTCGGTTTCAGACAACAAGTTAAAGCATAAAAATATGACAAGATTCATAATTTAACAAGGGAAGGCCAAAATCCCAGTTTCCCCGGTCACTGAGAAATTGCCCCAAATCCGGATCACCCTTCCGCCCAAAGGGTTGCAATTCGGGATCCAACGAACTTGAAATTTCCCATTGACAAAGGTTGACAAGTGCTTTTCAGAGCCCTCCACGCAAGCTGACTTCCTTTCAACTCTAGACAAAGGGCACTTCTTTCACGACAGCATACTCAAGCTCTGCTTAGAATGTTTTTCTTTTCTGATTGAGACCCCTTCCGAACGGACGGTTTTTCCTCAACGAGGGATGGCATGTCTATTTGCACTTAATATTTTGGTTAGCAGTTTGTCCGGTTCTCATTTTCTCTCAAGGAAAGACGAACCAAGTTCCAGGCAATCCCAAATTGGGTACGAACTTTATCATTCATAACTGTGATATGCAATGACCAAAATCGTAATTCGAAGCTTGATCACGCACATATAAAACACTCAATTATGATATATCTGAATCACTCCATCAACGACTTGGTATCTACTTGGTATGCCAGTCCTTCAACATCCATTACGACGAAGTTACGGCACCATGTTTCAATGACAGGAGCCCATCTCACTTGTCACATTGGGAAGCGGGATTTATAAAGTTTGTAACCGCTGCATCCGCAGATTTGTAAAATTTTGCTGTTTGCAGCACCTGCAACAGCCGTTTTAGCAACAAATTAAAATAATTTTTTCGTCTATTGTTAATGCTACCTGAGAAGCAAAGCTGAGCATTGGATAAGGGTCCAAGCCCAGATCTAGTCACAAACGGACGCAGCGCGGGGAACCCCTGACGTTCTTTTCCGGTTCTACTTTTTAGTTAACTTCACAAAAAAACTCATATGCGATTCCGTCATTTCACAAGTAGGCTTAATAGTCAGGAAAGAAGATCAAACTTTCGTAGTCAGAATTCCTGCACTTTCATCAGTTCCAGCAGCTCCACTATTTAAAAATACAAATTCAAAAACCGAATAACCGGATGTTACCTTAGCCCAAATCAAAAAGCAGATCGAAACATTCAGTTGACTTAATAAGCAAGAAAAGTACAACTGGTATTTCTCGTCCTAAAACAAACTGTTGAAACAAACAATTATGTTCACCAAGGATTCTAACTTCAATGATCCTGTAAGGAAAAGGGCAGAGAGACTCCGGCAAGTGAACTTTGAATAGGGTCGGGCGTTGTGGACTGGGATTCCCGCCAAGATTTTCGGCATCACCCTCAATTTCGCACGGAAAACATGATATATTGTCAACTTATGATGAAAGTGCAGAACATACTGTCGGAAAAACCTGATCGTTTGTCGCACCATATGAGCCAAAATTCGACCTTGATATACTTGGCTGGATTATAAACTATTGTGCCACCCAGATTCAGCCTGTCTTTGAAGTCGCTAAATGCTGATGATCTGTCATGTACAGATTAGGACAGGGTGATGTTTTTTTTAAACTGATAACTCCTTCCGTGTGTCCATTTGAAAATAAGTCGAGATGAACCATATTTTTTAGATTTTTTCTTGCAAGTGACAACCAAGAGAAATTAAATCTCTTTTCATCTTCAAATATGCTATCAGCTCTAGTCTGATCAATTGGCAAGCACACAACGGTCATAAGCATAAAACTTGGGACAAATTGCAATTGCTTTGCAATGCAGAAGTTGTGATTACGAGTACAAATTACCCGTAAAGACAACGTCAATTTCTGAATAATTTTCACAACGATGCGTAACGAATCGATCGATCGAATGAACAATGGCCAAGAATAATAAGAGACCTAATCTTGGTGATGGCCAAACTCCTAGCTGAAAATCCCCCTTGTCCACGGCCCACCATGACCCAGATCTAACTTACCAATTTTGGTTGATTCACACTGTCAGAAGTTCGTAACAGATAACAACATGGATGAACGGTCTCAACAGACAGTCTACCATTCACGATGTTAGCTGTTAAGTTTTTCAAAGATTATACATTAAAACGCTATGAACACAAGAAGAGCCGAAACACCGCCGATAAAAACAAAATCTGCTGACTTTTTGTTTGTCATAATGATATCGGAAAAGTCAACAGATGCTTTTTCGGCGGTTTTACGGTTCTTCCTGGCAATGCTTTATTATGCATAACGTGTAATGCTTAGCGTTTGCAAAATCATAACAGACAACATACCAAGTGTTGAAAAACTGCGCATCCTTGTGTTATCTCCTATGAAAGTTCTGACAGTGCAAATAGTCTCTAAAAGTCTCATAAATAGTTTCTAATGGCATACACACAATTGATTGGTTGATTGATAAATACCCACCACCCTTTAAAACCAAAAGATGACCTCACAGAAGACACTTGATAAACGAAGAGTAATAAACATGACAGAAGGCGAAAAGCGGATTTAAGCCCTTGATAAGCTCAAACACATTCCTATCACATATCTTATGGATCCTTGACTACGTCCGTCCCGTCCTCAAGAGCAGGCAACTTTTTTTCGCCTCATAAGCACCTTGTTCGCTTAAACGAGATAAGTTATCTAGGGATTTGACGTGCCGCAACGGTTATCAAACCTGGCACTTGACAGGGCTGACTGGACATCATGGCTGGAAGGTCTTATGATAAGGAAGTTAGCTAGATGGGCGAAGAGGGACTTGGCTCAGACTAATTGGCATAGCAAGAAACAAGACAGAAAAGAGCTTATAAAAAGTATTACGAAGACCTGTCAGAAAAGATACTACTTCGACGGCGAAAGTAGTAATTTGATTGAGTCTTATTAAACCTCTTTGACAAAATCTTTTGATATTCTTCCCTGGTATCTTATAGTCGACAAATAAAAATATAATTCGCGAGGTCGTTTTTTGTTTTGTTCTAAATGCACTGAAAAGGAGAAAATAATTTGTGTCTTTATTTTAGTGGTCTGAATTCTGTTTGGCACCTTAGGCGCCTGTTTAGGCGTCATCCGAATCACAATTCAGGGCTAGGTACGAATCCGATTCCGAATCGAATCAGGATTTCGAATCCGACCTTAAGAAAAGTTAAAAAATCAGAGGTGACAAAAAGCACTGATATCTAAGGTAATCAGAGAACGTGACATATTACTGAGGATGGCTGGTGGTGGAGATAAAAAAAAAAAAAAGTGGGAGTGCCTAAGCCCACTGTGTAAAAAATTGGGAAACGGAAACTGGAAGGATGTAGACAAGAAATGTGAGCGAATTCGTAAGATTGAACGTTTGGTATCCGAGTCCGAATCCGAATCCAGCCTGAAAAGTAGAAGATTTGAATCCAGCCAAAAGGACGAATCCTGGATTCGACCCCGAATTCGGACTTGGATTCACCAATCTCTAGTCTGTTGTATGGTCGCATTTGGATTTTTCAATAAATTATTATGAACTGCAGATTTCGCTGATGTACGTAAGTAAACACCCTCAGCTAACATGAGATTATATACATACTCCTCGAGTGCAAGCTGACTTGGAAGCATATATTTTAATACGATGTTCATCATTGATATTTCGGCCCTTCTTGGCAAGGGTTCTCGTCAGGCTACTGGAAGAAACAAATTAGCCATCGTTTATCGTTTTGGTATTCATTCAGCACTCGCCCGGTGAGGACGTGAAATGCTTGCATAGCCAAACCGGTTTTGATTGACTGAGTGAAATATGTCTGCAAGGAGCGACGACGATACGTATGTTTATTCGGCGGTTTTGAACTTTATCCAAGTGAACATTGAGGCGGGAATTGATGATGAAACTATCATTAAACACGCGGTTGACTTTTTTGAGAACTCCATCATTTCGTCCGCAAAGACCAGCTTCTACGCTGTTGCTGTTCCGTCTGAGATTTGTCCTAAGCGTATTGGCAACAAGGCTGTTACGAGCAATCTTAGAGATATTGTGGATTTATTCCATAGATGTGATTCTGAAGAAATTACTGTTCCTGTGTATGTGATACGTTTACCTACGGAGGTTCCGGTCATACCAGCTGTTGCTTATTCCCGCCTGGCAGTGAAGGTGAATAAAATTAGCCAAGTATTGGATGTTGTCAATGCTAAGCTAACTACATACGAGCTTAATTTCCCACAGTTGCCAACACATTCCGGTCATACCGCCGAAACTCAAGCGACGGTAGTTATCTCAAATGTGCCGAAAACCCTAGATAACCCTGCAAAACGTCGAGAGTTGATAAACAAGATTCAAGGACATGAAGCGATTAGTAGCGTGCGACACTCTCGTGACAAACTTTTTGTAACCATTGATGATATTGCTGTGGATGATTTCTGTAAGGCTGTTCCATCGGTCTTAGCGAACTCGAAAGCAAAAATGATCGAAAAGAAATGGTACGGACTTTTGAAAGGTATTAGTACTGATTACGATATCTCCTGTCTTGCTGAGTGTACTGGTGTTACTGGTGCTTCTAGACTTGGGAACTCGCACGCTGTTAAACTTTCTTTCGGCGACCTAGCATCTAAAACAAATGCTCTAAAAGATGGTCTGAAAATTGATTATGAGCTTCTGCGTGTGTTCGAATATCATGAGATCCCACGATGTTGTTATAAGTGTCGTGCTCCAGATCATATTGCAGCCAATTGCAAAAGCCCAACCGTTAAGTGTGCTCGATGCTCTGGTCCACACGAATCGGCAAAAGATTCCCCCTGTTCACTTACACCTAAGTGCGCAAATTGTGACGGCGACCACGTTTCATTCAGTTTAAGGTGTCCGATTCTGCGCTCTCTCATCACTGCTTCCAAATGACTGATACATCTGTTTCTCTCTGCTCTTTTAATATAAATGGAACCAAAGACAAGGACGTTTGCATTGACCAGCTTCTGAATAATTTTGATATAGTCCTTCTACAAGAACACTTACTGCCCGGCGTCAGTGTGAATTTTCTACGGCGGAGCCCCGAGCACATAGTATTCACAACTTCCGCCCGAAGAACTCGCGGCCGTCCATCTGGAGGACTGGCCTGTATTATCAAGCGACGGCTCTCTTTTTTGTCTCCCCAGTGTTACGGATCAGACGAAAACTATCTAGCTATTAGAATCGGCGACGTAGTGTTGATTAATACGTATTTGCCGCACAATAAAAACACCCTTGCTAGCTTCACCAGTTTTGCCAAGGCTTGTAAGAAATTGGATAATTTGATAACCGGTATCGAAAAGCTTGGTTTTGATTGGGTACTTATTGGTGATCTAAATTGCGACATTACTAGTGCTTCTCATCGATCTGAAACCCTACTTGAATGCATCCCACCCGGTTTCCGCATTGCAACCAAAGACCTACCATTCACTTATATACACTCCAGTGGCTCCCAATCAAACCTTGATCACTGTCTCTGCTCTGCTGCGATTACCATTTCCTCTGTACATGTCGACGAGGACGAGAGAGACTATGACCATATGCCTTTATCCCTAACTGTGCGTATCACTTCAAAACTAGTGTTAAATGCTCCCCAATCACAGGATAGAAACTGGTTCGAACGGCGCAACTGGAACCGCGCTAATTGGCCGCTATACTTAACTACGCTTGCTAGCCTGTTAAGTACGATTCGTGTCCCTTATAATCTTCTCTGTTGTGGAGTTCATTCGCCAAGTGCCCGTTTACAGTTAAATATGTATTATCTTCAGATTATTTCGTGTATGAAAAAAGCGGAGAGAGCGGCTGTTCCTAATGAACGAGTACGATGTCGGACCCGCAAGCCGATGTGGAGTTACGATCCAAATTTGAAAAAAGTGAAAAATCAAGCTAAGCTTTGGTTGCGGATCTGGATTGCGTGTGGGCGTCCCTCGTGTGGGAATGTGTTCGAAATTAAGCGTAAAACGAAATCTGCTTATAAGCGACAGATACGTTCTGTCCGTGAATCAGGTGCTTGTTTCCCGACAAGTTCACATGATTGGAAGCGGGTGCTAAATTCTTCTAAGTTTGATGATTATAATAACGATAATATTCCACAGTCTTCTTGGACTCAACATTACTCGAATGTTTTTTCCCGTGTAAATTTTGCTGTTCATCACCATTATTCACAATTACTTTCGATTTGTTTCCGTACGAAAGTAGAACAAAAACATGTACCTCCAGTGTCTGTCGCAGATATTGTTAACTCGATAAAGCGGCTGAAATCCTCTTCGGTTGATATTGATGGGATTAGTGTTTGGCATCTGCATAAAGATTCCCCCGATTTGATTAATCATTTGCAGTTACTTTGTCAAATGTGTTTATGTTCGTCACTTGTACCTGACAGTTTTCTTTGTGGGACTGTAACTTCGGTGTTAAAAAGAGGGAAAGATCCAAATAAATGTGATTCTTACCGGCCAATTACTGTTGCCTGTAATATCAGTAAAGTTTTTGAGTATATACTACTCCCGTCTGTCATTGATCATGTAAATTATGATGCCAATCAATTTGGTTTTAAAAAGGGAATTGGATGCCAGCATGCACACAGGGCGCTTGCTGTTCTCCTCAAAGACGTACATACCAAAGGCCAGTCATTACATATTTGTGCTTTGGACATTTCTAAAGCGTTTGACACCATTGTTCATTCACAAGCTCTGCTGTCACTGTATCAGCTTGGTATAAACATTTCAGTTATATCTGTGCTACGTTTCTGGTATTCTAATTCGTATGTGAGACTGAAATCTAACGGTCATATTTTCGGGAATATTCCAGTGAAGTGCGGGGTCAGACAAGGAGGTGTCCTTTCGCCGTACATATTTAATGCTTGTATCGCAAGTGTTCTGACCAAGATCCCATCGAGTTGTTTTTTCGGGTTCAGTGAACTTTCCTATCTAGCATATGCTGATGACCTCCTTCTGATTAGCCGTTCAAAAAGCTCACTTGAGCGAAACGTTCGTCTGGTTGGATCTCTGTTTAAAGATATTGGCCTTGCTTTAAATATTGCTAAGTGTGAATATTTGTCTTTCAATAATGATCAATGTGCCAGTTCTCTGAATTGCGGGAGTTTCGCTATACCCAGAGTAAAGATGTTTAAGTGGCTGGGTATATCTGTTTGTGATTCTCTTGCTAGTATCCGGAGGAAGTTTTTATCTGATACTAAAGATAAATTAAGAATCGGGTACGCAAAAATCGTTGCTAATCGTGGTCGTTTCAGCAGACGTGGACTGGCTAAACTTTATTCTAGTTTTTGCGACCATGCCGTTTTGTCTGCATCTGGTTTATATCCTATATTTACAAAGACTGATCTTAAGCAAATGAGGGTGGATTATTTTCGATATTGCAAATTCCTTTTGTATTTACCCAGATCGGTCCGAAATAGACGCCTTGTTAATCGTTACGGAGCTAGCGACATCTTATGTTCGCTGGAAAATCTGCAGACCAATATTGGTGCTGACGCGTGTTTCCGCCTAGGTGCGCACCACGGCCTCATCCGGCTTTTTCATTGAGTGCTTTTTTGTTGTTGTGTGTGATATGTTGTACTATCTTTATTTCTTTTCTTTTCTTTCATTACTCCACTATCTTAAATCTGTACAGTGGGTCACAAATAAATATTATATTATATTATTAACATGTACTATATTCAAACAAAGTATAAAACGGATACGTCAGCTACGATGCCCTTATTAACAACAAAGCCGAAGTCGATCAAAATGCAGAAACAAATCTTTCCTGTCGTCGCCCCAATCGTGCAGCAAAAACAGCAGCCGTGTACGAGCCACCGGTCACTGCTACCGGAAACAGCCCGTCCCAATAACCGAACTCGGTCGCAAAATAAACTTCTACCCCCTAAAGTCCGCACTAACCGTTACGGGAACTCGTTTGTGCCTTTTTTTTCTTTTTTTTTACTTTGGCGTTCAATGCTGAGCCGTATGTGTGTTTGTTATTTATGTGTTCATTATTTATAATTTGTAGGAAACTGAATTTAGTTATGCTATGATAGTTACTAAATATACCTACCTCTCTCTCTCTCAAAAACTAAATCTCAGTAATAGTTTTTCCCTGCAGTGATACTTAACAGTAATAGATACAGGCGATTACTCCCTACCAGAAACGAGGAACGAGGTTATTAATCGAACAAAATTTAAGCTTTCAGTCCCTTATTAATACAAAAAGCCAAAGCTGATCAAAATACAGAAAAGAACCATTCCTTTCATCGTCCCAATCGTGCATAAAAAACAGCTGCCTTGTCTAAAATAAAATCTGAGGACTAGTTTTTTCCTTACAGTGGTACGTCGTTTGCCCGAATAAGATATTTATAGTCGGTAGAAGCTTCAGTTATTAATTGCAGGTTTATTTCTTTCCCCGAAGTTGACCCTGAAGATTGACAGCCTGACAAGGACCCTTGCCAAGAAGGGCCGCAATATCGCTGCCAATGCATCGTAGCTGACATATCCGTTTTATGCATTATTTGAATATATGTTTCAAAGTCAGCTTGGGCTCAAAGAATATTTGTGTTATACTATATGATACAGATTATACTATAATCCCATGAACAGATAACCAAGGCAAGAGACGAACTACACGGAACAGAAAACGAAGAAAAAAATATATAAGCTCAATTACGGGGGATTCCGACCACAATAGTTTCCTACCTGTCAGCTACGTGTAAGAGCTGACTACTTCCTCTCATGATTGTTCCCCCCATGTGAACCTTGATGGGAGGGGGGATGGGAAATTGCACAAGTACTGGAAAAGTACCAATTAGCAAGTTGGTAGAGACGTTCCAAACATTGTTCCCCGATCGTGGTAGTATTCAATTACATGGAATGATCCGCAAGTACGAGGTAACGTTCAAAATTAAACGTAATATATCCTCGGGGCAGAAAGTCCAGAAAGATATCGGAACTCCAAGTCCCAATCCCCAAAACCAGGTTACAAAGGTTGAGGCAACGACCGGGAGTTCCGATTCCGCAGTCACTTTCTCACGGTGTCCGGTCAATTCGTCACAGACAATTTGTCACAAGGACATTTCGTCACAAGGACAATTCGTCATTAGGACAATTCGTCATACGGACATTTCGTCACAGAGAGCCTGATTTCAAGGTTGGATTTCGTGTTTAAGCTATATATTCTTAAATACTCTGTTACATTAAAACAGCATGGCTATATAATACATTAAAGCATGTATTTATCAACGATTTCCCACATATATTTGAGTACGTCAGTTTGACTAGACCAATATCTCCCTACTATGGTTTTCAGTCGCAGGTTAGTCTTCGTACTTCCACTTCTTGGGTGGGTTCGGGCACCCAGCAACAAATCCCTCAATACTCATTTTTGTTTTGCCCTGCTCCGGTAGCAGACACGAAATGAATTTACAAATGTTTTGATGAGCTGCTCCAAACCATCCAGTTACCAACTGATCATCAAGGAAGTACGGCGCGTGGTTTTATTTGTTGCTGTTACAAAAAAATCAGCATCTATACAAATATATCCACAAGTATACAAGAGCTGAACTCGAGACATGTCATAGACGAACGCAACTCATGGGAAATCTGGGCCAAGTTAACCATGGACGGGGGGGGGGCATCAAACTGCATATCTACCTAAATATTGTCGACAATACCAGCTTAGAGTCTGATTCCAGTCACGAGTCGAGACTTAACTCACGGGCAAACTGGGCCCACCTGAACCGGGTGGGTGTGGGGGGTGGGACACCCAAAAGGCACAACAAGACCCCAATACCCACAAGCGTGCCAAGTTTCAACTCGATACTTGCACTGGTTCACGAGTTATCAGCTCCACAAAATACGGTGAAAACCGAAAGCCGCTACAGCGCTCGCGCTAGTGGATTGTTCCAAGGGACACCCCACTAACAAGACCAAAGGTTTCGATGGGATCCCAAAAATTCAATATCTGATCCAGACAACTGGGTCTTGTCTTAGCCAGATCCAGTCATCGCCAGACTCCTTGAACATTTTTACAATTAAAATTCAGAAACAGATTAAGGTCAAACAGCTAGTTATCTGAGAAAACCAAGTTCAGATATGGATTCAGCATGTGGGTTTACCCCTATAAGTCATATGTGTTTTGACGAAAACTTCCTACCACTTCTGCCAATTTCCTGGTTTCGGCCGTACTCCAGAACTACTTGTCCGGCGAAAAAAGAACGCTCAAAAACGAACTCAGGGTATCTTCTTTCCCCAATAATGAACATATTTCAACTTCAAAACAAATTTAACTTATACAAAAATTTCCGACTCCAGCCGGATTCCGGTCGAACTAAATTTCCGGGTAAAATATGATTGTCAAACACGGATTCAGCATCTCTTCTTACCCTTAAATCGGTTATCTAATCAACTAGAAATAAAACTTAAGCTTCTGACAATTTTCCGGTTTTGGCCGGATTCGGGGGAAACTGCATGTCCAGGTAGAAATTTTTTTCACATAAGTGTTCAGCAAGTTATCTTGCCCTAAATCGAACATCTAATCAACTCCAAATAAAGCTTTTAATTTTAACAGACTTTCCGGTTTTGGCCGGATTCCGGGCGAACTACTTGTCCGACGACAAAATGGTTTTCACCATCGTGTTCAGCATGTCTTCTTACCCCATAATCGACTATCAAATTAGATGTTTCAAAATATTTTATTTGCCCCTTAATTTGAACCCTCTCCCCCACCCCTAAATGTAGGGCTACAAAGCCCATCTACGAACTTGACTGGTCCGACGACCTAACGAATCCTCATACCAAGTTTCACCAACATATCTCATTCCCTTCGAGAGTTATCGTGCTTACAGACGGACAGACGGACGGACGGACGGACGACTTTTGCGATGTCACAGGTATCCCTCCACTTACGTTTTGGGATCCCAAAAACAGATGAGGTCCTATGCATTAACTCTCGCAATGCCTCTCGATTGTCGAAGCACACTACTTATTACGCGCAATCTTGGCTAACATTCTTAACAAATGTTGCCTCTGATTGGCTCGGTTCTGATTTAAGCAGAGAAATCACTTTCCGGATGTGCCATTATGGAGTTAGGCTACGGAATGGACAATGGCTTCGAACAGCTTGCAAACCTTGACAAAGTGATTATATATGTATAGGATTTATGTGTCCTAGCCCTAGCTGCTTTGAATTCTTAACAAAATACTAGGCCCATTAGTCGTTCAGATGCTTCGTCGTCCCGTCCAGGTCCGTTCGGATATATCTTTAGCAGTCTATGTATTCAGACAAATTCTAATCCAGGGCTGTGGCATTTGGCTCTTTATAAAGCCCCCCGGCGGATCAAATAATCAATTAGCAACGACAGAATTCCATTCGTATGTCATGATACCTATTCATTAAACATAAATGATACTCTTCTGAATGACATCTCCAGATGCGAAATCTGTCAAAACACTCCAATTATCAAGTTGATACCTTGCGACAAGAGTCTGTTTATAATTCGACATGGCAGGGTAACTGATTCTGCAAGGGTTTAACATCAAGTAGCGAATATGGCCTGGAGGGTAACCTGTCACACGAGTTTAGGCTACAGAATTTTCCACTGTTGAGAACAATGACACAGGCATGAAAACAACCCCTGAACACGACCCATGCAAATTAAAAATTAATTGCTCAGAAATCGACGAAAAGGGTATGGAACAGGAAATTCAAAAGGAATTTTTTTTAATTTTAAATACTGTAGTCTCAAACCGTACTTGCAGTTTCCATGGTATTCTGTCTGGTGAAGTTGTTTTTCATTTGTTTGTATTAATCTGGTTGGGATTAAACAAAAAAAAGACACAGGCATGGGAATTAAGAGTCGGACATGCTTCGTTCCCAACGTGTCCGGTGCAAACTTATTTGCGAATATTTGGATAAGCTGAAGAACTTCAAAGCTTTTCTGCCATGCTACTGAAAGGCTTGACAACCCGATAAAAATACGGTATCCTATTGCTCCGTTCTTCAAGAATAAAGATTTCTTATTTGAGTGAAAGATTTTACGAACTTGTGGTAGCACATCAACTATTTTGGATCAAAAACAGCGGCAAATTCCCTGCTATCAATAAAAAAAACTTGCTAGGCTGTGATTGCCCTGGGATTCTTCTGAACTAAGACTTCTGTCGTTCGTGGTTTTACAGAAGAAACTGATACAACCTCGACGAAATTGAAAACTGGCCATCTAACTGCGAACTTGGTCTAGTCGGGACGCCGCCCATATTCTCAACGACACGCCGAGAGCCTTTTTTGAACAAAAGCTCCCAACATAATCAAATATTCAGTTCATCAAAATACAAGATACTTCATTTTAAACTTTAAATTCCCACTTGCAAGTGACAAGGTGGTGTTTTCTAAAGTTAGACTTGCCCATTACCCACAACAAATTAGTAAATGAGAATAGTTTATCAAGACGCAGAGATAAGGAAATCAACTAGTCTCTAATCACAAAGTTTCCAGACACTCAGTCCAGTTTCCTCTTGAGCTCTTTACTATACTCTCGTACAACTTTGCTATCAGAATGCATAGGACAGTGACACAAGGCATTCTTATTTCTAAAGTGAAGGAAAGGTCAACCAATCTACAGGCCAAAAAAACGCCGGACCGCACCCTGAAACAAAAAATCATTCCTCTTACATTAATTTCTTTCGAGGGATTACTGAACTCCCTTACGCTATACCATGCAAAAACAGGCAAGTTTCCATACTCTTGGCGATAACTGCGCTGGAGGTTCGGCAGCTGTAAGATGCACTGCTATATAAACTACAGTTCGTAGTAACCAAAGCGATTGTCAATCAGCTTCAATTCAATTCAATACAAGGCCATATCCAGGGGGGGGGGGGGTTAGGGGTTGACCCCCCCCCCTCCCCGAAACATACAAATATGCTAATTTTTATAGGCTTTTCCCTCTGATCTATGTCTTTTTTGTACGATCCGCAGCCCCCCCCCCGAAAGGCACCACCCCCCGAAATAAATTCCTGGATACGGGCCTAATTCAAGATAATCTAAACACCAGAAAACGGACAAGCCGATGGGTTGTTTTTACGTCAAAACATAACGTCATAACAAAACAATCTACAAGTACATACAATTTAGCGACATTTATACCGACGTCTTATGATAAACAGGACAGATTTAATTAGCTCTCGTGCTACACAATCTCATTCTGCTTAATTGTTTCTAGGAAATTAGTCGATCAGTGACAAGCACGACAGTCAGAAGACTCAAGCTACCGCTTTCTGTGGACTCAACAACACAACTACAGTCAAAATGACTGACATTTCTAGTGCCAGACTACGACGTTGTATGTACATTCCAACGAGAACCATTAAAAGAGCGATGCTCTTAAGTTACAGAGTGTGCTGAATCCTAAGGTTTTGGTATTTAATGGTCACTCAACAGCCAGCTTATTTTTATATCATGAATTCAAATACACTGGATTATTTTGACTCTGCTAAAAGATATTTTATTTTTCTATCCTGCGCTCCAATATTGACGCTTTATTTATTTATACGCTTTATTTATTTTCCAATATTGATATTTATTTGTGACACACTGTACAGATTTAAGATAGTGGAGTAATGAAAGAAAAGAAAAGAAATAAAGATAGTACAACCTATCACACACAACAACAAAAAAGCACTCAATGAAAAGCCGGATGACGCCGTGGTGCGCACCTAGGCGGAAACACGCGTCAGCACCAATATTGGTCTGCAGATTTTCCAGCGAACATGAGAAGTCGCTAGCTCCGTAACGATTTACAAGGCGTCTATTTCGGACCGACCTGGGTAAGTACAAAAGGAATTTGCAATAACAAAAATTATCCACCCTCATTTGATTAAGATCAGTCTTTGTAAATATAGGATATAAACCTATATTTTGCACTGCTGGCCAGGCAGGACAAATTTCATCCCGGCGCAGAGAACTTGAATTTTAACAAAAGGTTCGTTTCAATGACTAATGAAGTAAAGCTCAGGAAATGTTAATTTCAGACTGTAATTTCACTTCTGAAGGAAGTCCGCTATTGCGTGTACAAACATTAATTTTTTAAATCGTCTACCGTGGTAGTTGCTAAATATTTCAAGCACAGAAGTACCAGAAGCCAGAAAGAAAAGTTCTTTCGATGAAAATCGACTATACAAATATTGGAACAATGAAGGAACGCATTTCATCGGGTCTTCATGCCTATTTAAGTGAATAAGTGATGGGTAACTAGACTGTTGTATCTCAGTCACTGGTCAAACTTTAAGCAGCACAAGAAAACTGATGCTAATCCCCTTTAGCTACCATTTAACAGCTACACACCAGCAGCTGAACTGCCATTTTAGGGCAAAAAGAAATCCCAGCCTGACTCATGGCTTTGCCACAGAAACTGCCTCTGGCGACTATGTCGTTTTCCAAGCTAGAAAGTCGAATCTGATTCCTGGAAATCCCGAATTCGGCATCACGAACTGTTTCAGATGAGCTTCGCAAGAAATGAAACCTCATTCGCATCTGACGAAGCATCGCATACCGCCTCAGGCTGAAGCACTTCTTCTTAATTAAGACCCAGTAAAAGTTTCCGTCTTGGATATATTTTTTGCTGATGCTAAGGCCTTTTGAATCGTATCCTTTCACATCAGAGACGAAAACTTCAAAATACACGAGTTTCAAGCGAAACATCTGTTGGTCGTTAAAACATGGAAGCTAGATAGCAAATGGTTAAAAGTACACCAAAGCTGGCCGTAGCATAAAAAGCCCAAACGAAAGAGTGAGCTTCCGATGAGTTGTGGATTATCGCGCCACCCTGGGTTCAGGCCTCAGCGACCCCTCGTCAGCTTGATTAAAACACGCAATTAAATTTGTTTGTTAAACTTACACCAAGGTTTTAGTTTTGATTTAATTGATTTCTTTTAATTTTAATAAATTTACGTCACGTAACCTGCGCTGAAATACGCCTACATACGTCGTATCAAAACGCACACATATACAACGCAAACTCATTTATATTCTAGTTATGTTTGTTACCGTATTTTATAAAAGTAACATAAGTGTGACTATTTGACCATTTATTTATCCAGCACTATTTTTGTAAAAAGATACTATGGAACTAAAGGAATTATTTTTACTTCTGTCAACATCTGCCCCCCTCCCTATATCCCCCGACGTTTTCTTCCGCTTTATTTCCGTTGATTTCATGTCATCGAAGGAGACTTCAAGATCTCCCCCCAAAATACCTGGAGGCGAGTACGTTAGCTCTTTAGCATGCATGGTTCACAAGGTCACGGTCACTAAGCGACTCGAAATCCAACGTCACCTCCACCCAGACCGTTTCCCACAATCCTAACTTCTTGGGGATCTGAGCTGCAGTGCTATCACACGGCAATGTCTCTGACCGAGTTGACCTTTCGACACATTCTCATAAAGAATGTCTCAAATGATTGTTCCATTACGACAAAACACGAAGATCGCGACAAAGATCCGAGTTTCTTCGAGATTAGCTGTCAACAAAAACGCAATTTACTAACAGGAAATTTTAGTATTGGATGTTACTGTCTGAGAGCAACTAACAGATCCTGGCGCTGTCCAGTTTATGGTCGGACAAATGTGTTAAAAAAAACAAAAACAAAAAACAGATATTGCGATTCTCAGTTTGAGAGGCCACCTGTCCCGGTCAAATTCTTTTAGCATAAAAAAGGTGATGGATCGACAAATAACAAGGAGGAACGACACTTCCATTTGGCCTGATAGAGCAAAACTGGAATTCCAATTAGCTCTTTTTCTGTAAAAAAAAAAACGAGTGAAGAACAATGGCAAACGGTTCCGAATTCCGGAGCAGAATTAAGCGTAAGAAGAATCCGAAGAACAACCTCTACTGTGACACTGCAGCTGCGAAAGATAAAACTGACTAGAAAAATGCCTTTTCTCACTAGAACGACTTCAGGATCATACAGGGTAGGGTCCCGTCAGTTTTCCTGTAAATCCGTCATTACGTCCACGTTTTCGAACAGTTCACCCACAAGTCAGTTACGCATACAAATCCGTCAGTTCCCCCACTCTAAAATCCGACAGTTCGATAACAAATCACAAACCCCTGAAATGATCCAGTCGAGTGGATCGAACTAAAGGGGGGGGGGGGATAACTGCCGAAAAATGTGGAACTTTCAGGTTTACTCTGTACCATACTCCTACTGGCTGATAAGGATTTGATTGTAAAGACAGTATTTTTTTTTTAAATTCAATGACTGACCTATATATTTAGCGTCACCTACACTTTCCTCTATCTCTACATTTAATTATCTTTTTTTAATATTCTTTCCTATTCCCTCTTTTAACCCTTATTTCTCATTTTACCATTTCAACACATATTTAAAAACCATATTTAAAGACGTTTAAGAAGATTAACGAAATCAGTTAATATAAAATAGTTAGTTTTTCTTTATTTTAACATTTTCCTTGTCTTATTATTAACAATAATATCACAAACAAGTCAGAAGAATGCTAGCTTATCCGTATCCTCCTACTGGCTGATACTTATTTGTTTGTAAAGATAGTATTAACGAAATAGTCTTTGTATTTTTCTTTATTTTGACATATTCCTTGTCTTATTAATAACAATAATATCACAAACAAGTCTGAAGAATACTAACTTCATCTGGGATTTTTTCAGTAAATCTATTTTTACATGCCAACTAATGATTTTCTGCTTTCCAAATTTTACGACAGTAATCTAGACAAACAAACAAAGCCATGTGGTTGTTCAGATATCGTCAGTCAGTTTGTCACTACAGTGACCGACGGCACAAACAAGGCGATCAGAGAGAATCTTGCGGGTTTACAACTCCGTCAACTCCTCTACAAATGTCAACCCAGGCGATTTATTACTGCCATAAGCGTAAGATTACATCTTCGTTCCCTAACCTCCAAGAAGGATCCCAAAACAAGATCTGCAATATCAGATTTCAACCCATTTGCAAGGCGCGAAGACGATGTCCTGGAAGGCACTGACATTTCCATCAAGAGGCGTCTGTTTTCGCACCAGTGTTGCCACTCCCCAGGATTCCAGGCGTAGGCTAATGAAGATTTATTCCGAAACGAGGGGGCGAATCTCGTAGACCGTGCCACATGACCGTCAAGACAGAGCTGGTTTGTCCAAGAGATTAGGAAGTTATTATTCGACGATGAAGTTGCTCGGTGGGCGACTCGTTCGTGAAGATCTAGACTAATGAGAAACTGCGAGCAACGAAACGGGCGTCAAGATTCCCTTCTGGAGATTGGAAAGAAGTGAAGATCTTCGAAGCTGGACCACGATAAAACGTCAAGCTACCGGACCGGAAATTACTGTTAACTCTAAGCAGGCCCGATTCCAGGAATTTATTTCGGGAGGGGGGGGGGTGCCTGCGGGTCCGACAAAAAAATTACAAAAAAAGACATAGATATGAGGGAAAAGCATATAAAAATAATTAATTTTGTATGTTTCGGGGGGGGGGATACGTCCCTGACTGTAAGACACTGAAACCAGTGCAGAAACACGAAGCGTGACAACGTCCATAGTTTGGGACTGCCTCGTTAGAAACAAGTTGATCTTCCAAAAATTAAAGCATGTATCGCATCAGGGTGATTATGACGGTGGATTACTGGAGATTTTGTTTTATTTTTATAACTGAGCAGTCGAAAAGATACAAAGAGGTGGAGCCAAAAGACTCGCATGAGGGAACATGCGTGATATGAGACGAGATCTATTTCGATTGATCGAGTTTTATCCATTCCATTTAACCAAGCGAAGACCTATAAAGTCCCAGATCATCAAGAACATCGCCTCATTAGTCCCAGGAGCGCTAAGTAAGACTAACTGAAACTAAATGCAGATGAAAAGCAATAATCCTATCAGGCAGAAGTTGAAGCAGTGCCAACGTCTCAAGGAACACGATAGTATGTCTATGATGGAGGTGATATTAAGCGGAATTTTAGCTTTGTCGCCAGGAAATATATTTGGATTTCGTCCGAAGCAGGAAGATAGACGGAAAATACCGAAGGGACAAGATAAGTCGCAGCTTCTCGCTGCTGCCAGCAGCCAAAATGTTGCAAAAAGGACCTAATTTTCAGTCCTGTCAAATAATTTATAGCCTGCTCCTACGAATAAAAATATGTTACGTTACGACATACAGGGACTTGATTGATTCTCCATCCTCGGTTGCTTAATTCAGTTGCACGGGAAGACAGATAGTCACAGTTATTCATCCGCAATGTAATGAAGTCGAGATGAGAATTGCTAATTACGGGGTGCGTCGACAGTGTAGCCTTTAAAGATACCACGAAAATGAATCATGAGGCGACTGAACTCTAGCACAAGACAGCGAAGCAAACGTCAGCGTAGTTGTACCGCAGTTACCTTTAACCAACTACGAACACAGATTCTAAGGGAATCAGTTTGACGTAAGAAAAATCAAAGTAAAGCTTCAACATTCTTAGTTTTAGTATTTTTAGCCGTATTTTCTTCCTTGAAAAGGATCAAGCTGACTCATTTGGAACGAGTCGGGGAATGAATCTGACTGAAGTGAAATACCTAGGCACTAACGAAGAATTCCATACGAAACAAGACTTTGTTTATCCAGGAGGTAGGTACTTTATTTGTGAAGAAAGCGGCACACGACATTTCACCGCCACAACCTAAAACTAAAATACTCCACTAAACTATATATTAAGGTCCCAAATTAAAGCATACTTGATTCTACGCAACCAATCGACATGAAAAGGGTCAAACTGACTCTTTCGTTAGAACGAATCAAACTGATGTGAAATTGCCTACCTAGGCACTGACGGAGAATTCCAGACAAAACAAGACTCCGTTGTCAGAACGCGAAGCCTAACTTCTATCTTGTTTACTCCGTCTAGGTCCCCATGGGACAATTCTGATGGGAAATAAATTGTTTCATTCATTCATTCTAAGCAACCTATCTTTATACAGTTGCATTCCTTCAAAACACTAACAACATAAATATGAAACTATCTTGGAGATGTGTGCTTTAATGTATTCAAGAAAACGTTTTGATCGGAGAAAGAGAAACCCTGCCGCCAGTTTCACATTTTATGACCGAACCAAACCACCTTTTTTCCCGGGCGCAAGTTTTAGGCTACTCCATAGCATCTAATTGGTAATTGCTAGCAGGAGCACATACCTCTTAAGAGCTTCATGCAGACATGAATAAAATAATGTACTTGGTGCAACAATATTTGATGAAGCTTTAAGCTTCCTATAATAAATAGACTACTAGAAAAAAAGTTTTGACATACTATTACTATACAAAAAAAATACATTATTATATATAAAGAGTATTTGATAGCGTTTAGGTAAGTCAGCTGAGAATTACTCTGCTAGAATCAATAGTTCTACTTGAATAAGTAGTTCCATTAGAATAAACAGTTTAGTAAAAGTTGTAAATATCCTGAGTTCTGCTAGAATAAATCTCAGCTGAATTATGAATTATACAACTTCGAATCAAACGTAGTCAGCTTGGGCTGAAACAGTAGGCTACGGATGAAGAAGTGGCATGGAAACCCAATGTTTCTGTAGGCTATACCCGGGTACCACACGGACACCCGGAGCCTGGAGTCATTGACCCTTCCATGAAACTACCCCCCCCCCCCCCAGTTCCGTCTTCAAAATCGTAGGACCTACTTCTTCCACAGAATCAACGACTCACTCCGTACATGGCATTCGTTAGACACTGCCCGTCTACTTTACTGTTATCCGTTTCCACAACCCTCGACCCCCACTGTCACATCCCATCTTGTCATTTTCCAGCCACGCATTAGCATATTGCAATAAAAACAGAATTTGGTCCTTGGTAGAACTTTAGGATTTACGATATGGCATTCCGCAACAAAAGATGCTTTTACGTTCGGTTCCGCATCTGGGATCCCCTCTCGGCTGCAGTCAATATTTTCCTTCGATATCATATATTTCACCGGTTGCTAAAAAGGCTACGGCGGTATTTCCCTAACGCCCTAAGTGCATAAGGAACACTATTCAGTGACGGATTGGTTTAAATCTCAGCGAATTGCCTACTTTCAATATGCTAAAGAAGTGAAGAGGGAGTGAAAATATGTTGATTCTTGATAGATAGAACTAATGAAACGCAAATATCGAATTCCATGTGGAAGCGTGGAAATCTTTGTAAAGCCTTCAGTTACAGTAACACTGTTCAAAATTCTTACCGCATAGCAGGGTCACTAGTCAGTCACTACCGAGTTGGAACAGAATGAAAAATTATGGGGATTTACAAGTGTTGGAAGAAATTACCATTCCATGATGGCCGGTGATGGCTTTACAAAGATAAAAGAAATGGAGAGGTTGACAACTGATGTTTTCCCCATATTTCCTTTCCAAGCGTTATGCTACTTAATCTCTTTATCAATGTCCGGCTTCCGTAATGATTAGCCTACTTCCTTAATTTCTCTACTTTTTAATATAATCTTTTTCCGATGTATTCAATATAGGCTATATATATAAAAATTCAGATATTCGTGGGGAAATTTTTGGTGTTAGTTATTGGGGGGAGGATTGGTTGGTGAAAGTAATGGAAAATAAATTATGTGGTGATATTGAAAAGTTGTGAAGATTCCTTTCGGTTTCGATGAACCACAGAGAAAGGTTCCTGTAAAGGAATATGTAAAATAGTTATCATTTATTTGGTTTTTGTTTTGATTTTTGTTTATTTTTTTCCCATGGCCTCTATGCTTTTAATGGAATAAATCTTATTTCATCTAATATATATGTTATATTATTTTCTGCAAGGATAATATTAATTACAACTGCGCTTAAGAGGAACTGCATCGACCAGATTCAAAGACCGAGAGCTGGCCTGAAACCATTACGTCTTATTTTCGTACCCGTTCGTGATGCCTCCTTGCTGTGAGTACGGAATTTCCGACCCAAGGAGCAATACCACTATACCATCTTCTCCTGGCAGGGAGGGTGGGGTGCCTTTTTTTTTGGGGGGGGGGGGGGTGCTTGCAGGTCGGAGAAAAAAGTACAAAAAAGACATAGATCAGAGGGAAAAGCCTATAAAAATGATTATTTTTGTATGTTTCGGGGGGGGGGGGGGGGGGGGGGACACGATAGTGACCCCCCCCCCCCCCCCTGGATACGGCCCTGTCTCCTGGTATCAATACACTAGCCCTATTGGACGGTTCATGCAAAAATTAAGGTTTTCAAGGTATTGGGTATATGCACCCGCTCAAAGAATGAATGGATGAATTTAATCCCCAAAAAGCCAGAGTGACAATGGTGGGAAAGCAAAGCAAACAGAAAAAAGCACGCTAGACACCCAAAATCTCCCTTTTCGCATCTTGTTTCTCCATGCAACGACACTAAACGATAACATCCTTCCATAGTGAACATGAACCGCAGACAAGGCAAACGAACATTTACGGAACACGATAGTCGAGTTTTGCTCGATTCCCTATTTGGTCCTAGCCTACCCTTTATGACGAGTAAGAAGATTCAAGCCTATACTCGGAAATTTCCAAAACCCTTTACGATTCTAGATATTTTAGATTGATAGTGAATCCTTTCTGTCCGATAAATAATGGATCACCCCTTTACGGAGGCTGATCCATCCAAGTTTAATGTCATATCTGATAAGGGATGGCTAAACCCGTTCGATTCATTTCACTTCAGCATTGGATTTTTGATAAGTAATTCGTAGTTGCGTCCAGGGAGGACGAAAGAAGATTAGATTCTGATTGATGATTCCCTGACCGGACTTAAAGTGACAGGGAAACTGCCGGAAAGAACGCCATTGGAATTCTAAGATGACAAACGGAGTCCCCGAGAGCAAATCCTTGTTCTAAGCTTCCGTGACGATCGTGATTAAATGAGTGTCACCCGGACAAAGAAAAACACAAAAAATTCGAACTCAGAATGCTACTGCCGAGGCTACTGCAAGAATCGCTCCAAATACGTGTGCTCCTCAACAGACAAGTATTTGCATGTTCAGAGAGGGGAGAAAATTAGGCAATGTCCGGATTTCCACATAAAACAAATTAAATAGTAACTTTTGGCACAAAAACAGAGAGTGAATCGGGAGTGAAATTTTATTTTCATTCAAGAACGTGAAATGATCACTTTGAATCGGAATCACTGCTGCAAAAATGACATATCTGAATTTTATTTAAATGAAAACACGTAAAATGATGACTTTTGGTCGGAACCATTGCCACAAAAATTACACATCCTGCCATTTTCTGAAATAGAGTAAATGTTACGTCATACGTAGGACAAGAGTGGCAAAACAAAACAGAGTGACGATTCACACTTTCGCGCGACATGTGACAACCCTGGGTAATGCCAGTTACTCTAGCACTGTCAATTAACTGTACTGGATTCCTTTTTTTATAATTAAGTATACAAAGCTTTGCTAACGTCACCTAGTGATTGAGTGGAGCCTCATCCAGGTATGGTTAGCAGTAAAATATAAAGAAATTGATTTCAAGACAGTGAACTCATCCAAATCCAAGCTTGACAAGGGATGGGAAGCCAAACCCTCGAAATACCAGAGGGATTCCCCGGAATCCTCTACCAGACACTAACCAAAAGCCAGTCCCGACATCATGGGTGACTAACATCACTCAATCCAGCGAAAACCACAGGAGGCAAGGCCGTATCCGGGGGGGGGAGTTAGGGGGTTGAAACCCACCCAAAACATACAAAAATAATCATATTTATAGGCTTTTCCCTCCGAATCTATGTGTTTTTTGTACTTTTTTGTCCGACCAGCAGGCACCCCCCCCCCCCACGGAAATAAATTCCTGGATACGTGCCAGACAGGAGGACTATCCACCTTTGTCACTGGACAATGCGATTTAAGGTAATTTAAGGTAATGGTTCTCACTAGGGTGAGGATTTTATATTCTCAGGTGTCACAAATTCCATCATGAAATAGCCTACTTTTTGCAAAAAAATAATAAGTAAAACAATATTCACTAATGGACTGTAATAAGATACGACCGAAAACTAGTTCTCCTACCTTTACCGTTTCACCTTTTGATGTGAACTAGTCTTTATTTCCGAAAATTTTAATTTGTAATTTCTCTGGCACTTTGAATTATACATAGTTCCGTTTGGGGCTTGTAATAATAATACATTTTACCTGTGTTAGCCTAATCCTAATAGGGTATCACTAATACTGATTGATTGATAATAAACCTATTCCATTCCATAAAACAATTATATTCCATGTTCAATGTTTCGAATGTTTTTAATGCGGCGTTTACACGGACAAGAAATCCCGTCGAGTAGAAAGGAATTACGGTCGACTCGAAAGGATTCCGTTCGTGAAGATGACTAGAAAAAAAGTCTAGCTGGACGAGAATCCTTTCATGATGGAAAGGAATTCCGGTCAACTTGAAAGGAATCTCGTCGGCGCTGATAAAAAGACACAAACAAAAGTCTAGCTAGCTTTTGAGAGCAGCGGTCATCAGTAATGACCTCATAAATGCTCTCAAAACATTTTTTTTATTGGTTAGTGAATTTATTTTTGTCAGATTTTCTGGTTTGGAAAATTAAATTTTTCCCTCGGCGTGTAAACATGATCTTGTTGCCAAGATTGGATTCTCTTCAAGTTTTCCTGTACTGAGCCGTTTTTGTTGCATGCTGCAGGTCCACTTCTCGGCCGATTCCGGACTGATTCTTTCTACATCCACACTGCAGTGCTTCCGAGAAAGACGGCAGCGCTTCTTGCACGGACTTGCTCACCGACCAAGTCCGTGCTTCCTTGCAAGGTGCTGCAGCGCTGCCGCTTCAACCAAGAAGAAAGTGAATCCAAAAACGAATATTGTGCAAAAGCAAAGAAGTGCTGCAGTAGAGACGCAGCGGTGCTATTGCAACAAAAACGAGGCTCTGGTAAACGCTGCATAAACCCAACAATACCAGATCGATAGGAAACTATACTGTCATCAAACTAATATGAATTCTTAGTTCACTCACCTGCAGTTCCCGAGCGGCCTTGGAGATGGGTCCAAATGCAGCAAAATACCCGAGGCAAAGACTAAGCATCCACAATACGAAGACAGCTTGACTTGCAAGGTGTAAAGATGGGATTTTGGCAACAGCACCAGCAACATCTACTGCAACAGTGACGACAAAGTGCAGTACCAAGATCACAAGCAGAGAGGTGAAACTTTGCAGACTTTTCGGCAAGATCTTAAAAGAAATCAAGACGACAGTTAGTTTGCGTATCTCGATGGTCCAGCGGCTGCTTTCCTCGACCCAAATTACACTATGAATTATGCTTTCTTATCAAGAAAATATGACGTGACGGTGAACATATCCCAGTGAAAGTTGGGATGGATCCTGTAAGGTATTTAGCACAAGGCTAAATAGTAGGCCTAGGCCAGTTTCCTGTGTCGTAGCCAACTATTTTCACATTATAGGCGGGATGTAAAAAAAAAAATTGGTTAACGGTTTTATTCCACATTTACATGTCACTGTTTTTGAGCCATTCACAAACTCGACTCTGCCTACGGTACTTCAGTCATTCACACACCTCATGTTTCCAGATCACATTTGTATCCCAAGCGCATACCAGAACTTTCTTGCAATTTTCCTTACCAGATAGATGAGATACATACGATGTATTTGTGTCAAGAGCCAACGGCCATGGCAAATAAGCAAAAACACACACAAACAAACAAGAATAACACCCCCTATAAGCACCCAGCCCTATGGGCCCCGGATACCCTGAGAATAAAAATATTCCTTGAACCCAAGCCGACTTTGAAACATATACTCAAATAATGTATACAACAGACACCTCAGCTACGATGCTTATCAGCGATAGTTCGGCCCTTCTTGGCAAGGGTCCTCGTCAGGCTGTCAATCCGGTATTTGAAATTAATTTGCCCGAATAAGATATTTTTAGTCGGCAGAAGCTTCAGTTATTTATTACAGGTTTGTTTCCTTCCCCGACGTTGCCCCTGGAGATTGACAGCCTGACGAGGACCCTTGCCAAGAAGGGCAGAAATATCGCTGAAGATGCATCGTAGCTAACGTTTCCGTTGTACACATTATTTGAATATATCCTGAGAAATCTCTCCAAACTCTTTAATATTTACTATACAACAATTCCCCGCGACGTTACACATCCATTCTTCATGAACTGAATTATTTGAATATACCCTAAGAAATCTCGCCAGACTCTTTAATATTTACTATACAACAATTCCCCACGACGTTACACATACATTCTTCATGAACTCCCATTTCATTCGCTCCAAAAATTTCTAATTCAAGTTCACTTAAATTTTCACACAACAAATCTTTCAAGTTCTCATCCATACTACCACACATCGGGCATGAATAAGGACCGGCTTGGAATAATGCGCCTTCAAAGTTTACTATAGCCTAGGTTCGTGAAATTCGCTTCAACAAACTGTACCGATATCTCTATCATGAACTTTTGAAAATAAAACTTATCCAAACGAGCTTATAAAGCAGGAATGGCGTCGACCGCAAAAAGTATTCTAGGGAACACGGAAGTTTCAAAACAAAGTTCTCGACCAAGCTAAAACTTTTCGTCCGGACTTTAGTATGCACAACAAGGCCTTGTTCCATTTCATGTCTCCATGAAATCAACCAGCCCCTATTGTAACAGATTGAAAAAGCACGAAGCAGGCAACCACGCTGAATCGGGAAAATTTCATTTCAACGACCGCCTTAGCCGCGGGAAAGTACTGGCTTTAAGGGCCTTAATAAACGGAAAGGGACAACATAAAAGGTCATCAGTAGTACCGGTGTAAAGTCTGTCCGGTCAGCTACATTGCAGTGTCCGGTCATACATTAAGAAAACTTTGTGAACACTGATCTTCCAAAGGTTTTGGTATATCAGAAGTTACTGGAGGGCGAGACAAGTTTATTCACAAAAGGTACGTTCACACACCGTCAAATTTTTGCAGCTGGATACGATTTTTCTCCTTCGCTTCGAGATTTTGATGCATCGCATACAGATTTCCCCATAGTGACGCGAATTTCGCATGCAAAATCTTATCGAACTACGTGCGCACGTGGCTTAAACCCGCTTTCACTTGTACGCGTTGAGTCTTTCATACTGAGCTACGGAACCTATGTGTCAGCAACACAGAGCTTACGCAGACACATAAAACGCAACGCAAAAACAGAAGGTACAAACCTGGTCAGGTCATCATTTTTTAGTGAACTATATGCTTAACCACAGTATGATGACCAGAGAAAAATAACACTAGGGAATAACGCCAAGACCTATGCTTTCCATACTTCGCAAAAGGGCCGTACTCACAGCGCTGTCCACTGCGCTTACGGCATTTAAAGCGAGACAAACTTCCGGGTTTAGAATTTTCTAGTAAAGATAAGACATGATCTGCATACATCAAGTGGAGGGTTTATCTTTTTTTTTGCTGTGTCCAGAATATGAAGTTATTGGAGCCAGCGCTGGTGCACGACTGGTTGAATTTCAGTAGAAACGTTCGCTATCGCTAGTGTTGCTAGTGTCGCTGGTGTTCGAGTGTGTCACTTTTACTCGTTCACAGCCCTAGTCACCAGTTACATAACCCGTCAGTACATTTTCACGGTTTTTGCTCGTTATTCTTATTGTGGGCAAATGGTTCCGTATCCCTTTTCGGAATGTGTGAATATGTTTGTTTGCTTATGTGACCTGTTTAGATTTTGTTTTGTGGCAATTCTCGATTAAACGTCAGACCTAAACATAGCTTAACTGAAAAGGGAGTTTATTTTTACATCTGATATTTGGATTCCCTACACTGAAATAGTTTGACCCATCTAAGGGATTTGTATTAAAAAAAAATCCCCCAGGGCTCTAGTAATAATGTTAAGATGCGCTGCCTGCACGACAATCCCAAAATTCATCCAGACGCCGAGAATTTGAAAACAAAAGCCTGTATTTCCATGTGTTACGGATTTTCGGTAATGGCTTACCTGTGCAGTTGCTGAATATTTCCAGCATAGAGGGACAAGCACAGAGGTATCAAACATCCGGAAGAATAAGTTCAGTCGATGAAGCCGCAAGTCCTATTCCTGCGTTGCTTCGGCGTATAGGCATCAGATTTTTTAGTGGCAATTGGAAGTTTTTGAAGAAAAACCTACTACTGATTAAGAGACTTTCTAATGATGAACGAAACGAAAATTAAGCAGATGAAACCGAGAAAGGGAAACGTTACGCATCCAGCGTGAAAGCTTCTGGCGCAGGTATGAAAGAAACGCAACGCAAGGCAAACGCAGCGCATCGCAACGACCCGTCTATGTGAAAGCGGCTTAATGGTGGGTTTATACACTGCGTAAAATCCGAGCATATTTTAAGCACGTTTCAAGCTTGAAAAATATTTCTAGCAATACGGACGTATATGAGAAATCGTTCCGTTTTGTATCTAAATACGTCCGTATTGCTAGAAATCTTTTCAAGCTCAAAACGTGCGTAAAATACGCTCGGATTTTACGTAGCGTGTAAATGGACCAACTGTGCCATAAAAATCTCAATCTCCGGAACCAAAATCGAATACATTGCTTGTTCTGTTTATTATCACTGTTTCACGACTTGGTTGGTTTTTTCTTGTACAAATGCAGGACCATTCGGGCTTTCCTGCAGTCAGAAGTATCAGCTACATATATAAAGTATGTTAAGAGGGTTAAAAAAGGTGTGTTCATGTAGTTTAGCATGTAAAAGTTGGTTTGTATAATAAAGAGTATTAAACTAAAAATTAAAAAAACTATGAAGACGAGCGAGAGGTCACAGGATTGGCTCACATAACGCATCTACGTTGCTCGTCACGAAGATCACATCCATACTGAGCTCATTGACAGTTCCATTATCACGGAAGCGACTAGGAGGGGGGAGACCAGACGGGCTGGTATCCCTGTTACTCAGAAACAAAGTATGGAGCTAGTCCTACTGTGTACGTGCGCGAACGTGCCCTAGATACTGGTGCCACTGATTTCAACATTTTCACTTTGTGTTATCAGTTTTACCAAGCTTACAGATTAACCAATAGCCGTTTTAAAAACGTCTGGATGAAGGCTGACTGAAATTTACCCTGGATTACTTCTGTATTTTTGTATATAGTTTAGTGCTGTATTTTAGTTATTTTGTTGTAGCTGTGTAATCCCATATTATGGGTGTATTCAGGAATAAAGTACTTACCTATCTCCCCCCCCCCCTTCAATCACCTATTAGTGCATTTCCTAAAACCTCACTGTGCGAGTCCATTGATGCTTGCTTATAGGCAAAGGAAGCACTGAATTAATATACCCCTCCCCTTCAGTCCGTTAACTAATTGAAAGCAAGGAAACATCACATGAGCCAAAAATGCCAAATAACCACACACTGAAACTTCCCGAGGAATTACTAATTATATTTCAAACGAGCTTTCCCTGTCGCGTTGCCGGAGAAAACACTTATGTTCCCTACTGGTAATTAATAGACTACTTTTCCCCAGGACGCCCCAAGGGCACAACTTCACTGTAGTAAATTCGACAGGTAACAAATGGAGTGGAGGGGACGGCGAAACAAGGAATGAAGATGCCAGCCAGTACTACCAGAGGTGATGATATGATGAAGTCGTCTGAATGACGAAAAGAAGTGAAACGATCCAAACTAACAGCATATCATATTCTGTTGCGTTTGCCAGGAATAGATTTATCTGTTATAATATATGTCTGATCTTTGTCCTTGCGAGGTTGTGTCATGCTCAATATGTTTAAGCTGGTAAAATAGTAAGTAATATGAACAAAATTTGCAAAATACTGTATGGAATGAAAACATGATCGAAAACATTTGCTCTAATAAAACGTAGCTGACTTATCCGTTTGCATCGTTAAATATAACATTTGGTGCGACCTATGGAACGCCGTTTGTCATCACAGATTTGCCAAAAATGCCAAAAGAAGTGTAACAAAAGCTGGTAAAATAGTAAGTAATATGAACAAAATTTGCAAAATACTGTATGGAATGATAACATGATCGAAAACATTTGCTCTAATAAAACGTAGCTGACTTATCCGTTTGCATCGTTAAATATAACATTTGGTCCTATGGAACGCCGTTTGTCATCACAGATTTGCCAAAAATGCCAAAAGAAGGGTAACAGATTTAGTTCAAACGTGTACACTGTAAAAAGTTTCTCCGAATAAGGATGCAGTATTTGCTACTGGGATTAATCTTACCTCTATTCGGATAAGATTAATCCGAATTAGGGGTAATCGAATCTCAATAAAGATAAGATTAATCCCAGTAGCAAATACTGCAAGATTTTTTTTTACAGTGTAGCCATGGAAGCTAAAAGTATACAGAACAGAGCAACTTTCGAAATACACGAAAAAAGCTTTTGATTCACCCGACCACTAGGAAAAGTCAAAGCTCACAAGCAGAATGTTAAAGTTTAACTGAACAGGCAACTTATTTTTACATCTTAGATTCAAATACATTGAATTATTACAACACCTATTGGGGATTTTCATTCTGTCCACAGTAGTCTTCACTAGGGACGTTGGGAATGTGGACGCTTTCCCATGGTGAATCCGTCCACAATTCGCCCGCGAAAATCACTGCACTATCACTATCACTAGCTAGCACTATTTTTTGTCACTGCAGACTGCAGACACTTCTTTGTCTATTTGATACACAATTTATTTACTCGTTTGCTGCTGGTATTGTTGCCAAATGTTCCAGGCACCATAGAGATATCACAAAAACGGGAAGAGCGGCAAGCACAATGGGATAATCGATTATTTGGAAATATCAGAAAAACAAACTAACGCTTTTTCATCGGGTTTTCAAGATTATTTAAGCGAACAAGTGATGGGTAACTAGACTGTCGTATCCTAGCCCTTTTCGGTTAAACTTTAAGGTTGTGGAATCCACAGCCAGTACACAAGCTCTACGCCACTTTATTCAAGACGAAAAGAGATCGGTGTACTTTCTTCTTCCATGTTTACGTGCATGTTGACTAACTGGACTCTTTTGCTCCAGGAAATTAGCTTCGAGATGGAAACTATGGCAGCGAAGCATCACAAGTGAAATCAAATGTCATGTAAATCGCCCAGGAGACTTCGAATTAGATTCTGAGGGCTTCAAACAAACTTGGCCAATGAACGATCTTCAAGAGATTAGAAACCAAGCGCAGGGGAGTGCCCCTATTAGCCTTGGGACATGGAAGAGTTAAGGGACTTTCAGGAAGACTAACAGACCTTTATTTTAAAATATTTGAATACTTTAAAACTCGGCTGTGCTCTCAACAAATAACCCAACGTTTTTGCTGTTTAAGCCTTTTCCGAGACCCGTCGACTTGTAGCTAAAACAGGCAGAAAATTTACGTAACTGGTTTTTCTGATGGAAAAACTTCTCGCAGGCAACCGTCAACAGCGAGATACACATCGAAGGTAGCAAAAAACGGCAAGTGAGAAAATCAGCGTAGTTTTGTTAGAGGGGTTAGAATGTACCGTACGAAACTGGGGTCTCCAGCTTTAGAAATATATCGAGTGATTATGGAAGTAGGTTGCATTAGTATTATAGGTAAGATATGTCCTTTAACGTATGCCATTTATCTGCTTTTTGCCTGAAAGCGACAAAAGAAAGATCATCAGAAGCAAGACACAATACGAAAAGAATTCGGCGCTAGGGGTGTACCGTATCGAAGAGATGTCCTTTTTTTTTCTTTTTTTTTAAGAGATGTCCTGAGTTATATTTATACTACTTTTCCACTTCCTCACAGTCCTTCTGTATTATCTACGCTAAAAGGTATGCCTACTTATAGCGAATTCTCTAAATTCCTTTTGTTTACTCCATTTTCACTAGTAACTCTTTCTAACTCAAGTTTTCTTCACTAGTTTCATATTCATGTTACTGTTTGTAAATTGACTGATGTGTTCTTGTCTAAAAATGCTATATTTACTATGCATATTTGGTGGATTCAAATTAATAATAATAATAATTTAATCGACGTGCACTCATTGAGCGAAAGACATTTCCCGGGTTAGGCGTATGAATACAATTACATCCGAGACCTCTGACCAACACAAAACAGTATGTTTCCCTTTTCTAAGCTGCCGTGAGCAGTTACATGTTTCGCTCTCTGTTTGTGGTCCGTACTTCGTTTAGTTTATTGTTTTTTCTTAGATACAAACTGAACTAAACTCTGATCTTCTGGAGATTAACGCCGAAACAGTTCTGTGAATTAATGTATACGATGTATATACACCACGGACACTTAGTGTGCTCAAAGGACTAACAAGACTGGCAATGCTATTGCACGAGCACGACTGACGTTACACTTACAAAATTTTACTTCTGCCGAAATTCCTTTTTTAGCTGGATTCCGGGCCAACTAAGTGTCGGGTGAAAAAATAAAGCTCAGTGGAATCAGCATGTTTCCTTACCCCTACAAGGTAGCCCAAAATCATTTCGGTGGGACGCAAGGCATCCCGGAATGCATAAAGTCCTAGTGATCGACAAGGATACGCATTCATGATGAACCCGGAAGGGGAAGAAAGTGAGTAATCCACCGAATTACGGAGTAAATACATTTTGTGACGTTTGAAGTGACGTGGTCTCGGATTGTATCCTTGGATTGGATCTTAGCAACATCTACTATCCGAGACGTCAAAGTAAAAATGTACGCGGGTACCGTAATCACTATTCTCCAAAAAGTTGATGAGTCCCATTTGCCGCACCCACGAGTCATGAATCGCTTATTATCCGAGGTACATCTCAGTATTCTTAGGGGTTTCCTAGTCCTTTCATGAGCTGTTATTGTATATTTTCGTCGGAAAACGTTGAGTCCTGAGTTCTGTCTAATTGTTGAACTTGAAACATACCTGCAAAATGCATTTGGTTATGGTACATGAGTGAAAAGCCTTACGTTACCTTACACATAGGTACATGTGTCTAGCAAGGCCGTATCCAGGGGGTGGTAGGGGGTTTAACCCCCTCCCCCCCGAAACATACGAAAATGATGATTTTTATAGGCTTTTCGCTCTGATCTATGTGTTTTTTGTACTTTTTTGTCCGACCAGCAGGCGAAACCCCCCCAACCCCAAAAAAAATTCCTGGATACGGGCCTGGTGTCTAGGTTAAGCTAATCTGGAAGCATTGTCACTCTGTCTAGAATACCCATTCATTTCGCCAGTTCAAACTAGCGCTGTCAAGGATTTCCCATAACAAATATAAAAAAGAGAGCTGGTGAACAAATAAAAGTACAAACAAAGCTAAATATTTTGTTACCGAGTATTTTTCTATTTTTGCCGGATCCACATGCTGATCGGTCACTAGTTTTCTGGGATCCGAAACAGATACATATTTAACAAGCGACATATCATAGAAAGCGTTACAAAGACTAGTGAAGGGGTCTTGATCTACAGGCATATGGGAGGAAAAGAAGGGAACGAAGGATTATGCAATGATAATCTGGAAAGGGAAGGGGGCGGTATTTGCAACTTGCAAATAGAGTGCAGCAAAAGGTATAATAACAATGGTGACTGGCATCGACCGTCTGTACACACGACTGTCGACCATTTCACATTAGTTCTTACAGGAACAATTAAGAAGAATAAATGTAAAAAGGATTAGACTACATGAAAAACGTGAGCATAAACTTGATGAAATTTCTTTGATGAGTGTCTACCTACTATTTATGGTGTGAACGAAGAGGTAATATGTTACCCATAAATCCAGTATTTATGGATAAGATATTGCCCCTTCCTTCGCACCCATAAATAGCAGATATCATCAAAGCAATGCTTTGTACGTTTATGCTCATAGAAAAAACAAGTGCGCAAGCGCTCAGACGTGGAGTGTAAAAGTAAAATGTCCATCACATTTATATACAAACAGCTTTAGAACCAAGACATTTCTCTTCCCCAATAACCAAAACAAGTATTGAAATAACCTTGTAATCACCCCCCTTTAAAAGCTTTAAATGTAAACAAACCGCCAGCATAAATCCAAAGAAATGTTGAAGATCTTGACGAATAACAGTTGTTCGAACACTGAACGGTCTGCTCGTCTTTGGGTCTGCCTGCCAGTCCCATCCTTTAAACCTATTTTCCATTAGCAAGGTATTAACAAGTGCAATAAACCAATTCGTAGAAGACAAATGCCCCCTTAGTCACAATTCATTAAGAACGGCATATCATCGATCATTTGACAAAACAGTCCAGTTTCCAACTGTTCATTAAAGATTAAAGTACGTCGCGTCGTCTCATTTGTTGATGTTACGCCAAATCCTCATTCATAGATATATCTCCCCAAATATACAAGAGTTGGACTTGAGACCTGTCATAGACGAACTTAACTCATGGGAAATCTTGGCCCAGCTGCCCATGAACGGGGGGGGGGGGGGGGGGTCGGGACCCATCAAAATGCGTCTTTACACCTTTTTTCTCAAGTATTTGGATTGTTCCAAGGAACACTCCACTAAAAATGAAAGGTACCCTACTGCATCTGTGGTTTTTCGTTTATTTTTAATTGCTAATCTAGTTATGTACAACTGTCAAGAAGAGACGAAAAGACTAGCCTACGTAATGAAGATGTTGTATTTGTTATGGAAAAACAGAAGATAATCGAAAATGCAAAAACAGTGTAAACAAGACCAAAGGTGTCGATGGGATCCCAAAAATCTAAGATTTGATCCAGACAATTGGGTCTTGTCTTCGCCAGGCTAACCATCAGAGAAAACCGAGTTCAGATATTGTATCTACCGATCTATCTACACCTCTATAAGCCATATCTATTTTGACGATACTGACCGAAACTTCCTGCTTTTTACTACTGCCAAATTTGAGGTTTCGCCCGAATTCCAAGCGAACTACTAGTCCAGCAAAAAAAAAAAAATTCAGAAACGAAACCGGCGTATCTCCTTATCCCTATAAAGAACATCTAATCAACTTTAAATAAAATTTTACTTAAAAAAAAAAATCAAAACTAATCAAACCCTAAATCAAACATTTAATAAACTTCAAATGAAACTGTTACTTCGAACCAACTTTCCGGTTTTGGCCGGATTCCTGACAAGTTGCTTGTCCGGCGACAAAATGATTTTCACCATCATGCTCAGCATGTCTTCTTACCTCTAAATCAAACATTTAATCAACTTCAAATCAAACTTTTACTTTCAACCAACTTTCCGGTTTTGCCGGATTCCGGACGAACTAGTCATCCAGCGAGAAAATGGTTTTCACCATCTTGCTCAGCATGTCTTCTTACACCTAAATCAAAAATTTAATCAACTTCAAATGAAACTTTTACTTTTAACAAACTTTCCGGTTTTTGCCGGATTCCAGACGAACTACTTATGCGGCGAGAAAATGATTTTCACCATCGTGCTCAGCATGTCTTTTTACTCCATAATCGACTATCACATTAGCCGTTTAAAAATATTGTGTTTGTCCCTTAATTTCAACCCCCTCCCCCATCCCCAAATATAGGGCTACAGAGCCATCTACGAACTCGACCTTACCCTTGATCCAAACAATCCTCATACCAAGTTTCATCAAAATATCTCATTCCCTTCGAGAGTTATCGTGCTTACAGACGGACGGACGGACAACTTTTGCGATGTCATAGGTATCCCTCCACTTACGTTTTGGGATCCCAAAAATCACTGCGTAGTTGGAAAGAAAGTATCTCCGCAAAGGACTTTATGTAGAAACTGGATATAAACAGCGGCGAGGATGTAATTATAAGTTCAAGAAAGTAAAAAATAAATAAAGAGAGTTTTTTTCTATGAGCATAAACTTGATGAATTGCTTTGATGAATGTCTACCAACTATTTATGGTGCGAAGGAAGGGGTGATATGTAACCCATAAATACAGGAAATGACTAAGTTTAAGTGAAGGATACGCAATTTGTTTGTCGCTGGGGTGCATCGTCATCCCTTCCTCTGTCATTAAAGCTTTTATTGGAAACCTAATGGTCTTGTGAAACTTGTCGCCAATTGGGGAGGAGCACTAAACACGGGATTCCGTCTTAAATAGAGTTGAGGATGCGTTGCGCGGTCGTTTGAAACTTCCGAGGTATCACATTCGGGTCCCAAGTGGCAAGTATATGCTGGGATAGATAACTTTAGAGAATGTTCCGTAGGCTGCCCAAGCCTTTTCGAAAATGTAGATTATTCCAGAAGTTGTTGAACTGGCGTTACAAGGGGGGAGGGGTGCGTTGGGCGGTCGTTTGAAATTTCCGAGGTAGTAGATTCGGGTTCCAAGTATCTGCTGGGATAAATCATTTTAGAGAATGTTCTGCACCCAAGCATTTTCAAAAATGTAGATGATCCAGAAGGTGTTGAACTGGCTTTACAAGCTATAAATCAGCAGCCTCGGCAAGGTCTTTCATTTTTTATGATTCTTCATGGACATAAATGTAAGCTCTGCAATCGCAAAGCGCCTGCCACAAATTTTTAGAAAGCTTCATGAACCATTACTATGACAGTGTAAACTGTGTGCTCTCGGTCGGTTGTTTGACGGTCAGGGAGTATCATTTGCACCAACTGCGATTCCATTTGGGCGACCTAGTTAAAATTTACTTTTTTGACGCCCGACCATATTTCCAGACCTTAAACTGCCCTTTAAGAATTGGGAACTCCAGTACCTGTCTCTTCACTCTCTGTTGAGGGTCGTTCTCTGTTGCCATACAGATCGGGTATTTTGTATTTCTCCTGTGCTCGCACAGCATTTTATCAGGCGCGGTGTAGATCTTTTGAATATCAGTGGTTCTGGCGTCTCCATCTACAATGTAGGCTACAAATCAAGTTAGTTGCCTCATTTATCAATATTGAACTGTGCAAAATTGCGCGCCAAGATATATGATATTGTATTTTGGCGAATGTATTGTTACCATTTACAGACATTTGTGACTATAAAACAGAGCAGTCCGAACATGAAACATAAAATGTCTCAATCAATCCTGGACGAGCCCCTAGTTCAATTTTATGGCTCGCTTAGTAAGCATGCAATCAGACACAGAGCAGTGCTTCTTCTTCTTTATTCTAGACTAGATGAGCTGACGTCTCATCTACTCTAGCCGTTTCGAGGAATTCATTTCGGGTGTGGGGGGGGGGGGGGGGTAGAGCCCCACGCACCACGCCCCGGATAATTGTTGTGAATCTTAGCTGTTGTGCAGCTATTTTCTTTTGCTCGTGAGACCTAGAGAGCATGATTCTCCTTGTTGGGTTTATCCATTTGTGGAACTTCCTAAAAACGTTTCGGCCAGGTTTTAGCAGTATTATATAAGAACTTGCTACCCTCGCCCAAAACATCAGTTGGAAAGAAGTTCCACGGAGAGGGTTTGTTATTCAGTAGCACCTCGGCAGTTTTGTATCCCTTGCGTTGTTGCAGATACCATGGTATCTGATGTTTGCAGTTACTGGCCGTGATATGCAGAAAGTTATCTCATTTTCATCATCACCAACAAAAGAGCAGGTGTTTGTCAAGGAAGTTTGGAACTTGTTGTGTGAGTGGATATAAGTATTCCTTTTGGGTGTGACTTCTAAAACCACAAATTTGACAACGTCGTTTTTTTCACAACAACTGAAGATACTATGGTAACTGCAAAAACGACAAAATGCAGATCCAGTTACCGTGGTATCAGATACCATGGTATCTGCAAAAACGCAACTATTGTCTAAGCTCAGTTTGTCTTATTATGTTGTGGAATTTGTTTTCTTCATGTAGCAATGATTTTTCCGCGAAACATTTTTTTTTGTAAAGCGACAAATGCCAAGGACGAAGGTTAGTAGAGACGTCAAAGACAATCAAAGACCTTTCTAGAGAAAAATGTCAATTTCTACAGTACTTATTTTTCGATTGACTGACAGTTTGTTGTCAGACGACGATCGTCTGGCTGACTGAGGGAGACGGAATAGTGAGGCCAAAAAGTCGACGAACGCGTAACTTCCGAATCGAATAGCTTTTTTGCCGAGGGTGTTGTTCGTCAACCTGTAACAAGGCCGTATCCAGGGGGGGGGGTCCTACCCCCCCCCCCCCGAAACATACAAAAATAACGATTTTTATAGGCTTTTCCCTCTGATCTATGTGTTTTTATGCTTTTTTGTCCGACCAGCAGGCAACCCCCCCCCCCCCCCCCCCCCCCGAAATAAATTCCTGGATACGGCCCTGCTCTGTAATGCCTACTCCTGGCAAGTTAAAATATTTTCCTTCCTGACTCGTTTGTAACTCTGGCCCCGTTTGTATTCATAGCTTTGTTCTGCTAGTAATTGGATTTATTTTCTGGTGCCATATCTGACACAAAAAGGCACTTTACCTCCCTTCTGTGTAAAATTGAAGAACACGCTCCGAAAAGCATGATAATTTTATTTTGATAAAAGGCGAGAATCGTGGAATGCAGGGGAATAAAAATTTTACCTCCGGCCACAGAAGTGGCAAATGTCGTAACTGATAAAGAGTGTGATTGAGAGGAAGATTTTAAGAACCGATTTGAAACAATCAATGTAAGGCAGCAAGACCTTATATTATTTCTTAGCAGAAAAGCTCATTGTGAATTCTAAACCTTAAAATATGTCGTACCAATCCTCTCCCCATGCTGTGTCAGACTTACTGTTCTAACAGTGTTACTTTACACTAAAGTTCTATTATACACTGTCAAATCGTTTCCTGTCCGTAATTATTTCCTGCAATACGAAAGAAGATCTAACTAGATGTAGCCTATGTTGGGACGTGTTGCATCAACCTTTGGACCAATTCTTGCAGTTTCTTCGTTACCGTGTGTACACCCCTTGACACTATTAAAATGGTATATCTCAAAAAGATAAAACAAACAAGAGCTAGAACCTCATAAGGCACTTGCTGGTTCAGAGGATGAAAGATGGAATTTACTAATTCGTGGGTTGTTGTGATCATTTGTAAGCAAAATCTTTGAGATAAGAATGATGATGGGCCCTTGGAAATCACGAGAATTTATCGTTTGGTAAAAAGTATTTATTTTTGGTCAAATGGCGCACTTTCAGGGTGCTAGAAATTCATTTTTAAGCAAAACCCTTGTGGCACAAATGGTCATGTGCCGAAATGTATCGTTTGATCAAAAGTACTTTAAGGGAGCTATAAATTTATTTGTAAGCAAAACCCTTGAGGCAAAAATGATAATGGGCTCATGAGGGTCATGAAAATGTGTAATTTGTTTGAGGTATTTCTTTTTTACTTTGCGGTTAAGATTAGTGATTGAAGGAATAGTCGGATTTGAGAAATGGCTCTTGTCGAATCTCTAATGTTCCAGCCAAGTTTCATCTACCTAGCTCATCTGGAAGTACCTTAAGATCACCGGAATTGTGATGAATCCGATCCAGTGTCCGGATCCAACCCAGTTCTGTAAATGATTTATCTGGAGCATTTGCTTGTTACTCCCACCAAGCTCCATCCCGATCACTCCAGTCTAAGCGGGTTACGTATTTTCCGGTCCTCTACAACAGTAGTCGGATCCGGTCCGGACATGAAAAAGAACATCAGAGACATGTTTTCTTTTCAGCTATTATATTTCGCTGGAATCGGATCACCAGTTCCAAAGTTACACATGACTCAATATTCTGGATTCCGCCTCCCTCCACGATGATCGGATCGCGAAAGTGTGTATTTCTAAGTCAGTTTGATCGGGTCCCTAATAAGCCTGCCAAGTTTTGCCGTGAAAATCCACAAAACCACCATCACCGGAATTCCCCCCCCCAAAAAAAAAAATGTATGGATCCAGTCCGATGACGTAAACGATTTATCTAGAGCAGATGTTTGCTCTTCCCAGCAAGTTTCACCCCGATCCCTCCAATCTAACCGTTTCACGGGATTTCCAGTATCCCCCCCCAACTCCCCCTCAGCTGTCGAATTCGGTCCAGACTTCAAATGTGGCATCAAAGACATGTCTTCTATTCAGTTATTAAGTTTCATTTGAATCCGATCACCCGTTCGAAAGTTATGGATGACTCAGTTTCTGGATTCTCCCTCCCTCCACTCCCCCCAGATGGTCAGATCGGGAAACTGATTATTTCCAAGTTAGTTTGCTCGAGTCTGATGTGCCTGCCAAGTTTCATCGTCCTAGCACATCTGGAAGTACCCTAACTCGCAATCGCGGGACAGACTGCCCGACAGACGGAATTACGATCGGTATATGGCACTTGAGTCAGAGGCTACAAGTGCCATGAAAATGATGACGCATTCCTTGATCATCTCCCCGTTGAAAAAGGCATATAAAAACTCAGTAAGCCTATAGGGGGTTTAAAAATATTATATCGACTGTGGAGCAAGTTGAACTTGATTCTTTTCAAAAATGTTCACGATGAAATGACAGAACCTAGTTGGCACTGTAAAGCTATCCTTAGCTCTTTAGACTCTTACTACTATCGATATACTGTACTAGTAACTATTTTGAGGCAATAGTTTTGTCTTTTATATTTAGATATCCATTTTGTTTTTTGTTTTTCTTGTGTTAGTGTATTCTCTCGTAGTGTGTTTTTCGTTTTCTTTTCATCTTATACTCCATCTGTTTTCATTTGATGGGTAATAAATATATACATACACATATATATATATACATATGTACAATAACTGCGAAACTACGTCACTGTGTTGCATTATTGTTCGTAATTGTCGCTTAAACACTTAATTTTAGGCTACAATACAAAAAAGATCAGATGACCCTTTCAGTATTAGTATATAGACAAATGGACAGGTGGTCATTAACTTTTAAAGAACCGATTTCAGTACTGGTTAAGTATTAGTGTCGACGGTCGTGAAAAAGTCAAAGTAAGGAAGAAATTTGACTAGGCTACTGACAATTCGTAGTGTAGCCTGTATTTGGTGGAAGAACACAGTTTATCCATTTCTTTCTCATTTACTCTTTAATCTTAATTTTTGTTTGCTCTTGGTTGAGTCTAGGAATCGCGTTAGACATTTTTGTTATCCATTCTCTCAGAGATAAAAGTTTCGTGGGAACATCTTTTTCTGACTAAATAACATCGTTGTGTGTAATAAGGTCGGTGATATAATTATCCGACGAGATTCAATTACTCTGTACCACTAATAAGCCCCTTGCATATGATCATATTAGTTATACCGATCTCCTTTATTAGCTTACGACGAGTTGCGTTTTCTTTTGTCGGGTGCGGGATTGTAATAATCCCACCAGCATATGTTGGCTTTAAAAAAATTAAATGCTTCTTGATTATAGGACCGTGGCCAGCTACAATTAAGCCATCGGTTGTCTGGAAGCCTCCTACAAGGTTGGGTAAATTCGAATCAACAAAGATGGTACTTGTACAACTAATTCAGATTTCGAGAACATAACCTGATTTATGAAACGCGTGACTTGAATGAAGACCAGTATAGGGATTTGAAGCTCGAAAGTATCGTGTTTTCTGAGAACCCGGTTTTTGTCTCCACGAGAGAATCTTTTTGCTAATTATCCAGTAAGTAAGTGTAAGCAAGTAAAGTATTTATTACCCGTATTTTTCACTTAAGAACAAAACGGAGTAAAAAAGAAGATACAGAAAAAGAAAAAGAAAAGAAACTTAAGGCACAACACAGATACAGACACATGACGTTGTATATAGCAAGTGCGCAATCACAAACTATAAAAGTGCTTAAGCCAGCGGTGGTTCCATTTCCCCTGGAAATTTGAAATTACCCGATTACAGTCGTGCCCGGGTAATTCTCCATATGGGTGGGTACTGGTGGGTATATTAAGTAATGAATCCCACAAACCGGTTCTTACGTTCGTCTCCATGTTGTCAGAGACCAGATAGATAACTGTAGAAAAAGTGGAAAGAAAAAGTCATTTTTGTGTTATTTTAGCCACCGTGCCTTATGTCAATCATGTGGTTTTTTGCTTAACTAGCCTATTCCAGTAAAAGTACGGTTTGACCTGGACTTTTGCAAACGAATGTATCATTTGGTAAAAAGTATTTATTTTTACATTTGGCTGTAATGATAAGCACTGTAAGGGCGCCAAAAATTCATCTGTAAGCAAAGCGCCCGAGGCAAAAACGATGATGGGGCCCTTGTGGATCATTAATATGGATGGTTCAGAGGATGAAAGACGGAGTTTACCAATTCGTGGGTTTGCTCTGATCATTTGTAAGCAAATCCCTTGAGATAAGAATGATCATGGGCCGTTGGAAATCACGAGAATGTATCGTTTGGTAAAAATCATTTATTTTTGGTCAAAGAGCGCACTTTCCGTGTGCTAGAAGTTCATTTTTAAGCAAAACCCTTGTGGCACAAATGATCATGGGCCGAAAGTATCGTTTGATCAAAAGTACTTGCTTTGCGGTTAAGATTAGTACTTTAAGGAGTGCTCATATTTGAGAAGTGACGAGTTCTAAGCCAATCTTTGTCAAATCTCTAATGTTCCATCCATGTTTCATCGTCCTAGCACATCTGGAAGTATCTTAACTCGCAATCACTGGAATTACGGACCCCCCCCCCCTCCATTCCGACCCTCTGACTTCCCACAGTGCCCGGATCTAATCCGGTTCTGTAAATGATTTATCTAGAGCATTTGTTTGTTATTCCCATCAATTTCCCTCCCGATCTCTCGAGTCTAAAAGTGGGTCGCGACTTTTCCGGCCCCCCCCCCCTTCAGGTCTGGACATGGAAAAGAAAATCAGGGGCATGTCCTCCCTTCAATTATTAAGAATCCGATCACACGTGCCAAAGTTACGCTTGACTCAATATTCGCGATTCCCCCTCCCTGTACTCCCCCCACGATGACTGGATCGAGAAAATGTTTCTTTCCAAGTCAGTTTGACTCGTCCCTGATATGCCAGTCAAGCTTCATCGTGAAAGCTTGTTCTTCCCAGGAAGTTTCACTCCGATCCCTCCATATTAATCGTTTCTCGAGATTTCCGGTCTCCCCCGCCAAATCCCCCCCCCCCTTGTCGTACCCGATCCGGACTTTAAATGTGACATCAGAGACATGTCTTCTATTCAGTTATGAAGTTTCATTCGTATCCGATCACCCGTTCGAAAGTTACGCACGACTCAATTTTCCGTGGCTGAGTTTGAAGAATTAAAAATTCGGTGTCGACGGTAGGAGACGAAAAATACTAGGTTGAAACAACTGGGTATTTCATAATCATTACGGATGGTTTTAACTGATCATCATAGACTTCATCCTAGCAAATATAGGACGTGGGACAGACCGCCCGACCGACAGACGGAATTGCGATCGGTATATGGCACTTGAGCCAGAGACTACACGTGCCATAAAAACACCGAATGTTATTTGTAAATTTCTCGCCAACACTTCAACCTTTCCTGTGCCACTGTCGTTAACGCTCCCTGTTTTGTTACCAACTTTGTTATCTTCGTAGAATAAAGTGCAGCGTGTGGGGTCCAATCTGATAGTCAAATAGTGTTTACCACAAAAATATGAGGCTGTTAATATGGATAGCATACTAATCAAAATTTTCTAGACTGGTGCGCATATCTACCGGACGTCAGCTGAACGAAAGAAAAATGGCTAGGACTGCAGAGCTTAATATAAGACCTTTCTAAGGTCAAAGTACAAAAGATATGACAAATGATTCTTGTCCTCAGTCAAACCATTCCCAAACCGGCGAAACAGAAATAACACTTGTCTCCTAGTCCCAGGCAGTAAACCCTCTCTTAGTTCTCTAGCAGTAAATTTGGATGAGGCTTTGTGCTTGTCTAACTACGCACAAATGCGTCACAGGCTGTTTGTCACACGCTGTTTGTTTATAAGACGTGATAAAGATTTTACTTTCACACTCCACGTCTGAGCGCTTGCGCACTTGTTATATTTCTGTTTTATTTGTAACGGCGTAAGTTTGCTACTGGTGTGTCATGCGAAAATGTGACTAAAAGCTGTAGGCTATTTGTATAAAACATAGAAGCGTTTATAAAACTGGCAGGAAAGCACGAATGCGGTCATAGCTTTGAAATGCTCGCATGGCACTTGCTGCTGAATTGGTAACGAAGCTCCAGCTGTACTGTACTATAGGTCAAATTACGTCATTTTTATCCTTCGCCAAAGCCATTACTTGGTAGAATAGCATGTTAACAAGTTGTTATGATGAGCCACAGTACGATCCATAGGATACACATATGCTCTCTGAAACTGAGCCAAGAACAAGCGGGAAAACAAAGTAGGCTACATCAAAGAGCCGCAAACTACTGCGGATCACGGAACAAACATCGAGTAGGCTGAATGACATAAAAATTCGATGCCGACAGTAGGAGCCGAAACATACTAGGTTGAAACAACTTTCTGTTTCATAATCATTACCGATGGTTTCAACCGATCATCAGAGACGTCATCAAAGCAAATTATAGGACTTCGACCTGTTAACCGGTTTACCGTCCTTGTTATTCTTGGAATGCAAAAAATAACTTGAAGCGACGAAAGTATAGACATGAAATCTTTCCAAAATAATATAATGGTCGTGGGAAGTCTTTAACATAGCCTAACTACAGCCGTTAAGGTAACTGTAGCTTGAGTGCCTTAAAGCATAACTCTTACTAGAGATTATCTTTTCACGATTTAAATGGTTCAGATGTGTCGTTTTTAGAAAATACTAATACCCTCCTGTGAGATTAAATATTTAACTTGTCGACTCTACCTCTCTCTTTCCGAAGCAACATATTTGAAATGACTAACAAGATCAAAGGTTTCGATGGGATACCAAAAATTTAAAATTTTATCCAGACAATTTGGTCTTGTAGATACCCGGTCTTCGCCAGACTCCTTAAACATTTTTACTAAATTCAGAAACAGATTAAGGTGAACGGCTAATCATCTGAAAAAAACAAGTTCAGATATGGATTCAGATTCAACACGTCATATCTACATACGAAACTGATCAAAATTTCCTGCCTTACTTCACCCGAATCTCCGGTTTCGGCCGGATTCCGGGAGAACTACTTGTCCGGCAAAAAAAAAGCTCAAAAATGAGTTCTGTCTCTTTACCCCTACATTGAACAAACACAACATTTGGCTGGATTCCGAGCGAACTGTTTGTCCGGCGAGAAAACAATTTTCATATCCCTCCTTACCACTAGCCTACATCAAAACTCTAATCACTTAATATAAAACTTTTGCTTATACAAAAATTTCTTGTTTTGAACGGATTCCGGGCGAACTATATGTCCGGGTAGAAAATGATTGTCATATACGGATTAAGCATGTCTCCTTAACCCTGAATGGAACGTCTAATCAACTTTTTACCTTCTTTCAAATCCGGTTTTGGCCGGATTCCGAGCGAACTATTTGTCCGGCAAGAAAATAATTTTCATATACCTGTTCAGCAAGTTCAAGCTCTTTAGCTGTTGAAGATATTTTGTTCACTCCTTAATCTGAACCCCCACCCCTAAATGCAGGGCTATAGATCCCATCTACAAACTCGGACCTGTCCGTTTACCCAAAGAATCCTCACACCAAGTTTCATCTCATTCCCTCCAAGAGTTATCGTGCTGATAGACGGACAACTGTTACTAAGTCAGAGGTAGGCCTATCCCTCCACTTACGTTTTTAGATCCCCGAAAGTGGGTAAAGCCAAACAAAAGGAGTCGGAATTTGCCACGACATACCACTCGACCACGACAGCTAATTACCCACAAGATCCATGTCTGCCAAAATGGAATACAAAGCTTGATTTTGTCTTGACCTTCTTCTTTACAGGATTGTGGTCATTTCATCCTATTTGCCCCACTTCACTGTAAAACTCGGCTCAGCCAAAAAAGTGTTTAAAGCTGTAAGTGCAAACGAATGTCGACAAGTGGTCGTTTCTTAAGCTTCTTGTTCTGTAGGTGAGATAGGAACAGTGTAAAGGGCAGAATAGACACGCCTGGTCCTTTAAAGATTCCACCCCGGGTTCGACTACAAAGCGAAGACTGCAATCAGTTTGCTATCCCTTTCATTTTCTCCTGGGGCACCAAGCTACAGACTGATTACTTCCAAGATTGAGTCTTTTCTCACGAATCAATATGAATCATCCGGGTCATAAAAAGCCCAATACGCTCTGAAGGCGTTCTTTATGGGTTGGATATATATTCTCACAAACGCATGTTGCCGCATGAAAAAATGAGCTCCTCCACTCCCCTCCAATCTCGGACACGACAGGGAACAGGTAGACCGCCTTCTAATGAATTCATGGACGTGGCAGCAACGATGTTTCAGTTATATCGCCCCGAAAGATTTCCGGCTAAAAACCCGCTTCGCATTCAGCACGCTGATTAGAGGTAGCCCGTAGAGCAAGGTAGTAGGCGGGTCGGAAAACAATCAACCTAAATCCTTCCGTCGAAAATTAACTTCCGATTAGTAGAACGGTCTGGTCGAAGACCGCGCAGTTACCTAGCTGACGAAATCATTTCCCATCCAAAGTGCAAGAAATCGATTTATCTACTAAGAACTGATTTACCAACCCTGTAGAATCAGACAGTACGCCATGGATAACTTTCATCTGCATAAACAAAATTCCAAATGATATGCTAGATTTAAAGCAGATTCCCAGTGTATAGTGTCGACTAATTAAAAAGCTAGGTAGCGTCTGCTATCGCCTTCAAACGGTGCTGGAAGCCGTCCCAAATATTAGAAACCTTAGGGCTTTTGTTTGTAAAAGTACTAAATCGGTGTTCGTTTCTCATAACCTATTGACCGAAGAAACATCTGTCGAAAGTAACATTACCCTCTCAGATTGCCAGAAAGAATACAGTACAGAGAAACTCCGTTCCTAGAATCGACAGTGATAAAGGAATACGACTGGGCCCAATCGAGGAAAATACTGGATCCGGTCTCAATGTAAACAATTAAATGGATCATCAGGCGTGGGAGTAGAATCAAAAGGCAGGCGTGTGAATCGTATCGATAGACTCGGTGATCCGGAATTAGGACTAAAATAGAGCTTCGCTCAGAAAAAAGGCAACCTACACTAATTGCTGCCGTACTAAAAAGCATGTACCGTCAATTAACATCATTGGCCTATCTGGCCACACTGGACACAGTAGGTCTGCGAGACTCGGAAAACACTAAACAAGATAAAACTAAAAACTAGAACGGGAATCGAGACACACAAAAAGATGGCTGGCCCGAAGGCAGTACGTTCAATTGCAATTCGGTGCATTATTGTTTTGATCGTTGCTGGCTTCTTATCATTAAGAAAACTAATCTTTAACAAAAAAGTTCGTGCTGGGAGGTGGGAGGGGAAGCCCCCCCCCCCTCAAATGGAGACCGTCCCGACACCGAACAAACTGAAATAAAACTCCAGTGACAAGTCCGGTGGCCCTCACTTTAACAAGGGGGAGAAATGCATCGAGAAGCAGAGCAAACAGACATCGAAAACAGCACGCGTTTTTGGGATCCCAAAACGTAAGTGGAGGGATACCTATGACATCGTAAAAGTTGTCCGTCTGTCCGTCCGTCCGTTTGTTAGCACGATAACTTTCGAAGGGAATGAGATATTTTGATGAAACTTGGTGTGAGGACTCTTTGGGTCAAGGGTAAGGTCAAGTTCGTAGAAGGGCTCTGTAGCCCTACATTTAGTGGTGGGGGAGGGGGTTCAAATTAATGGGCAAACAAAATATTTTTAAACAGCTAATGTTTAGTTCCGGAATCCGGCAAAAACCGGAAAGTTGGTTAAAAGTAAAAGTTTCATTTGAAGTTGATTAATATTCGCTTTAGGAGTAAGAAGACATGCTGAACACGATGGTGAAGACCATTTTCTTGCTGGACGAGTAGTTTGTCCGGAATCCGGTAAAAACCGGAAAGCTAGTTAAAAGTAAAAGTTTGATTTTGAAGCTATTTAAATGTTCAATTTAGGGGTAAGTAGACACGCTGAACACTAATGTGAAAAGCATTTTCTACCTGGACAACTAATTCGCCCGGAATCCGGCCAAAACCTGAAAATTTGTAAAAAGTAATAAGTTTTATTTGAAGTTGATTATGCGACAGATTAAGTGGTAAGAAGAGACGCTGAGTCTGTATTTGACAATAATTTTTTAACCGGACATATAATTCGTCCGGAATCCGGTTGTAACCGTTTTTTTTTAGAAGCTAAAGTTTTATTTGAAATTGATTAGATGTTCCGATTTTTTTTTAGAAGCTAAAGTTTTATTTGAAATTGATTAGATGTTCTTTATAGAGATAAGGAGATACCGTACGCTGAAGTCGATTCTGAATTTTCTTTCTTTGCTGGACAAGTAGTTCGCTTGGAATTCTGCTGAAACCGGAAATTTGGCATAAGTGAAGCAGGAAGTTTCTGTCAGTGTCGTCAAAATAGATATGGCTTATAGAGGTATATCCGAGGGGATGCCCACTCAGTTTTTGGGTGCACAGCAGGTGCCCGGTGCCCGTGGTGCCCGTCGGTGCCTGCCGGTGCCCGTCGGTGCCTGCCGGTGCCCGTCGGTGCCCGTCGGTGCCCGTCGGTGCCTGCCGGTGCCCGTCGGTGCCTGCCGGTGCCCGTCGGTGCCTGCCGGTGCCCGTCGGTGCCTGCCGGTGCCCGTCGGTGCCTGCCGGTGCCCGTCGGTGCCTGCCGGTGCCCGTCGGTGCCTGCCGGTGCCCGTCGGTGCCTGCCGGTGCCCGTCGGTGCCTGCCGGTGCCCGTCGGTGCCTGCCGGTGCCCGTCGGTGCCTGCCGGTGCCCGTCGGTGCCCGCCGCGCCAGTAAAAGTTTGTCAAATTTATCTGAACTTCATTTTAAAAAGTTTTTCCGAATAAGGATGCACTATTTGCTACTGGGATTGATTTTATCTCTATTAGGATAAAATTAATCCGAATTAGGGATAATTATATGTCAGTAAAGACAAGGTTAATCCCAGTAGCAATACTGCAAGATTGACGATTTTTATGGAGTCTACCGAATTATTGCTCAGGGACCCTACCGGAGTTTAGCTCAGGGCATCTACCGAAATCTTGATCAAGGAATCTACCGGAACTTGTCTCAGGGAATTACTGGAGGCTGGATCAGGCAATCTACAGGACTTTGCCCCACGGAATCTACTAGAATTTTGGAATCTACCGGAATTTAGCTCAGGGAATTTACCAGAATTTGTTCCGGAAACCTAACGGAAGTTTGCTCGGGGCATCTACCGAAATCTTGCTCAAGGATTCTATCGGAACTTCTCTTAGGGAATTTACTGAAGGCTGGATCAGGGGATCTACCGGACTTTGCCCACGGAATCTACCAGAATTTTGGAATCTACCGGAATCTACCTACTAGAATTTTGGAATCGATTGACATTTTGCTCAAGGAATCTAGCGGAGTTCTGCTCAGAGAATCTACCGGAATTTTGCTCAGGGAATCTACCGGGATTTTGCTCATTTGCTCAGGGAATCTACCGAAGTCGTTTTCAAGGAATCTACCGAAGTCTTTCTCAAGGAATCTCTCGAAACTTGTCTATTTACTAGAGGCTGGATTAGGGAATCTATCGGACTTTGCTCCGCGGAATCAACAAGAATTTGGCTCAGGGAATCTACCGGAATTTTGTTGCTTACCGGATAAGAACAGACTCACAGCTTACCAGGATGACCCCAGCACACAACTTACCAGAGTGATTCTTGCAGACAGACAACATAGCGTACCGGAACATCCATAGGGTGATTCGGGTAATATCGTAAGTTTCTGTAGCTTTCAAGAATTAGGCAACCTACTGTAATCCATCATTTCCAACTACAAGTACTGTTCCAGGAATAGTTTCACGGTACCATCTACTCCAGTTTCGACAGCTTTCAGGTGATTAGTTCAAGGACGAGTTAGCCTTGTTCCAACATGATCTCAAAAGTCGCCAGAAGAGCCTCGAAACAAACAAAAAGAAAATATTCGAAATTTTTCGTGAATCTCGTCGTGAATTGAAAGTTGTCTTCTTAAGTATGGAAAGCTTTCAAGCTGGCCAAGACAACCCCTGTTACATGCAAAAGGGGAAAGACCTTTTAGCAAGATGAGTGTTGGTTAAAGTTTAACTGAAAAGCAAACTTATTTTAGTATCATTTAGTTGAGTACACTGAGTTATTTGGATTCTGCTAAGAGATTTTCTTATTTTCCACTATCTGCTCTAGTACTGAGGTTCAGAATATCTACGGCTGTCCTCACAGCGCAAATTCTACTATGACGCGGAATATTTGAATCTGAACACAAACGCGACTTTTAAGTGGGCGGTGAGAAGCTTGGTGAAGTTTGCTTAGTGCAAACAGTTTCATGAATCTTTTCCGTCAAGCATACGAAGTTATAGTAGTACCACAAATCTGACAGGGAAATTCCACTATTTGAGAACTGATTATTCGTGAATAGCGGAGCGACGAAGTAACGCATTTTCATCGGGTCTTCAAGCCTCTTTAAGTGAATTTGTGAGGGGTAAAAAGACTGTCCCATCTCTGCCCTTTTCAGTTAAACTTTAAGATCACTTCGCGTTCAACATTGACTGACCAGCATCTGTTACTAATTGCATTTGAAACCGATCTAACAAAACTGACAATCTTAAAGTTTAACTGGATAGGCCTAAGGTCCGACACGTCGAGTAACATATCACTTATTCACTTAAATATCCTGAAAACCCGATAAAAATGCGTTACTTCGTTTCTCCGTTATCCAGGGATAGTCGATTTCATAGAGTGAACTTATTCTTTCGGATTTGTCATACCTCTATGTGTTTGTCCCTCTACGCTTGTAATATTCACCAACTAGCAATGTAAGCCATTGCCGAAAAATCAAATAAAAATATCAGATTCATTGCAAGACATGTCCTAAAATCGCATTCTTATTTGATAGTGCAAAACGGATCCGTCAGCTGAATTTTATTAGAGCTATATTTCGGCCCTTCTTGGCAAAGGTCGTCTTCTGGCTCAAACCCACTCAAGTTGGAAAAATTAGCTTGTGGGAAAACCAACAAGTTCGTTTCCCACAAGTTTTGTTTTCCCAGTACTATCAAATATGATTCCAGTCAGCTTGGGCTGAAGGAATATTTAAAATCATTTTCCTACTTTTCTACAGGGGTAGCTTTTCCGACGTCACATCTACAGCCCTGGAAAGGCAGGCCTTTGTTTAAATTCAAATTCTCCGCGTCTGTATGAATTTTGGTTTGCCATGTAAGCAGCGCACGCTCTGAAGGTTATTACGAAAACTACAAAATCCCTCAGATGTGTTCAAAATATTTCAGTATTCAAACATCAAAATAAACAAGATCAAAGGTTTCGATGGGATCCCGAAAATCTAACATTTGATTTAACAACTGGGTCATGTCTTCGCCGTTCAGTCTCGTCAGATTCCTTGAATATTTTTACTGTTAAAATTAAGTTCAAAAATGGATTCAGCGTGTCTCCTTGCCCCGATACCGAATCTCTGATCGATTTCAGAAACAACTTTGAGCTTCAACCAAATTTCCAGCTTCGGCCGAATTCGTGATGAACCATTTGTCCAGCAAGAAAACTAAGCTTAAATATGGATTCCTTACCCCCAATGAATATCTTATTAGCTTATAAAACATACATGTTTTTACCGTAAATTCGATACCCTCCTCTGCCTCTAAAGATAGGACTAAAGGACCCATCTACGAACTTGAGCTGTACTTTACCAGTAAATCCTCATTGAACAACATATTTCCTCGTTCGAACATTATATATCAACCCCTTCGACCTTCGATTACACTAGATCTCTCCGACGTCCATAGAATAAACAAATGAATGTCCTCATCCAACGCGCAGAGCTTTGCAGGTTTGAAAATAAAGGGGTAGGGACTGCTACCGAAAATTGGTCGACAAATTTTGTGTCCGGTTTTTGCTGGATTTGCGGTGAACTACTTGTCAGGCAAGAAAATAACTTTCGTATTCGGATTCAGCATGTCTCCTTACCCCTAAATCAACTATCTAAATAGCTTTTAAAAAATATTTTTTTTTTACCCTTAATTTGAAACCCCCTCCCCGATTCCTAAACATAGGCTACAGAGCCCAGCTACGAACTTGACCTTACCATTAACCCAAAGAATGGTTCATCCAAATACCTCAATTCCCTTCGATAGTTATCGTGCTTACAGACGGACAACTTTTGCGATGTCGTAGGTATCCCACTACTTACGTTTTAGGATCCCAAAAATAAGCTGCCTTTTCAGTAAAACTTTACTGAGCCTATTTTGTGTTGTTTATAACACATAATTAGTGATTCTAAATTAGTGAACCTTTATGGAAAATATTTGTTGGGTGTTTTGCGATTATTTTATATTTCTTTATCTTTTTTTACTGCACTTACGCCCTTGGGCAGTGCGTCATAAATTCATTCATTCATTCATTCATTCAATAGAAGTCAGAGAACAACATTAGAGTTTCAACAATTCTAGAATTGACCTGCAAAAATTCCGGTAAAACTTCAGAAAATTTCGGTAAAATTCCGAAGCTGCACTCCCCCCCCCCCCTTATCAGGAAGGTATCGGGACGCCCCTGGGTGCGACTCTAGGGAACCGTGGGCAAACATGCTTTTCTCAGTACATTTTTTAACAGCTACGTTACTACTTTGCCATTTCACGCACCACTATCCACAAGGACCGAAACTGCTTCAATAGATTTCACCATCGTTAGCGTTGTATTTGCTTTTTTCTCATTTTTTTTTATGATGAGTACAATCATTCAACTGGAGTATATTGGTGCTGTCGGTCCGGAGTGTGTCAAATGACCGAAGCGACATTTCTACCTTTACTACCCAGACCCGTCATTTGACAGACCTCTGATTTTCTAAGAAGGAGTGACCGAAACTGACTGAGACAAGTTTCGGACATTTCTGGGCCATAATCCTCGTGAAAAATAGCAAAATCATAATTTTATCACGAAGAAAACAATTTAGGTTTGAAAGGGTTAAGATGACGAAATGACACTTATTATCTTACAATACTTAGTCCTTCAGATCAAATAGGCTAGTTGTCAATGGAGGGGGATTTGCTATAGACTGAGGGGGAGTATCGGAGTTCCTCAGGTCTCCTTGTTGTTTCAAGGTTCACGTTTCTTCTTTTTCTTCTGAAACAAATAGCTTCGGTCGCTATTTCGAAAACTAAAATCCTGAATAGGCTACCCATGGTGAACGAATCCTTATTAGTGAAAACATTTTGTTTTAAACAGGTTAAAAAAGCCGGTGCCCGCCGGTGCCTGCCGGTGCCCGTCGGTGCCCGTCGGTGCCCGTCGGTGCCCGCTGGTGCCCGTCGGTGCCCGTCGGTGCCCGCCGGTGCCCGCCGGTGCCCGCCGGTGCCCGCCGGTGCCCGCCGGTGCCCGCCGGTGCCCGAGTTGGGGTGCACAGCCGGTGCCGGGGAGTGGGCAACCCCTCGGGTATATCTGAACTTCGTTTTCTCTAATGACTAGCCTGGCGAAGACTGGATCTGGCGATGACAAGACCCAGTTGTCTGGATCAAATATTAGATTTTTGAGATCCCATCGAAACCTTAGGTCTAGTTCTTTAACCCCCTAGCTACGATGCTAAGCCCAATTCCACGAATCTGGTCATTTAATCAGTGCCAGGAGGTTTGCATGTCTTACTACTCTTAGCCGGACAAGGTCTTTCGTAGAATGAAGTGACCCGAATCCTACGGCCGGAAATGAAACATCTGCCCGTGGCCGTGCGGAACTACAACCAAATCGATTATCTAAAGATCGAATTGTAGGCAGACTACTATGAATAACTTTCAGTGTCAAAAGTAGGCCTAAAGTTGGCCGCTAAGCTATGACTTCTACATGAGATCCAAAATCCTTCCATTAACATAAAAGGGAGAATTCTGTCTTTTTACTAGAACAGCTAAGAAAATGACTGTTCGATTTCGACACCGATATATCGGACCAAATATCGATATTCGAAAATGGCATTTTTGAAATTTGCATTTAATTTCGTAACAAAACTACCTCTTATATAATTATGAAGGATTGAATTAATGAAATTTATTTCCAATTTTTAAGACACAAGTTACAAACCCGGAGTATGGAAAAAGAAGACAAGAACACACGACATGTAACACATAGATTGTGATACTCTTATTTACACATGAGGCAACATAGCCGTATACAAAGCGTGTCTATTATCAAGCGAACGAATAAAATCTGCAATCCGCTCAGATACTGCAATAAATGGATATTTGCAATACCTATAAAATGTAGAACGAATGCATTTCTTATCTTTCGTAGTCAGTAGTGACCAGAATAACAACAGCGCTAGTATGTGCGACATCGCGTATGCGGAATATAGCCTGGCCAGTATGTAACGACGCTTAGAAGTAATGAGTATTCCGTATGCCTTTCTAACCTTTTCCGCAAAAAACAATACAGACAGAAACGCGTTGTTTTCATGTCCGACCCAATAGGCAGACCGAGGTAAACAATCGAAGGTGAAGGTTGAAGAATGTGAGCTCAGAAGCATATATCAATTGTCTCTGTATCAGACATTGAAGAAGACAACCTCGCTCATATTTGGATTGTGGGATATCCGAAGTGGGGGCAATGCGTTCAGGCGTAATTTGTTTTTTACAGCTTCCAAAGTTTTAACAAAAGACAGTGCAAATGGCTATTTAACGAACATTTTCGTTTTTAAATTTAACGAAAGGGGACGTATATTGGAGCGAAAAATCATCTCGAAATATCGATTATCGAGTACCTGAAGCGAAAATATCATAAATCCGAATATCGCTAAACACTAGATAGTACTCGATATGCGCAGGGCTTGAACAGTTCAGAGATACCCATAAACTAAAGTATTCCTAATAATTTAGAACAAAAAACCTGAAAAACCAAAAAAACCTACCTGAAGTTCTGTTGTCTTCATGAGCGACCACACCAGGAGAGACAAAGCCGAGGACAAGCAGGGGAATCCGACGTCGAAGAGAACAAGAGACCCGTACGCCGGCAAATCCTTTTCTATTGTATAGGGGTCATGTAGCAGATGTGCTAATCTCACAACAGCTAATGTAAGCACAAACAAGATTACACCAACGGATGCCGCCCGGGGCAGAAGCCCTGCGTCCAGGGACGCCGCGAGCTGGAAAAACGCTCCAACGGAATAGACCCCAAGTAGAGCGTATAGTGTGATAATTGTATACACATGCACCTGAAATGCAGCTTCTCTGCTGTCAATTATATCCTCATCTTTCTCTTGAAACACTTGAGGCGGTGGCGGCACTCCTTTTGAGCGATTTATTTGGTCGTAAAAAGGGTTTTCGATGGTTTTAATTCCCTCAGTCTCGCGATGAACCAGTTTCGGTACATTTATTCTCATCAGTGGCCGTTCCGTGATGGGAGGCGTCGTCGGTATTTCGCTAGAAATTACTGTTGTTTCAAATGTGCTTGTAATGGTCGTAGCACTTGTAGTAGTTGTTGAAGTACCCGCCTCGGTACTTGAAACACTTGTTTTTATTTCACTTTTGACAGGATTGCGAGTCGTTCGCTCGATGATAAAGGGGTCCTTGGGTTTGAACCCGGGGAAACCCCATTTATCGAGGTCGAGTCCGATGCGTGGTGTTACGAACTTGGGAACAAACGGGAGCAACAATGGCGCTTCTGTAGTTGTTGTCGTCGACCGTGCTTCTTCATATTTGGCAATATGCGGCGCGAACGCGACTTTGCTAAAAATAGCGCCGATGGATTTTTCGAGAGGATTCGGTCGCTCACCTCGCGATAACACTGCAAGGTCATGGAACGAAATACTTGGCGCAAGAGTTGGTGCCTCTTTCGCGCGTTTCGTATGACGATGTCGCACATTACCGATAAATGTGTTCCCATTCCCATAGCCATCTGACAAAGAGCCTCTGTCAGGATCAAGAACAGGTGTCGGCCACAACGAATCTCTATGATTTCGCCGCCGCGTCTCGTAACTTTTTGTCACCGCCAGAAGAAGGTGAATAAAAATGAGATGACTCGTCCAGATCATGGCGACTGATTAGCGGTTTGATTAATCCAAGCTGGGCGGTAATTGACAGGGACGCTTTCAGATCGATAGGTCACAATGAGCATTGCTGTTGCGGTGTCGCGCTGATGAATCTACTTTCCCTGAAAAAGAAACGAGTCTGAGTGCCGCGCGTCTATTAGCGCGATGTAGCTCTGTGCTGAGTAGGCAAGAATTGCCTGGACCCAAAAAGGGCGACGACAAGGATCAATTATCTCTTTGCAGGTTCTGGAAAGCAGAATCGTTTGCAAGAGAGCTTATGAAGCACATTTCTATCATAGAGAAAATGATATCTCTAGGAACAGACATCTGCCGACACTGTCAGCGAGAAAAACTGCACTATCCAGCGCACGGATTCCTAGGAAGGGGTTAGCAAGAGGGTTCACTCAGTTTCCATTTCACTGTAAATATTCTTGTCGTGCATCGTGCTCGTAAAAGCCTTTTCTAGCGACACGTAGAACAACATGAAAGCTTTCAGTCGGATCCCAAAGGTCAATATTTTATTGACTAAAAAAAAACTATCAGCTTTTACCAAATTTTCGGTTTTGGCCGGATACCGAGCTAACTACTAAACGAAACCTTACGAAGTCATAGGTATCCCGTCACTAATGTTTTGGGATCCCAACAAAGATGACATTCTCCAACAAAGGAGTAGGATGAAATACTGGCCAGGTTTATTTACTTCTTCTTCTTCTTAATTTACTTCTTCTTTACTGAGCACCGTCGTATTTCTGGAAAGGGGAAGAAATTTTGTTCTTCACTTATGAGCCAATTAGGTTTTTCAAGACTTGCACTGCTGAATCTTCCACGAGGACATAAGGGAATCAAGTAGGGGGAACTGGAATAACCTCTCGAGAAAAGATTAGCTGGTCCAGTGATACTTCATTCCCGTCGATGCTTATAACTCAGGGATGACCAGCTAACTTGACTGAAAACAATACTCAAGGGACCATCTACTTGGACGGGAGGGAGAGACCTATCATGGTAATAACCTCACGATAAGCAAACAAGATATATTACCCACAGTTCGAAACGAAGTAACTTTTTTGTTTTCTTCTGATTGTTAAATAGCCTTTGATGATTTGTATCCCGTATCCTGGATTTTTTTTTTTCGGGGGGCGGTTCTCCCGTGGGTCGGACCTAATCCAAACCAAACTCCCAAACAAGAACATAGATTAGATATATTAAGGGGGGGTTATTATGGGGGGATGGGGGACGCCTTCCCCAATGTTGTCGGACACTCAATAAAGGAAAAAATTAGGCGGCGCGAAGCTCCAATTTTTTTTTTAACGGTCGATTTTCTGAAAAACTGTCGACTTTCACGAGAGTAGTCTGTAAAATTAACTAGTCAGAAGGTTAAATACCTTGGTCCTCTCTCCCCCTAACATTTTGGCTTGTAACGACTCAAGTTAGGGAAAAGTTTATCTAGAAAACAAAATCAATTTCACCTGTTTTGAGTGGCAAACACATTAACAGTGCTAGAAGAACTCGAAGAGTCGGAAACATTCAAAGAATCCCTCTCCCACAGGGGTTGATTCATGTTTGGAGCCTAAAAAGGCAAAACTAGGCCTAGCTCTAACTTCCAAAATGTTTGGTAGAGCTCCTAAAACTTTTTCTGGTAGACGGAAGTTAACAAGATTCCAGTTTGTTTACTAAAGTTTTTAACTGACCTGTATTATATCAACTAGGAAGACTACCAAATTCAAGCGGGCATAAGATGATTTACAAATCCTAAGAGTCTGTTGATTTCAGAGCAAGGCAATCAACAAGCTGTCAGATGTTTACGTTCTTTATTCAAAGAATGGTAACGATAAACTAGATATAAATTCGGAAAAACGACTCCATGATCCGGGTCTAGATACCCCCATTTTCCAGACGTAACACATTACTTTAGAGGCTGACGGAACAGATAAATTCCTGGAGACCAACTTATGTCAAACCACGAGTCCAGCGTGGGAAGACCTTTTCCAAAACCTGCCTTTATTATTCTTAGTCCAGGTTCTTTTCTAGTGTGTGAGTTTCTTGAAGAGGTTAAAGTATATAAAAAACGATAATTTTTGGGTTTGGCTGGAAACGGCCCTGTTTGGTTGTTTAATTTCTTTCTGACTTTTACTGGATGTATGCCCTTCACCAGTACTTTATAAATTGTCAATTCATCCACATTTAGAGTCTGTTTAGTGTTACATGTCAAAAATGTATGTCAATGTATTTTTTTTTTTTTATGAGCTGCTTCTTCGGTACAGTGGAGTAATAAAATAAGACAGAAACTAGACCTACGGTGCCTGGGCAACGTGAAGTGTTGCAGCAACCTTTGTTCGGCTTCGCCGAATAAGTGTTGCTGCTTCGGTTTTGTTTCTTCGGTAACGGTTAAATGGTGGATTTGTAAACCCATCGAGTCTGGGGGTCGAGTCATGAAGAATATCTTTCTTCACATGGTTATCTCAGTGTTTAAGAAGAAAAAAAAAAGAATATCGGAAGTAGGGACCAAATTGACTTTGCTGCCAGTTGAACTTTATCCTTTTCAATCGTAGACATCGTGACTTGTGGAAACTTGGAACATTATCTTATATAACCTAGTTGGTATTATAAAGCTATCCATAGCTTAGTAATTCAAAATACCATAGATGTCACTCTAATAATTATTGCGATTTGCGAAACATATCGTTGTTTTAAATTATCATTTGTATCCGTTGCGCTAACACTTAATTCCAGGTTACAGTGAAAGACCATCACCATAGACCATTCTAGCATCTAGAAAATGACAATGCTTTAGCAACCGATTCTTGAACGACGACACGAACCAAACTTTTCTTATCATCAAAAACACCGGAAACAAAATAGGTACACTTACAAGGAAAAGTCGGAAGCCCCTCGTCGCCGAAGATGACTATGGAGTAATCGCCGATTGTTAGTTACAAGTCCCTGACTTGTCTCATAGTTGGGTTCCGCCTATTCTTTGTTTGAGTGTGTACCCTACCACTAAAGTTGTCAACCCCTCAAAGACTTAATTCTAAGTTACAGTGATAGACCATGGAGACTAATTTTCTTACCCTCAGATCTATAGAGATCAAATAAAATGTGCACCAATTTGTAATAATTTTTAGCCCCTTATGAACCCCTTCTAGCAACCGATTCCTACTTACAAGTCCATCTCCCCGTGATAGACATAGTACTAAATCGTTTTCACTTCAAATACACATGAAACAAATAATAGGATTAACAGGTACACCAACTAGCAAAATTTACTAGCCCCTCATCGCCGAAAATGATTATGGTCTAACAGTCAATTTATGGTTACAAGTAAAACACAACAACAGAAAATCCGAAGTAGTGACTAAACTGACTTTGCATCCAGTTGAAGAAAGAAATAATAGGATTAATAGGTACACCAACTACCAACTTTACTAACCCCTCATCGCCGAAGACGATTATGGTCTAACAGCCGATTGTTGCTTACAAGTACCCTATATGGCTCACGATTGGGATCGGACTATTTTTGGTTTCAGTGTGTACCTCACTACTGAAGTTGTCAACCCTCAAAACCTTCGAACTGTTGTATCTCATGAAGGAATTTGTGTACCAAAAAACAGATGACAGATACTTTGATCAGCTCATCAAGATCTATCGAATGCCGTTGAAAAAAAAATCTATCTGTATTAGTTCAAAAGTTGACTTTTTTGCCGTAGGCCAACTTTCTAATATCACCACTTAACAAGACCAAAGGTTTCGATGGGATCCCAAAAATTCAATATCTGATCCAGACAACAGGGTCTTGTCTTAGCCAGATCCAGTCTTCGCCAGACTCCTTGAACATTTTTACAATTAAAATTCAGAAACAGATTAAGGCAAAATAGCTAATCACCTGAGAAAAAGAAGTTCAGATTTGGATTCAGCATGTGTGTTTACCCCTATCGAATCTGTTTTGACCAAAACTTCCTGCCACTTCTGCTAATTTCCCGGTTCCGGCCGAACACCAGAACTACATGTCCGGCGAAAAAAGAAAGCTCAAACACGAAATCAGGGTATCTTCTTTCCCCAGTAATGAACATCTAATCAACTTCAAATAGAAATTTAGCTTATAACAAATTTTCCGATTCCAGCCGGATTCCGGTCGAACTATATGTCCGGGTAAAATATGATTGTCATACAGGACTCAGCATCTCTTCTTACCCCTATATCGCTTATCTAATCAACTAGAAATAAAAATTTGACTTCCAACAGTTTGCCGGTTTTGGCCGGATTCCGGACGAACTATACATGTCCGGGTAGAAACTTGTTTTCACATAAGTGTTCAGCATGTCTTCTTGCCCTAAATCGAGCATCTAATCAACTCCAAATAAAACTTTTAATTTTGACAAACTTTCCGGTTTGGGCAGGATTCCGGTCGAAATACTTGTCCGTCGAGAAAATAGTTTTCACCATCGTCTTCAGCATGTCTTCCTACCTCTATATCGAACATCTAATCAACTTCAAATAAAACTTTTACTTTCAACAAACTTTCCGGTTTGGGCCGGATTCCGGGCGAAATACTTGTCCGTCGAGAAAATAGTTTTCACCATCGTCTTCAGCATGTCTTCCTACCCCTAAATCGAACATCTAATCAATTTCAAATAAAACTTTTACTTTCAACAAACTTTCCGGTTTGGGCCGGATTCCGGGCGAAATACTTGTCCGTCGAGAAAATAATTTTCACCATCGTCTTCAGCATGTCTTCCTACCCCTAAATCGAATATCTAATCAACTTCAAATAAAACTTTTACTTTCAACAAACTTTCCGGTTTTGGCCGGATTCCGGGCGAACTACTTGTCCGATGACAAAATGGTTTTCACCATTGTGTTCAGCATGTCTTCTTACCCCATAATCGACTATCACATTAGCTGTTCCAAAACATTTTGTTTGTCCCTTAATTTGAATCCCCTCCCCCACCCCTAAATGTAGAGCTACAAAGCCCATCTACGAACTTGACTGGTCCGACGACCCAACGAACCCTCACACCAAGTTTCATCAAAATATCTCATTCCCTTCGAGAGTTATCGTGCTTACAGACGGACGGACGGACGGACGGACAGACGGACAACTTTTGCGATGTCATAGGTATCCCTCCACTTACGTTTTGGGATCCCAAAAAGGAGCAAAGGATAAGCTCTAGTTTCTTTAGCAGTGAGAGAACTTGTAAAGATTAAGAGGCCCATCTGACATCATTTCTCTTCCTCACTCCCAAGTGTAAGATATGGAATGATAAACTCAGCTGAAATCACGAACAGAAATGGGGAGGAACAATAGATGGCAGCACTTTCGGACCCGTGGGAAAATGACACTTTTTTTATTCTGTAAATTTTTCTATTTAATACTCAAAGAAGATATACTGGCTGTGGGCCAGGGAACTGCCGCACATATTTGACACTTAAAGGTTTTAGTCCATCTTAAGTTTAAAACTGGTGCCTTTCTGCTTGCCTGCTAGAACGGAGCTTTCCAATCTAAAGCAGAAACATGGTTTGATGAAACGAAAGCTTGTCTGCATAACTTCAGACAGTCCTCTCTGACATAGGCTATACAACTACGCTTCACTTCATCCGCAGGAGGCTCTGGCTCAATTACAAGCAAAAACCATCCTTTTTGGCCCCAGGCAAGAGTTCTACGGAGCTTTCCGAAATGTAATGTCATAGTCATCAATACGGCCTAAGGTCCACACTTTCTGTAAAAACCGCATACGTTGGACCCTTACTGTCTTCTAGTAACAAGACGAAATCGAGCGACAAGGAAAACAAAAAAAAAACAGGACAAAACCAAATTAAAGGCACGAATGAAAACAGTTAAAAACATAACAGAATCATTAAACATTTTTACATTCTTTAAAGGACACCTGAATGAAGAGTGCCAAGTATCATCCCTATCTGTATGGCTTCCGTTAACATTGCCTGCAGAAAACCCAATCCAAATACGAAATAGTGTATCCAAGCTATGATTTTTGCTCCATTTTGCATCTGTCCTTATTTCAGTACCGAACAATTTTAGAAATGAAAGAATGTCTCCAATCAACCCTTCTTCTGATATATTTTTTAACCAGTTAAGCCCAAACGTATACCTAGAACAAATTCCAATAAGGTCCGGCCAGCGCTGTACAAGATTTGAATGAATCGCGCTTTTTGGGATCCCAAAACGTAAGTGGAGGGATACCTATGACATCGCAAAAGTTGTCCGTCTGTCCGTCCGTCCGTCCGTCTGTCCGTCCGTCTGTAAGCACGATAACTCTCGAAGGGAATGAGATATTTTGATGAAACTTGGTGAGAAGGTTCGTTGGGTCGTCGGACCAGTCAAGTTCGTAGATGGGCTTTGTAGCTCTACATTTAGGGGTGGGGGAGGGGATTGAAATTAAGGGACAAACAAAATATTTTGAAACAGCTAATGTGATAGTCGATTATGGGGTAAGAAGACATGCTGAACACGCTGGTGAAAATCATTTTGTCATCGGACAAGTAGTTCGCCCGGAATCCGGCCAAAACCGGAAAGTTTGTTGAAAGTAAAAGTTTTATTTGAAGTTGATTAGATGTTCGATTTAGGGGTAGGAAGACATGCTGAAGACGATGGTGAAAATTATTTTCTCGACGGACAAGTATTTCGCCCGGAATCCGGCCCAAACCGGAAAGTTTGTTGAAAGTAAAAGTTTTATTTGAAATTGATTAGATGTTCGATTTAGGGGTAGGAAGACATGCTGAAGACGATGGTGAAAACTATTTTCTCGATGGACACGTATTTCGCCCGGAATCCGGCCCAAACCGGAAAGTTTGTTGAAAGTAAAAGTTTTATTTGAAGTTGATTAAATGTTCGATTTAGAGGTAGGGAGACATGCTGAAGACGATGGTGAAAACTATTTTATCGACGGACAAGTATTTCGACCGGAATCCGGCCCAAACCGGAAAGTTTGTCAAAATTAAAAGTTTAATTTGGAGTTGATTGGATGTTCGATTTAGGGCAAGAAGACATGCTGAACACTTATGTGAAAACAAGTTTCTACCCGGACATGTAGTTCGTCCGGAATCCGGCCAAAACCGGAAAACTGTTGGAAGTCAAAGTTTTATTTCTAGTTGATTAGATAAGCGATTTAGGGGTAAGAAGAGATGCTGAGTCCCTGTGTGACAATCGTATTTTACCCGGACATATAGTTCGACCGGAATCCGGCTGGAATCGGAAAATTTGTTATAAGCTAAATTTCTATTTGAAGTTGATTAGATGTTCATTAACCCTGATTTCGTCTTTGAGCTTTCTTTTTTCGCCGGACAAGTAGTTCTGGAGTTCGGCCGGAACCGGGAAATTGGCAGAAGTGGCAGGAAGTTTTCGTCAAAACAGATATGACTTATAGGGGTAAACACACATGCTGAATCCAAATCTGAACTTGGTTTTCTCAGGTGATTAGCTATTTGGCCTTAATCCGTTTCTGAATTTTAATTGTATAAACGTTCAAGGAGTCTGGCGAAGACTGGATCTGGCTAAGACAAGACCCAGTTGTCTGGATCAGATATTGAATTTTTGGGATCCCATCGAAACCTTTGGTCCTGTTGTCTTGGAGTTTGCATGTGCAAACCTCCACAAACGAACATCGTCACGCTCAGGAGATCAATGCTCTCAGTGGCCATGTCTGTAAATGCATTCTCCACGGTGTGTTCAGGTATGGTTTCGTTGTTCAGGTGTCCTTTAAATAGGCTACCGACGCTACGGTAGGCTTACAAAAGAAGACGTGAAGTCATGAAGTCAAAGAGTGAAGTCAATTTTTTTTAACTGTGTTTAAGAGAGCGGTAAATATTTAATTATTTTTATTCTATTTAGTGTTTTCATTGGTGCCTTTTACTTTGTTTTTAAATCACTCCACTGTCGGCTACCTAAGAAGCGGATCATAAATAAATAATCAATAGTTCAGAAGAAGGCACCATCAGCATAAACAACGAGCACAGGTCAAATTCCAAAGCCGGTTCACACACATGCCCAGGAAAAAAAACTCGCACCTTCAAAGCGGAAGCCCCTTTCGGCCCGTCGCCAATTCTCGATGAATCAGATGTCATTCCCTAGTCCTATTCTGAATTTCTCACACACTGAGAGATAAAATCTGGCCTGCTTTGCCTTTGGTGTCGGCGAATTTTGCTTTGTCTTGAAAGATGTAAATACGCATTTGGACAGCCGAAACCGTCTGAGGACAAAATAAACAGAGAGCAATCTCTTTAAGAAAATATATGCTAATGAAGTAAAAGCAAAGTTTGACAGCAGAACGGACAAAGCAAAACCGAGAAACTACAAACTTAACGTAAGTCACTGTCACTGTAGGTATACTTCTGAAACGGATTAAATAAATGTAGCCTACTTAAATTTTCTTATGTATTGTTTATTTATTTGTTATTTCGCGGTACACTTTGGTATACGGTTTCATCCTCCAAGTCTTTTTCAGATTATTTTGTTTGTGAAGTGTAAGAGTAGCCTACAACCTCGTAAACAGTTTTGCTGTGCTACTGATCTCCTCGATTATGTTTGTCAACAGAACTTATCTACTACGCTACTACTTACTTAAGATACACTGGGCAGAAAAATGCCGAAGCTAAGAAGGACCCAGCCAAGTTGGACAAGCCTGATTGAGTTCCAGAACTTAGCCCATTACAAGTATGAAAACAATAGTCGACTTCATTTTCTAAAGACTCATTCAGCGGAAATGCTATGATAAACTCAAAGCAACGCTTTAGCCTCTGCACATCAATATATCGTATAAACATTACCAAGCCTCAACCTTATGCTGTCAGAGAATAGGGGGGGGGGGCCGAATGCATACTTGAAGATAAGGGAACGGGACCTCGAGTTAATTACCCCTTACTTTTCAACGCTGTGCCTCATTCAATCATACTTTAAGGCGGGAAGACGTCACCGGTATCAGTTACACCTCCAACTCATCTTGCGCAAACCAACTGGAAGACAAACACGGGCGACAAAGGAGCACCGATGCTTCACCCGAAAACAAACACAATAGCTGACATTATCCGGCCACATGCGACGAATCCACCACTTGAGCTCTTGCCAACCCCCCTGAAATTCGTATTTAGCTTGGGATTTATTCAATGGGAGAGGGAGCGAAATCACACTCGAGGTTTTTAGCTTTTGATAAATTGCGTGTTGCTGGTCGGACAAAAACGTCCCATCCGTCACATGTCGCGTCCCGATCAAACAGCTGGAATGAATTGCCGTCTTTCATCGAACAAAAGACCAAAAATCGAGCCAGGAGCCCTTTCGGCTTTTACAAACCCTGACGTTGACTAACACTCCTTTAACGCGGTTAGAAGGCAAGAAATTAGGTCATGAAATACTTTTGCCATTGGGTATCCTAGCTAATTAGTACCGACAAAGCCGGCAACGAATTCGAGAAAACTGTCTTGTTAATTTCTTCTTTGACTTTTTAACTTGATTCTTTATCGTTTACAGGTCCTCGTCAGGCTGTCTAACTTCAGGGACAACGTTGGAGAAGGATCGAACCTACAATGGATTGCAATATGGGATTGCAGATTCATTCCTCCTCCAGCGTTGTCCCTGAAGTTCGAAAGCCTGACGAGAACCCTTGCCAAGAAGGGCCGAAATATCACTGACGCAGCAGTTTTATGCATTGTTTGAATATATGTTTCCCAGTGAGCTTGGGCTCAAGGAGTATTTGAATGAATGAATATGTTATTTCCCATCTTTACATAAAATGTTACCGATGGAGTATAAGAAAAGAAAAATAAAGAAAAGGGAACAACGAACAACACAAAGGATACAATTTTAGCTTGGCAATATATAATTCAAAAAGGAAAAAAAATAATACACTATTTCTTTAACTATTGCTTGATTGCTGGACAGAGGCTGTTTAGAGGGTCGTTAGGAGAATTTAGCATATTTGGACAAGGTGCTTCTAATAGTTCTAACATCAGATAAGTGGAAAAGTTTCCAGAATGGTGCTAGTGCAAGTGCAGACCGTAATGCAAGAGCATTATACAGCTGCACTGTAAAAAAAAATTTGCAGTATTTGCTACTCGGATTAATGTTATCTTTATTGAAATAAAATTAACCCTAATTCGGATTAATTTTATCCCAATAGAGATAAGACTAATCCCAGTAGCAAATACTGCATCCTTATTCGGAGAAACTTTGTACAGTGTGCGCGAGCACCATGTCTCTCCGATAGTTCCATACAGTCCCATTTATATCCCATAGTTTCTATTTGGCTCACGTCTAACATCTAGTTTATCGCCTGCTGTGGCTCAATTCACCCTTTCAAACATAAGCACCGCATGCGAAGCACTTCGTCTACGGAACACGCTATCATATCTGCTTCCTTTTGTTCATGGAGTTATAAGACATTCTCTCCTTTTATTTTCTGATCACTTTCTTCCCATTTCCCCGGTCTTCCATCTTTGTCCTATTTACCGTTCGAGTGCAACGTAGAGTAATTCCTTAGCACATTTCCTTTCCTCCAAGACGGGGCATCCATCAAAAAGGAGGTCAATAGAGCGTGATATGGGACCGCCTGCCTAACACAGCCACCTTTTTAGTCCGGTCCAGAGCTGAGAATCCGAATTAGGACTTCTCTCTCCAGTCCGATTTCAGTTCTATGACTTTTTTTTTTTTAAAGAACTAGGAGGTTAGAAATTTCGTAGTTGGTGATCTTTGGTTGTGTAATCTTGAGACTTTTAAGATTAGATAAGTGTTTTTGCTTTTTGATGTCATGTAGTTTTAGTTTAGTATACAGAGTGAAATACCTTGTTTGGTTTACTCACGAATAAATACTTACTTACTTACGTCTTCGATTCGACAAGACAGGTTCATTCTCCATAAATCCGCTCGTATCTATTATTTTTTAGAGTCGCATGGCAGGTTGTCGCAGATCACAGCTCCATAACTGGGGAGATAGTCCGTTGAAACGGAGTTCACTGTGAGTAACGATTCCCTGCATGCATTTCCAACCAGGTTTCTAAGCGACGGAAAAGTTTTAAACGTTTTAAATGGCCTGAAATAACGAACGTCAGTCGATTGCCGGGATATTTCAGTGGAATAAAAGTTCCAAGAGAGGTTGTTATGACTTGGGTCATCACAAACAAGTTAAACTTCTTGTTATTACCCTTTTATTTGTTAAAGAATCCTCCAGTCCAAGCTGACTGCGAATCGCATCTGATGGTGCAAAACGGATAAGTTCGCTGAAATTTATTAGAGCTATATTTCGGCCCTTCTTGGCAAGGGTCCTCTTCAGGCTCAAAGCCGCTCAAGTTGGAAAAAGAAACTTATGAAAAACAAACTAAAGATTCTAACTTAGCGTTAAATCTTTGACTTCGTCAATTCCTCTGTGAGATTTGCTTGGAGTTAAAACGGTTGCTGTGATTCCACTTTGGACACGGCTGCTGTTTTTGCTGCTGGATTGGGTCGTTGATCAAACAGATTTTTCTGTAGTTGGGTTTATATAGATCTAATAAATTGTTGTTTCACGAAAAGAAGAATTTAAAACGGACATAACAGATATATTCCCAAACCGTTTAACACAATGATGTATTCAAATATATATATACTCTTAGAACGTTTATTGCAAAGATATTGAAACATATGGTATATGTTATCAAATTTCTGACAGCGTAGATATTGTGTATTTGCCAATGTTCTAAATTACTTTCCTCCTTTCGTAATCATTCAGTAACCTAAGAAATCCCCTTTTAACCGTCGGTAGGACTGTTCGGGTAGGTTGCATGGAATTCGAGGTCTCGAGGTCTCAGTACTAAACGTCGGCTACTATTCCCCTACAAATAGGAGTCGAAACAAGATCTTTGAGTCGAGAATAGATGAAGACGCGCTCACTGCCCCACAGATAAAAAAAAATATCAGAAAGTACAAATCCAGTGCATGCAGACTGACTGAAAATCGTATCAGGTCTAAGAAATTGAATGGATCAAGTCGAAAACTAATGGTCAAACCTGAACTAGCCTCTAAAGCAGTAATCCGACTAAATCCCTTGCGAGGCTGAACTATTGCTTTGGCTAACACGGACGTTCGAGTTTTTCGTTTGCTGACAAGCATTAAAAGATAAATGAAACGAGAAAAAACTCTGTAACTATTCCTAAAACAAGCAGCTCAACTGCAAGAAATCTTGCTGGCTGATGATAACAACCTGAAAATCAAAAAAAAAATCAACAGTTCAGTAATACACTTCGAAGCTCCTCCAGCGTCAGACCGAAGTTTCACGTTAGTGACTTTTTCTCGAGTCCAAGTCCCAGGATCCTTAGAAATCCGAAGTTTACTTTACAAACACCCGATAGCGATCCTTTCCAAAAAGTTTATCCAAATCCGATACCTCGAAACTTAATACAAGTGGAAAACAAGAGTAACCCCCATCATTCGCTAACCTGATACTCCGAACTGGAGGAACCAAGTTTCTCGAAAAATAATAAAGGGGTCCCACGAGGATGATCTTGGAAGTTTATCAGAGCCACACTTTTAATGCGTGCTTTTACTGCTCAAGATTCGAACGGATGCAGAACTTTCCATATCAGTGAAGAACTAGGACGACGCTTCAGCAGAAGTCCCGGACGTAACTACGCTAACAAACCAGAAACCTGGTTACCTGGAGGTCTGCCGGACCCTGGCACTAGTACTAGTACTTGGCAATAGTACACAAGTACTACTTAGGTAGAAAATCAAAGTAGCCTACTTGACTTTTACTTAAGTACAACTTCCCTGAAGTACTCCATCCGTATTACTTGAGTAAAATAACTAGATACAGGAGTGCTGCGTGAAGCCGCCACCCTAAACTCCTATTTTTGGGAAATGACTTAGGAAAAAAGAGTAAAGGTTGAGATAAAATTCAGTGGAGTATCCTGAAAGGAAGCTTAGAACCTTCACTTTCTGCTGGTACCATAGTTTACTTGTAATTGTTCAAGGCTAAGCTAGAGAACACGAAAGAATGTAGGCACCCAAGTGATCATGAAGTCGCCCACTTTGCTAAAAAATAGTATTTTGCTACATGGTGAAGTTAGAGGCCAGCTCTTTGGTCAGAGAGGTTCTTTGACCTTTTGCAAATAACAAAATTTGCTGTTTTCTTGGAATTTTCATGATTTTTCTGGGGTGGCAGCTTCATGATCCAAGGTGGCAGGATCATGTACCATGGCCAATTGGGGGGTGGGCGGTGCCATAGCAAGGGCAGCTTCATGCAACACTCCTGTAGCCTACTTTAAGGCTTCAATAAACAATACATTTGCAAGTACTATCTCCAGTACATTCTGCTTAGATCACACCGATCTGCACACTGAAATGCTTCCTTGGCAGCATTTAGCCAACAGTTAAAAACGTTCAGGATAAAACTGATTAATCTCGGACCGTCTGTGAAGTACACTGCACTGAAGGAGGCTAAAGCACTTAAGAACGTGCAGTAGCCTCCTTCAAGTACTACTTGGGTACAAGTCACACAATTAGAACTAAACTACTACTGAAGTACATTTCTACTCATACTTAATTTAAAAATTTGGAAGTACTTGAAACTTAATAGTTATGTAAGAGAACTACTTCTAAGGCAAACGTAGAACCTGATAGGTAACCAGGAAAGATCGCCAGTAAGCGTAATTTAAGGTGGTATAAAAGGTTAATCTTCTTAAGCTGCCCTGGCTCCGAATGACAAACAAGAACAACGATTCTACAATCCGTAATACGTTTTCAACGATTTTGGAGGTAGAAAAGATTAAATAAACACTCGGATCGGTACACATTTCAATAATAATGATCGGATGAGTTGAAATTAAAAACGTGGTAACACATTAAAAGAGTCATTAGTTCCCACAAATCTCTTATACCCAATATTTCCAGTTCTATAAGGAGGTTCTCTACGGTTTCTACTGTTACTTATCTGTTGTTTGGGCATATAATAATAATAATAATGCGTGTTTATTGAGCAAAAATGCCATACGAGATTTAATACACGTTACACTTAACAAATAAACTAGTATACGTCTAGAAATGCTATGCTACGTAAACTAAGCTAAACTTTCATTCCTGAGACTAAATCCTTTAGTCACATATTTACAAACATCTACCATACATGTGGGGTTCGTACGAGGGTTCGTAGATTTCAGGATACGGGGAAGCGATGCCAACCCACCCCTAGCAAATGTTACTCTCAAATGCGAATGTCATGTTAAACTTACTAGTGCTTTTTATGTTCTCCTTTTACTACATCTTTTTCATTTTCCGGTCACGACGGGTAAACAAAACTATATGGAAAATTTACAGTCACTGAAGTCGGAGCTATTTCTAATCGCCTTGAAGACGGTTGAATTCACTCCGCAGGGGACGTTTCCACAAAGTATGAGAACGCATATTGTGTAGGAAGAACGTTTCCGTGGATTGAGTTTTGGTTAATCTGCTTTCCCATGGTAATAAAAGCAATAACGGGGTTAGAAGGATTCTTTCCGAATAAATAAGTGATCAATCGTCGCTCAGCCCCACACGACTCAATCAAGGAAAAAAATCATTCATTTTATCTCTAGGTATGATCTGGTTACCATACCAACACACGAATGCAGCTAAGCGCAACCGGCTTATACAATATTTATAGGAGTATAATGGATTAACGACGAATTACGAATTCCAGGGGAAATAAGAAGATTGAATCACCGTGAGAGAAACTTGTTTCCGAACGAGGTGGTCATGACTTTTCGGTTGCCTTCTAAGAAAACATGATCTGAAAACGGAGGTGCAATCCGAGAATGTGAAAGCTAGGCTATAAACCGAGGTAGTAACGCTCATCTTTAACGCACCAGAACTATGTCGGTTTATATTATCCAAACGTATACTTCTCTTTTTACTCAAACAAAAATAAATAGAACCGGAAGTTCAACAGTGAAGTTTCCGAACGAACGATATTGCTGCAAGTCCCGCGATATTCTTTTTGGGTGTTGTCTTTGCTTAAAAATCAACCGTTATTCTTTTTTTGTGTTACTTTAGCTGACTTGACAAACGAAAACGGGGAATGCGGACGAAATGAAATGGTATTTGCTAACGCAGCGAGGAAGAAAATTCGAAAATGCCATGACAGTCATGAACTATAATGTTGCCCATTTGACGACGAGTCAACCGACGACAATACTAAATCATCCACGTTGCAACCGATTTGAATGAAGAGATGTTTTTTATGTTTTTATTCGTGTGAAGAGGAGTGTAAAACCCGGTTATTTTTATTCAGAATACATTGCATCTGAACTTAGGCTAGTCATAAAATTCTAACAAGAAGAGCAAGTACAAAATTGTATGCAGGCTTTAGGTTACAACAATTGTTAATCATACTGATCAACTGAGGCATGACTGTCCGGAAAGCTGACATTTTCGGATAAGTAGGCTACTTATTTTTCAGAAGTTCTATTAGCCTAGTTAACTTAAAATCAATGATATTTGACATTTCATTTTGATTACCTCCCTTCTATTTCTCTCGAGGTGTCTACTACTGTTCTGCCAAACTCCAGTGCGAAGGGGGTGGTCTCTCGGGGTGCTTTAAGGGAACAGTTCGTCTACCAGTTATTTAATCTCAACCGTGCTCAACCCGGAAGTTATACAGCAAGAACAGCATAAGATTGTGGATATCAACAGCTGAGAAATGGGAGGACGATGTGCATGGGCTTATGACTAGAAGGCAATATATTCTTTGGACCTGCAGACCTATAAGAGCGCTTCCTTCTTATGCAACTTCAGATCCGTCAGAAACAACTATCACCACAATAATTTGCTTCCTAATAACGGCAAAATCAAGACCCACCTAGCAGAATTGCCCATTGGCTGTTTCGATCAGGTTTAGAACTCAGACTGATGCACAAGCGAATAGTAAATTTTATCTCGTGTGTAAGTATTTTTTTTTCTAACTATCATTTCACTAGTTTGAGACATTAGAGTTGTCCTAATGCCCAGCCACACATTGCCAATATTATATTCATATCTAGTTAGTGACACAGTTGGGTTGGGTTAGAGGTATGCTTATTTGAACAGTTACTTAAATGTGACACAGTGCAGCTTTGGGCTAAATGATAGAATGAAGATCCAACATACCTATTCAGGTGTTTTCAAAGGCCCTTAATTACCTATTTTGGCTAAATGGTAGTTAACTTATCCATAGCAAGTTCATGAAAATGATTATGCCAGTACATTAGATGACCTCTACGCGTCCGGCTAACGAGCAGATTTTCAACTGAGCTGGGATAACATAATACCTGCATAATATTAAAGGATGATGATTCCGTTTTGGAACTTTCAACTGTTTTCTTAGAAAACGGTAACATTCAAAGGCTCATAACATACATGTTGTACTGGTTCTGTAAGCTTTTACAAAGACAGAGGATGTACAGTAAAGGTATGCTTATTTGAACGTTTGTTGACTTCGGGCTTTGCCACTTTCATTCACTTTCTGTGACCAAAGTCAACTACAACTATGAGTTAGCCTAAGTAGGTAACGGCCTCTAAAAACACTCGAATGGGTATTTGGGATCTTGATTCTACCATTTAGCCAAAAAGGGCAGTGATCAACTGTTCAAATAAACATACAGTAGAGATAAACATGACATTAGACTTTGCCATTTCATGTACTTGCTGTGTGTAAAGCTAACTACCAGTTAGGCAAAGTAGGTAATTAAGGGCATCTGAAAACACCTGAATAGCTAATTTGGATCTTCACTCTACAATTTAGCCCAAAACTACACTGTTCACAGTTAAACATACCTCTACTATACAAGAAAGGGCCTATTCAATGTGTTGAAGCTTCTGACAGTATAAACAAGAAACCTGATAAAAATTCACTACAATTAATACTCAAAGCTTCTCAACTAATTAGCTAAAAGTCAATACTCACATCTGTTCATGAGAGCAACCAAATTTGAATATCCACAGTTGAAAAACTATAAAGAACGACTTCACTTCCGTTCAGCAAGAGCGCCAAATTTCAACTGTTCAGGACTTTAGCATCGGCTCAAAGAGTAGGAGCGGAGCTCAGTGTTTCCACTTCTGTTTTTGGAAAATCCCAAATTCAAGTAGAAAAATCCCTAAAAATCCCTTTTTCTTCAAAGAATAATCCCTTAATAAACCCCTCTGCTCCGTCTGCAATATCCGATAATTACGACCGCCTGTGTTTGTGTCAGGAGGGGGGGGGGGACGAACTGCAAATATGTGTCTGTATAGTTCTCGTTAAGGCTACCGGCTATAAACAATAGACTTAAAATTCAACAAATTTCAAGAAATATGAACACCAAAATCAAGCATGCCCTCATTTCAGCATTCGCTGGTTAAAACCCAACTTCAGTTAGCTTTTGACGAGTGCATGCAAGAGAATCTAAAACTGAGCGCCGCAGGCGAAAATTTTCAAATCCACCTTTTTTCTGAAAAATTTCACAGTGTGAAATTCACGATTTGTCATTCTGGCAAGATCCAAACATACAACTGTCATTTTAATAATCTCTGAACATACGATTGTCTCGTAACGCAGCCTACGACAAGAATATCTCTTCGTATAACTAAATTACTAGAACCGGGTGGTTTACGGTCGAAATTCACTGTTCGTAATTTATGTAACTCGGGCAAGCTCAAAATATCGAGAGTAAGAAAATACAGAAGAAAACTTCGACATGTTTGCCAAATATCTAGGCCAAAACAAAAATAGTAGAATGAGGAGACAAGCGAACAAAACATCCTACATAAGTGCCCCTACAGTTATTGTGAAGTTTACGGATTTTTAACTTGAGACTAAAAAAATCAAAAAATCTTTATTCTTATATTAAAAATTCCAAAATATCTCAATTATCCCTGAAAAATCCCTTATCCCTCTTTAGAAAAAAAAATCCCGAGGAAGGCCTGGAAATCCCTCAAAAAGGGATAAATCCCTCGAAGTGGAAACACTGGCGGAGCTGTCTTGAGCGCGGAGTATTCGGTGTTGTGCCGCCGGCCTTTGGGTACGGGCTTTGCTGCAACCTGATGGCTGCTGTATTAAGCGACGGCTGAGGAGATTATTAAACCCACCCGTCAGTCGGATCGTGTCGGCAGGGTATGATTACGGGCTTTCGGGCCGGACAAGGGATAATTTGGAATTACTTGGAACTAGTACGATTTTGTGAATCATAAAATATAATCAGACCCGCCAAGGTTGTTTCCATCATAGCGTGGGGTAGGTGATAATGATGACGGGCCATTGTTACTTTGTGGTAAGAGCATGAAAGACTATGTCGCCAGTTGTCAACAAGAGATGACATAAACATGACAGTAGGCTGTGCAACGAATTAAGGGTCCTTTCGTGTACTTTCTGGTACTTTCATTTTGGGCACAAAGTAAAAATCCAGCGCAAGCCTCAGTTTGTGGCTATTTTTAGGTCCCCAAAACATTAGTGACAACTTCATAAAGCATGTCAGTATGTTAGCACGATAACTGTAGAAGGGCTCGAAATCTTTCGTTCAAACTTGGTGTGATACTTCTTTGGGTTGAAACAGAAGTCAAGTCCATTGACTGTGGCCCTATATTTAAAGGTGATAAAAAATTTGTTTAAAGCTAACAAAACAGTCCATTTCGAGGTTAGGGAGACATGCTGAATCAATATCGGAACTTCATTTTCTTGCCGGACAAGTAGTTCACCCAGAGTCCGGCCGAAAATTTGGTAAAAGTAAATATTTCTTCAGAAGTTGATTAGATGTTCGGTATAGAGGGAAGAGGACATGATGAACCTTTTTTGATTTCTTGCCAGAAATTAGTTAGCCCGGAACCCGGCCAAAAAACGGGAATTTGGTAAAAGTGAAAGTTTGATTTAAGTTGATTTAAAATTTGCCATAGGGGTAAAAAGACATCTGGAGGGAACAACGTTAGAAGAGAGGGATTTGGTAAGAACTGTGAGACTAAAATTCTTGGTGACTTTCTTCGGTTCGGGAGGCTTATAAAGCAGGTTATCCAGCGCCGGGAGTCGTAAAGGCTTCTTGGTGTTTATATCGAGCTTGTGAGTGTTCTGTATTATCATAGTCTTGTTTTTCCTGCCATGGCCCCTCTTAATTTATGGGAATAAACTAATTTATTCACTCACTCATTTGGATTCTTTTTTCTTCTTGCTGGACGAGCAGTTCGCCCGGAACCCGGCAAAAACGGGAAATATGGTAAGAGTGACGATATTTTTGGGAACAGAATATTCGATCCCGGGAATTCGATACAAATGGAAAAATACTTGCAGAGACTTTATCTAAGACTTTATTTTCTTGTCAGACAGGGTCGTCTGGAATCCGGCCAGAACCAGAAATTGGTAAAAGCAAAAGTTTTTTCTAAAGTTGATTAGGGGTTTGATATAGCGGTAAAGAGACATTTGGTCGGGAAACGTTGGAAGGGAAGGATTTGGGGGAAATTATGCGTTGACAGAAAATTGTCTGACCTTCTTCGCTTTGGGGTTTCTCAAGTAGGCTAAGGAGAACCGTCAGCGTTTCGAGGGTTAAGGGTCTCTCTGGTGTTTATATCGAATTTTTTTTAACTGTTGTATTTTACGACATTTTTTTTTTTTTCATAGCCCTTCGGGCATTTGGTCAAAAAGTTCATTCATTAACTCGTTCATGTTGAATCCGTTTTTAACTTTTCTTCTTGACGGACAAGTAGTTTGGCCGGAATCCGATTGAAACTGGAATTTTGATTTAAGTAAAAAACAATTTCTAAAGTAGATTAGAAATCCGAAAAGGTGTAATCGTACATGTCGAGTCCGTATTGGAACTTTATTTTCTCATCGGACAGGTAATTTCCAGGAAATTCCGTAAATTATGGCTGAAGAACTGAAGTAGGCTAAATATTTTCTTTGGGATCCCATAGGAACCTTTTGGTTTTCAATTATCCGTTAACAAAAGAAAAGTTTTGGCACAATAGATGATCACAAACTGAAAACTAGGGCTTAACTTCGTTAAATAGGCTCCTGCTTCCAGTTCAGTTCGGTTTACTTCCAGGGTTGGTCACCAAAAGTAACTTCGTACACCCTGGAAAGTAACCCAAAAAAATCTCAAAGTAACCCAATGTAACCAAATATAACCCAAAGTAACCAAATGCAATGTAACCAAAGTAACCCAATGTAACCAAAAGTAACCCTGGGTAACCCAAAGTATCCTGAAGTAACTCGTTCTTGGTGACCAATCCTCGGTTTACTTCAGTTCATTTAGAACAAAAATTGTATCGTATTTGTTGCGTTTTATTTAATTATTTTATTTTATTTACATACTCCGCTTTTCAAATGGCGGGTCAGAAATGAAAAAAAAAAATATAGTACAAAATATGTTACAGAGCAGTATTGAACAATATAGAAACAACACAAAAATAAAACGTGTGCAAGCGGGTCGCAAGGGGGAGATCAGCTCGTCTCCCCCAAAAATCCCTTGGGCCACAAACATTCATGGCACGGTGATAAATATGTCTTACAGCTCTATGATATTAATGAATAAATAAATAAATGAAACGTAGCAATGTGCTACAATTCTATCTGGCAATTTAAGCAAAGGATCACTGTCCGTATTTTTTTTATATAGCCTGTGGAAAGTATCAAAATAGCATTAACACTACAAACATAATTTAACACAGAAAGCTTGGTAAACGAAAGGATAAAATTCAGCGAAAAGTGAGACTGGCCCGGATATGCCCTTCTGAAAGGAACGGCCAATTATTTCCAAAGACAAAATAGCATGAAGGTAATGTTTTTTTTTTTCCTGAACACAAAAGAAGGGACAATAAATCATTCAGGCATTCACATATCATTCCTCAGAGCTGGAAAAAAATCATGACACACACGTAACAATGAAAGATTTATACGATTCCGTGATAAAAAAAAAAGACATTAAGTCCCGGAAGGGACCGGGATCTAGGACATGCTGCTACTGTGTTGACTATTTCTTCGTGGCCTGCGAAGTATTGACGAATCTTACCGATGGTTTGTAACTGTTCCACATTTAAAACATAGTATAGTCTTGTAACTGTTCCAATTGTGGAATGGTTTATCTGATCGAGCAAAATCGGCCGTGGGTAAAATTTTGTATTCAGGATCCATACCAAACACTAACACTAAAAAGGTTTTTGAAAATAATAGGTCTTTGCCAGTGGCTGAGTGTGCTTGACGATTTTGTGGTGAGGTAGAAGAGAGTTTATGCCATCTGCTGACAGATTGTCCGGGGGTGAAGGAAATTAGAGATAGTTTTTTTGGTGGGGTGCCCATACTATTTCCTGGTATTATGAAGTCGACGAATCGTCAGGTAATTCAGTCGGTATGTAAATATTTTAAGTGTATACTGGAAGTTTAGATCGAAGGTAATTTGGCGAATACTAGAAGGGTAAAAAGAAGTAATCTTATTGTATGTAATTTTGAAGGTCAATTTTGTTAGTTAAGTGAGATAATGAATACTGTTGTATAGCCCTTTGTCGGCTTTAATAAATTATTATTATTATTATAAGAACACACATCAGAGGTTGAATTTTGTATGTTTAGGGTGGGGAGGGGGTCGCACTCCTTAAATGCCCATTATAAACGACCCTAGCCGTATTAATTTATGACAAAGAGTAGGAAAACTGTTCTAACCAGACATGAAGAAAGTCAATCCTTTTTGAAGTAGGTATAACAGTTTTACTATTTTCTATGCCCAATATAAGACTGAATTTGATTATTCGATTTCCCGCTATTTCCACTGAATTTGGGAGTGCAATAACCTTAGCTCATTAAACCAATGAGCGGTGGGGGGGGGACAACCGGAAGATCTTCGTCGGTATAATACTTGTTTTCATGAAAGTTTTGCTGAACTCAACTTTTCCGAAAAACATCTTTCAAGTTATGTTCCCTTTCGAAGTCGGGCTGAAACTAGCCTCGTAACTTGGCCAAACTAGCTTGTTCTCGTTTTGAAAACTAACCTAACCTCTGTTTGCAATCCAATTAAAACTAAAACCGCTAGAATGGATCTAGCTGCGGAAGAAAGTGACTGCCCTAAAACGAAGAGAGATATTATTTATTTATTTATTTTATTCAATAAAGGAGTAAGCCATACGGCTTGTCTCCTATCGATTCATGTCGATACTGAAATTCCATAAGAGATCAAGTCCCAAAAATGCGGAGTATATTTGGGATCACCTTTTCTAGGCGCGTCGTTTGCTCGTCTCCGTTCTCTCACAACGCCTCAAATCATACTAATCCATAACGGGGCAACGGCACAAAAACAACCTGAAAAGTAGCTTGTTCAAAATTGCCCCCTTATGGACTCCAGTATCGACTTGCTACTGCCCAAAGTTCCGCCATAATAAAGAAAGCCACCTCATTTGCAGCTTTTTTCGCAGTTCGGTTCACTAAATGTAAAAAAAGAAAAAAGAAATAACAACCCATAAAAAGATCCATGGCCCGTTTTGTGATATGACTTTTATTTAGATTAAGAGCCCAGGGGCCCTAGCCAGGCCCGTATCCAGGAATTAATTTCGGGGGGGGGGGGGGGGGGGTTGCCTGCTGGTCGGACAAAAAAGTACAAAAAACACATAGATCAGAGGGAAAAGCCTATAAAAATGATTACTTTTGTATGTTTCGGGGGGGGGGTCAAACCCCTATCCCCCTCTGGATACGGCCTTGGCCCTAGCAAACAAGCAAAGGTAAATAAATATATGGGGATGAGCACCGAAGAAGTACCCAAATATAGCCTCTCCAAGCATTAAAACAAAATAAGACCGAATGAATATTGTTTTTCTTACTACTTTGTCCTCAATCTCCCACTTCTCCGGCGCACAGGTCCAGATCCAGGATCTCCCACTATCGCTACATTTTAGAAGATAAAAAAGCACCAGTTTAGCATCCCAGTGGTTTTAGTTTACCCTCCCTTAAAGTACCCGTCCCGTCGTGCCTACAATGACAATGCAACCTACTTCCAGCTGCATTCGTTAATTCCTAAAGCACAACTCGTACTAGAAATTATCTTTTCACTATTAAATGGACCAGTCAAAACTTTCTCGAAAATACCGTTACTTTCCATCTGGATTTAGCGATTTTCTTGTTAGCGCTTGACGACTCTCTACAGCCTTCCTGCCGTCCGAGGCGGCGGCTGGGCGCAAAATATTTGAAAACTGAACGCGCTGTGGATAAAAAGTACGAAAGCTAAGCAAATAAAATTAGTCAAAAACAGAAGATTCTCATATCCTTGCGTGTGAAAGAGTTGTCAGCGGACCTTGAAGACTCTGGCAAACTTTGCGTTGTGTAACGGGCAAAATTCGGCACGGCTGAAAGGGCCCTAAACATTCGTCGACACAAAACGAAACAATGCAGAAAGATGACGATTTCAAAAGCTTTTAGTTCCATAAGGGAGCTAGGTATATTATAAAAGACAGAATAAGCAAGAGGGGCCCTTTAAGCCCGTTTTTTTTTTTGTAATTTTAAACCTGCTAACGAACCTTACTAATTGTTGCACTTGCCTCGAGTCAACTTGACTCGAGTCACTGCTTTCCAGGTGCATTATGCTCCCGACAAGTGATCGCGTATCTTGCTATGCAAGAAGTCAATGGGCCTGGGAAAAGGCTTAAAACAGCCAAAGCCATGAAAAATGTGTCATAAGCACAGCTTAGTTTTACAGTTTTCAGATAGTTTCGAATATCGGAACATGAACAGTAATAGCACGAGGTGTGCTTTAAAGTCCTCCCTATAAACAAATAAAACAAATTAGCCTTTCCCGAACGTATCACGTTTTCCACTTTTTTCACTTTCCTTGACAATGCTTACAATGTGAACAGGGTCGCCAAGAGCTCGACTCGTGAAAGTGTCGCAACTGATGACAAAAAGGTGCTTTTTGACACCTCGCATTTTGTGTGTGCATCCCGCTGCACAGCGCGCCAAATGTGAATAATTGGTAATAAATGAATTCGTAACAACATTTTTCAGAACATATCTTAATCGTCACACGGAAATGAGCTTTTAAGGCTTCAAACTGTTTTTATGTACAAAATCAAAGTAAAGTACATGTTTTGACAGTGTTTGGGGGCGGAAATCGGTCACTTTTGTAAAGTAGATGAAAAAGTGCTTTTCTGACCTAAAAGTGTCATTCGTAAAAAATAAGGTGTCACTTTCAGAAAAAAGGTGTCACGGTGTCACCCAGAGACAAAAAGTGCCAAAAAGCACCAAAAGTGTCACACCTGGCAACACTGAAAACAAATCAGCTTTGCCCCAACAATGCCTCAAGTCATTTCCCCATCCTGGGTGGAAGAAGCAACCAGGAGGCCGAAGAAAGACATGGATCCTGCGGTCAAAACCGACCTCAAATCCCTTGGAGGCCTCCGCAATTCCGGGAGACGACGGGAGGTATGATGGCTATCCCTCATCGAAGCAGCCACGCAAAACCACGAGAAGTGGAGGGTGGTGTGTCATGGCTTGTTGGATGCCATGAAGATCCATGGAGCTTGACAGCGAACCAATTTTCACTTTACCCATGTCTTAGTTAAACATACGCACTATACAAAGGGTTTTGTCCCCTCGTTCGTCAGGCTTTGTAATTGGAACGTGAACCTGGAGATAATCGTAATATGTCTTTGAGTTGTTTAGTTAAGCGTTTTCATCTCTTATTTAAATGATATAAAGAAAATAAAGAAGAATGAAAGTTAAGTGATTTATAATTTTGACTCCACTGTTCTAATTATTGACTGCTATTGTTATTGTTAACGTTTATTTTGTAATAGTTACCACTGACGAAAAAGCAAATTATGATGATGATATTTGACGTTGCAAAATGGATGTCAGCTACATTTTATTAGAGCTATATTTCGGCCCTTCTTGGCAAGGGCCCTTCTCAGGCTCAAGTTGGATAATTAACTCCAGCTAGATTTGATTGTAGTTAATTTCCACCTGAATATCTTTTGTTAGCGCTTGTCAATTAAATCCAGCCTTCCTGCTTTCCGACGCGGCGGCTGGGCGCAAAAGATTTGAAAATTGAATGTGCAAGTTGGAAAACTAAGCAAATAAAAGAAGTAATAAACAGAAGATTATCACATCCTTTTTTGTGAAACAGTTGTCAGCGGACAATGAAGATTCCGGCAAACTTTTCGTTGGGTGACGAGAAAACTCGGTCCAAAAAGCGCTAAAAATTCTTGATTACGAAACGAAACAATGGAGAAAGGTGGGGATTTTAAAAGCTTATAATCTCATATGGGAGCTAAGTATATTATAGAAGGCAGAATGAGCAAGAGGGGCCCTTTAAAGCAATTCAATTTAGGACGTTCACGTTATCGATATGCTCTCAACGTTCTCTGGGGACTCCTTGGGGAGTCGAAGGGAACAACGAGAAAAAAGGGAGTCACTTTATGGGAAGTCCCAATACGGATAACAACGAGAAGACAGGGAATCACTCAGCATTGATTTGGTTAGATTTTTTTTTTTAGTCAGGTGATGTAATTAGTCCGTAAAGTTTACGACCCACTCTAGTTTCACTTTGTTTAATTTGTTTTTCCTTTAATTAATTATACATTTATATTATTTAGAAAAAATCTCACTAAAACGGACGTATTTTTTTCCAAAATCAACTAAACTCAATATTGATCTCACAAATCCTTTTGAACCATCCTTAATACCTATTTTTCACAAACCGACAACCCCCGAAACAACTAAATAGACTCGCGACACAATCTGGACGTTGATGATGGCGATGATAGTAGGAGCATTCCGCGTCCGCGGTGACTCGCCGTGGGAGTGAGTCCTTGGAACAAAAAAAAAACCCAGGGACTTCTCGTGAGAGTCTCCTTATGTGGGAGTTGCGCTTTAGGAATTCTCAGTAATGAAATAATTCACTGCTTTCTCGAGCCTGGTAGAAAGTCTGGAATATATATTTCCTACGTCCAACTTGCGTCTTGACAGAGCGGGTGGCTCCAGTCCAATCTAAGTAAAGTTCCTAGGGCAGCGACGGGAAAAAGGACAAGCCAAGCAAACTGACTCCCAATTTGGGAAGGAACACTTATTTCTAGATCAAATTAAGCAATTTACAGAAGACTGAAACTGATTAACAATTCTCCGCAAAAATATTCGACAACCGGCTCTATTGGAACGACTACAGCTGTCTCGTGAATCACAATGCGAACAGGAGCCTTCAGGCAGTCGTTTATAGTTCCAGGCACGTTCCGGGTCTGTTGCTAGAGGGAGGAAATAACTCGCATTCGTTAGGATCATGATTGCATCTTCCAAGAAGGTTCATTAATGTCTGAAAACGACGAGTGCATTAGAAAGGCTTTAGGCTTAATTTGTTGATGATTAAAAATAAAAAATATCCAGATGGGGACTCCCAGGAGATGCGCTCTTCAGAAGATGGTGCATGGCCAAGAGTAACAGCCGACACTGTCCGTTATGGGAAACGCTCGTCATTTCTCCTATCGAAACGCGAAACACAGCAAAACTGTGGATTCTGAGCAAATAGAACTGCATGGATTTCTCGGTTAGTTTCTCTATACATAAGAAAGTTTGTCTAGATTTTGGTAGGTTGATCATTTGACAACGGAAAGGAGCCGACAGTATTATTACTATTATTGATATATTTCCCATCATAATGCACAACTGTACATAACGATGCAGTAAGTAAATTAAAAAAAAGGAAGAAAGAAGAGAAAATATGAATGACAAAGGTTGAGATTGTGTTAAAGCGCTTGCGCCATTTCAAAAGGGAAGTTATGGGAACGCTAATAGGGACGCGGAGACAGCAGTAAAGTAGAGTGCCAAAGAAAAAGTGAAAAAAATACCTTTGTATAGTTGAAATACTAAGTGTATTTAAATACAATATACAAAGTAATCTGGCTTTAGACAGGCTTGAAATCTTGCTGAAACTGAGTTAGTTATTGCTCTATTTTTCCCCAATTGCGTTTTTTTTTTAGTGTCAAAGTTCTTTCAAATTTGGCCTATGTTTCCTCCGTGTAAACTTAAATATTTCTTATAAAAATAAGACCAACTTGCAAGTTGTGAATAAGCAAACTTGCTAGGCTGCCAGTTAATGGGGCGTCCGTCTTTGATTTTCTGTCGTTTGCGATTTTAAAGGAGGAAAATAACATCTTCGATTAAAGTTCAAATCGCGCGGTCTAACTGTGAATTCCATCGTGGCGGGTGGGACGTCATCCATATTCGCACTTCACTCCGAGCAATTATTGCGAAAAACAAAACTCCGTCAACATAGTCAAAATAATACACTATCTGAGAAAGTAGGATGGCTTTTCAACTACTTTAAGGAGATATTAAAGTGTAACTGAAAGGGCTGGGAAAGGACTATCTAATACAAAGCAAGAGAAAAGGCTTTCGCCTCTAACCATCAAATCATTAACTTAAAGAGGCTTGAAGACCCGCTGAAAAGGCGTTCCATCATTGTCCCGCTATTCACGAATAATCGATTTTCAAATAGTGGAATATCCGTGGGATTTGTGGTACCTCTGTGCGGCTTTATTTTTGTTGTATGCGTTACGACTCTTACAAGAAAGTTTTATGATTTTTTTTTGTCCAGGCACTAAGCAATCTTCACCAATCTCAACACTGCCCACTGAAAAGCCGCGTTTGTGTTGAGATTAAAATTTCTCGCGTCATAGTAGAATTTGCGCTGTGGGGACGGCCGCAGATATTCTGAAGTCTGAACGTCATAACTAGAGCAGATAGGGAAAAAAGCCTTTCCAAAATCTAAATAATTCAGTGTATTCAGTTAAATGACACAAAAGTAAGTTGGTTTTTCAGTTAAACTTTAAGGGCGAAGGGCGACTGATCAATGCATTTACTGTTGCCTTGCTAGAGAGTAGATAACCCCACAGCGAGCCCCTTCATGGAAAAGATTTGTGGAAGGATTAAGAATATTAAACTTCCTGTTTAGAGGAAAAGTATACTCTCGAGAGCGATGAAGGATCGGAGGTGGTGGAGCGAATCGGCATTTCCCGGTGGGCCAAAAGGAAACGTCTTCATCTGGGAGATAAGTAGCACATCAGCATCCAACGTGAAATTAGAGACTGTCCCAGATGAACGTCTGGGAACAAACAAAATACATGGATCCTCGAGGCCGTTAGAAGACAAAATTGGAAGGAAAAGGTAGTCTGGTCAGGATATGATAAGAAAACAATGTTTGTGGTTGGACCAGTGAGAATAATTCATCATAAGTTCTAAATAAAACGGACTTAAATACGGTCTTCTACGCTTATACTTCCGGCAAACATGTTCCCGAGAGCAATGGAAAAAGGATTTTTCGTTTGACTATGTGTGATGATGGTGAACTTTTATTTACGCACCAGACAAGAAAAGTGAAATAGCGTAATACAAACAAAGAAAAGGAAAGATTACACTGAGTTTTCAAAAACGGAGTAAATGCACAAGATAAAAACAAACAAACAAAAACACACACTAGTTCGTCATTGTGTGTATTTTTTTGTTCGTAGTGCCATGGCCCTTGTGCTTTTAGGGTAAGAAATATCATAACATATCACATATTTACAATATTGACAGAATGCAACTGCATTCATCGTAGGCTATTCGACGAGAAGACGAACTTTTGGAAACTTTTATTACCGTTAGAACAGTGTGTAAAGTTGTATCCTAATTTTAAGTTGTGTTTCTTTCTTTTCTTTATGTACTCCACTATTTCTATTTTATAGAAGTGGGTAAATAAAAATATTCATTCATTCAAAAAGAAAATAGGTCCTAAAAAACTTCTTCCCAGATGGGAAGAGTAAAAATAGTCAAGGGCAGAAACGCGGAGCCCCTGGGCAATACAGATAATAGCTTCACACAGGAATCAGAAAGGGATAAAAAGTTTGCAGTTACGCAGAAATTAATGCAACGACGTGAAAGGTATACAAAATTACAATGTTTGGTCCTTACTTCTGCCCGATGAGTGGAGATATGAATGAGTGTGTGCAATATCTTATGTGTGAATGTAGGGAATTGAATGATTTGAGAAGACAAATATTTGGAGTAAATGGGTGTGATCAAGAATGGATGGAGCAAATGTTGAAGAGTGAGTGTTATGTTACTATTTAGAAAGTGGGTAGACTCCTCAAGTTGTAAAGGATTCGCAGAGAAAAAACCTGTAGTTTTTACTGGTTGTTAGAGATAGTTCGTCATTGTGTGTATTTTTTTTGTTCGTATTGCCATGGCCCTTGTGCTTTTAGGGTAAGCAATATCATATCATATCACATATTTACAATATTGACAGAATAGAACAGTTCTTTGGAGAATGAATGGTAGATGTTATGACAGTACTCACCAATTTTGGTTTTGTAACCGTGAAAGTGTGAGTGAATAAATTACTATTATATTATATTCTATTCTAAAATAACCTAGACCACCAGTGCGGGAAAACAATTTTCTTAGTTTTCGACAATCAAAAGTAGCTTGCCTAAGAACACGACGGATAGAGAAGTGGAAAGCCGGGTCAGATATGGCTTGGCCCATAGCAGAAATGGCGTGTTCGGCGGTGGAAACACAATAACCTAGACAGGGCCGTATAGGGTGGGGGAGGGGTTGAACCCCCCCCCCCCCCCCCGAAACATTCAAAAATTTCCCCCCCGATATAAATTCCTGGATACGGGCCTGAACCTAAACCACCAAATCGGGAAAACAAAATTTCTTAGTCCCCGATACTCCAAACTAGCTTGCCAAAGAACAGGACATGTAGAGAAGTGTGAAGTCGGGTCAGAGATGGTTTGGCCCACAGCAGAAATGGCGTTTCCGGCGGCGGCAACACAATACCTAGACCACCGAAGCGGCTTGCTCTTCGACAGAAGAGATTTAGTTAGGCCGTTTTACTTTCCGAGCGCGCCCAAAAAATCCAAAGGCAGCTAGCCTTGGCATTCTGAGATGAAGCAGAGAGCAATAAAAGGCAATTAAGCAATTACATTGAGACAAACAAAGCATACGTAGTCGGAGCAGTAAATTTTCCCATATCAATCCATCTTCCGCACTGTCCAGAAAGGACACGGCGCGGAAGGGAGATGCGTTAGCGAGACAAATTGAGACGCAAGTGGTGCCAGAAACATTACCGGTCTACTGGTGCCGACTTATTGGGTAATCCGTATTACAGTGGTGACTAAGCAGTGGTCTAGGGTGACAATGAGTCAAGCAAACTAAGGTGAGTTACACCATGTCAGAATAGAGTTATCGATATTATGATAGACAAACGTGGAAAAATGGTAAAGAAAAAGAGAAAACGTAAGAAAAAGGGGGCAACAACGTGACTGACACAGTTTTAGGTAACAAAACGAGGGAAATTTCTAAATCGAATTATCCCCCCCCCCCCCTCCCTTTAGCTTTCAAAATTGTATTTAAGGTATAGGCTAGTGTACAGAACAGTGATTGTGTTGATGTGGTGTTTCTTAGACTTAGGCATTAGGCTGCGCGATCTGTTGTAGCATATAGTGCTTTGGTTGATTTTACTTAATATTCTCGTCATGTGTATTGTCAAAAAAAAATAATGTCTCGTTATTTGATTATCTTTTTGGTGGAATACAGCTGTGTTCCGACGAGACGGGTAAAACAGAAAAAATGGAAGCGCCAGGTATCTGAACCTTAGGTGTAGTCTATATTTACTGCCATATTTCGCGTCTTTAAGGCGAATCCGTATGAAAGGAGGCAAAGCGGGACCAATATAGTACGCTGGGTTCCCCTCCGCTTATTATAGGAGGAAGTACTTATGAGATACCCTTTACTCATTGTAGGAGAAAGTACTGGACTAGAAAATATTACTCGGCGATAACCACCTAACATTTGCTCCGTCAGAGGCAGTGGGCGCGTGCGATGATGCCAGAAGCGTAACATCCAGTCAGAAAATGCTGACGTTTAAATGTAACGAGAGTTCTGATTACACGGTTCGTGCCAATGGGGTTTAAGCACAGATGGAGAAATCCTCGCTGGAATTTTAGAGAAGAACGGTGGAGTTGATGACGCATGGATAAAACGTCCCCCCCCCCTCTCTCTAAGAATAGTTGTATATATCGCCTGAATTGTATGCAATATGGCACTTGAAAATACGTTAGGTCAGTAGCCTACCTAGGCAAGGCGCTGTTCAGCTAACAAAGAACAGAATTCGCTGATAGAGTTTTGATAGGCTCCTGTCTGTGATTTCTTTAACTTGTCCAGTTTTTCCCGAAAATACATAGGAATTGTAACAGGGTTAAAACGGATAGATAGCTGAAAACAACAGTGGAAATGAAAACTGTGTCTCAGAGAAGACGCCCATAAGCTAGGGAGGAAATTGTCCATAGCAAGGGCTCGGCAGGCCCAGGCATTGTCGGAATTTCCGACATCGGTTACCCTTTAGCCTAAGGAATCGGACTATGAAGGATGAGATCTAAGCGTAATACGCAGATAGATCGCTGTTGATTCTATGAAATGTTTGTGCAAAAAATGGCTCGTTAACTGACGTGAAGTTCCGGAGTAATTGTGAATGAGACGAATGCGCAAGGTGGGGACTTTGTAGACGTTCGAGTGGCAGTGAGGAGTCGGGTACTCCCGCTAAAGCCTCTGAGGTTCCGATGTTTTGTGTCGACACGGAACACATGCTGTGCCTATAGCTGTAGCGCCTCGACGTCATGGAATCGACCAATGTAAGACCTAGATTTAGGCTGTGGTGCCACCTATGCTAGATAAGAAGTAGGAACCGTCACAAATCACCAAGGGACTTTTGCTGATAGAACAAATCTATCCACGATCAGGCAAGCCATTTGGCCACAATGCAAGTAATTATCGCTTAATGCTCGGAATTTGATACCTAGCTGATATTTGCTAGAGAACTGAATGTAGGTAAATAGCCGTTGTAATCTTTCGTCTCGTACAGTGTCCCGCAAACGTTGAAGCGAATTTGAGATTGGTCGCCCGCGAATGAAGGAAATCTATTCCATCCGTAGGCCTCGCGCAAATTCAATGATCAGGGAAGCAAAAATTATGCGATTTACACTTGATTACGGCAGGGATACGCGGTCCCCGCCGCATTCCAGGAGAGTAAAATCGCGAAAACAAGAAATATAGGGCGTTAATGCGGAATGCCCCAGCTCCTAGGACTGTATACCAATACGGAGTTAGCTAGATTGGAATGATTGTACTATTAATCAGTATCATTCTACGATTTTTGTACTTCAGATATTGCCCACAAGGAACTTGCAAGGAACGACCTAATAGACCCCCCCACGATCAGACAAGCTAAACAACAAAAATGGACTTACCCCCATAAAGTGCGTTTTCAGTATCCTTTTCTTTATCAAATTTTCTCGACGAGATTCTCCCCCCCTCAACTTCTTAAGTATCCAAAAATATTAACATACACTGACAAAACCTGGACTGAGCTCTGTGGATGGAACGAGTCTCTGTGGAAATTATTACCGGAAACTCAGTAGGATCAAATTTCTGTTTTATTTCTTTTCCCTCCTGAAGTCGAGATACCATTTTTGTAAACGTCAGCAAGCAAACTAAATTCGTCCAAGTTATTACACCCGACCTTCCCAAGTATTTTTGTAGAAGTAAGCAGTTTTTTGGGAAGTATGAATGAGCTTTAGAAAAGACAAAATAAGTCCAGTCTATGAATTCATCCGTGTGAGATCTAAGTAACCGTAAGTGGAAATGGATAAACCCAAAAGCAGTACAAGAACCGTGGAAGTTCCGGCTACCGTCCAGGCAATACACGCCTTGTTCGAACAATTGACGGAAAGAGCATGTGTTTTAACACCATGTGAGGCCTGTCTTCTCGGTTTTAACCTAGCGTGTGAAGTGAAAAAAACATTGAACATGATAAACCGGACCATCCTAAAAAGTAACAGTGACACATTAATACACGCAGCAGAACGATCCCGCATACCCATGGCTGAGGTAGAGAAGTGCCTACCACCTGATTTCGTATTAGGAATCTCAAAAAGTAGTTTAAGGGTGATAGAACCGAAGATTGACGGGAAAAGTTGGCCCGTCAACGATCGTCGATGCCCAACGTCGGTTGTGCCGTGGTCAGTGGACATGCTACTAGCCATGTCGACACAGGGCCCAACCATAAAATTGCTAGGGGAACAGAAGAAGGAATATATGGACGAGTTAAAGGTCCATATAAAAAAAATACAGAGCCAGACTAATGAACAAGAAGGGAGAGTGTGTGTCCTCTCCCCACATTATGCCAGTAGAGAGTCCACGAAAAGAAGGTATACACATCGAACGAAAACACGTAGTGATCCGACCGTGGAAAAAAAGTCAAAATCGAGTTTACCGACACCGGAAGAAATGTCGAATGAGTCAATCTCAGACCCCGGCCATCCACAGGAATGTATGACAGATGGAACCCCATCTGGACCGAACGAATTCCATACTGTTATGGAAGAACTGGTCACTGAACCATCCGAGGCTTTGGAAGCCGAGATGCTCCCAACACTAGCCGACCTAGAATGTTGGGGCATTCTCAATGACGTTACCCATTCTATGCATCCCGGTGACTTCAGCTTTGATTTCAGCTTGTTTGAATAACTAATGCATGAGCCATAACCATATAACCGTCGGCACGTCTGTAGAATATGCACGCTAAATATGTTTTTTTGTTTTGTTTTGTTTTCTATATTGAGGAAGCAAGTCCAATAGTAACCGCGCCACGGACTTGCGAATTCTGCACGAACAAATGACTGTGATTGCCGCTTGATTTTGTCGCTTTATGCTTAAAGAACAGTATTAGAGGAGGCTTGCGAATGTAGATACGCGATTGGAAAAAAACGTAATGTAGCATCGCCTAGCATGTAAGGCTTTCGGTTGTATTATGCTCGATTTACATTCAACCTTGAACCTAGAAAATAAATGAAATCTGAACACAAAAAGATCGACCTTGCGATCATTTAAATTCGTCCAAGTTCTCACCTTACCAGACCTCTCAACATTTTATGAGTTGTTTTTAAGTAGCTTTATGTAGTGTCAGTTTCCCGTCGTTTTGACTCAAAATGTACATATGACCCACAAACTGGGCAACCGTAAACAACACTCGCACCAGCCAGAGAACCACTAAAAAGAAATCTGATACTGCGCAATTACTTTTACAGGACTACCATGACCAGATGAGCTGCACCCTCCGGACCGACGCTCTGCACTTTCCGCTCTCCGACACCCACCCGAAAGCACTAAGCCGACGATACCCTTTTGGAAGAGAGGACAAACAACTACTATGGCCCTCCTGCTGGGAAGTAAGGGTGCCACACCCTTAAAACACTCACCAACAGATACCTCGGAAGGAGAACCAGGCCACAGCAGCATACAAGCAGTAGTGTCCTCTATGCAACCTCTTTGGCAGATAAAGTAGAGTGAGTAGTGTGGGTCGGAATCGATTGGGCAGTGCGCGCGAGGGGAGATGCAGTGAATCTTGTAAAATCACGGAATAGAAAATTTTACCATATTCAGAATTAGATCTCTTTTGGATTCGCGAGCGGGTGCCAAAATGTGTTGTTCTTTAGAAAGGCGGTGCATATTATTTTTTATTCCACGCTCCCAGACAAGACTCTTCATCCGAAGGTGAAAGGGGAGTGGGTGGATGCGCAGTTAAAGATAGTCTGGCGGCAGAATCCGAGCACTCCTTGAGAAGACTTGGAAAAAAACATTCGCCGCCTTCATCTATAATATTTTTTTTCTATTTTTATTTGTATATGTACTTATTGTCATTAAGAGGCACCCTTTCAGGGGATCCCGCCTCTGATACCCGAGGTATCAACGATTTTATGTATGTATCGGGTTTTTGCGTTATTTAGCCTATAGGGAGTTGTAGATAATAATTAGCCCGGAGGGCTAAAGCTGGTAAGGTGGGAGGACTGTACTGACGTAGTTTACGCCCCTCTATTTTAACTATGAAACATCTGCACAAATGCGCACCAGCCGACTTGCCCTTTCAGAACCGCGAGCTAGCGAGCGTGAGCCATAGCCGAGGGACTGAGTCCTGACCGGCTCACTTGGATTTACCGACTTCAAGAATACCATGAAGACAGTTTTTAGCAAGTCTGCTGGTGGGCTAGTGCCTGGTTTTAGTGTATCGGTTAATTATGTATATAAGTAAGATTCTCCACGTTTAAGGGAGTGAGTCGAACTTAAGATTAGCAGTGTTGCGGTACCGTTGATAAGTATTTGCCGTATCGTTATTTGAGGAGTACCTACGTATGGATTAACGACTACTTGGTAACCACTGAACTGTAAGTGCATTCATTAATAAAGTACATTGTAACCCTAGTTTGTTCAACTCTACAAGCCCTAGGAGATAGACCCCACGAGCCTCCCCCACGCTACCGATCGCGAGTATACCGCATCTCATTCTTCCGTATTACATTAATATCGGCGACAGTCAGAAATTAAGGTCTAAGAAAATAAATAACAGGCGATCCAGAGCAATCGGACGATGACATTGTAAATACACATTTTGGTATGCCGGGTTATCTGGAAACTGTGGTTGACTGGCTGACCGATTAAGTCCATGTCGACCGATGGCGGCAGCGTAGGGCGATCTCGATTACCATTATTACCAATGTTCGTCAATGAGGATAAAGTTGCAAAACACTGCTCCGCACATCGAAGTGTCTCAAGGAAGAAGAAGAAGAATTACATCGGAACAGGGCCAAGTCTTAAGGAAGAAGAAGATGATCAGCGGTCCTGCCCTATCTCGCTTTTAGCGGCTGAATCTAATTAGTCGGCAAGAAACCGACTTGGCTGGCACTTCAGGCAGTGATTCATCTTTTCATCCTAGACTACCCGAAACAGGAATTATAAAGATGATAGAATGTATGAGGCTAAGGTAATGGGGGAAATAGAAATAGTGTCTTCATGGTATAGTCGTTGAATTATAGACTGGCCTGAAGATATGTTAGCATGAACACTTCTGGACTTCTCGAGTCCTGCAAAAACTCCAAAAGCTGACAGTACCTTAAAACAGGCCTTCAGTAATGTCTCGAAAGTTTACTTTTTCGCTTACGGTAATTTATGCGGAACATGTAAAATATTTTCATGTTTTTAGTGGATTGTTCCTTGGGACAATCCACTATTGCGAGAGCTGTAGCAGCTTTAGGTTTTCGGTTTCCAGTTTTCGGTTTCCGTTTTTCGGTTGTCACCAGGTTGTCACCGTATTTTGTGGAGCTCATAACTCTCGAACCAGTGCAAGTATAAAGTTCAAACTTGGTACACTTGTGGGTACTGGGGTCTGATTGTGCCTTTTGAGGGTCCTACCCCCCAAACCCGCCCGGTTCAGGGGCAAACGGTCCCAGATTGCGGTGAATGATTTCGTAACTTGACCAGACCTGGACACAGGTCGATGAAATTCCTTGTACTTGTAGATCCTAGTGATGGGAAATTACTTTCAAAGTTGACAGGAAGGACCGTGACAGGAATCAACAGGTATCAAATTGAAACTTGGTAGGTTTGTGAGCACTAGTTTGTGAACACTTTTTGTTTTTGCAGGCCCCAAACCCCACCCACAGTTGGTTCAGGGGCAATTGGGCCGAGAATGCCCATTTTTGTATGTTTTTAACTTAACAATAACTGGAGATACGGCAATGAAACCCCTTTGAGCTTTTGGATCATCGGGTTGGGAATATATATATGAAGTTGAACCACTCCCCACCCTACCCTTTGATGGGCAAGTGGGCCCAGTTTGCACATGAGTAAAGTTTTTGCCCCTTGACTGGAATCAAACTCTAAGTTGGTATAGTCGAGAATATTTAGGTCTAGATATGCAATTTGAGGGGTCCCAGCCCCCCCCCCCTCCCGTTCATGGGCAACTGGGCCCAGATTTCCGGTGATTTAAGTTCCCTATACCATGTCTCAAGTTTAACTCTTGTATTCGCGCGGATATATATCTATAGATGCGGATTTTGGTGTCAGCAACAAATAAGACCACGCGGCGTACTTTAGTCCTTAATGATGAGTTGGAAACTGGGTTTTCTCCGATGGGAAACATCTGAATGAAGTTTTGACAAGGGGGTATCAGGCAATACAACGAGTTGGTTTTATTACACTTGTTACCTTGCTAATGGAAAAGAGGCTTAAAGAGTCGAACTGGCCGTCTCCATATTTTTTATTGTTGGGGATGTGAAATGTCTATTGGGTCTGACTCTGTTTGTACATAAGATGTGATTATCATTTTACTTTCTCACTACACGTGAGCGCTTGCGCACTTGTTCTAAGTAAAACTGGAAAAGAGAGGAGGTCGAGACCATCCGTGATGTTAGGATAATCATCGTTTTAATGTTTTTCGGACATCAGATGTACATCTGAATTCCGTTTCAAATTACATGAGCAAAGAAGCGATTGGATACGAAATTAGGCTCACTACTATTTTCTTTTGATAAATAATCGCTGCATGATCTTGTGTTCACAACTTCTCTTTATTTGTGCTCTCTTCGTCATTACCCTGAATACTAGTCTCGTCAAACAGAGTATTTCGTTGTAGATAGTTATTACCCGTTCCTGCTGCGCAAAATTGAGTCGGTCCGCTAATAACTGGCCGGACCACACAGAAAGAAAGTTGCTTCCCAAGAGGATGGACAGAACCGCAAGTGGCAGTTGGTCGAAGAGGGTAGCACTGTAATGCCCATTTTATGGGAAGCCCTTTGAACTTATGAAAGGGCATGATTGTCATTTAAGAGCGAACACGTTTTCGCTTAGGTTTTTCAACAGGTGGGGTGCCGCCGTAAATATCCTGCCAATATGGCGACCAGAGTTTATTTAAAGTACGTATTAGCACCTGACAGGTTGAATATGTAACGAGGATCAGTGTCAAATGCTTGACACCGCGAAATTCGAAACAGTGTTGTAGCGTGGCCATACGAAGCGTTATATGCGTCAAATGAGCGGGGTCGGACTCTTTGTCGTTCCTAGGTGACACTACGTAGTGAAAAGTCGTAACCTTTAACCGAAGAATTTCTTTTTTAAATTACATTCGTCGTGTTATTTTAATTTCCAGATTCAAGTGATTACATCTGCAACCTGTCAAGTGCTGATACGTACTTTAAGGAACACGCTGAGCTTATCTACATGTGGTATGTAACGAGTATGCTTCGAAAGAACGGCGTACACGACAAACATGTATAAAACAAAGGTGGCTTAATATAGTTTTTTAGCACAGTTTCAGCACTGTTCATTTCATGAGGAGGGTTCGCAAAATAAAGAAATACCTTCGGGCGGTATTTTATATTTTCTCATGACCAGGATGCTGTGTATACAAGACAATAGCTGTGTTCGTTTTCGCCCTTCGGTTCGTCGTTCCAACCGTCGTTCTACTACAAGCGCTTTCTTTACAACGCCATTCGTGAACGGCGTTGTAAAGAACTGCCGAAGAACTGAAGATGAACTGCCGATAATAAGGAGTTTTCTTTTTACGGTTGAACTGCCGTTTCATTCGTCGTTCCGGAAACGACGAACTGAGCCGGAAACTCAGTTTCAACATCTCCGTTCAGTAATTAGGCGCGAATTTTCAAAATTCTCGACAAAACAAAATTAAAGTTGTTAACCAAGTTTAAACTTTATCATAGCTGCTGTTGCAAATCTTAAGTTAGTTCGACTATTAACGTTTTCGTGTTCGTAACGACGTTTATAGAACGTGACAAAGAAAACAGTAATATGAAAATATTTAAACGGCGTTCTTAGTACCGAAAACGACTAACGACGAAAACGAACGCGGCTAATCTAGGTTTATCGCTAAATTTAGTGGGAATCTGACTAGAAAAGAGAAACAAATTGCTTCAGGTCCACATAAGCAAAACCAAGTTGTGGAAAAGGCTGTCATCCTAATTTAGTCGAGACAATACTTTTGTATAGCCATTGGCATTAAGAGACACGCCAAAGTGACCGACTGACTTTTCAGCATGTTCTTGGAGCAACGCCAAGCAATCTGAATTGTCCACGCAATTTTTTAAGTCTTGGAAGGGTTAATCTAAAGTGTGTGTGGGGGGGGGGGGGGGAGTAGCTTTAAATGCCAACTTGTCCTACAACCAAATTAGTTATGCAATGCCTAGTCAAAAAATTCGCCTATCTTTACAATTTTTGCATATACACCACTTTTTATAATATCTAGGAACTTAAAAAAAAATCCCCGGAGGAACCGGAAGTTTCTGGCTCGCCTTCGAAAGATCTCTATCAACATCTAAAGAGGGCAACCGCAGTGAGAATTAGTTTTCCTTCTGAAAGACTTTGATCGTGTCCTACCCTTCTAACAACCGTAACTATTAGTTACTATTTCCGTTCCAACGTCACGAAAAGTTACTAGCTGGCCATTCCAGCCTGGTTCTAGCCTTCTCGAATCAGTAGGCTAACTAATGGTACCTTTTTGCTTACCAAGCTCGAGAGCGTAGTAACTACGCATCTCTGTAACGTGTTCGAATTCCCCGTGGCATGATCTTCTGCTGGAAAATATAAAAATTCTTCCAGCATTGATCCCAAAAAGCCAGATTTTGTGACGTCATGCGTAACTACGATGAATTAGCTCAGTGATGTTCTCAAATTTTCCGCTAACTATGGGATCCCGCAAATTTTGGGTTGTTGCAAAACTCCGGCTTGGAAAGAAGCCTTGCTTACAATGCGCTCTCAAATAATAATAGAGGAGAACGGTAACAGAAGCTGACTACACCCGAATCACAGGAGTGTTGTAGACCCTTTTTTCCTGATTATGTAGGGGTTACAATTAGCTAGACCCCACAAGACCTTCATCAGCGTAGCTAATAGGTCCAATAACGACTCCAGCAGGGAGAGCTAGTCTAACAACCAAACTACCTGTATGTGCCTAGCCGACATCAAGTAGCCGCAATAAATTTGTCAGTCGGCCCTTTCGCTACTCCCTCCTCAAAGTCGTAATTTCTGGTTGACTTGAGAATTCTGGTTCCAGGGGGTCAGTTAAAGCAGTCCCGATACGGCAGAAGCAATTACAACTCAACAGCTAATCCCGTTGTTAAACATGATGTCCGTGACGCGATGGTTAAACCGTGCTAGCTCGCCATCTCCTTCGGTCTCCAATGGGTCAAGGAAATTCTTGGAATTTAAGTCGTTCCCAACTGCTCGAATATGAGAGCCCAGCTGATCGTGTTCAATTCACGCTGTGTGGAGTCCAATTTCTGAAGAAATTCGACTTGTTCAAGCTAACTTCAAGCACATTTTTTGGCTATTTTGAGCTTGTTCAAGCTAATTGTTCATTATCGCTTGCAGGTCAGGAGCCAGGAATTTATTTAGGGGGGGGGGGGGTTGCCCGCGGGTCGAACCAAAAAGTACAACAAAAGACATAGACCAGAGGTAAAAGCCTATATAAAACGATTATTTGTGTATGTTCTGAGGGGGGGGGGGGGTCGAACCCGATTGCATCCGATGGGTGAGTGTGAGCAGCTAGCGGATCAAAGTGCCTTTTGAGGAGGAAAAAATAATCCATAGATGGCACTTTACTCAAGGGATTTGTACCATGACCAATAAACCAGAAATGTTCTTTTCGAATATAATTTAGAAGTCTAGGATTCCATGGTCGGAGCCACGTAGACATACCAGGACCCGCAATGAAGTGGTTTGCAAACACTGTTCTCAAGCCCCTCGGTAGCTCAGTTGGTTGAGCGCCTGCCTTGTAAGCAGAGGGTCATGGGTTCAAATCCCTGCTGAGGAGGATTTTTGTCTTTCAGTTCACTACTTATAAAAAAAGAGGAGGAAGTATTTGTTGTTGGATACTTTAGTTCTGGAAAGAAAAGTGGTACTCGCAGAAACGATCCACTCTTCTCCCCAGATTGCTTCGTCTACCCCATCCCCGAGGCTATGAATTTCACATGATCTGTCCTGAACTCACGACTGATTTTTGCTTGTAATGTATGCTCATGAACAACTCATTTTCATGACCATCTGTCGCCTGTTGCGCGCGCATCTTTATTGACAGCATAATTCAGGAAAACGCAGTTTGTCTCGATTTCTGGTGAAATCAACATTTTGAAAATACACCTAAAAGGGGTGCACTATTTTTTTTTCAAGTTACGGAATGGTAGCAAGGGATCAAATGATTTTCAAATGTCGGGAAGAAACAGTTTCTCGTATAGCACTTCCTTTGACAAATTTTATGAGATCGTAGAAATAGGGAGAATCCTGGAGATGTGAGTGTGCCCTTCCCACACAATAAAAGATGTTTGCAGCATCGAGTTTCGTTACCCATCACACTTAATTTTAATAGGCTTGCAGACCCAATGATAATAAATTACTTCGTTGCTCCGCTATTGATATAGCCTAACCGATTATCGTCAAATGGTTGACCCCCCCCCCCCCGAAGCATACAAAAATAATGTTTTTGATAGTCTTTTCCCTTGATGTATGTGTTTTGTGCACTTTTTTGTCCGACCAGCAGGCGAAAATCCCCCCCGAAAGGCAACCCCCACCCAAACAAAATTCCTGGATACGGTCCTGACGTCACTATTAGCAAGTTATTAGAGACCAAGGCGAAACAAATACAATGATTAGCAGAGTCAAAATAATTCAGTGTTTTGAAATCCAAGATATAAAAGTAGCCTAGCTTTTCAGTTATTTTTTTAATTTCTACGACCCAAGGGCTTTCAGTGGAATACGTTAATACTGCTACAAAAACAGAGGAAGTGAAAGACCCCTGTTCTTCTGATTTTCTCCTTAATCATGACTAGGACAGGACCCCTGTTCTGGTCAAAAGGCAGGGATCCTGTTTTGTGCAGGGGCCCTGTTTTGGGACAGAGTACGAACCAGATAAGTATGACAGCCAGAATGTGTAGATTGAGGAGAACATAGGTGAACACAGCTGCAGCGGTAGCTTCAAGATCAGCTTGAAAACTACCTTATTCCTATCCTTACTTCTTTAGTGAACCAAGAGGGAATCAGCGAGTTAATACCTTGATGTTCCCGAAGTTGCCTAGTTCTAAACTGAGTAAGATTTGGCAGAGAACAGGTTTCTTGCTTGTGGACTGGCAGGTGCGGCAGAACGATAATATTAGTAAGGGGACAGAGATGGACTCGCTGACCGTCTGTCTTGTCTAGCATAAGCGTGCGGTGTCAGCTACTACCATTGCAACCTGACACGGAACCACCAGGTTGTATTCCCCGACAAAGAAAGTAAACTGTAACGGCTATCACATCGCTAAGTTTATTCTATGTTTCCGGAGTAAGAAGTCCCTAGCACTGGGACTAAAGGGTTGAAAATGATTGCCAATGACATTGGAACGGTAAATGCCATTCTTCACAAGAAGTGAAAAGGAATTTAAAAAGTAATATATAAGCAAATCTTGTCTGTCTCTCTCCTACAGTAAAAGAAACCTTCGAGCCGAATCAAGTAAAAAAAAAAAAAAGATTGTGTGTTAGGTAGGTTTTTATTTTTAACCAAAACATTGAAAATAAAATAAATAAACACTACTAATATCCCATTGCAGCAAAAAGAAAGTCCTAAGGACTTGTGCTGCAATTTATTAATACTACTTGTATCTAATAAATAGATAACTAAACATAACAGCTTATTATCCACCTAGCCTATGACTTAGATAACAAACAATTAAACGTGAACACTACACACAACAAGAATCCTTAATATTTACTCATTACCAGTTTCAGCCCCACCCGAACAACTGTGAAAAAAAAGAAAGTGTTCCCTCCACTAGTCAGAAGAACCAATCATACTCTCTCTGAGAGGCTCCCGATTATTATACTCAGGAAGCCAATTGGTCAGAAAGACCAGTTTTGGTTAGCCCTCGTTTTTCATCCAAGCCAAGCCAAGGGGCCAGGAGAGCGTCTTAAACAAGTCCAAACCTTCCCTTATTTTCGTAAAAGCAAGGTTGAGATGAAAATAGACAATTACCTTGGACTACAAGATCTGAAAAACTACACTGTGCGAAGTGCCCTTACGACTCTCTATGAATTAGCTTTCATCTTCCCAATTTGAGGAAACCGTCGCGCTAGCTTTTTTCAAGAAATAGCAAGAGAATGTGCTTGACTACAAGTATTTCTCGACAGTCGCCGTTATTTTATTTAGAAATGGAATTCAACTTCCGCATTCAAGTCCCTGCTGTTAATTCCGTCAATCTTTCGCAAACTTTCCGCTAAGATTCAACGATTTGGCTCCAAAATCACGAACTTGATGAAACCTTTCGTGCAATGACGAATCTTCCCATAACGTGACAGCAGTAATGAAAGATTTCATCAAATATCTTGTGGTTGAGCGATTTTCGGTCAACTTTTTTTGTATTTATTCACCAACACTTCCGAAAGGTTTCGAAAATAAACTGCTATTCTGGTCATGGACGGCAGAGATTATGTGTATAAAGAACGGAAAATCGAAAAGGGGTTAGCAGCTCCCAAATCCTCAGTGCCCAGCTGCAAATCGCGAAACCGATAAACTGATTCTGTTAAATTTTAACTCAATATGGCTGAGTGACACTATTAGTGATACATCACCATAGGCCTGACAAGCCGATATGATATGATATGATATGATATTTATTTGTCTTCAGAGCCCAAAGGCCATAACAAACACACATAAATAACAACATGTAAATACAAAATAAACGGTCACACTACTACACTAAACCCCACTCAAACACTTTTCCCTGTGCCGACTGGCCACTCTGAGGAACCTCGCCAGGTTTCTTATACTAAGAAAATCCCTACTCCGCACAATATTTACCAACCACTTCCTCCCATGAATCCCTCCCTAACGCATAAAAATGCGTTACTTCGATTGTCCGCTATCAACGAAACATCGAGTTCATCTAATGGACTTATTCCTTCGGATTTGTGGTATCTCTGTGTGCTTTTTCCTCTATGCTTGAAACATTCAGCAACCATAAGGGTAATCCATTGTCGAAGAATAAACTAAAAATTTCTTATTCTTGCTTTCTTACTTTCTTGAGCCGTGACTTTTCCGAGCTTAACGTCTGGAACACAGGAAAATGCAGGCTTTTGTTGAAATTCAAATTCTCCGCGTCTGGGTGAGTTTTGGGTTGTTGTGCAAGTAGTGCATATTCTGAACGTTAGTACTAGACTCCTGGTTGAGAAAATACAAAATACTTTAGATGAGTCAAAATAATGCAGTGTGTTCAAATATCAAATGTAAAAATAATCTGCCTTTTCAAATACACTTTAAAGAAGCAATATATTTTTTCCATGACACACTTATGACCCGTCTACGAGAAGAATCAAACTGTGAATTTTAATGCAGTAAAGTAAACCCAACTGGGTCGCACTTTTTCAGTATTTTCAGAAAGACCGAAATATCACCGAACAGAGGTTCAGCTGAGATAAATTGAGCAAAAAAACCTAGTAACAACCAGAAAACATGTATCACAATCACAGGACCCCAAACTTGGCCCCAAACTTGGGGATCGAACGGAAATGGGGGAGAACTGAAATTTCGAACAGAACTGTAGGCTACCTAATTCAAGAATTGGTAGAGATTTTGCTGGAAATCTGAGGAAATGAATTGACCCTTTCCAGAGAGAATAGTTGCAGATAGTATGGTATCTCATACCACGGTCTAAAGTCGTTTTGCAGTTGCCGTGGTATCTGATACCACAGTCAAGAGGGGTGTTGCAGTTATCGTGGTATCTGGTCAGATACCGTGGTACCTGATATTCAGATACCGAGGTCTGACCGTGGTAACTGATCTTGGTATCTGAAAAAGTCATCTCACTTTCATCATCACCAACAATAGAGCCTAGGATTTTTTCAAATTGGTTGAAAGAAGTTTGGCACTTAGTGATATGACTGGATATCAGTTCTTCTTTTGGGATGACTTCGAAAAGTGCAATTTCGGCAATTGTCGTTTTTGCAGAGCAACCGCAATATCAGATACCACGGTAACTGCAAAACACGACAATGATCCCCAGGAAGAAGGAGTAAGCGTGTCCATACGATTCAAACTCAACGACTCAAATCCTGTGTCAATCAATCACCGCAATCTTTGGGAGCAGCTGTGTGAACACCACTTCTGCCTTTCTTCCGCTAGGTACCCGGAGAGGCCGGAGATTTTGAATCGACAAGGAGAGATAGTGATCAAGAGTATAGCAGATCCAGTTACCGTGCAAAAAGATTCCATGGTATCAGCAAAAACTCTACTGATGTCTGAACATACAACTACACTGTCAGAAGTTTGATGACCAGTGATAATACATGGTTGCGCATCGTTATGTTAAATGTTATGTTGGACGCCGAGGACACTTCCTTTAACTCTTTTATATTAGGCTTTGAGAAGCAAATTTTGTTATGACCCTTTGAATATCACGTTCGCAAAAGCGCTGACAAACATTTGTAGGGGTCATAACAAATTTGTTCCAGTAAAGCTGAATATAAAGAAGCACAAACATGTGAGTGAATGATCATAACACACTGCCGTAGGGCATACGTGCATCAGAAGAGTACAAAAACACAAAAAAAACCAATGGAAACACGACAAAAATCACACACATCGCCGCAAATAATAATTAAGTTAAATAATAGACAGAGACATCTTTTTATCCGTCAAAAAATTGTCATGGGTTAAGCCATATTTGTTTTGTATCGCGAACACACGTAAAGGAGGGGAGAGGGGGGCGAAACCGTACGATTTGAGTTTTTTTTACCCTAAAGGTATCTGTCTAAAGGTGCAAACTTCCTTTTGGTATGCACTGAAGGCTTATTTATTCACCTTTCTTCGATTTTTTTGAAGGACTTCCGTCAACTCGTTTCTTGGTGAGACCCAAAAACGTCTGAGCTCTTCAAGTATCCAAAGTCGCCCCTACCATGGGCGACTTCGGACACGTTTGGTGCATTTCTGGGCACCTATTACTCCATGTTTAAACAGTGTATTCACACCGTACATTGACTAAGTAGCAACCTGAGGTTGACCGTTAGCGAGGTTTGAGTTACTTTCTGGAAAATTCCCGCGGCTGTAGCAACAATGTCGTTACTAAGTCTCATAACTCTATGAATTTATTTGACAAAATGCTTCTTCTGGAATACATGGGCATTTTTTGTCGACAAAAATGAGAGAAAAAACCATGAATAAACTATCGAAGTAAATAAATAGAGAACATTTATTTTTTAAACTTTTTTTATAAATGGGTAAATTCTTAATCCTTTCCAATTTTTTTCTGCTGGGACCTATTTTGACACCGCCGAGATATCCACTTACGAATCGCACCGAAATCGCAGCTATCTGCCGAGGCCTGGTCGGAACTATCATCTTATAGGACGTTTTCCCGTGGATGGCTGTAGACCTGAACGGGTAATCAAGTCCACGCGAAAACGAGAAAATCGATCGGGCGTTGAACGGCTGAGGAAAATGCGTCCCGTTCACGTGAAAACGACCATTCCGCTAGATGGGAGCATATGAGTGGGAAGGTCCTCACAATTCAGCTCAACGCTGCCCTCGGAGCGGTGTTGAACGGGATGGCTCATTCACCTGTTCATCCGTACACAAGAAAAGGACAAAATGATCGACGGCATCCACGCGAAAATGTCCCCTGACACTTGAGTGGTGTAAACATTGCAGACTAGAGAACGATTCGGAACCAACTCCTTTCAAAAATGTTATGAACAAATCATGTTCAAACCCGTTTCAGATACTTCTGGGTAATTCTGCAGGATAGAATAAAAGTAAAATGAGCAAAGCACATAACTCGTTAATCATGTGAAATAGTAAAATAATTGGTAAAATAAGTAAAATTTTAGTTTTCTGGGGAAAGTCCGATAATAATAGTAAAAACTGGTAAAATATCTAATTTTACCATCACCAGTCTTTATCTGTTGGAAAAACCCACTCCCCTTTCGAATATAGGTGCGAAAGAAAAATCGAAAATGTCCTGAAAAACTTTTACAGATATTGCACAAACCACGTCAATTCATATTTTTAGGCGCAGAACGGAGAGAAGCCTCTAAAGATGTACAATAACGAAACTGCATTTCTACCTCAACTACCACTTATTTTAGTTTTCAGGTTTGGAGAACCCTGACACCTCGAAATGTGTCCGAAGTCGCCCCCACAAAACTGTCAGGAGTCGCCCCTTATTAAAACGGCCTGAAATTTCTTGATGAAAGTTACCAGGCAAATAGCGGGACCTCTCTTCTAATCCTGCTAATTTACGACCCTATAGCTGCAATAACTTGGAAAATTATCACTAAAGAAATTAGTGACACTAAAAGTGTCAAAATTTCCAGAGATCACATAAAAGATTATCAGCCTCTTTTCTCCGTTGTCTGCACAAATTCAAAACTTTCGCCCAATGTGCGCTACATCAATGGCATCTATAGCAGTAAGTAAGTAAGTAATAAGTAATTTATTTATAACCCGCCGTTTTCAGAAAGCGGAGTAAATGAAGAAAGTAAATAAAACACATAAACATACACAAAAAGTGATTTTCTGAATGGTGATTTTCAGTGATTTTCTGAATGGATTAGTTCTAAGACTTAGGACGAGAGGTCCAATGTTCGGGTCCACACCCGTCGGGTTTCACCCCCCTCTCCCCTATGTACACCAATCAAGGGCGTCACGTTCAGGGGGGATGCCGCCCCCTCCCCCCCCCCTCAATGGGGTTGGCCAGTCGGTAAAAGTTACTGATTCGGCGCGAAGCGCAGCGGTTTTTATGGCACTTGAGCATACTCAAGTGCCATATAGCGATCGTAAATTCTGTCGGTCTGTCATTCTGTCGTTCTGTCGGTCTGTCGTTCTGTCGGTCTGTCGCTCTGTCGGTCTGTCCAGGTTTCGCTAGTTTGGGCACTTGCACACAAGCTAGAACGATGAAACTTCGCAGGCATATCAGATGAACTCATCACTTCCCCAATCCGACTTTCCCCGGATCCGGGAGTCCGGAAACTATAAAGTAAAAGGGGAGCAAAATTTAGCAAAAAGAGTGCTGCCCCATTACTGATCGAACCACGGACCTCTGCTTCGCGAGTCAGGTGTTCTACCACTGAGCCACGACTCGATGTAAAAAGAAACGAATGCCGGAGTTTATACGGTTGGTTTAAACTAAACAAATGTCGTGAAACACTTCCCCATCAGCTAGGACAATGAAACTTGGCAGGAAGATCAGGGAACCGACCAGATTAACTAGGAAATAATCACTTTCCAGATCCGATCATAGTGGAGGTAGTGGAGGGATGGGAAATCCAGAAACTATTAAAATGCATAACTGTGGAAAGGGTAATCGGAAATGCGTGAAACTTGGCATGTGTCAAGGACAAGTGTTTCGGATATTCAGTTTCAAATCCGGACTAGATTCGATACCTGTGGGGGGGGGGGCTGGAGGGGGGCACGGGAAATCTCCTGAAACGCTTCCACATAAGCTAGGACAACAAAACCTGGAAGGCAAATGAGCGAACCGACCTAGTTAACTTGGAAATAATCACTTCCCGCATCCAGCCATCGTGGGGGCAGTGGAGGGATGGAGAATCCGGAAACTAGAATCATACGCAACTTTGGAAAGGGTGAAGAACAAGTGTCTCAGATTTTCAATTTCAAATCTGGCCCGAATCCGATAACTGGGGGTGGGGGCAGAGGGGGGACCGGAAATCTTTTGAAACGCTTAGAGTCGAGGGATTGGGATGGAACTTGAAGGGAAGAACGAGCATTAACCCTAAATACTTTATTGACAAAATAGGACCGGATCGTGTCGCAGTGGAGGGTGTCGGAGGGGGTCACAGTTGTGGAGTTTGAGAGGGTTTTCCACAATTCTGGTCATCGCGAGCTGGGGTACTTCCAAATGGACTATGTCCACGAAGTTGGCAGGCTGTGCTATGACCATGAAACTTGGCAGGCATGTTAGGGACTCAGATTGGCTTAATAACAGTCCCTCCCCCGGTCCGATCAACGTTGTGGGAGAAACAATTATCAGTGAGTGGAGTAACTATTTCAGATTTAGTAGATCAAGTCGATTTTCTGATGAAATGAATATCGGGAGAGAGATGCGGCCTTGACAACTGCAAACTGTATCTGACTAAACATGCTAACTGTTCTTACAGGTGCCATATGAGCTTTCAGCTCTTCTTCATTTAAAAATTTCATGTTTCCTGAGAAACATTTGGTTTTTCCTTACAAATGGTCGATTTTTTCTTTAAGACAGTCGGTTTTTCTGATAATCAGCTGAGTTTTCGTAAAATTCCTAAAAAAAACTTTTTTTCTAGAAAACCCGTGGGTCCTGAATTGATAAACGGCAGATCAAATATCGATTTGGCGTGTGACTGGTAAATATAGTAGGAAAATTGAGGTAAAAGTGGAACGTATGCCTTTTTACTGGGTATACCATGTAGTCCAGCCAGAAAGTTCAAATGTTGTTTTCACACATTTTTTTTTGTTACTCCCCTATAAATAAAAAGTGGATCTTAAATAAATAAAAAATTATGAAACTTCTGATAGTATGGACGCAGCGAATTGCTTCTGCTCCGTGAGTGAAGTTGACGGTTGTGGCAGCAAATGACTCTTGGATTTGACAAATTGACTTGCTGCTTGTATGACAAAATTTATGACAGGGTTGTAGTTCAAAAAAGACATTCTACTACAAGAAGCAATAAAAATAAACAGGCAAAACTTTTCGGAAGAGAAATAGAAGAACTGGAACTGTTTATGCTATCTGAAGTTCTTATTAAATTAGAGCAAAGGTGATAAAAAAGTGACGGAAGTGGTGAGTGACTACAATCCTGTAGAGCAGATTATCAGTAACGAAGAAATAAATGTTGTCCCCGGCATTCAGCACTGCGAAAAGCTCCACAAACCTGTGAAACAATGCGTTCGCATAACTAAAAGTGACACTGGGTAGAATTCCATAGCAGTACCATCTGGTACTGGAACAAATTTAATTGCCGAGAAAAAGTAGAACTGGGAAGGCGTGTGTCACGGCAATCCTGGAGCCTATTTTGAGTCACAAAGAAATGAACGGTGCCACCCGGCACCTAGCACTGCAAAAAGCTCCAAGGGAACCTATGAAACAATTTGTTCACATAACTAAAAAAGCAACTTAAGCTAGGATCTTTAAGTTATTTTTCCACAAGTTCATTTTCCAGATTGAGGGGCTTGAGCCAGAACAGGATGCTTTTCAAGAAGGGCCGAAAGATCGCTCTAATAAAATGCAGGTGACGTATCCGATTGTCAATTATAATTAGTCAGCTTGGGCTGAAAGAATATTTAATCCACAGCATTGCCATTTGATACCATGATTACAGAAACAACTTTAACTGTGAAGTGCAATCTGCCATCTTATGTTTCCGGGCAAAAACCTCCACTCATCACACAAAAAAGACAAATTACAAGCAACCTTCCGTGAGTGCTCCAAAGTAAATGTGAGGAAAACAGCTAATGAACGATCCTTCCGACAATTAGCAAAAATAGGCTAATTAGTTCCTGCATACATGATGGATTACTTTAGTATTTCTGACAACACCTTCTAGAACAATGTAAACGATGTTAAAACATTTTTATATCACCATCTTCAAGGTGAAGCAATTCTAGGCATCCTGCTGTTAAGGTTTGCCGCAAAGGATCCCAGAACTCCGCCACCAACTGTGGGTTTACGCTCCGTTGATGGCAGAAACCAACTTCTCCCTTCTAAGACTACGCCTCGGCACAAGCGATGCCGGATGTCTTCTGCGCGTCATATATTAATTTTGACAGTTATTTTTGCCATTTGTGGGAGACCCTCTTGTCTGCGGTCGAGCATAGCAGCTGAGTCGAGTCCTATATAGAACATTAATGCGCATCTTTTCTACTCGTACGACAAAGGTAAATAATAGCCACACATCACATTAGTGAACTTGACTTGTAAATCAACTAATTCATGAATCCTCCCTTTATGGGGACCCTTCTACAAAAATTCCAAATGTAGCCGAAACCCCTCAATTCGATAGACCGTCTGGCTACGGGAATAGGAGTCGATTACGCCTGAATGAAGGCTAATAGCGGCTGACATGGCGTGTCCGAGCCACCGTATCCAGTTTGACACTTGCAGAAGTGTTAATAATGGAGCTTAAACTCCAAAAATGCAGAATGCCAAAAGGGACCTCGAGCCGGGCCAGGTGACTGAGGAAAACCTGGGCTCCCAAGCCGAAGGGTCTAACTGCATGCTGCAAATGAGAGTGGAGAGCCGGAACTAATGAAGATTAAGCTGAAAGGAGTGTGAATGAACAGGCTGCCGCTGTTGTTACGGCCCGGTGCCATCGGAAAGCAATCACGGTAGCCCATGGCTAAGCCACACACATGAACAATTTTGAATTAATAAAAGAAAAGATCCAGAGCCGCAAATAGCCTCATCATGAATGCCGGACCGATAAATGCTACTTAATTTCCCCGTGTCCACTAATGAACATGCGTCCTAAAGTAGCTTTAGTTAGAAGTGCCAGGCGCAATTTTCAGTGAAACAAACTAACCAGGGTGAGACGACGTTCTACCGTGGTGAAACCGAGGGTGAAATGCAATAATTATTGCTTCAAAAAAAATATTCATGACGTACCAGACCGATTTCTGTGAATAAACAATTGCGCAAGCGCTCAAACGTGGAGTGTGAAAATAAAATGTTTCTCTTATATACAAACAGCGTTGGAACCAATACATTTCTTATCCCCAATAACCAAACAAGTACTGAAATAACCAAATTTCAAACAAACCGCAAGTATAAATCCAAAGAGATCCTGAAGGTCCTGCAAGAACGGTTTCTATTACAATACAGAATTTTTTGCCAGTCAGTCCGACGCTTTAAACCTCTTTTCAATTAGCAAGGTAATAACAAGTGCAATAAACCAAATTGCAGCAGCCTAATACCCCCCTTCGTCACAACTCATTAAGAACGGCATCATTAAGAACGTTTTGACCATCGATCAAAACCGTCCGTTTCCAACTTCTCATTAAGGATTGAAGTACGTAGCGTGGTCTTATTTTTTGATGTTACACCAAAATCAAGATCTATACGTATATATCCACAAAAAGTATACAAGAGTAGAACTTGAAACCTGTCCTAGATGAACCCAGCTGCCCATGGGGGGGGGGGGGGGGGGGATCCAAATGCGCTACCTAAACTAGACCTATATATCCTCAAGTATACCAACTTAAAATTTCATTCCAGTCACCGGTCAAAAACTTAATTCGTGGTACATTTGGGTCCACTTGCCCATGAACATGGAGGTTGGGAGGGTGGCTCAGCTCCACGTGTATATTCCCAACCTAAGATCTAAAAGCATAAGGAATTTCATCGTTCTATCTCCAATTATTGTCAAGTTAAAAACATTAAAAATGGGCCATCTGGGACCAATTACCCCTGAACCAAGTGGGACTGAGGTTTGGGGCCCCAAAAAGCAAAAAGAGAACCCGATGCTCACAAGCCTTTCAAGTTTCAACTTGATACCTGTAGATTCCTGTCACGGCTCACGAACTTTACTCTTTAGAAATCTGGGTCCACTTGCCCATAAACGGGTTGGGGGGAGGAGGTGCGACTTAAAAGTAGTTTCCCAGCCCTAGGATCTAGAACTACAAAGAATTTCATAGTCCCATGTCCAGCTCTGGTCAAGTTATGAACATTATTCACTGGGCAATTTGGGCCCAATTGCCCCTGACCTGGGTTGGTGTAGGGGGGTGGAACCCACAAAAGTCACAACTAGACCCGAATATCCACAAGTGCACCAAGCTTGAACTTGATACATGCACTGTTCACGAGCTATGACATGCACTGTTCACGAGCTCAAGCTGACTGGGAAACATATGTTAAACGATGGAGAAAAGGGAAAATGTTGGTGACGATGTTCCCCGCCAGCGACATTTCGACCCTTCCTGTCAAGGGTCCGAAGAAACGTAAGTTCTTTTCTTTCAGCAACAGCCTGACGAGGACCCTTTCAGGAAGGGCCGAAATATCACCAACATTTAGGCCATTGTTTAATATATCGGTCTTTAGCCAAAGGCTGTAAGTATCGCAAAAATCATAATGAATCTAAATGCATTGTTGGTTTTCGGGTCAAATGAAAATTTCGGCTGGAGACCCGGAAGATTCGGATAGAAGGATACAGATGCAATCGGAAACTAACCATGAGTTGACGCTGGGTTTATGTACGAGAAAAGAACTTCACGAATTAGGATATACGATTCGTTTTCCGCTCGGATGTGTGGCTCATGGGACCGGAAGAAAAACAGATGCTGGGCACACGACCAAATCTTCTCGACGTACAACGCGAACACAAATAAATTTGTCATTAACCTTAGCGACTTCTTTTTTCGGAATTTTTCTATCTATGATTTGAAAAGCCAGCATTCGAAAAATTATTTTAATACGATTAGAAGATACTTGACCCTCCTAAAGATGTAGAACAAAATGCAATGAAACCCTTTATGGCCCCCTCGCAACATACCTCTATAAACTGGTAATTTGCTGGGGAAATTTCGGATTTGATAACCGTGGTTATGCCATTCTTACAAGCTAAAAACATACGACAGAGGATAGGGTTCTCTGACGGATGGGGCCTGTGGGTGAGTAGTGAGGGGCCCGCTCTTCTATATAGAACTGCCCTTGGTTTCAGAACGGATAAATATCTGAGGTCCACAAGTTCCTAAAAACTTGCAAATTTGCCGCTGCTAATTATTCACTTGTTTCACGATGCTCATGGATAGACTTTTAGAATTGCAGTGTCGAAGAACCATACAAAAGAGTGCCAGGTCATGAACCTAGAGACTATGCAGTTAACAATGTAAAAAAAGTACTAATTGGTTAGAATGAAAATTTATACGTACCAAGAAATAGAGGTAGAGTTAGTTTTAGTCAGGAACAGCTTACTTGGCTGACCCACGGACATCCTACCCGTATGGAAATAATTCAAGTCTTTGTATTATGGGACATTTTTCCAATCGTAAACAATTGAAAACAATTGGGAACGATCATGGACAATTGTATTTTTACGATTGGAAACAGTTGTTTACGATTGGAAACAGTTGTTTAAGATTGTGAACAGTTGTTTCCAATTGTTAACAATCGTTTGCGGTTGTAAACCAGTTGTTCGCATTTACGACTGGAAACAGTTGTTTACGATTGTAAACCAGTTGTTCATAATTTTACGATTGGAAACAACTATTTACAACCGTAAACAACTGTTTACAAACGTAAGCAACTGTTCCAATCGTAAGCAACTGTTTACAGTCGTAAAAAACCGTTTACGATAATTTCTTATAGTATTCAATTGCTTGCGATTGGAAAAATGTCCAATAATACAATGACTTGAGTTATTTCCACACGGGATCAGCCACCGAAACAGCCACTGAAGTGCTTCAGTTTTTTTATTATACGAGACCAGAGGAAAAAGAGCATGATTTAAAACGTAGATCTGACAAATTTCAGACTTCCGTCATAGGCTACTCCTAAGGGTCATTTAACCCACATTATAAAAACGACCCCCCTCGAGATAACTTTTCGAATGACTAAGCACTTTTGTGATTGGAAAGTACATGGCTCTGCGCTGTCAAAGAAGTTCCCTTGTAGAAAAATCAAAGACCGACATTTTTCCTAGTACTAACAACAAGACCAAAGGTTTCGATGGGATCCCAAAAATTCAATATCTGATCCGGACAACTGGGTCTTGTCTTAGCCAGATCCAGTCTTTGCCAGACTCCTTGAACATTTTTACAATTACAATTCAGAAACAGATTAAGGCCAAATAGCTAATCACCTGAGAAAACCAAGTTCAGATTTGGATTCAGCATGTGTGTTTACCCCTATAAGTCATATTTGTTTTGACGAAAACTTCCTGCCACTTCTGCCAATTTCCCGGTTTTGGCCGAACTCCAGAACTACTTGTCCGGCGAAAAAGAAAGCTCAAACACGAAATCAGGGTATCTTCTTTCCCCAGTAATGAACATCTAATCAACTTCAAATAGAATTTAGCTTATAACAAATTTTCCGATTCCAGCCGGATTCCGGTCGAACTATATGTCCGGGTAAAATATGATTGTCACACAGAGACTCAGCATCTCTTCTTACCCCTAAATCGCTTATCTAATCAACTAGAAATGAAACTTTGACTTCCAACAGTTTTCCGGTTCTGGCCGGATTCCGAACGAACTACATGTCCGGGTAGACACTTGTTTTCACATAAGTGTTCAGCATGTCTTCTTGCCCTGAATCGAACATCTAATCAACTCCAAATAAAACTTTTACTTCCAACAAACTTTCCGGTTTGGGCCGGATTCCGGTCGAAATACTTGTCCGTCGAGAAAATAGTTTTCACCATCGTCTTCAGCATGTCACCCTACCTCTAAACCGAACATTAAATCAACTTCAAATAAAACTTTTACTTCCAACAAACTGTCCGGTTTGGGCCGGATTCCGGGCGAAATACTTGTCCATCGAGAAAATAGTTTTCACCATCGTCTTCAGCATGTCTTCCTACCCCTAAATCGAACATCTAATCAATTTCAAATAAAACTTTTACTTTCAACAAACTTTCCGGTTTGGGCCGGATTCCGGGCGAAATACTTGTCCATCGAGAAAATAATTTTCAGCATCGTCTTCAGCATGTCTTCCTACCCCTAAATCGAACATCTAATCAACTTCAAATAAAACTTTTACTTTCAACAAACTTTCCGGTTTTGGCCGGATTCCGGGTGAACTACTTGTCCGATGACAAAATGGTTTTCACCATCGTGTTCAGCATGTCTTCTTACCTCATAATCGACTATCACATTAGCTGTTTCAAAATATTTTGTTTGTCCCTTAATTTGAATCCCCTCCCCCACCCCTAAATGTAGAGCTACAAAGCCCATCTACGAACTTGACTGGTCCGACGACCCAACGAACCCTCACACCAAGTTTCATCAAAATATCTCATTCCCTTCGAGAGTTATCGTGCTTACAGACGGACGGACGGACGGACGGACAGACGGACAACTTTTGCGATGTCATAGGTATCCCTCCACTTACGTTTTGGGATCCCAAAAAGTAAGAGAACAATCAAACCTTTGAACATTTGGTTTTGAGGTTCTTATATCGTTTCTGCCTAGAAATCGACTTTCTTTTCTAGAGGAAAGATTCGTCCGCACTACCAAGTCCATCGAATAATTAGTGAACCTGCTTACACTTTTGCTTACACTAGTTGGCACACTTTTGAGGGTCTATCCGTTCCGTTCTAAGGTTAGGTAACAAACCTTGTAAGAACTCCGCCTCCACTCGGTAGCGTCGGGTCTGGGCCCCAGTGTATTTTTGGGATCCCAAAACGTAAGTGGAGGGATACCTATGACATCGCAAAAGTTGTCCGTCTGTCCGTCCGTCCGTCCGTCCGTCCGTCTGTCCGTCCGTCTGTAAGCACGATAACTCTCGAAGGGAATGAGATATTTTGATGAAACTTGGTGTGAGGATTCGTTGGGTCGTCGGACCAGTCAAGTTCGTAGATGGGCTTTGTAGCCCTACATTTAGGGGTGGGGGAGGGGTTTCAAATTAAGGGGCAAACAAAATATTTTGAAACAGCTAATGTGATAGTCGATTATGGGGTAGGAAGACATGCTGAGCACGATGGTGAAAACTATTTTGTCATCGGACGAGTATTTCGTCCAGAAAACGGGAAAGTTTGTTAAAAGTAAATGTGTTATTTGAAGTTGATTAGATGTTCGACTTAGGGGTAGGAAGACATGCTGAAGACGATGGTGAAAACCATTTTCTCGACGGATAAGTAGTTCGCCCGAAATCCGGCCGAAACCGGAAAGTTTGTTCAAATTAGAAGTTTTATTTCGAGTTGATTAGATGTTTGATCAAGAAGACATCTTTTACCCGAACATATAATTATTCCGGAATCCGGTTGTAACCGGATTTTTTTTAAGTCAAACTTTTATTCAAATTTGATTAGATGTTCTTTATAGGGGTAAGGAGATACGCTGGTTTTGTTTCTGTGTTTGTTTTTGGGATCCCAAAACGTAAGTGGAGGGATACCTATGACATCGCAAAAGTTGTCCGTCTGTCCGTCCGTCCGTCCGTCCGTCTGTAAGCACGATAACTCTCGAAGGGAATGAGATATTTTATGAAACTTGGTGAGAAGGTTCGTTGGGTCGTCGGACCAGTCAAGTTCGTAGATGGGCTTTGTAGCTTTACATTTAGGGGTGGGGGAGGGGATTGAAATTAAGGGACAAACAAAAATTTTTTAAACAGCTAATGTGATAGTCGATTATGGGGTAAGAAGACATGCTGAACACGATGGTGAAAACCATTTTGTCATCGGACAAGTAGTTCGCCCGGAATCCGGCCAAAACCGGAAAGTTTGTTGAAAGTAAAAGTTTTATTTGAAGTTGATTAGATGTTCGATTTAGGGGTAGGAAGACATGCTGAAGACGATGGTGAAAACTATTTTCTCGATGGACAAGTATTTCGCCCGGAATCCGGCCCAAACCGGAAAGTTTGTTGAAAGTAAAAGTTTTATTTGAAGTTGATTAAATGTTCGATTTAGAGGTAGGGAGACATGCTGAAGACGATGGTGAAAACTATTTTCTCGACGGACAAGTATTTCGACCGGAATCCGGCCCAAACCGGAAAGTTTGTCAAAATTAAAAGTTTAATTTGGAGTTGATTGGATGTTGGATTTAGGGCAAGAAGACATGCTGAACACTTATGTGAAAACATGTTTCTACCCGGACATGTAGTTCGTCCGGAATCCGGCCAAAACCGGAAAACTGTTGGAAGTCAAAGTTTTATTTCTAGTTGATTAGATAAGCGATTTAGGGGTAAGAAGAGATGCTGAGTCCCTGTGTGGCAATCGTATTTTACCCGGACATATAGTTCGACCGGAATCCGGCTGGAATCGGAAAATTTGTTATAAGCTAAATTTCTATTTGAAGTTGATTAGATGTTCATTACTGGGGAAAGAAGATACCCTGATTTCGTCTTTGAGCTTTCTTTTTTCGCCGGACAAGTAGTTCTGGAGTTCGGCCGGAACCGGGAAATTGGCAGAAGTGGCAGGAAGTTTTCGTCAAAACAGATATGACTTATAGGGGTAAACACACATGCTGAATCCAAATCTGAACTTGGTTTTCTCAGATGATTAGCTATTTGGCCTTAATCTGTTTCTGAATTTTAATTGTAAAAATGTTCAAGGAGTCTGGCGAAGACTGGATCTGGCTAAGACAAGACCCAGTTGTCTGGATCAGATATTGAATTTTTGGGATCCCATCGAAACCTTTGGTCTTGTTTTGCTGGACTAGTAGTTCGCTCGGAAATCGGAAGGAAGTCTCGGTCAGTATGGTCAAAATAGATATGGCTTATAGAGGTATATCTGAACTTGGTTTTCTCTGATGATTAGCCTGTCCAAGACTGGATCTGGCGAAGACAAGACTCGATTGTCTGAATCAAATATTAGATTTTGGGATCCCATCGACACCTTTGGTCTTGTTATATCTAGCGCAATACTCTTGATGACTATCTCTCCCTTCCGATTCAGAATCTCCGGGTACCTGCGGAAGAAAGGAAGAAACGGTGTCACAGCTGCGCTGACTCAGGATTTGAGTCATTGAGTTTCAGTCGTTACGGACACGTTTACTCCTTCTTCCTGAGAATCACTGGCGCGTTTTGGACTTAGTCATATAGAGTATTCCAGGAGAGACTCCACTACAAGCACTTGTAAGTTCTTGGCCGAAGGTACTCAATTAACATGCACAGCAGTTGGTAATAATGGGTGTTGGCACTTCGCACGCCAATATGTGTTTGAAATTTATTTGTGAGTCATCAACGCCTCAAATTACGCGTCGCGCTGTTTCGCGAACTTCAAGTTAACTTGTTTCATCTTAATTAGCCTCCACGTTTGAGCGCTTGCACACATGTTAGATTTTAAATCAACTAAACACATACCCAACAGAGCCACAGCTTTCAAGTAGCTAACCAAGAAGACAGTTTCGATGTTGGTTAGTTTCCAAACTGATGATGAAAGCTTACTAATACATTAATGCTATGTGTTCACTGATTATTTATTATGTCCCTGGACGGAGTCCCGGAGACACACCATCATGTAAAATAGTGACAGGCGATAAGTAATGAAGCTAGAGCCACCACGCTTAGCAACATGCAGATTTATCACTGTTTCTGCAACTTTAGTGAGGAAAGGCTTATGCGAGGGGTTGTCCACTCTCAATTCCAGTGTACAGCAAGTGTCTGGTGCCGTGATGCCAGGCTGCTGCCGGCATGGCCTACACCAGCCGGCACCGATTGCCACGTGTTAGAATATCAAAATCCGCATGTTTAGAAGCATTTGAGAGACGATTTGACTAATATATGACCGAAACGGCTGATTTTGGCCGGTGCCGGGAAAGAGTGTATAGCTGGTGCTGGGGAGCGGGCAACCCCTCCGGTATATCATCACGAATAAAGCTTTTGACGAGAAATAGGGTATCTTTCGCAGTCATGCATAAATCTTGAGTTTTGGGGTATTGTGCCCCAATGTCTGGGCACCTCCGAACTTATGAGCATAGCGCCCATATGTTGGGGCACACTGTCTTTCAGCAAGGGCATGGTATCCCCATAAGAAATCTGGTTGAAAAGCAGGTTTTCATTTCATATTCTCAAGTCAATAGATTTGTATGGGGGATACAATGCTCTTGCTACAGGGAAGGGTGCCCCAGTGAGGACCTATGCTCATACGTTGGGGCTTGTCCTGATGCTGGAGCACCATGCCCCAAATTTGATGATTTGTGTGACTGATCTTTAGGCCGTCTTCAACAACAAAAGTGACTCCACCAAAATAACACCAGGTTTGATTCACATCTAACTCATGTTACATGAAGTCAGATCATCTCCCCGGCCAGAATTTCTGTCGGCCTGTTTATTTTTCTTTCATCTAAGGCCACCCTCCTGATTTTCAACCGACAAAAAATTCAAAATCAACAGCTTGTCTATTTCCCCATGTCAAAGATAACGAGCTCTGAGTATCTCTCGACCTTTTTCCTGTTGGAGCATGTGTTAAATTTCAGGACTCGTCACACGTCCACTGAAGCATTGTACAGTGACAGGTCACTGAAACATAAAACACACTCGACTGTATTGAGTTACAGAAGCCCTAAGAGTGCACCCTGAAGTGTAGGAGGTCCAGGGCCCAGCTTCACATCAATTCATTAGAAGCCCCTGACCACCGCGGAAAAATAAGGACACCAACTGAGATTACTAAAGACTGAAGTGAAGACCTTGGCAAAAGACTTCAGTGAAGACCTTCACAAAATTACGAAAGATTAAGATTGGGTTTGCATGGGTGGAAGAAACCGCTATATATCGATTCTGTCCTAGATTTACCTCCAAAGAAATTATACTTTCTAAGGCTTGAGAAACCTCGTCAAGCTGCTGAGCCTGTGCTTCGTTAGGAGCCGGTCGTAGCCTTGCGAAGGTATGTTCAGAGTTTTCTTCCCTCGTTTATATAACTCTGAGCGTACATGAATGTCTATTATTATTATTACAGAATTGTTGCCCATCATAGAGCACAGATATACAAAGACGGAGTAAGTAAACAGAGAAGAAAATCAAAGAAAGAAAGGGAAAAAAGAACATTACTGGCAACAAAAAAAAATGGAAGAAACGCATGAAATAATGAAAAATTACACTGAGTAAAGCATGTGCGGAGCTAAATCAAGGCTGCGCGTGAAGTGCTCTTGCTTTGCTTGGACGACAAGGTTCAACGGGTCCTACAAGACCAAGAAATCCAAAAATGGCACCATGAAAAGGATTCCAAACCGTGGATGTCTCTTTACGCGAAGGCCAAAGAGTGTTGGGGTCTAGAAATGTTTTTTGAAGGAGGGTTATCTTCGGAGGAATTAAAATTGACTGTTAGCGCACGTATTGATAGCCTCCCCCTGGGGATTCGGAGAAAATATATGGGAAATGTAAAGGGGCGGTCTTGTGGTCTTTCTTTCTGCCCTACGTGTGGTTGTGTGGACGAGAATTTGTTTCATTTTATGTGCGAATGTGTGGAACTGAAGGATTTGAGATTTGAAATATTTGGGGAGCCGATTTTCGGGGAAGGTTAGATGGTGGAAAAGTTTAAGGAGAAAAGTTTGTTTGGGGTTAGGCAGCTTGGAAGGTTTTTGCGGATAGGCTGGAAGCATAGAGAAGAGGTTTTGTAGATAAGATTTATTAGAAGAGTTGATGTTTGTTTTTCATTTGTTTTGTATTTTGTTTTGTATGGCTCTCGTGCTTTAAGCAAATATATATCATATCATATCACATCAAACTATTGCCATTATGTTGATCTTACATGTCGCAAGACCGCGGTATAGTAATGCCGCAAAACTGTATGTAGGCTACATATAAAGTTTTGTTTCTTATCTATATGCAAATGGCACAAGAGCAACCAATCGGCTTGTCTGGCATTTTTTTTGTTTTTTTGGATGAAATCAAACTGAACTGAAACCACTGAAAAGCAGAGACTCTCTCAGTAACCTCAGACAAGCCAAACATTAAAGAATCCCAACATTCGAACCCAGACGCTTTCTAATCAAGCAAGAAATGGGCTGACAACGATATCGCTAAAACCCAGCGGATCCCAGAAAGGTAGTTTTTCTTTTTATAATTTTTCAAAACAGTTTCAAATTTTATTATAAAGCATTCACACATCTTGTTAGATTTTGAAAGTTAACTTGCAGGATTATTTCCAGTCCAATAAAACTACAAGCTGGGCACCACGATTTGCATGGTGGGTTTAAGTTGTTGGTTGTGGTATGAATTATGTTTGGCCAAATACTAGAGCAAATACATACTCCTAGCCCAAGCTGACTGGGAAACATATGTTCAAATAATGCACAAAACGCTTCGGAGGCGACATTTAGGCCTTTCTTGGCAAGGGTCCTCGTCAATCTGTCCAACTTCGGGGTCAACATTGGGGAAGGAACAAACCTGCAATCAAAGTATTAAAAAAAATATCGCTGCCAAAGTATGATTATTGCAGCTTGGTTCCTTCCCCAATGCTGACCCTGAAGTCCGATAGATTGACGAGGACCCTTGCCAAGAATGGCCGAAATATCGCTGCCAAAGCATGGTAGCTGACGTATTTCATTTTATGCGTTATTCCAAATAATCGACTCACGAAAGGGCAGCTTCGGTAACTGTAGGCTACTGAGAAAAAGCACTCGTGAGTAAAATCGGTTAATGTAAATTCTTCCCTGTTTTTCCTTGAAGTCAATGCGCCAAGAGAAAGGCTTAAAACAAAAACCGATATGTTAAAAGCAAAGCTTGGTTTGAAGCATTCAAGATTCTTAGAATAGAGGAACGAGAATATTGACATATTGATCAGCGTAGAAATTAAACGACTTCAGCTTTACAGACTAGGTAATGTCATAGCAAACGAAAAGCAAACTTTTGCATGAAAACCGGTAAGGTTTGCTCCTGATACGCTGCCCTCTGCCGAGAACTTGATGCGTGGCCGACACTTCCCGTGCTTTGCCCCACATTTCTCTAGGTACCCATTTGAAGCTGGTTGAACTTTTAGCTCGTGTCAAGGGGAAACGCCACTAACCCTCGCCGTAAACCAAACGGTCGGCAACACCGAGACTCGAACCAACAACCCTTCGCTTGTGACATGGCGCGATAGCACATTCGGCAGGACGGATATCATAGCTGTTCACGAAAGTGTACTGCGTCTACTTACAGATTTGCGTGACACGTTCTGTCGTCGAGCTGCATAACAGCTTTATCACCCCTTCACGATTTCGAATGATTTGGGATTAGGAAACGTACTTCCTCTGCCTCCTGCCTGTTTGATTCCGGAAACATACCGTGACGTGCACAGCCCAACGGTGGAGCGGAAATATCGGAAAGATCAAGGTCCGAGGCCGTTCCAGAGTCTGCTCACGGAATTTTCTTTGTGGTTAGAAAAGCAGTTGAATATCACTTCATTAGACAATGTGGCACCTTTCGTGGAAGCTGTTGAGGTTATCTCGTGCAAAGCGGTGTTCAAGATAGAGTTTTATATACACCTTTGGTGAATCGGGAGAGGTATACGTGTTGAAGAAATGGGAGAACTGGTCTTTCTTTGTGTTAAGATGTGAATGGAGATGTGGTCCACCTAATGTGTAGACTACATGTTGCGAGTTGTTTGAGTTGAGGCATGAAAGAGAGTGTATGATGAGGAATGAATGGTGAGGGACGAACAAGAGTGAAGATTTGCGGTAATTAAGAGTGGTCATGGCCTTTGGGCTTTTTTGCAATACATATCATACAAAAATCAAAATCTTCGCTAAAAAAAAATCATTGACAACAGAGCCCAACCAGCGCACGACCTTCAACACTAGTTCCTGGCCGAAGATTGAAAATTAGTGTCTTTTCTGTGTCTTTATGTACTTTATTTATTAAACAACATACTCCGATTTTTCGAAATGGCGGGTTACAAATAAATTACTTACTTCCTTATCATATCATATACATTCTGAAGAAACCGTTCAATATTCACTTCCATTTCAGAAAACCTCTACCGTAAAAAGTATACGCGTATAGATATCATTCAATTGTATTTGTCCTACCTTTGCAGTTGTTCCAACACTGGGTTTCTCGCTTAAATCCGCTGAAAGGCGAACTAGCAATAAAGCAAAACGAACGATAGTGAACTGTGTAGGAGTTTACGGAGTATTGCTGGGCCTGAAGACTAGTGCTGTGATTTTGTTTTTACTGGCAGCTGTATGGTCTGGGGGGGGGGGAGGGATTGTCTTCAGAGTAAATCTTTTTAGTGTTTGCAGATCTCACATAGTCTTTGACATCTTCCTCACTATGATTTTTAAAGGACACGTCGTAATTCGTCCCAATTCACATCGTGCGTCGTACTAATTCATTCTACCTCACGCCGTATTTCCACCCATTCTCGTTCCCAAGATTCTTCCCTTCACAAGCCTATCCTCTACAAGCAGTACACTGATTATCACGCTTGCCACGATTGTTCTCTTTACGCGACGTATCAGACGCCCAATAATTATTTGCAAGGAGCTTATTTGTCCGAGTACTGGATATGCAAATGTTGCCAAGAGTGTCAGCCAAGGCAAGGGACATGGAAATAGGCTAAAACCAGCCGAAGTCGTGTGTAATTTTCTGTAGGCTAAGCATAGCTTCGTTGTTTAGTTGAGCAGGAACACAATGTATTACGAGGGGTCCTCTAAAAGTTAGCTAAATTCCTTGGTATGTGTGTTCTCAGTCAATACATGACAGCATCATCCAACTTGTAAACTTTTGAGAAAAAAATATACGACTCTTTCTTTCCTTGTTCCTCGGGAGTTTGTCCCTGCTGTTCAAAGTAGTGTATGTTCATCTAGATCAGGTGTCGGAGTTAGAAGATTCTCCTACAAACAACTGAGCAGATGTGTCATGCGAAGGCGTCGGAGTCAACTGGTTAAAAAGATCGGGGCTAAACAGGCTGGTGTTTGTGCTGGTCAGTAGTTGCGTTTTTGTTCGACTTTTCACTCGCCTTTTTGACGGCTTTTTACTTTTTTTTGTGTTTTCGTAAAATGGTCCTAAGCACTGTTAGACAATTTCCCGTTTTTGTCAAAAAGGCAAATGCCGACTTTCGCCTTTTCCCTCGGCTTTTTGCAAAAAGGCAAACTTGGTAGGTGACCAAGTTTCACTCTCCTTTTGGCTTTTTGCCTACTTTAGCCAGTTTATCCCAAAATCCAATAAAAGAGGAATTTGGTTCAAAGTGAAAATCCGTGTTTCGAGACTGTCTCGGATTTTAAAGATGAAAAATTTGAAGTGCAAGTAGAATACAAATAAAATGGCATTTGTCAAAATAGCGTTTTCATGCGAGAAAAGTGAAAAGTCCTTAGTAGTAACGGCAACTTGCGAAAACGCGAGAATGTTAAAAAAGGCCGGAAAATGATAAAAAGCCAAAGCTGAAAAGGGAAAGGCAAAAGCCGAACAAAAACGCAACTACTGATTGATTTAGCTTTTTGCCCGTATAAGTGGGTAAACACAGAGTACGGAATAAGACAGATAAAAGAAAAGGAGAAACACAGAGATACTTCAAACTGAAAAGTTCTGCGTTACAGAGGAGTAAAATGACGAAACAGTTCAAATTGTAAGCTCCACGACTACAGCCCTCGTTCTCGATGAGGTAAGTTCTTTCCCGATTTCATTGCCAGACTCGTTCTGTGGTAGCGTAGTACATCTCAGCCGGTCCAGTGCAGTCCTACGGCGGGAAATCAACACAGAACGGCCAAGAAAAGACCAAAAGACCGCCAAACGGACTTTCTGCCGCGACAAACGAGGTGGGAAGGACCCCTGTTCCAATTTTCCTTTCCTCCCTGAAGACAAGAGCAATGTTGTGACACATTTATTCTCCTTCTTCCTTGACAAATTTGATGTTCGGACCCTTGTGTCTTGACCTCATTGACGAACATGGCTTCGACAAACTAGACGCTTCGTATCTCTTCATAAGAAGTCTCCACCCTACTGGACTAGGGGACATACTTACTGGACTTGAAAGTTTAAACTTGTACATATAGCAGCACATTGTAAACTGATTCGTACAGACTAGAGAAACTGCTACGGATTTCAGGGCAAATTTATAGCCACGACCAGGGACTTCCTTGTTCAACTATGTCTGAGCCAATCGTCAAACAGTCTATTTGCTGATACCCATTGTCCCTAGTCCGTGGCGAGGCGATTCTCCGCGTTTCCAATTTCTCCACAAAGTAAGAAAGTTTCAGGAGCCCGAGTATGCAAATACAACTCTAATCCAGTCAAGTAGAGGAAGCATGGGGACTGAAGTGCCTACGAAGAGGATCTACAATGGGAAAAGCTCTCATGGCAACCGAGAGTGGATAAAACAGATTCCCGACCCTTTAGTAGTGGAAAAGTTGAGGGTCGCCTTCTGTCGACAAAAGTACACATAAATTGGAGGATTTAAGGATTTTTTTTTTAAAGGAATGCACAAACGGAAGAAATGGGAAATCCCCAAATCGGCCGAGCCTGTTTGTAATTTTTTACGCACGTTTTTACGTTGTTTTATATTAATTATAACGAAACATTACGAGACAAAAATTCAAGATTAGACCACTGAGAGAAGGGTGGTTACAGCAGAAAAAAATGTTTACGACAAATGACAAGTTAAAAGTTTAACACCCAATGTAATAAAAAAGAGAAGATTATACATTAGAAGTAAAAAAAAGATGCGAACTGACCGACCAACAGCGCGATCAGAAATCTAACCAGATGATCAGTTTAATTATATTTCGAGCCTCTATAACTTAACTACTTGCAACTGCATAACTTGGAAATAACAGAACTAATAGCGCTTTCATATGCCTTGCTGCCTTCCTGCCATCTAGCGTAACGAACTGTGCGACGCATCCTATGCCATTCCAACTTGTAGAGGGCGTTCAAGCCCAGAGCCACTTTGGCGAAACCAAGAAACAAAATTTACAGCCAACATTTACTGATGACCCAAAAGCCCCCCCCCCTCCCCCAGGGGCTATTCATTAATCAACAGGAGGCTTGTACGGAAAGATGTTCTGAAAATTTCAATCCGTAGAACTTATCCATTAGGTTACTTTGGCAAAAAACGTGTCGTGAACGAAAGTGTTGTGAATAGAATATAATAACCTTTATTTCAAAAGTATTTTCAGATTGCTAAACGCCAAACTTGACTTTCACGTCAACATTAAATCCCTTTTCCATACATTGAAACGTGTATTAAACAATAGTGATGTCAAGTGCGTTCCAGTTAAGTTACGTTACTTTAAGCATTAAGTATAAACATAAGGCGTATTCTCGCCGTTCCCCGAGGACTACGCTTGAGGAGTCCCCGCGATTTTTGTTTGTCCGGGAGACTCCCTCCCCGTATTCTCGCGAGTCACCACGGACGGGGAATGCTCCGATTATCATCACCGTCATCGAAAAGGACTCCCTTTCAGATTTAGAGGGGAATCAATTTTTTCTGGTCTTGGTGCAATGTAAAATTAATTAAAAAGAATTAGTCTAAACGAAACAAAAAATAAAGTGGATCCGGACTAATTTCGTCAAGATCATATTTATATTAAGAAGAAAATTTATTTTGGAAGCATTCCCGGTGTTCTCGTTGTTGCGCCTATAGAGAAAAATCAATATATATATATATGTGTGTGTGTGTTTGTGTTTGTTCAATTAATCGCTACTTGAGGATTTCCTGTGAAACTTTACTTTCAACAAAAGCTAGAGCTGAGCTTTTTATACCATACATGGACACACGAAATTGGAGTTAGCTGTGGGATAGGTTGTTACTTATACGCCCCCCCCAACCTCGACTAGGCATGAGTCAACTTGGGGCTAAACGCAAAGAAGAATGAGAGAAAAAAATCAATATATATATATGTGTGTGTATGTTTGTGTTTGTTCAATTAATCGCTACTTGAGGATTTCATGTGAAACTTTACTTTCAACAAAAGCTGGAGCTGAGCTTTTTATACCATACATGGACACACGAAATTGGAGTTAGCTGTGGGATAGGTTGTTACTTATATGCCCCCCCCCCCCCCAACCTTGACTAGGCATGAGTCAACTTGGGCCTAAACGCAAAGAAGAATGAAAACTCGTGAAGTAATATAATAACAACAATAGATTTATTGTCCATCATAGTTTACAAATGGGCTTATCGACGAAACGTCCCATGACGAAACGTCCCCGGCGAAACCTCCCCGGGGCGAAACGTCCTCATGGTGAAACGTCCCCGTGACAAAACGACCCCAGGGCAAAACATCCCACTGCAAAACATCCCCGATGCGAAACGTCCCCAAGCATAGATTTTCAAGTTCGCTTCGAACATCAAGTGCATGCTGTGCATGTTCGAGGTAAAACAACTTCAGAGTGCTTGCAGATGTGGGAACATACCTTATATTCAGGAAAGATCGTACATGGGGCCGGTCGATTCATAAAATATATAGTTTCCATTTAAAATATACAGTGTAAATATGGCTTGCAATGGACTCGTAACCGACCAGTTCTAGGTCATTTAAAGCAACATGAACAATTTGAGGAGCACCAATATGCTTCTCAGATAATGGGGAAGCCCGCTGTGGCTCAAAGAGAGTCAAACAAGGAGAATACAAAAATTGCTTAGTGCCATTATGGTGGATAGAAATGACATGGGAAGCGAGAAAACGAAAGCGGATGAAAAGATTAATTAGGAAGAGAGACACATTAAAAAAAAATATCACCAAATTAAATATCGATAAAAGCGAGATCAATGAGTTATATCGTAGTGTAAACTAACCCACAAATAAACCAATTAAATAAAGGATAAAACAAAAACTGACAAACTACTGAATCTTTGCGCTTTCTGTAAGACATGGCTATAGCCGGGAGTAACACATTGGTTTATTTCTTCACTATTGGTTAAATGCTGAAGTAGCCAACCAATCGCGGTTTTCAAAATGTTACATTCCAAAAACATTTTTTTTCTGAATAATGTCTCATAGGCCGAGCTATTCCTCAGCAATGAAAAAAAATCCATAGCTGGGGACGTTTTGCCGTGGGGACGTTTCGCGATGGGGACGTTTTGTCGTGGGGAGGTTTTGTGATGGGGATGCTTTGTCGTGTGTAGGTTTTGTCATGTGGACGTTTTGTCCTGGGAGGTTTTGTCACGTGGACGTTTTGTTACGGGGACACTTGGTCATGGACGTTTCGTCGTCGATGTTTCGTCGGGGACATTTCGTCGGGGACATTTCACCAGGGGACGTTTCGCCGACAACCCGCACAAATGTACAAAAAGACGGAGTAATTCAATAGAGCTGAAGGCTTATGGGGATAAGATGAAAATCTTACCCCCGACTGTTAATCCGCAGAGCTTGACCGTGGTAAACCGGGAAAGCTACATTGATTTACGTTTGTTCCGCAAGAAGGTTTTTCTCATTTAGATCCCTTTCCAGGAGTAATAAAGCCGGACAGTGCGAAATCCTTTTCGTAAAGAAACCTGGTAGACACGGTCTTAATTAATTCTCCTTTGTTCAGTTACTTCCATGGCGTGTATCATTTAAATTGTGTTTGCAGTTGCAGGGGCTTAATTCGTAAACCCAACCGGTATTTTATTTGCCAATGCAATTTACGCAGCGGAGTGAGACGTGGTGATGACGAAATCTTTACAAGTTTCTGAGAGAAAGAGGTAATGCAAGAATATTGTCAGTAGTAATAGTCGTACCAGACAATGCCGATAGCTTGCTCCATACCGTGTAATCCGTCCAGAAAATTGGATGTAATGCAGTGTCATATATACATGGAAGCTTATTCAAGTTTAGATATACACATATCATCATGTACGCATCAAATCCCAATTAGTGCTATATCAGACCAAATATCGATTTAGAAAACGATATTTGTAGATTTTTAATTATTTTATAATTATTGTAAATAAATTAAATTAAGTAACTCTTACATCTCAGCCAGCTAGCTTTCAAAAAATGATGCACCCCTTCCAATAAATAAAGGAATACTAGGAGACTGCGCAGGCAAACCTTTTAGAAATGGGACGTCTTTTGGGGATCCCAACTGTAACTGTTAAGTATTTTAAGTAAGGGCTGCCATGACATCACAGATCTGTCCGTATGTACGTGATCAAGATAACTCGCGAATGGAGTGAGATATTTTGACGGGAGATGGTACATTGAGTCTTGCCGGCGCAAGTGGAATCGAGTTTGTATAGCGAGTACCTCAACATTAAATCTGGTGCAGATGAGCTTGAGTTCTGGACTGAAAAGTATTTCGATCAAAATGGGTAAAAAAAAAATAACTGAACCAGAAAAAGCTATTAGTCAATGCGCCGGATGGTTAGTTCAGTTCGGCCGTAATCCGGACAAAAACATCAATCTAAGAATGAGACCAGTGAGTATGATTAGGGGTAAATTTAAGAGTAAAAGAGCATACTAGGTCTGAATATGTTGCTGGTTCTGGGTCAAAATGAGGATTCACCTGGAACTCGGTAAAAACCGGACATTTAAGAACGGACAAAATCGAGCAACCATGCTTTGACATAGGGAAAATATTATCATGTACTAGGACACACTATTCGTTCTGCACTCGGGTGAGTGACCCATCGAGTCCAGAAGGAACCGAAAATGGGTATTGAACCATACAATTCTTAACAACCATGTCATTATTTTTAGCAAATCAATACTGGACACTTTCTGCTCATTGTCTCCAGTGGATATGAGCAGGGGCGTCACTAGCTTTTTACCTTTGGGGGGGGGGCGTCCGGTTTGTGCTGACGGACTAAAAAATGTGCCGACAAAAGACGCCGTTGCCGCGACATTTCCCGCCAACACAGAATAGAACCGGGGTAAAACTAACTGTAATGCATCAGTTGAGATTACTCCTTTGATAAAATTTCGAATAGTAAAGTTCACATATTTGGCCTTTCATTTTAACTTTCGCTAAAAAGCGAAGCTTCTAACGACTGTAGCAAGAACAAGCTAAACTAAGCGCCACATACGAAATTTTTTTAATCTGCCTTTTTTCTGAAAATTTAGCTACCTACCTACCATACAAGTTTTAGCTTTTAAGGTGTTTCAGACCCCCACGAATCTCAATCCTAAAACGACAAACTAAATGAAACACCTTTCTTCCAAATAAAGAATACTAGAAAACGCGCCGCAGGCGAAATTTTGTGTAAACTAACTGTTATGTATCAGTTGAGATTATTCCTTTGGTACAATTTCGTATACTAAAGTTCACATATTCTGATTTTCATTTTAGCTTTCGCTAAAAAGCGAAGTTTCAAACGACTGTACCGAGACAAGTTAAACCAAGCGCCGCAAGCGAAATTTTTTAAATCTGCTTTTTCCGGAAAAATTTAGGTACAGTACGATAAAATTTCCGGATTTTAATGCGTTTCAAACACTAAGAATTTCTATCCTAAAACGAAAACTAAATGATACACCGTTCTTCCAAATAGAGAATACTACAAAATGCGCCGTAGGCGAAATTTTCGTGTAAAACTAACTGTAATGCATCAGTTGAGATTGTTCCTTTGATGTAAATTCATATATTTAAAATCACATATTTGGATTTTCGTTTTAAATTTCGCTAAAAAGCGAAGCTTCCAACGACTTACCCAGAACAAGTTGAACAAAGCAACGCCGGCGAAATTTTTCTAAATCTGTAGTTTTTCCGGAAAAATTTGCACCCAGCAAATGTTTGGAGAATTTGATTTATTACGTATAAAAAGACCATATGTAAGAATACCAACACCCGACAAAAGCATTCAGAATTCAATTTCTTCTGTGTTTTGCCCGACAAGACTATTAAGTACGTGTAAGTAGAAGCCGATGTACCGATGAGCCTTGAAATTTCGACATGCGCCCGATAAAAATTTTCAGAATTTGATATTTTTTGTTTGGTGTAAAAAGAACCTGATGTGCCAACAAGAATACCGACACCTGACAAAACCATTTAGCATTCGATTTTTTCTGTGTTTTGCTGGACTATAGACTGTACAGAACTTGATTTCTTACGTGTAAAAATAACAACTTGTGCCGATGAAACTTGAACTTTTTGCGGGTGCGCCCGACAAAGTTTGCAAAATTTGATTTCTTACGTAGAAGTACCCGATGTGCCGACGAGTCGACTGACGCCCGAAAAAAGCATAACAAATTTATTTCTTCTGGATCCCTTATGTCTAAAAAGAACCCGATGTCCCGACGAGAATACCGTGGCACGATAAAAGTATACAGAATTAAATTTTTGCTCGACAAATGTTTACAGGATTTCATTTCTTGCGTATAAAAAAAAGATTTGCGGACGAGTCGACGGACGTCCGACAAAAACATACAAAATTTATTTGTTCTGGATTCCTTCTGTATAAAAAGAACCGTGCCGACGAGAATACCGAGGCACGACAAAAGTATGCAGAATTCGATTTCTTCAGTGTTTTGCCCGACAATTGTTGCAGGATTTCATTTCTTGCGTATATAAAGAAACCGATATGCCGACGAGTCGACCGACGCCTGACGACGCCGACTTCGACTTCGCGCTGACAAACAAGTGAACTTTCTCCGGGCTTCGCCCGACGAAAGTGCTTTGTCGAGACCTTTGGGGGGGGGGGATTCCCCCCCCCCCCCTCCCCCCATAGTAACGCCCCTGGATATGAGTGGAGGTACTAGGATCGCGAGTGTAAGATACCCGGCCCTCGCAAAACTGTAGAACAGGCTGCACTCATCCTGTCTTCAGTCTCTTTAATACCATACAAATAAAAACTGGTCGTTTGCTGGCAAATTTCACGACTCGATAACCACCTTTCTGCAATTCTGACAAGCTCAAAACATACCAATGTCACTCTGGTAAGCTCAAACTTGAAGAGGACCCTTGCCAAGAAGGGTCGAGATATAGCCGAGGGGTTTCTCACTCCGTGCCACCGGTGTACACCTCGGTGCGGCACCGGCACGGCACCATGGCCAGTTGGTGTACATCGTGTTTGGGAGTGAGCAACCCCTCGAATATAGCTCTAATAAAATTCAGCTGACGTATCTGTTTTGGACTATCGGAATACACCGATGGAATACCCGAGGAAGATTTATCGGAATACACGCCTATTGGGAGGAATCTCTTAACGCGTTTTTCCACTGAATATTTATGTCCCACAAACCAAACCCCACAAACACGGAAAGAGAAGTGTGTCCTGGTTTTTGTTTACACCCTTACCATTCTGAACTAGAAGAGTTCTCAATTTTAGTTCTACCTGCTTGAAAAACTGCTAATTTAATTACTTGAACTCCTAGACTGTATCGGTTGATTTCAATTCCCGCTGCGAGCCACAATATCTTCATTGGTCACGGAAACTGACTTAACCGCCACACAAACGATTGCAGGAAAGTCTTTTTGAGCCACCGCCTCTTTGTGGGATCACGGAAAAACGCCTTGAGACATCTTGGTCGATTTGGTAACTCACATTATATTAACCGCCTTTACATAGTTCTCAAAAGCTCGGTGTCTATGTTCTCTACACTATGGGGGAATCACCCACCCCTTCGAACCGCCACTAGCTTTAGCTTCATAATACGATTATGTCTAGCTCCCTTTCAAATTTGACTTTCTGGCCAACTCTTTCTTTCTTGGGAAACCAGCTCCCGGAAGGCATTCTATAATCCCAAGTGAACTCGTGACTAATTCCTCGAGATTTTGGAAAGAGTGATATGTTCGCTTTACAGACGACTAATTGAGGAATGACAGATAGCCTACCCGATGTTTGGAATAGAATATTATAAAATAAATTATATTGACCATAAGTAACTATCCCAGCCTTACCATGAAATTTGATCTTTTTGTCTTGATAAATAAAGAAAATGTCGTTAGATCACTTTGCTATTTTTGCGTCACAAAAGACGTTTAAGACGAATAGCTAATCGGTTTTTGCACGACTCCACAAATTGCTGGGACAAAACATTTATAACATCTTTCATGAAAAGGGGCCACGCGTTTGAGATTGGGGATTTTAGAGAAATATACTAAAATCAATGTGTTATTTTGTCATAAAATACGCTTCAGACGAATAGCTCTAAAACTACACAAATGCTAGGACAGGACTCCTAGATCCGGGGATTCTGGGGGATTTTCTCGCTGTTGTCAGTTACGTAGCCTATAGGGGAATGAAGAGAAGGGAGGATGTAACGTAGTCAGAGAAAAGAAAGAGTCCTAACTGGCGAAAAAGCAGAGATAAAACAGTATTTATACCGTTCGCCACTAGCCTTGTGGGACGCGACGCTTCAGAAGAAATCAGAATCTACTATTTGGTTGCGCTAATTAATTCACAGCGAATCGCGCAAACTGAATAATAGGCCGATAAACCCCTTTCTCCAAATGTCGGTGTTGGTGATAATGGTACAAACAATGCAGACGAAAAGCAAGAATATGAAGAAGCTGTAGGCAACTTTTAACATCAACAGAAATTAACTCATCCGGCAAAGAGAAGTCACGTCACAGTTTTTAAAGCACAATTTTTACTAGAAATGACCTTTTCACGATGAAATAGCTTAGAAACCGTTGCCGAGTCCGAAGAGGAAAGACGCCAATGAGCCTCTAGAAGAACAAGACACGTCACCCAAAAGAAATCTCTACATTGATTCAAACCCTGTGTAAGCCAATCAACAGCGTTTGTTGTAGTGACGTTTCTGGCTCTTCTCTGGGCACACGGCGATTCTTCGTCGGCACGAGGAAAAGTCATCAAGAGTACACCGTTATCTGCAAAATGAAATTAGCAATTTTCTTGTTAGATCTTGTAAGACTATCCGGCCTTCCCGTTCTCCGTCGTGGCAGCTCGTCGCAAATTATTTGAAAACGGAACGTGCCGTGCCGTCTTATAAAAGACCAAAGGTTTCGATGGGATCCCAAAAATTTAATATTCGATCCAGACTATCGGGTCTTGTGGATATCAGGTCTTCGCCAGACTCCTTAGAGTCAGCATAGACAGAATAAGCAAGATGGTTGCTTTATATTTTTTATACAAAAGTAGACTTTCCAACACTAACCCGGTATCCTATCCAGGTTTAGCTTCATAAACCATTAGCTCTTGTTTTGGTCCGTCATCGAGCTGAGAATGGCTTTTGCAGGCACCACACATACATTTCCTATACAGCAACCAAATTTGAGCAAGAAAGAAAATATAGGCGGAAAAGATACACCAAATATTGGTAAAGAGAAAGAAAGTGCAAGAAAATGGGTTTGCTGTAAATACACTTCTAAAGATTCACTTAATAGGGATTAGAAAGGAAAATCTAGGTATCAGAATCACTTGTTCACTTGAAAGGTCTTGAAAATCCTACGAAACTACGTCATTTCACTGATCCGCTATTACCCGGATAATTTGTTATTCGTTTGAAAGATGTCTCAAACTCTTGATAGGTCTGTTTAATTTCAAACGTTTGGGATAAAAAAAAACTGTACCGAAGTGCCTGCTAGCAATAAACAATTTTGCTAGGCTGCTACGGGCTGCCAGTTCTGGGGCTTCTGAACTCGTCTTTGATTTTCCATCGTTCGCTATTTACAGAGGGAAAAAGAACGTCCTTGATGAAATTCAACTCACACGGTCTAGTTGTAAATTTGGTCTTGTGTGGGGACATAGACTCTATTCTCATCAAATAAAAGCATTATAATATATAAAACATTAACAAGGACTTCTTCAAAATAACGTAATGCCGAACAATTTTTTTCTTTAACAAGATATGGTGCCTAGAAAAGACTTTAGATAGCGCCAGAGTGACATGACACTAGCAAGTAGCATCAAGACTTGGAACAAGAGCCAAGAGCTCATATGGCATATTTTACGAGTAGGCGGTAGAAGGGAGTAGATGAGAATATCACAAAATACCCCCCGCCATCCAAAAATGCGGTTCGGACCCAGAAATAGGATATGCAATTTCACTCAGGTCTGAGCATTTCCGGCATCGCCTCGGATCGTCTGGAGCAAACGACTGTTTTAACTTCCAAATTTCAGCCCAATAAATCCACTTGTTTTATCCCTAGACGTACCACACAATTTCCTGGTGCCTCCCTCCAACTCCCCCTACCGCGGCCGAATCTAGTTCGGACTCAATAATGGATCATCTAGCATCTTATCTTAACCACCTATCAAGTTTCGCTTGAATCTGAGCCTTTTTTTTGAAAATTCCTGTACCCCACCGTGGTCAGATCCGGTTCGGACCCTAAAATATATCATCTAAACATATGCTCTTTCTACAGTCCAAGTTTCCTTTAAATCGCTGCACTCTTTTGAGCCCTATGCGAGCCACAAATTTTCCCCGACTATCCCTCCAACTCCCCCTACTGTGGCTTTTGTTACCAGCAATCATCCCTGTCCATATTTTACGTAACTAAGAATAAAAAATGTCAGCAATAACTGTACATATTGCATGCTTACCTTACAAAAGTAGAAGAAACCCCTTTACTGTCAGTGCTCTTTTCGTTGCAGAAACTTACAAACAGTGGACCACTTCCGAGATTTTGGTTGGTAAGGTAAAGTTGGAAAACGCAAAGTTGGCACACGTCACCAAAAGAAATCTCTACATAGATTCAAACCCTATGTAAGCCAATCAACAGCGTTTGTTGTCGTGACGTTTCTGGTTCTTCTCTGTGCACATGGCGATTCTTCGTAGGCACGAAGAGTAGTCATCAAGAGTATACCATTATCTGCAACATGAAATTAGCAATTTTCTTGTTAGAGCTTGTCAAGACTATCCGGCCTTCCCGTTCTCCGTCGCGGCAGCTCGTCGCAAATTACTTGAAAACGGAACGTGCCGTGGTTAACAAGACCAAAGGTTTCGATGGGATCCCGAAAATTTAATATTTGATTCAGACAGTCGGGTCTTGTAGATATAAGGTCTTCGCCAGACTCCTTAGAGTCAGAATAGACAGAATAAGCAAGATGGTTGCTTTATATTTTTTGTATACAAAAGTAGACTTTCCAACCCTTTTAGCTTCACAAATATCTAGCTCTTGCTTGGGTCCGTCGTCGAGCTGAGACAGGCTTTTTCAGGCACCACAGATACCTTTCCTATACAGCAAGTAAATTTGAGCAAGAAAGAAAATATAGGCGGAAAAGATACACCAAATATTGGTAAAGAGAATGAAAGTGCAAGAAAATGGGTTTGCTGCCAATACACTTCTAAGGATTCACTGAATAGGGATTAGGAATTAAAATCTAGGGATAAAAACCACTTGTTCAATTGAAAGGTCTTGAAAATCCGACGAAACTTTTAGCTTCACAAATATTACCGCTATTACCCGGATAATTTGTTATTCGTTTGAAAGATGTCTCAAACTCTTGATAGGTCTGTTTAATTTCAAATGTTTGGGATAAAAAAAAAACCGTACCGAAGTGCTTGCTGGCAATAAACAATTTTGCTAGGCTGCTTCTGGCTGCCAGTTCTGGGGCTTCTGAACTCGTCTTTGATTTTCCATCGTTCGCCATTTACAGAGGGAAAAATAACGTCCTTGATGAAATTCAACTCACACGGTCTAGTTGTAAATTTGGTCTTGTCGCGACATAGATTCTATTATCATCGTCACGACAAGAGCTTGTTGTGAAAAACAAGTGCGCAGGCGCTCAGACGTGGAGTGTAAAAGTAAAATGTTTATCACATTTGTGTACAAACAGCTTTAAGAACCAAGACATTTCTCTTCCCCAATAACCAAACAAGTATTAATATAACCTTGTAATCACCCCCCTTTAAAGCTTTAAATGTAAACAAACAGCCAGGATACATCCAAAGAAATATTGAAGATCTTGCACGAATAGCATTTGTTCGAACACTGAATGGTCTTCCTGCCAGTCCCACCCTTTAAACCTATTTTCCATTAGCAAGGTAATAACAAGTGCAATAAAACAATTCGTAGCAGACTAGTGTCACAATTCATTAAGAACGGCATATCATCGATCATATGACAAAACAGTCCAGTTTCCAACTGTTCATTAAAGATTAAAGTACGTCGCGTCGTCTCATTTGTTGATGTTACGCCAAATCCTCATCCATAGAAATATATCCCCATATATACAAGAGTTGGACTTGAGACCTGTCATAGACGAACGTAAGTCGTGGGAATCTGGACCCAGCTGCCCATGAACGGTAGGGGAGGGGGGGGGGGGTCGGGACCCATCACAATACGTATTTACACCTTTTTTCCTCAAGTATACCAGCTTAGAGTTTGGGTCAAAAACTTTTTTCATGGTCAATTTTGGGACCACTTGCCCTTGAACTGGGAGCGTGGGGGTGGTTCAACTTCCCCGGTCCCTATGATCCAAAAGCACAAAGGAATTGCATTGCATTATCTCCAGTTATTGTCAAATTAAAAACATTAAAAAATGTGCAATCTGGGCCCAATTGCCCCTGAACCAAGTTGGGTTGGTGTTTGGGACCCGCAACGAGTAAAAAGAGACCCCAATGCTCACAATCCTACCAAGTTTCAAATTCATACCTGTTGATTCCTGGCAAGGGTAACGAACTTTACTCCTGGGCAATCTGGGCACAGTTGCCCATGAACCGGGTGGTTGGGGGAGGTGCAACTTAAAGCAATTTCCCAGCCCTAGGATCTACACGTCCAAGGAATTTCATCGTCCTATGTCCGGTTCTGGTCATAGATATTAAAATACTAAAGACTTTAGGTGATATGACACTAGCAACTAGCGTCAAGACTGAAAACAAGAGCCAAGGGCTCATATGACACTTGTACGAATAGGCGGTAGAAGGGAGTAGCGAGGGGAGTAGATGAGAATGTCACAAAACACACCCACCATCCAAAAATGCGGTTCGGACCTAGAAATAGAATATGTAGTTTCACTCAAGTCTGAGCATTCCGGCATCGCCTCCGATCATCTGGAGCAAACGACTCTTCCAACTTCCAAGTTTCAGCCCAATAAATCCACCCGTTTAATCCCTAGACGTGCTACACAATTTCCGGTGCCTCCCTCCAACTCCCCCTATTGCGGCCGAATCTGGTTTAGACTCAATATTATCTAGCATCTTTTCTTATCACCTATCAAGTTTCACTCGAATCTGAGCATTTTTTGGGAGATTACGGTACCCCACCGTGGTCAGATCCGGTTCGGGCCCTAAAATATATCATCTAAACATATGCTCTTTCTACAGTCCAAGTTTCATTTAAATCGCTGCACTCTTTTGAGCCCTATGCGAGCCACGAAATATCCGGGACTACCCCTCCAGCTCCCCCTACAGTGGTCGAATATGTCTTGAAAAACGAAAGTGGCATCTCCTCTTCACGTCCATCAAGATTGACAGGAATTGGAGCATAGCCTATCGGCAAATTTCCGATTCCAGCCCCCTCCCTATCGTGGCCGGATCCAATCCGGACACCAAATAACAAATCTAGGCCGCATAAGTTCTTTCCAAACTGCATCTCGCTCGGTCCATTCGTTTGTTTTTTGTGCATGTCAAAAGTTTCCGCCCCCTGACTCCCCCAACAGTGGCCGCATGGGGATCGAACGCACGTTGTTCATGTCTAGGTCATCAATTCTTATCATCCATTAAGTTCCACTCGAATCGGACCACCCGTTCCCAACTTGTGGAAGTCAATTCCCGTGTTCCCCTTCCATCACTCTCCCAAAAATGGTCAGATCCAGGAACGGAAGATTTCATAGGGCATTGTTTCGGGCTCTCAAGTCAATTAGGTCGGGACAACAATATTCTTGCAAAGTTTCATCGTCTTAGTACATCTGGAACTATTCTAACTCGCGGTCACGGGAATTCCGGGCAACCACCTGCAACTCCCCCACAACTCCGATCCTGTCCGGCTCTATCAATTACGTATGTAGGCTTAATCCTTGTTCTCGCTACCAAGTACTATCCGAATCCCTCAACTCTAAGCGTTTCACAAGTTTTCTGGTTCCCCCCTCCAAGTTTCATTCAAATCTGATCACCCGTTCAAAGTCGTCCATGCCACTAGATTTGGATTCGCCATCCTCCACTCCCCCCACGATGGTCCGATCGGGGAAACCACTACTCTCAAGTCAATCTGTTCGGATCCCTAACATGCCTGCAAAGTTAATCGTCTTAGCACATCAGGAAGTACCGAACTCGTGGGGTCACTAGAACTCTGGACCCCCTCACCAACTCCCCCACAGTGCCCGAATCCGATCCAGCTATGTCAATGACGTATCTAGGACTTGTGCTTGTTCTTCCCACCAAGTTTCATCCCGATCCCTCCACTCTAAGTGTTTCCCAAGATTTCAGGTTCCCCCCTAAAACTCCCGCCTATGTCACCATATCCGGTCCGGGTTTAAAACTAGACCTACGTTGCCTGAGCAACGTGAAGTGTTGCGGCAACCTTTGTCCGGCTTCGCCGACTAAAGTTTTGCGAGAGCAACAATTCGGTTTTGTTTCTTCGCTGTCGGTTAAATGCTGAAGTTGTCAACTTATCAAGGCTTTTAAAACGGTATGTTCTAAAAAGAATCATAACATGATCAAAAGCTATTGTTCAGCGTTGTAAAAACAACAAGAAAAGAATATCGGAAGAAGGGACCAAATTGACATTGCAGTCAGTTGAACTTTATCCTTTTCAATCGTAGACTTCGTGACGGATGAAAACTTGGAACAATATCTTAGATAATCTAGTTGGTATTATAAAGCTATCCTTGAATTTTCAGGATTAAAATACCATAGGGCATAGATGACACTATTAATTATTACGAAACTACCGTACCCGTTACGTAACCTAGGTTACAGCGACAGACCATCGGTACAAACTTTCTTACCGTCAGATTTATATAAATCGAATACAATGTTCACCAATTTGCAAAAGTTCTAACCCCTCCTAAACCGAATCTTACTTACAAGTTCCTCTCCCGTGATAGACATCAATTTCACCGGATAATAATGGGTACACCAGCTAGCAAAAGTTCCAAACCCCTCATCCAATGATTGTAGCATAACAGCCGATTATTACTTACAAGTTCCTTGCATGTCTTACAGTTGGGAACCAAATTGTTCTTACCATCGAATACACCGGAAACAAATAACAGGGACACCAACTAGCAAAAGCTGCAAACCCTTCATTGCCGAAGATGATTATGAACTAACAGTTGACTATTGCATACAAGTCCCCTACATGTCTCACAATCTGGTATCGCCTATTTTTGGTTTCAGTATGTAACTTACTACTGAAGTTGTCAATCCCTTGAAACTTTCAAACTGGTTTTGTTTCTTCGCTGTCGGTTAATGCTGAAGTTGTCAACTTATCGAAGCTTTTAAAACGGGATGTTCTAAAAAAATAATCACATGCTCAAAAGCTATTCTTCAGCGTTGTAAAAACAACAACAAAATAATATCGGAAGAAGGGACTAAACTGAATTTGCAGTCAGTTGAACTTTATCCTTTTCAATCGTAGACATAGTGACGGATGAAAACTTGGAACAGTATCTCATATAATCTAGTTGGTATTATAAAGCTATCCGTAACCATTCTTAGTTATCATGAAACTACCTCATTGTTTTACATTTTCGTCTGTATCCGTTGCGTTAACAGTTAATCCTAGGTTACAGCGATAGACAATCCACACAAACTTTCTTACCGTCAGATTTGTAGAAATCAAATATAATGTGCACCCATTTGGAAAAATTTCTAGCCCCTCGTGAACCGATTCCTACTTACAAGTCCCTCTCCCGTGATAGACATCAAGTTCACCGAAAACAAATAATGGGTACACCAGCTAGCAAAAGTTGCAAACCCCTCATCGCTGAAGATTATTAATAATAATAATATATAATATATTGCAAAAAAAAAGGGCCATAAAGCCTCTACAAAGTTCTTTTGAAACATTTAGGTTCGTACATTTGGGAAAGAAACATTCCATCAATTTCTTTCTTGAATTGGCTTATTGATGGGGAGTTTGCTGTTTCTTCGGGCAGTTGATTCCAATGGGGTGGCACGCGGTTTTTGAAACTCCACCGACCAATATCTTTGCAGAACCTCTCTGCGGTGAGTTTGAGGCTATGACCGCGTAAGTTGTTGAAGTTGAAGTTGAGGATGTCGTCAGCTTCGACGTTTTCGTACATACCGTGGCATAGCTTGTATGTCTCAATGAGGTCTCCCCTGTGGAAATGGTATGCCAGCGTAGGGAGTTTCAGTCTTTCAAGCCTTTGCTGGTATGGGAGATGTCTCAGTTTAGGCGGGAATTTCGTGAGCCGCCGCTGAACAGTCTCGAGGGCATCAATGTCTCTATTGTAAAAGGGTCTAACTGAGCAGTGCCCATACTCGAGAATGGGCCTTACCGGCGAGGTGTACAGTGTGGTGAGCATATGATCGTTCTGAAACTGAAAAGATCTTCCAAGTAAACCGGCAACTTTGTTAGCCTTGGAAATGGTCTATTCATAGTGGCTGTGGAAGCTTACTTGGGAGTCGACTATGATACCCAAATCCCTCTCCTCATCGCTGCTGCTTAGGAAGGTGTCTCCAATTTTATAAGATGACGGCCATTTATTTCAATCAGCCAGACTTTCATCCATTGATTGATTTTATCTAGATCAGCCTGTAGTTGCAGTGAGTCTTCAGGGGATTCGATTACTCGGTATAGCTTCGTGTCATCAGCATACAGCAGAGTAGTAGAATCTATTCCGTCTACAAGGTCTTTGATGTAGAGATTGAACAATAAAGGGCCTAGAACAGAGCCTTGAGGAACTCCACTGAGGACATCCGCGTCTGTGTTACTGGTGGTACCATCGACGACAACTGACTGAGATCTTCCGCAGATGAAGCTTTGTATCCAGGAGAGTAAGCTATTTGGGGTATCCAGTGATCCTAGCCCATACTGTCTAAGTTTGTTGCATAACAGCTGATTACTACTTACAAGTCCCTTGCATATCTTACCATTGGGAACCAAACTGTTCTTACCATCGAATACACCGGACACAAATTACAGGTACACCAACTAGCAAAAGCTGCAAACCCCTCATTGCCCGTACATGTCTCACAACTGGTATCGCCTATTTTTGTTTTCAGTCTGTACCGTACTACTGAAGTTGTCAACCCCTTGAATTTCAAACTGGTGTATCTCATGAAGGGATTTTTGTACCAAAAAACGGTTGACATATACTTTGATCAACTCATCGACGGCTACCGATTTCCGTCGACAAAAAATTCTACCTGTCTTAGTTCAAAAGTTGACTTTTTTGTCGTAGGCTAACTTTCTAACGTCACCACTTAGAAAGGAGCAAAGGATAAGCTCTAGTTTCTTTAGCAATGAGATAACTTTTAAAGTTTCAGAGGCAACATCTGATATCGTTTCTCTACCGCAAACCCAAGTGCCAAAAAAAGAATGATAAACTCAGCTGAAATCGCTAACAGACATGGATAGAAACAATAGATGGCAGCACTTTCGGACCCGTGGGAAAAATCTACTTTTTTGTTTCTGTAGATTTTTCTATTTATCACTTAAAGAAGATATGTTGGCTGTGTGGCCGGTTAACTGCCGCATATATCAAACGCTTGTAGATTTTAGTCCCCCTTCAGTTTGAAACTGGTGCCTGCCTGCACATGGTTTGATGAGACGAAAGGTTCGCTACACAACTTCAGATAGTTCTCTCTTGCATGGGCTATATAACTCCACTTCACTTCGAACATCGTAGGCTCTGGCTCGAGGACAAGTAAAACCATCCTTATTGGCCCCAGACAAGAGTTCTACCGAGCTTTCCAAAATGTAATGTCATGTTCATCAATCCGGCCTAAGGGTCACACTTTCCGTAAAAACCGCACAGGTTAGACCCTTACCAGTTACCAGGAATAAAATGGAATCGGCGGCATAAGACAAAAAAAACAAGACCAAAGGTTTCGATGGGATCCCAGAAATTCAAGATTTGATCCAGACAACTGGGTCTTGTCTTCGCCAGATCCAGTCTTCGCCAGTCTCCATGAAATTTTTACTACTAAAATTCTGAAACAGATTAAGGCCAAATAGCTAATCATCTGAGAAAACCAAGTGCAGATATGGAGTCAGCATGTGTGTTTACCCCTATAAGTCATATCTATTTTGAACTATTTGTCCGGCGAAAAAAGAAAGCTAAAAAACGAACTCAGCGTATCTTCTTTCTCCAATACTGAACATCTTATCAACTTCAAATAAAATGTAACTTATAACAAATTTTCCGGCTCCAGCCGGATTCCGGTCGAACTTTCTGTCCGGGTAAAAAATGATTGTCATAAACGGATTCAGCATCTGTTCTTACCCCTAAATCGGATATCTAATCAACTACAAATAAAACTTAAACTTTTTATAGTTTTCCGGATTCGGCCGGATTCCGGGCGAACTACTTGTCCGGGTAGAAAGTTGTTTTCTCAGCCCTAAATTGAACATCTAATTAACTCCAAATAAAACTTTTACTTTTAACAAACTTTCCGGTTTTGGCCGGATTCCGGGCGAACTACGTATCCGGCAAGAAAACAATTTTCACCATCGAGTTCAGCATATTTTCCTACCTCTAAATCGAACATTTAATCAACTTCAAATAAAACTTTTACTTTTAACAGACTTTCCGGTTTTGGCCGGATTCCGGTCGAACTACTTGTCCGATGACAAAACGGTTTCCACCATCGCGTTCAGCATGTCTTCTTACACCCGTTCAAAACTTGTGCATGCCAATAGATTCCGGATTCCCCATTCCTCCACCCCCCCCCTCCAATATTGTCGGATCGGGGAAACGACTATTCTCAAGTCAATCTGTTCGGGTCCCTGACGCGCCTGCCAAGTTTCATCGTCCTAGTACATCAGGAAGCACCAAACTGGCGGGATCACTAGAATTCCGGACTCCCCCGCGGTGCCCGTATCCGGTCAGGTTATTTCAATGACGTATGTCTAGACCTTATGCTTGTATTTCTCACAAAGTTTCATCCCGATCCCTCCACTCTAAGTGTTTTCCAAGATTTTCGGTTCCCCCCTATAACTCCCCCCAATGTCACCGGATCCGTTCCGGGTTTAAAATAGGACGTCTGAGACACGAGGTCCTTCCAAAGATCAAGTTTCATTAAAAATCCGATTCCCAGCTCGTAAGTTAAATATACCTCAGGTATCCGATTTCCCCTCCAACTCCCCCCAACGTCACCAGATCCAGTCTGGATTTAAAATGGGGCGTCTGAAACAGGATGTCTTTCTATACATCAAGTTTCATTAAGATCTGATCAGGCGTCCGTAAGTTAAAAATATCCCACTTTTCCGGATTCCTCCTCCCCCCCCCCCAGATGGTCGGATCTGGAACTGACTATTCTAAAGTCAATTTGTTCGGGGGCCTGCCAAGTTTCACCGCCTAGCACATCAGGAGTACCGAACTCGTGAGAACACTAGAAATTCTGACCCCCCCCCCCCCCCACTCCCCCACAGTCAGCGGATCCGGTCCGGTTATGTCAATCAATTATCTAGGACTTGCTCTTGTTCTTTTCACCAAGTTTCATACCGATCTCTCCTCTCTAAGTGTTTCCCAAGCTTTCCGGTTCCCCCTCCGTCATTAAGACCCGATCACCCGGTCGTAAGTTAAAAATACCTCATTTTTACGGATTCCCCCTTCCTCCACCCCCCCCCCGTCTCCCCAGATGCTCGGATAAGGGAAGGTACTATTTTTATTTAGTATGGTCTTGGTCCCTGATACGCCTGCCAAGTTACATAGTCCTAGCTTATGTGGAAGTTCCCGAACTAGCAAAACTGGGACCGACAGACCAACGGACGGACAGAAATTGCGATCGCTATATGGCACTTGGCCGAAGGGCAAGTGCCATAAAAGCTGATGCACATAGCAGCGACGCTAATATCACTAACGGTAGATAATGTCCCTACTGACGGTTGCCACATGTCGCACAATAGTGTGAATTGTCACTCTATTTTCTTTTTGTCACTCTTGTCCTACGTAGGACATAAAAGTCACTCTATATCAGAAAATGACCAAATGTGTCATTTTTGGAGCAGGGATTCCGACCAGAAGTGACCGTTTCAAGTATTTTTTTTCATGAAAGTAAAGTTAAGATTTGTTATTTTTACAGAAGCGATTCCGACCAAAAGTGAACATTTCATGAAAATAAATTTCACTCCCAATTCACTCTCTGTTTTAGGCCCAAAGCCACTCTCTAAATATTTATGATGTGGCAACTCTGGTCGTGTACCACCGCCGGCTCCGATAACTCCATGTTCCTGATACGGCAAATAACGATACAACCTCGCCTGTTTCCTGAATGCGTGCAGAGCGTCTTAGTTGTAGCATACTAGAATTTTCTAGAATTTTCTAGAATTTGTCTTGTGCTGAATGTTCCGATCATAGTGGGCGGCAATACGAGTAAGACCCGTTTCCAATGCGTTGAAAACATAGGTTTCGGCGCTAAGTTTAGTGTTTTTATGGCCCTTGCAGCCTCGCTCAAGTACCATATACCGATTCGATCACTTTTCGTTCGGTCTGTCGGTCCACTGTTCTCGAGTTAGGGTACTTCCAGAAGGGCAAAGACGATGAAACTTGGCAGGCACATCACGGACCCGACCAAACTAACTTCGCAATAGTCAGATCCCTGATCCGACCACCGTGGGGGTGAGGAGGGAAGGGGAATCCGGAATCTTGAGGTATGTGTAACCTTGGAACGGGTGATCGGATCTTAATGAAACATGATATTTGGAAAGACTTCGTATCTCAGATGTCCCATCTTAAGTCCGGACCGAATCCGATGAATATGGGGGGTGGGGCTCGCAGGGGGGAATCGGAAACCTTGTGAAACGCTTGGAACGGGTCGATTGGGATAAAACTTGGTGGGAAGAACACGCACAAGCCCTAAATACATCACTGAAAGAACTGGACCGGATTCAGGCACTGTCGGGGAGTTAGAGGGGGGTTTGTTGGGGGAGTACGAAATTCGATGATCACGAGTTAAGGTACTTCCAGATGTGCTAGGACGATGAAACTTGGCCTGAACATTAAAGACTTGACATGATTGGCCTAGAAATAGTCACTTCCCTGATCCGACCACCGTGGGGGGAGTGGAGGGAGAGGAGATCCTGAATCTTTAAGTATGTAATAACTTTTGAACGGGTGATCGGATCTCAGGGAAATTTAATATTTGGAGAGACCTCATTATGTCTCAAGTGTCCTATTTAAAGTCCGAGTCTGATTCGATGGATGTTGGGGGTGACGGGGAAATCGGAAATCTTGTGACACGCTTAGAGTGGAGCGATCGGGATGAAACTCGGTTGGAGGAACAAGCACAAGCCCTAGATAGGTCAGTGACAGAACCAGACCGGGTTTGGGCACTGTGAGGGGAGTTGGAGGGGGGAATTCCGGTGACCACGAATTAAGGTACTTCCAGATGTACCAGACATTACAGAATTGATAAGATGGCTTAGAAATTGTCACTTCTCAGATCCTACCATCCCTTGAAGTACTAATCCTAACCGCAAGGTGCGGAAAATACTTTTAAGCAAAATATCCATTTTCGTTATCCCCATGAGCCCATGATCATTTTTGCCTCAGTGGTTTTTCTTACAAGTGAATTCTTAAAGTACAAACAATACTTTAGAGCAGAACATACCTTTTCACGATCCCGACAAGCTCATCATAATTTTTGCTTCAAGAGTTTTGATTACAGATGAATTTATAGCGCCCTTAAAGTGCGCATCATGACAGCCAAATGCAAAAATAAAATACATTTTACGAAACGATACATTTTCTTAATTTTCAAGGACCCATGATCATTCTTATCTCAAGGGTTTTGCATACAAATGATCAGAACAAACCCATAAACTTACAAAATCCCACTTTCATCCTCCTTGCAAGTGCCATATGAGCTAATAGCTCTTGTTTTGCACTGGGTAGCACTCGGATGAATGGATGAGTTTAATAATTTAATTGGCCGTACACAGTATACGAACACTATAACACAACAGGAGGAGAAATTAGTTGCTTTTTGTAATTAATCGCGATGCTTTCTATCATTTTTTTTGGCTCGGCTCGGCTGTTATGTTCAGAGAATGTAAAAATGTAAACAAAAAAATACTTTGGTCTACCGGGGATGGAGTCTAGCCTAGCCTACGCCTGTCCCAACCACAGAGTAAGTATCTACTCTTCTAATCCCCGTTCTGCGAGTCAAGCAAAGGCGCCGAATTCAACATAAAAAGAAAGAAAGAAACTTAATTCCAGACATTTTCCCTTCCAGTCCAGGAGATGAGTACTCGATATGACTATATAACTAAAATACACGCCAGTGATCCTCAGGGAGAACGAGAAAACGCCGCCCTAAACACCCAAACTCATCAACTCAAATCCTGTGTCAACCAATCATGGCGATCGTTGGGGACAGCTGTAGTGCCTCTTCCGGCTCTTCCGCTAGGTACACAGCGATTTTACATCGGCAAGGGAGAGTTACTCATCAAGAGTAATAGGATGCAAGTGAAGGATGAAGGATGTTAGACCCTGTGAAGTAGATATTCATTCAGCCCAAGCTGACTGCGAATCATCTTTGAACGTGCAAAAACACAGGTTCCGATCTGAGAAGCGTTGGTGCAAGGAAGAGGATTAATGAAAATAATTTTCAAAGGCTCACCGAACCGACAGATAGACTGACCGACCCAAAGTGATCGGTATATGCCATTTGAGCCGAATAAGTACGCCACACAGATAGGAAGTATTTCTAATATGAATGGAGGAATGATATAGTAGTGTGTATGCGTATAATAATATGTGTAATACAGATAAGTATCTGTAGCGTAAATGACAGTATAGATGTTGTGTCGGCAGGATAGCTAGCAAAAAAGCACTGGTCGCTGGTTTTCTTCTCATACAAGACACGGTTATACATATGGAAGACGGGTTTCCAACTTCAGAGGTAATATGACAAGACTTCAAAATACTATTATTATTTATTTGTTTTCACCGAAAACGGCAAGTAAACTACTATAGAAAGAACGAAACACAGACGCACGCGCTTGGATACCGACATCAATACAAAAAAACTCGTATTAAAACAACATACTAGTTCAGATTAAAAAATATCTATTTCTATTCCTTCAGCCCTAGAAAACTGCCTTTATCGCAGTTAAATCTAACCCTATTTCAGTACAAAAATGCTAAATTAAGTATTCATTAGCTATTGCTGTAGTAGATTTGAAACGACAAAGGAATAGTATCGTAGTAAAGCTCCGGAGAAGAGATTTCCAAGGTAAAAGTCGATTGGTTGTCTATCCTTGTGTCATCACATTTGACGCGCTGCAGAGTGGGTCAGCACGCCTCTTACAGTTTTACCTCTGATATGTGGAGTGACGAAGATTGGAAGAGGGAAGTAGACGGGCATCAATCCAAAGCTCAGCTCAGCATGTACCTTTAGCACAGCTCCGTTTTGTCGGAGTATCTATAGTCGTTGCATGGGACCAAAGACGGAGGTTCTATTAGCTTCTTTGTTGTTGATGTTACTCGTCAGAAATGCATGCTCAAATGCCAGGTTCGAACCAAAATCTTAACTAGCACTAAGGGGCTTAAGTATTGCCACGCAGTAATTCAATATATCCGGTAGGAGAATAACATCCTCCTTTAATGCAGTAAATGTTTTAAGAATAATAAACGAAGCTTTTGGAAACTTCTTAGGGCCTTTCACTCCTTACAGGGAATTCTAGTGTAGTCATCGTATTTGGATAAAGAAGAAAGGAACAGTGAGATTTATGGATACAATGAGTGGCCTGAAATATTTGACAGCTGCTTTCCTTCTCGAAGGAAAGAGGAAATTACAAAACACAATGCTGTGAGAACGAGCAGGTGCTGGGAGTCAAGAAAAGGCGTTCCAAGTGTCGGATACGCAGCGAGTACCCATTTAGACTAAGTGACGATGTGATAGAAGGGGATAATTACAGATCGTAGGTCCCAGCTGACGAACGCCGACCAGCAAAAGATTCGTACTTAAATAATTAAATTTCCTTCAGCCACAAATCAAAAGGTTTAAACCACAAGGTTATTGCACAAGTTCATTTTCCAGCTTGAGCGGTTTGAGCCTGCAGAGGACCCTTGCCAAGAAGGGCCGAAGTATAGCTCTAATGAAATTCAGCTGATTGTTTCCGTTTTGCACAGTCAAATATGCTTCAATAATTCTTTTTCCATCAAAGACATTTTTCCGCAATCCCAAACAGAGTTTTGTGACTCGAAAAAAAGTGTTTATGTGGTCTTTCGTCTGACTCACCAGTGTGTTTCCACGACCAACAAGAGCTGCGTTCGTTGCAAAGAACACAGCTAAGGTTTGTGTGGCTCGAATCCGACAACCAACTGTGGAGGTGATTCGATGTTGTGTCTCGAATCTGGCAAGAAATTCAAAATTGACAGCAAATCAAAGTAAAAATAATACAACTATGGGCCCTTCTTGTGTGGAATGGTAAAGACGCAAGCCTGAAGTTCTATTTGTTGAGATCTTGTCTGGATTTTATTTCTTGTCTGGAGTCAAGCAACAAACTCGGCTGTCTAGCAGGCCACAGGTCGAAGCACCAAGTTGGTGAAGAAGGAGTGACAGTCATGTATAGTTAATCTTTCAAATCTACCACATAGACTAAGGATACACTTGTGTTTGACTTTGATAACACTACGGGATTGCTTAAGGTGAGGCTTCACCTTCCAGATTTTTCTTCCGGATTCCAGACAGCCATTTTCGTCGAGACTGATCTTGAAGGTGAAGCCAGGCCAAAAACGTCTGGAACAAAGGTCTGGAAGTCCGGGGTGTTGGACACCCCAGATTCCGGATGTCTGGAAGGTGCCATAGAGGCAACCCGTTCGAGAGACATAACAAATATGCAAATGGAGGAAGAAAAGGGAAAGTGATTCACAGTTGTGACTGGGATGCAAGAGACATCTGAAATGTAAAGGGGACATCTAGGAAATGTTCAAGAACAGCAGATTTAAGGTGAGTCTTCACCTTCCGGAATCTGAGTTCCCAGATTTTTCGAAATTTTTTAAATTTCTTCTGCGATACTTAAAAATTCCGGAAATCTGGAAGTTCCCCCTTTTTTCCGGATTATTTTGATATACGTTTGGACCGGTTCATATTCCAGATGCAATTTACAGAAGACGTCAAAGAGTAATCTGGAAGTCCAGATTCCGGAAGTTCCGGGAGGTGAAGACCGGACTTTAGCTGTCATCATTATCATGAAAATCTGGAAGGGTTGGCTTGACTCTGCGGAAGCCCCTGATGTCTGGGAATCTGGAAGGTGAAGCCTGGCTTTTACTTTCAGGTTCCTGCTGTACACCCATTCCCAGTACCGGCCGGCACCGAACGAAACCAGCGATGTCGAGACCGATGCCGGCTATGAATTAGACGTTTCCCGCTTCTAAACATGCCTATTTTAATGTCCTTCCACGTGCCAATTGGTGTCGGTCGGTGCCAACACCAACCGGACAGAGCTGCACCAAGCACTTGCTGTAACTCAAATCGAGAGTGGACAACGCCCCGTCGTTATCCGTTCAACTTCGTTTCAGCCACACTCCACTGTCGAAATTTCGCCAAAATTTATTTTAAATTCGCCTTTTCCTGCCAAATTTAACTGTTTCCATGCAGATTCTAGCTTTAAATGTTTCGCAAACCCCAATCCTAAAATTGGCTTGAAACCCCAGTAACATGACGCGCCCTTCCACAAAATAGAGAATATTACGAAAAGCACCAGGCGGAATTTTCGAAATATTTATGATTAGAGCGTCTTTTAGGGATCCAGAATTGAAAGAAGGACTATCGATCAAATCATAGATCAATTCTTTTGTCTGCGACCAGTTATTCACTCGACCTCTTCGAGTTGCGAGGTTCGTGGCAACTACCAAATCCTAGAAATTATACCGAATAAATTTCCAGCTATTATCAGTGGCGGAACTAGCCCATTTTCGCGGGGGGGCAAGCCCAGATTTTACCGACAAGATTTAAAGATTTCCACGCGAACACATCTTACAACCATTGCAATAATGAGTTGTAATATAGCAATTGAGATGGTTTTCTAATGAAAGTTAATGAATTTGCCGTTCACTTCCTGGCACCAATGGTTATCAGATGGATCCAGGATCATGATATGCAGTCAATAGTCTTGCAAACCAGAAAAGAAGTGATAAGACACTGCAACAGATTACTTCACTGTTTGAAGATTTACTCGGCTGTCTTCATCGCTTGTAAACTAAGCGACTTTTTGGGGTCCAAAACGTTTGGGTTGGTAAAGTGATAACTCTCACAGGGGTTTAGGTTTAGATATTTTGTTGAAATTTGGTATGGACACGTTGGACCAAAAGTACAGGTGAAGTGAACGGGCAATCTAGTTTTCTGGAAACTTGATGGCTGATGGAAGCAGGTTTGTTGCTTCTGTGTCCAAACGAAATCCGACATCTGAGTGGAACGTAGGGGTCAGAGTAACTTTGGGATACTTCTCAGAAACCAAACGGGTTCTTGGCCCTAGAAAGTGCTCGGGTTCGACTGAAAATTGCCCAAGATGTTCAGTTTATCCGCGTCCGAGAACAGTGCTGCAAGGAGGTCTCGGAAATACTGTAATACGAGTAGGGGACGAACGGATAGAGTGGAGTGATTGGGATAAAACTTGAAAGTTCAAAATTCATGGGACTCAGTCACGTAATTTGAGGCCCAAACCGGATCTGTCGTCCGTGGGGTGAAGGTGGGGCTGAGGGGTACCATTCTGGTAGGCTTACTGGACGCTTTTCGAAAATGCTCCGTTCGAGTGATGCTTGATAGATGGTAGACGCAGATGTCAAAAAGGTGCCGTTTATATGTCCGACCCTCTTCTTGCTATTATGGTAGTGCTGTGGGGGGATTAGAGTTGGGTCCTGCACATTTTCTTAAACGCTTAGGGACCAGATAGGTTGAGCGATTGAGAGAAACTTGGCAATACTGCGCCCAGGTGTCCTAGTTGTCTTATTCAGATATCCTGGCCTGACCCAACCTCGGTGGGCGGAGTTGGTGGGAGTATCACCGACGGGAATATGTAACTCATTACTCCCGGGATAAAGTATAGACCATTTCCCCGACTGATGTACAGCCAAATAACCCAAAAGGACAGTTTACGGTTGGGAGCAGAGATATCACTAAAGATCAATTCAAGGAAGCAGGTTTGCCAGTGTGGTTGGTTTACCGTCAAGGAAGAGAAAGTAACGAAGAAGTGTTTGGTTAGTGTATTTTCGGACTTGTCAACGAGAATATTCCAATCACCACATCAAAAAGTCTTATCATTGACGAAAGGTTCACGGGTACTGAATTTAACGACAAGATTTGTATCCATTGCGGATGTAAACAGACCGAAAAAGAGAGTTCCCATTTTACCGACAAGACTTTTCCCACTCATCATATGGAAAAATTAAACAACCCACATCAGGATGTCAATCCGATTATCGGCTTGATTTCCCGACAAGGCTTTTGTCGGTATCATCTCCACACCGACAGAAACTTCTGTTTCCAGACAAGAAGCTGCCTGATTACCGACAGAGATCTATGGGTGTCAGATACGGTATGAGGAAACTGTTTTATCAGAGCTCTTGCCGGTGTTGAAAACGGAATCCTCCCACCGTCTCCGCACCGACAAACACTGCCGATTTCCAAACAAGAATTTTACTGATTTACCTAAACAGCTCTTGTCGGTACTGAAAATGGAATCCGTGCACCGACAGAGGTTGCCGATTTCCCTACGACAAGTTTCATGATTTACCGACAGTGCTATCGTCGGTATCAGAAATGAGGAAAGTGTTAGTCAGAGCTCTTATCGGTACCGAAAACCGAATCAGAGCGCCGTCTCCGCACCGAGAAACGCTGCCGATTTCCCAGCAAGAAGCTTCCTGGCTTACCGACGGAGCTTTTGTCGGTATCAGAAACGAAATGCTAAAGCGTGCCAACCGACAAACGCTGACTACTTCCCAACAGGAAGTTTCCTGTTTTACCGACAGAGCTTTTATCGGTACCAGAAACGGAATGATAAAAGACTGCCGATTTACCAACAGGATTTCCCACGAACCCCCTCTAGTTTCTCCACTGGTTATTATACCGAATAAGTTTATTAGACTGATAGCATATTCCCAGGGTTGGTCACCAAGAACCAGGGTGTACGAGTTACTTCAGGATACTTTGGGTTACTTTTGGTTACACTGGGTTACTTTGGGTTACATTGCATTGGGTTACATTGGGTTACTTTGAGATACTTTTGGGTTACTTTCCAGGGTGTACGAAGTTACTTTTGGTGACCAACCCTGGGCATATTCGTGATTCTATATAACTACCGAAACCCGGTTCTTCTACCGATAGTTTTGGTATCGAAACACTGCCGAATAATATTCGTATTGGTATAATTTTGTCGAAACTGGAATAAAAGTCGGGATTCGTGGTAACTACCGAATCCTGAAAATTATACCGAATAAATTACCGAATCCCAATCATGATACTGAATAATTTTCGACCGATAGCCTGTTCGGGATTATTTGCAACTACCAAATCTCCATAAATACCGAACAGTTCTGGCATAAAAAAATTACAAAATATTTTCAGTAAACTGACTCACCGAATTCGTGATATCCTGGCAATTATACCAGCCGAATATACCAATCCTGGCAATTATACCAAATCCCGATCATTATACCGAATAGATTTTTACGGATAGCCTTTTGGGGATTCTGTATAGCCTAACTACCGAATCCCCGTAAATTTGACGAATAGTTCTGATATAAAAAAAGACAGAACAATATGAATCTCAAAGAGTTGGGGAGGGTACTGCATACCCCCCTCATCCCCCCCCCCAGCCTTGCGACGCCCTTGATGGTGTCTTGTATTACTGTGTTATGCCTGAATCGTGTACTTTATTTTCTCTGCTGGCAAAAAGCCCAATTGGTAGAACTTGCTAGAACCAATCAAACATCACTAAAGTTAGAAACCGGAACTGACATCACCCGCCCAACTATAAACATCCTTTTGCAACGGGTACGTCATCTAGTGACTTCAAATCCGATACCGCAGTCTGCGCTCTACCCAGATAGAGAAAAGTTTGCGTTCTTTTTGTATTTATTGTTGTTTACAATTTACAACAACATAGGTTCAATTATTTGAAGGACTTCAAGCTCTTGTTGTGTGGCGTTTCTCTTTGTATGTGCGATAGCAGTTTCATAGGTTCAATTATTTGAAGGACTTCATGCTCTTGTTGTGTGGCGTTTCTCTTTGTATGTGCGATAGCAGTTTCAGGTATGTTCTTCATTGTAAAGTGGTGTAACCATAGGCATTTTTCTCTGAAACATTTGTGTGTAAATACGATAGGCTACAGCACAAATGCTTGAAAAACAGGAAGAAGACATGTACTAGAGCCTCTACTATTTCTGGTTTGTTTCTATTTCCATACACACCCTTTCCACATGTTCATTTTCCAGCTTGAGCATCTTGAGCCTGAAGAGGACCCTTGCCAAGAAGGGCTGAAATATAGCTCTAATAAAATCTAGCCTAGCTGACTTATCCATTTTGCATCATCAAATATGATTCGTAGTCAGGTTCTGGTCAGGTTAGGCAGAAGGTATATTTATCACCAAAGCACGCAACTTTCAAATCGCCCATACATGCCACCAGGGGCGTCGCAAGTGCATTTTCGGTGTGGGGGGGGGGGTGCAGAGCCAAAATTTTACCGAATCTTTCACAAGTTTTACTGAATCCTAGAACTAGGAATTCGAGCTTTAAATTATGGGACAGAAACGGTTACGTAGGAATAGTAACAATAAAAGGCAGCATGAATGACGGTAAGCCAACTATTAGGCTGCATTTTGGCGAAGCGCACATGGACAACATATTGCCGGGTATGATTGTAGTAGAGCTACTATCTATTATAGTCAATAGAAAATCCCATCGAGCGCTGAAGGCGAAAATTTTAGAAATCTATTATTTTTTTTTAAGGCTAAAATTTAACTGCTTCTCTTACAAATTCTATCATTTACCGTTGATTAAATACCAAGACTCTAAGAAGTTTCAGAAATATTTATTCAAACAATGTTTACAACGGATACATCAGCTACGATTCTTCATCAGCGTTTTTTCGGCCCTTCTTGGCAAGGGTCCTCGTCAGGCTGTCAATCCTCTGGTTCAACTTTGGGAAGGAAACAAACCTGTAATTGGTCAAAACGACCACAACTGAAAGTGTTGTTGATCAAGTCTGTTGGTCAATTTGTGGAGTAATCTGCCAGATTTTTCAAACAGAGCATTCTGGAGAAAATTCAGCTCTGTTGATCAGCAGGGACGTTTTGGCCGTTAATAGTAGTTTGTTGGTCAACGCTGTTGTAAAACAGAAGAACCGCTAAAAAAAAACTTTACTGGGTTCAGCTTCAGGTATCTAGCATTTGACATAGTGTATCCAGCTTTAGCATAGGGTATACCAAATGCACCAAACGCTAGATATACCCAGCATTTGGCATAGGTTTTCCCAAAATCAGGGGTTTGTGGTAGACTGCTGCTATTATATTTCAGTACACTTGGAAACACCAAAGATGTGTTTACTGATTTACTGGATCCTGAAACTATATTATTTCCATTGGTCTCTAAATCCTTCTTCGGCACCCTACGGAATTAGTTTTCTAGCTTAGATGTGCCTTAGATGTACCTCAACCTGTTTAAACTAGTTGAACCTATTAAAAGACCTGTGTCTTAATTCAGAAGTTTTGCCACTGTTGTGATGGAAATGAAGTCATAGAATCCCTCATTGTTATAGTACAAGAGAGTCGATGTCGATGCCAGAAAGCCAAAAACACCAAGATTTTCTCTTTTTACTATAGCTACTAAATATTTTTCTTATACTGACTTTGTTTGTTTCCAACAATTATGCAATTTGTTTTAACTTTTTTTTGGAGTAGGCTATCTATGATTACAGAATTGACGTCACAGAAACATAATTCAGGTCACCACCCGCTACCGTAACAAAGTCACACGGAAATTGTTGGGTCCTCGCAGAAATTCGTTTAGGCTACTGGCAACATAGCTTGCATGCTAGTATCTAAAAAAAAAAACCTGCAATACAGAAGAAGAAGCTGGTTTTCTTTTGAGATACTGTTTTCCTTGTTATGAAGTTTCTGTGGAGATATAAACAAGCCAAGCTGGAGAATAAAATCGACATGTTAAGTTGTGACAGGAATGGTATTGGCTCCATTTGTTACTATTTTTGTATTCGTGGTATTTTAAACAACCTAAACAAACATGACAGTATGGATATCGAATCCCCCCAGCTACTTTGGCTTGTCTAAGTTTTTTTTGTTTTTTTTTTGCCACTTTTGGTCAGAAAACAACGTCCCTTAAATACAACTATTAAAAATAAAATTCATGGTCTAAACAATTTCGAGTTTGGGTTCGAGGACGAAGTTCCACCGCAAATCCGGCTTTCCTGGCCCCACCCCACCCCTCCCAAATGCTTCCCCTGATATATCAGGCGATCTACTGGTTTTTGGTGCCTCCTACTGATTTATTTTTGAGTCTCCTGATCTACAGATTTTCTCATGATTTTTCCAAGCGGTTATATATTCTTAATTATTCTGTTGTCGAGTCTGGCCTGCCGGCTGGAACTCATCACCGAAGTCATATGTTTCTGTTCGGCAAACAAATATTTTATTCTCGTCCAGCGTCCCGATACTTTTCAAATGAGCAACCTTACGCTAGACTCCTTGGCGGATGATGTAGGGGTAAGCTATCTCGTCTTCGAAAATGGACTTCAAGGTTTAGAGGCGGTATCTCACAAGCTGCATCTCAAAAAAGCGTCTTAAAATAGTGAAAACTCACGTACAGTGACAGAAGTTTCATAATAGACGACAAAAGGATGTGCGGTTTCAACAGATAATACTCAAAAGAGAACACTTGGGTTGTAATCTGTTGTCACAACAAACATTATGCATGAAATGTTATGCATAACAAGCACTTACAGGAAGGCCGAAAAAGGCCAAAAAAATATCTGCTGACTTTTTTGTTCGTCGCAATGATATCGGAAAATACAGCAGATCTTTCTGGCAATGCTTGTTAGGAATACCACTTCTGTAGCCTATAACGTTTATCGCGACAACAGATTACATCCCAAGTGTTGTGTGTTGAAACCGGGCATCTGTTTGTTCTCTGCTATGAGACTTCTGACAGTGTAGCAACATTTCTTATAAAAATCATTTTCTTTTACTCTGTGGGCTACGACAAAGTTTCAGAATTTCGATCTCTTTGACAAATAAACTATAAATACAAATATCCTCTTAATAAATATCTCCTGAATTTTCGGATTCTCGAATCTCATGATTTCTCCTGACTTTTTTGTACTCTGTCTACGTTTTTTTGTTAAATTCTGGAGTCGAAGCACACAAAAAAAAAGTTGACGCGAAGCCCTGCGATTTCTTCAAAAAACGGTCAGTTTTTTCTTAAAAACAGTCGATTTTTTAAAAACTGTCGGTTCTTTCGTAGAAATGGTCGATTTTTCTGGAAAAACAGTCGATCTTTCTGAAAAGCAGTCGGTTTCTCGTAAAACAGTCGATTTTCCGAACCCAGTGGTGAAAATGACCAGCCGGTCGGTAAATACCTTGTCTTGTCCCCCCTCAAAAAAACATTTTGGGTAGTAACGACTCAGCCGGTGATGGAGTCTCGTGTCTTATTTGAATCAGTACGAATACACGGTCAGGATTTCCGGATGTATTTTCTGCACTTTCATGTTGAAAAATCTGATGGTAATCTGATGGTCTAGACGTATAGTCTGATGGTCTAGACATCTTGGTAGGAACTCTAGTTCGGGAATACCCGGCCGTGGTCATCTGTCCGAAGCTTTAGAGTTAGAAGTAAGCGCGAGAACGAGTGTGTTTTAATTTATTAAGAAGATTGAAATTAGAGACAATAATCCTAAACCCAAAAGTCGGAGCTTGTGGACTCGGACTATTGACTCGGCTCGAAACGCCTTTTTCTTAGACTCGGACTCGTCTCGGTCTCGTCGCTGATGAAGTAGGACTCTTGACTGGTTTCGTCCTCAGATCCGGCCGAGTTAGGACAAACCCGGCCACGAAACGCCTTTTTACAAGTCTAAACTAAGTTGTATCGGAATTCCATACAAGCGTGACCAGGGGCGTCCCGAGACTTTCTTCATGGGGGGGGGGGGGGGGGCGTGGTAAAAATTTACCGAATCGGTACCTGATATTGACCGAATTTATAATTTTTTTCTGAAACACAGCGAGTTGCCTGCAACAAGCTATAATGTAAAAAGTTGCATAGTATGTACAAAAGCAAGTCTAAAGGGAAAATTTGGCGTGTTTTCACGCTCTTCCACTTTTTTTTTTCTTCAAGGATACGCCGTCACTAGCCTTTTACCTTTGGGGGACGTTCAGTTTTGCCAACAGGACTTGAAAATGTACCGACGACAAACGCAATGAAAGCGCCACAGGCAAAATGTTTTGAATCCGCCTTTTTTCTGGCAAATTCTAGCTTTTAACGTGGTTCAAGCACCCCAAAATTCCAAGCCTGAAACGCCAACTAAATGACGTACCATTCTTCTAAATAGTGAAGACTGCTAAATGTGCCTCAGGCAAAATATTTTGGAAACACTCATGATCAATGTACCTTTTTGCGAACCCAAGGCTACCTATTAAACCACAGAGCTGCCTGGCGAAAAAAGGGTCCATCCAGGGTAAAGTAGATGTAAAGTACATTAATTCTGAATTTACAGCAAACAAAAATAGGCTAGTTTGGACGTCAGTATAAATTAAGTAAGGAATGGAAACCAGTTGAGCCTACCATTAAATGGCGAAGAACAAGAGCCAAATAAATACCACTTAAATTACGAAATGGATTATGGAATGGATTGACCGAATGCGATAGAACAGATACGGACTTGAGAATAGTCCGGTGAACAACCGGATTCGCTATCGATAATGAGACCAAATAAATACGTTAAATCACCGAATTTTCGTAGGGACGTAGCGAATGCGGTGAAATCGACTCGGACTGAACAAAAGATCGGACTGAATAAAGGTTGGATGAATTGTCGAATTTGGTCACGAATCAGAACCAAATGGATCTGATAAATTACCGAACTATGAAATTGACCGACGGAATGCGGTAGAACAGAGACGGACTTGAGAAAAGTCAATGTGACCAAATAAATACGTTAAATCACCGAATTTACGTAGGACGTACAGAATGCGGTGAAATCGACTCGGACTGAACAAAAGTTGGATGAATTGTCGAATTCGGTCACGAATCAGAACCAAATGAATCTGATAAATGACCGAATTATGAAATTGACTGACGGAATGCGGTAGAACAGAGACGGACTTGAGAAAAGTCAATGTGACCAAATAAATACGTTAAATCACCGAATTTACGCAGGACGCACAGAATGCGGTGAAATCGACTCCGACTGAACAAAAGTTGGATGAATTGTCGAATTCTGTCACGAATCAGAACCAAATGAATCTGATAAATGACCGAATTATGAAATTGACTGACGGAATGCGGTAGAACAGAGACGGACTTGAGAATAGTCAATGTGACCAAATAAATACGTTAAATCACAGGATTTACGTAGGACGTACAGAATGCGGTGAAATTGACTCGGACTGAACAAAAGTTGGATGAATTGTCGAATTAGGTCACGAATCAGAACCAAATGAATCTGATAAATGACCGAATTATGAAATTGACTGACGGAATGCGGTAGAACAGAGACGGACTTGAGAAAAGTCAACGTGACCAAATAAGTACGTTAAATCACCAAATTTACGTAGGGACGTACCGAATGTGGTGAAATCGACTCGGATTGAACAAAAGTTGGATGAATTGTCGAATTCGGTCACGAATCAGATCCAAATGAATCTGATAAATGACCAAACTATGAAATTGACTGACCGGATGCGGTAGAACAGATACGGGCTTGAGAAAAGTCAATGTGACCAAATAAATACGTTATATCACCGAATTTACGTAGGGACGTGCCGAGTGCGGTAAGATCGACTCGGACTGAACAAAAGTTGGATTAATAACCAAATTCGATAAAGAATGGGAACCAATAAACACGTTAAATCGCCTAATTTGGAAATGTGGGTACAGAAGATTTTGTAAAACAGGCATCACGGCTTCGCCGCGATGCCCGTTTTGACCGAATTTTCGCCTTCGGCGAAAATTTGACCAAATGCCCAAACGTAGGGGGGGTGCTGGGTCACACCCATTTGATCTATTTTACCTCAGAAAAGAAAAAATTGTATCTTATTATGAAAGTTTGAGCGGATAAGGCTGAGACCCGACAGTCTAGTTACACATCAGTAATTCACTTAAATAGGCATGAAAACCCAACGAAAATGCGTTTCTTCGTTCGTCCGTTGTCTACAGATAGTCGATTTCATCGAATGAACTTATTCTTTCGTATTTGTGGTACCTCGATGTGCTTGTCCCTCTACGCTTGAAATATTTACCAACTACAAATGTAAGCCATTGCCGAAAAATAATCTAAAAATGCCAGATTCATTGCAAGACATATATGATAGCTTAACATCATTTTCCTACTTTATACAAGGGGTAATTTTTTCGAACTTAGTATCTTTAGCACTAATAGCACTGGAAGTGCAGGCCTTTGCTGAAATTCAAATTTTCCGTGTCTGGATGAATTTTGGGTTGTCGTGCACAGAGGCGTTACTAGCCAAAATGTTTGGGGGGGGGGGACGAGGCATTTACCGACTGGCTGGTAATTTTTACCGAAAAAACGACTGTTTTCAACAACCAAAATAACGTTTTTGCAAAAAAATCGACTGATTTTCAGAAAAATTCACTGATTTTCAGAAAACAGACTATTTTGACGAAAAATCCACTAATTTTCAGAAAAAACAACTGTTTTCATGAAAAAAATCAACTGTTTTGACGAAAAGTCGCGGCGCTTCGGTTATTTTTACCGACTGGCCGAATGCATTGGAGGGGGGGGGGGGAGCATCCCCCCTCCCCCCCCCCCCCCCCGTTGTGACGCCCCTGGTCGTGCAACCAGCGCACCCTCTGAAGTCTGAACGTTATTACTAGAGCCGCGGTTGAAAAAATACAAAATCCCTTGGATAAAAAGTAAGCCTTGTTCAATTAACCTTGAACTAATTTTTTTTTTTTTTTTTTTAGGTATAGCCTAGTACTCTACAGTTGACTGGTTCATCGAGCACGAGATATTCGCAGTGCCTTGGACCTCCCGACGATATCTGAATGTTCCCGCCACGCACCTGAGCTCGAAAGCGCGACTTGCTAGCTGCTCATTGACGCGGAACTGGTTTGGGTGAGATGTGTGTACCAAAGAAAATAACAAGAATTTCAAACTTCTTTGTTGAGAGAAGACAGTGATTGTTCAAGATTGAGAAATCAGAAAGATATTCTCTTTTCTGTGACGAAGCGATGCGATTCTTTTTGGGATAGAACGTATTTTCTGGATCTGGATCTGAAGCTTTACAGGTAGGTTAGCAGTGTTTCCGTAAATAGCAAGAAATGCGATAATAAGTAGTCCGTATTTTGCCAACTAGTTGCCGTTTTCAAGTATTTTTCAACGCTCCAACCGATCGATGAACTGAGAGAACATAGATAGAAGACAGTTCTTGGCGTTCCGGCCATGGATAGCATGAAGCAATCCTGTTTCTATGCACAACGCTTGCATATCAGCTTTTCTGTACGGAAGTGAGGATGGAAATCCTGGCAGCCGTCCCTGACCGCCATACACGCTGATGATCGGTCCGTAACGCCATTGGATCCAAAAGCTATTAAAGGGAAGCTGAACTTTGTTATATCTTACTGACAGTCTACAGGGTGGGTTGGAGTCTCCCAAAAACGTCTCATTTCTGGATACCTAATCCTATGCCAAATGCCGGGCACTCTAACCCAATAATATATTCTTGATAAGAGTGAAGGGAAATTATTTGTTATAATTTATTATAAATCACTCATTCATTCATTTGGGTAATTTCTTGAACTTTTTACCAACTGCCCTACGGCGTAAGTGTAGTAGAAGAGTAAAAACATAACGCACACACACACACCAATTCACGCAATTTCAAAGGAGTATAATTACAACTAATTACTAAGCTAGTGAGGTGTTGAACAGGTAAATAGCAAATGAACTACTCCACTATAATTTATAGAAATAGTTCAGATTAGGGATCCCAGAGGTAATCGAGCATTAGCCAAACGCTAGCTATACAAAACGTCTGGCATAAGGTATCCCAGAATCAGGTGTTTGTGGGTTGATACCGTAATGTCTGCGAACATCCATTGCCGAAAGATTACGGACTAATGTCCAGTACACAAAAGCCCACGTAGAAAGAGGTCATGGACAAAAGGACAAAAGTGTTCGTACGAACAAAAGTCATGGGAGCGTCCGACTCCGAAGTTAGAGACCAGGAATCCAATCCACTGGTAAAGACATAAACCGCTGAAACCAGCCACTCTATTTGGTAGCCACCATGCGCCCCGTGGACCTCAATTATCAACTTTCCAACCGATTTCGCGAAAATGTGCAAATTAAGACAAAAGCTTGATTATCACACCCCAATCATCAGCCAATGCATAATTCATCCAGTTGCCATTTTCCTTTTTGGAACAATGTAATTCATTGATGAAAAGGAAAACCGGCCTGGGGTGATTGAAGTCTTGAGCGAATTTTAGTGACAGGCTGTCATTTCGCACATCGCAGAACCATCTGTCAGTTTCACCTTATTTAATAGACTGAAAGTCATGGCATGCTATTAGCTATCTCAACCTAATGTTGTGGATGTGTGGGCGAACCAAGAATGGGTATCTGACGGAGCTTGTCATAAATATTTAGATTCATCACTGTTGCAATTACCTTAACAAGAAATTTCTGGTTCCCAAAATAATTAAGATTGTTGTCGTGGGTGGGATTCTTTCGCTTGCTGATTTGTCAGCAACCCAGCCTTTTACCTTAAAGGAAAAGAATTATGCTAGATCCACACCAGTTTTTAATTCAGTATTCAGCCCTGATTTGACTGCTTTTACTTTTACCACGACTAAGTATTCCTTCAGTCCAAGCTGACTGCGAACCATATTTGATAGTTCAAAACGGATAAGTCAGCTGAATTTTGTTAGAGCTATATGTCGGCCCTTCTTGGCAAGGGTCGTCTTCAGGCTCAAAACCGCTCAAGTTAGAAAAAATGAAAATTTCCCTACAAGTTCGTTTTCCAACTTGAGTGGTTTTGAGCCTGAAGAGGACCCTTGTCAAGAAGAGCCAAAATATAGCTCTAATAAACTTCAGCTGACGTATCCGTTTTGCACTATCAAATATGCGTCCTCATATTTCTGTGGAAAGCATTACGTTGACTGCGAGTGGTCAGTGGCCTCATCTGTCACATTGCAAGCTAACCAAAGTGAAGATTGGAAGTATTGGGCAGAACCCGTGTCTGAATGACAAGGGCCTTCTGAATAGAAAAGTACGAAATGCTGGGAACGCGTATATATACTAGTTGCGTTTTTGCAGATACCATGGTATCTGTTACCACGGTAACTAGAAATGCAATTAGTCGTCAGTTACCCTGGTATCTGGTATACGGTTGCTCGGCAAAAACGACAATGGCCGAAATTGCGCCGAAAATAGATATTCAGTCACATCACTAAGTGGTAAACTTCTTTCTCACCAATCTGATAAAATTTGATGAAAGTGAGATGATTTTCTAGATACCACGACCGGTTACCACGGTCGGCACCGTAAAAAAAATCTTGCAGTATTTGCTACTGGGATTGAACTTGTCTTTATTAAGATAAGAGTATCCCTAGTTTGGATTAATTGTATCCCAATAGAGATAAGATCAATCCCAGTAGCAGATACTGCATCCTCATTCGGAGAAACTTTTTACAGTGTAGTATCTGAATATCAGATACCACGCTAACTGGCCAGATACCACAATAACTGCAAAACGCCTTTTGACCGTGGTATCAGATACCACGACAACTGCAACAAGACCAAAGGTGTCGATGTAATCCCAAAAATCTAATATTTGATTCAGTCTTGTCTTCGCCAGATCCAGTCTTGGACAGGCTAATCATCAGAGAGAACCAATCTCAGATATACCTCTATAAGTCATATCTATTTTGACGATACTGACCGAGACTTCCTGCCGATTTCCGAGCGAACTACTAGTCCAGCAAAAAAAATATTACAGAAAAAAACCCAGCGTATCTCCGTATCCCTATAAAGAACATCTAATCAACTCTGAATAAAAGTTTGACTTAAAAAAAACCCGGTTACAACCGGATTCCGGAATAATTATACGTCCGGGTATAAAACCATTGTCATATACCGACTCAGCCTCTCTTCTTACCCCTTAATCTGTCATCTAATCGAACTTTTGCTTTTAACAAATTTTCGGGTTTTCGCCGGATTACGGGCGAACTACATGTCCGGGTAGAAAATTGTTTTCACGTAAGTGTTCAGCATGTCTTCTTACCTAAATCAAACATGTAATCAACTCGAAATAAAACTTTTAATTTTAACAAACTTTCCGGTTTCGGCCAGATTCCGGGCGAACTACTTGTCCGTCAAGAAAATGGTTTTCACCATCGTCTTCAGCATGTCTTCCTACCCCTAAATCGAACATCTAATCAACTTCAAATAAAACTATTACTTTTAACAAACTTCCCAGTTTTCGCCGGATTCCGGGCGAACTACTCGTCCGATGACAAAATTGTTTTCACCATCGTGCTCAGCATGTCTTCTTACCCCACAGTCGACTATCACATTAGCTGTTTCAAAATATTTTGTTTGCCCCTTAGTCTGAACCCCCTCCCCCACCCCTAAATGTTGGTATCGTGCACAGCATGTCTTCTTACCCCATAATCGACTATCACATTAGCTGTTTCAAAATATTGTGTTTGCCCCTTAATCTGAACCCCCTCCCCCACCCCTAAATGTAGGGCTACAAAGCCCATCTACGAACTTACTGGTCCGGCGACCACGAATCCTCACACCAAGTTTCATCAAAATATCTCATTCCCTTCGAGAGTTATCGTGCTTACAGACGGACTGACGGACAGACGGACAAGTTTTGCGATATCATAGGTATCCCCACTTACGTTTTGGGATCCCAAAAACGACTTTAGACCGTGGTATCAGATACCATGGTATCTGCAAAAGTGCAGCTGCTGCTATTGTATAAATAGTATAGGTACGACTGCATTTCCTCCACTTACTTTGGTCTTTGGTGAAGTAAACGATAGCGGTTGGTTTTGAATTCTGGCCAAGTTATACATCACATTCTTTTTTCTTAACTGGCCGGTTGCAATAGTAATCCGAATGTTTCCTTAGAATCAGTGAAAGTGTGTGCTGACTGTCCCTAGCATAGAAGCCAAAGCAGAGCGAGCATGCAAACTTTCCGAGTTTGGCCTAGCCTACTGCCTAGTTTTATAGCGTTTTAAGTTTAACCGAAAAGGTCTGAGAAGGGACAATCTTGTTATCCATCACTTGTTCGCGTTAAGAGGCTTGAAGACCCAATGAAAATGCGTTACTTCGTTGTTCCGCGACACTTAATCGATTTTTATATAGTGGAATATCCTTGTTGGATTTGTGTTACCTCAGTGCGCTTGTAGCTGTGTTGTATGCTCGACGAAAACGATTTACGAAAAGTAAGTGTTCACGCCGTCAGCTACTCTCCGCGAGCTGATCACTGGTCACTAAAAGGCCGCGTTTGTATTGAGATTCGAATGTTTCGCGTCATAGTAGAACTTAGCGCTGTGAGGACGGGTGTAGATATTCTGGACGTTATGCTAGACCAAATAGTGAAGAATAAAACAATCTTTCGAACAATCCAAATGATGCAGTGTATTCCGTTGAATGATACAAAAAGTTATCCTTTCAGTTAAACTTTAATGACGAAAACTGGCTTTTACCTCAGAACCGAGCTCAGAACATTACGAGAAAATAAAGAGCCACGTGGCCATTCTCTAACTAAGCTATAAAAGATCATTCTTCCTTAAATAGTAATTCGTCATCAACAATCTTATGCGATTAGCATCAACTCTGCCATTCATGCTGTGCCAACAACGACACTGATATACGCCTATTACAGTATATGTGTGATATATAGGCTATAGCCTAATGGGTTACTGAGTCAATACGAAACAATCGTTAGAAGGATGCGTTTGAAAAAGCTCGTGCGCGTTCCGGCAGCTCCGAGTACGGATAACGAGGCAATGGGGTCATCTGATTGGCTGGCGTGTCTCTGGTTGAGCAAACTGGAAAAACAATTGAGGCGTTTTTCCGTGACATTCCGGATTGACGATTCACAATCCGGATTCTCCAAAATGGTTTTCTCCGACAATCAGAATTATGGAAACTCGTTTTCTCTGACAATCCCGATTCGTTCTTGGATCGTCGATTCGGGAATCTTGAAACGGAGGAACATCGTCGGATAGCCGAATCTGAGATAGCCGATTCGCTGTTTTCTCTGACGAATCAGCTGTCTAGGGTTATAATCCGGGATTGTCGCGGAAAAACGCTTTTGAGCAGATTGACAGTCCTGTGGCGCGGGAACGTTATGGTAGTGGAACGATATAACAATGTAGGTTGTCAGCTGTACAGTAGAGGTAGGCTTCTTTGAATGTTAGTTAACTTTTAACAGTTCCATTTTTCAACCACTTGCTGACTAAAGACAACTAACAGTCAGTCAAACTACCTAGTTAAGGGCTCCTAAGAACACCTGGTTGGATGTTTTGGATCTTCGTTTCAGGTTTAGCCCAAAACTACTCTATTCAAAGTTAAAAAAAAAAGCCTACCTCTCTTATGTATTATTGTACTTGCCTGTATTACTCTACAGGAGAGATGTTGTTCTTTGGACAGTGATTTAACTTTGGACAGTGTCATTTCACTCACTTGCTACGATATAAGTATAATACTGGTCAGTCAAAGCAGTTCCGTAAAGGACACCTCGCACTGTTTATAGTTTTATGTTCCAGTTTCCTGAAATGGTTGAATATTTTGAAAATTGGCTCTGCTATTAACATATCACCCACGGCTTTGGCTGTTTTAAGCCTTTCCCGCACCCGTTGACTTGTAGCACAAATACGGAACAATTTACATAGACTAACCGTTTTTTCCAAACACTGGCTTCTTACAGACATTCATTGGGACAATGATTGGTTTCGAAAATAACGAAACACGTCAATCATATGAATCAGTGCAGTGTCGTTGGGGGTTAGAATGTTCAGTATTATTTTAAGAATATATCGAGCGGTTACGGGAGTAAGTTGCGTTAGTATTATATGCACGGCGGGTTCCACTCCAAGAGGAACGGAGATTGCGGTTTGAGAAGTCGTTAAATTCGACGAATAGCTTGTTCAGCGCCTTTCTGTAAATCGTTACCTGAAGTTGTTAAGTATGTTTCTTAGTTGTTGTGATGAGAAGGCGTTTTGTCGTATGTTTGTATCTGCTTTTCTTTTCTTCTCTTTTTTTTTCTCTTTATATTTACTCCGTGTTTACACCATGTGTGTATTTCGGGTAATAAATTTATTGACTGATTGATTGATAAATGCTCCTTGGAGGCTCTTAGTGCATAGATTGTTTTATTTACTAGCAAACTGCAGTGTTCAACTTTAAGTAATCGTTTAAATCTACTGTAGGCTATCCTACCGTAATGATAAGTATGTTTAGAAGCGTTTGAAGGTGAATCCCCTAATTTATGACCGGCACCGCTGATTTCGGTCGGTCCCGACCGGTGCCGGGAAAGGGTGTACAGCAGGTGCCGCGGAGTTGGACACCCCTGGGTTTTCTGAAAAAAACGGCATTTGTTATTTTTCCAGGTGAATGACATCTTGAACATTGCGAATATTTTGCAAGATGATTTCATATGAAGCGCAGAAACGACTGGATTCTGCCAACTCGTCCCCGAGTATGGAATCGAATGCCAGAGTCAGCGGATATCACACACTGCCAACGAACTTCAATCGTCATCCAGTAGAATGGAAGGCTAATCGACCGAAAAGCCCCGAGTCACTTTCCGATGTTAATGGAGGGGGGTAAGTACAAAGAGACTTTATTTTAAAGCGACTCAAGACTAATCCCCTTATTTCCGCTTTTGGGCATTTGGTTTAAAGTAGCCTATTATGGATAAGCACCTTTGGGCGTCTTCCGTGAATTAATGGATAATTTTCAAACTGCTCATCAATTAAGTGCCACTTGCCCTTTGGAGATGAAGTCAATCTGCTTTAATATCACGTTCGTGAGTCATATCGCGGAAGAGCTCATCAGCCAAAAACGTAGTTCATATCATAAGTTCGTTCGGCGAAATCACTCTAAATATGTGATCCACGGGTATAATTTAGGTTTAGAGCTGGTTTAGTGATATGGGTAGAAAATTATAGGCTAGAAGCTGACGTAGCGTCTTTTGATCTGTCGGGTAATTCTCCAATATTAACAACACCAAAGGTTTCGATGGGATCCCAAAAATTCAATATCTGATCCAGGCAACTGGGTCTTGTCTTAGCCAGATACAGTCATCGCCAGACTCCTTGAACATTTTTACCATTATAATTCAGAAAAAGATGAGGCCAAATAGCTAATCATCTGAGAAAACCAAGTTCAGATACGGATTCATCATGTGTGTTTACCGCTATTAGTCATATCTGTTTTGCAGAAAACTTCCTGCCACTTCTGCCAATTTCCCGGTTTCGGCCGAACTCCAGAACTACTTGTCCGGCGAAAAAAGAAAGCTCAAAAACGAACTCAGGGTATCTTCTTTCCCCAATAATGAACATCTAATCAACTTAAAATAAAAATTTAACTTATAACAAATTTTCCGACTCCGGCCGGATTCCGGTCGAACTATATGTCCGGGTAAAATATGATTGTCATACACGGATTCAGCATCTCTTCTTACCCTTAAATCGGTTATCTAATCAACTACAAATAAAACTTCAACTTCTAACAATTTTCCGGTTTTGCCCGGATTCCGAGCGAAACACATGTCCGGGTAGAAAATCGTTTTCACATAAGTGTTCAGCATGTCTTCTTGACCTAAATCGGACATCTGATCAACTCCAAATAAAACTGTTAATTTTAACAAACTTTCCGGTTTGAGCCGGCTTGCGGGCGAACTACTTGTCGAGAAAATGGTTTTCACCATCGTCTTCAGCATGTCTTCCAACCCCTAAATCGAACATCTAATCAACTTCAAATAAAACTTTTTCTTTTAACAAACTTTCCGGTTTTGGCCGGATTCCGGGCGAACTACTTGTCCGATGACAAAGTGGTTTTCACCATCGTGTTCAGCATGTCTTCTTACCCCATAATCGACTATCACATTAGCTGTTTGAAAATATTTAGTTTCTCCCTTAAATTAAACGCCCTCCCCCACCCCCAAATATAGGGCTACATAGCCCATCTACGAACTCAACCTTACCCTTGACCCAAACAATCCTCATACCAAGTTTCATCAAAATATCTCATTCCCTTCGAGAGTTATCGTGCTTACTAACGGACGGACGGACGGACAACTTTTGCGATGTCATAGGTATCCCTCCACTTACGTTTTGGGATCCCAAAAACCTTAAGGGTCATATTAAGGTTCCAGACAATCCTAGTGCTACTGTAGTGGTCCCAATTGAAAAAGGGTGAGACAAGGTTCTCTGATCTCCCCCGATCTCTTTAATAATAGCGTCCTAGATTGCCCAATCAAAAGTTCCTTCTTCTTGTGTCCTAAAAAGAATTGATGTTTCTCTGTAAACTTATGCGGACGACGTACTTAATTTAAGTAGATCAACTCTAAGTACTTTAAGAAATTTCAGTATTCTAGAGGCTGAGTATAGTTTGATAGGACTCAAGTTCAGTGCTTTAAAGTCAGACGTACTATTCTTTAATGATCGAGAAAAAATGTGCAGACCAATCCAACTTGGTAGCTCTATGCTTTGTCCGACATAATCGATAACGTACCTTGGTGTCCCCATAGGAAGGACCCTAAAAGAGCCTCGGTCTCTCCTTTTACAAAACGCGGAGAAGAAACTTCGATTCGCCTACGCTTCGATCGTGAAAAAGAAGGTCCACTTTTCACGAAGTCTGCTCGCCAAACTCTACAGCGCTGTGGCGCTACCCCACGTTTTATATCTGGCTCCATTTTGGAAACTATTCACGAATACCGAGCAGTCTCGAGTCAGGTCGCTTTATTTTCGTTACCTAAAATATTTGCTAAAAATGCCACCTTGGACACGCAACAGGTACCTAATAAGCCTGGTAGAACCCAACGAGGCTGTAGATAAGTTAGTCCAGAAAGTTCTTGGAACGTCCGCACACACGTGGTTACCAATACTTTGTGCCCAATGGATGACCACTGATTAACTCGCCATTAGTGTTTTACTTTATGTACATTTTGTTGTTTCTCCCTTTTTTGTTCTTTATTTCCTTTTCTTCCATTTACTCGTTCAGTTTGAATGTAACGGGTTATAAAGAATATACATACATACATACCTACCCAGACAGATTGAAGAAGAAATGGCTTTATCGCTCGCATGGCGTATTCGTGTGTCCAGAAAACTACTGGCGAGGCGATTTATTGCCGATCAATATTAAAAGTACCTGAAAAAGACAACAAATAAAAAAACGAAGAAGAAAACGGAGATGACAACATCAGAACGTAACTGCGAACTGTATCTTAACAGTTTATTGTCGGCAACGTGTGAATTCATCTACTTACCCTCAAATTATGCTTCTTTCTCACAAAGAATCTTACGGAAGGGTTCTTGAAAATCTTGACAAGTCCTTGAAAAGGCTGCTCTCTGTTTACGTATTCCTCTTTTGGCAATTCGTCTTGGAGTGGAACAGGCATTCCGCATTTCAGATAAGATTTGCTGTCACTTTGGGCTTAATATTCAATTCCATGCACGCCCAAAAATCCTGGTGGCAAACAACGCCCAAGCCAAGACGAAATGCGTCATGACATCGGATGTCTTCGTGTGCACATCGATTGAGATCTGAATATTTGTTGGAAGCCAACGATTGCAGTATCATGAACAGTATTCAGTATTCATGAGTCGAATGAGTTAGAGAATATTGATTGAGCACCTTACTTTCTATTGGCCAAAATTCAAAAGCAGCCAGGGAACTTTGCAAGCCTTTTGTTTTTTGCTCTGCTAGAAAACGTGCTGTAATGCAATACCGCGGCTTCCAAAGGTCGTAAATGTCTAATTGGCTGGTAATTTGGGGTTCATGAAAAGTGAACCGTGAAGCCGAAACATGTTTTTCGGGGCATTTGTGCCACCTGCTTCTTATATCGGAAAGAAAACCACCCTACCGCAGATGCTCATAAAAAAGCTTACTGTTGCGGTTTTCGAACTCATAACAAGACCAAAGATTTCGATGGGATCCCATTAATTTTATTTGTTGATCCAGACAATTGCGTCTTGTAGATATCCGGTGTTTGCCAGACTCCTTGGACATTTTCAGTATTAAAATATAGAAACAGATTAATGACAATGCCTAGTCATCTGAGGAAACCAAGGTCATGGGTCCTACCCGTGTTCAACATGTGTGTTTACCCTGTACGTCGTATATACTTTGACGAAATTAATCGAAACCTCCTGGCTTACTTCTGCCAAATATCCGGTTTTGGCCGGATTACGCGTGAACTACTTGCCCGGCAAAAAAATAAAGCTCAAAACGAACTCAGCATATCTCCTTACGCCTGTATCAAACTTCTAACCAACTTTAGATAAACTTAACTTTTTAACAAATTTTCAGGTTTTGGCTGGATTCTGGGCGAAATATGTGTCCAGCGAGAAAATAATTTTCAAATAGCCTACGGATTCAAAGAGCCTCCTTATCGTGCTGCATCTAACCTCTAATCAGCCTCAGAAAAAAAAACTTAAAAAAATCTTCAGGTTTCGGCCGGATTCTGAGTGAACTAGATGTACGGGTTGAAAAACGATTGTCATATCTTGAATCCAGCATGTCATCTTACACCTAAATCAAACATTTAATCAACCAAATAAAAGTTTTACTTTTAACAAATTTTCTGGTTTGGCCGGATTCCGGGCGAACTACGTATCCGGGTAGAAAACGATTGTCATATACGGATTCAGCGTGTCTTCTTTCCCCTTTACCGAACATTTAATCCACGTCAAATAAAACTTTTACTTTTAAGCAAGATTTTTGGCTTTGGCTGGATTCCGAACGAACTAATTGTCAGCCGAGAAAATAAGTTGCAGGTATGGATTCAGCGTGTCTCATCATCGGTAGATTAACTGTCTCATTGGCTTTTAAAACATTGTTTTTCGTCCCTCAGTTTGAAACCCCCTCCCCACCCCTAAATATGGGGCTACAGGGCTCATCTACGAACTTGACCGGTACTTTGACCCAGTGGATCCTCGTACCAAGTTTCAAGAAAATATCTCTACACCTTCGAGAGTTATCGTGCTGACAGACGGACGGACAACTTTTACGAAGTCATAGGTATCCGTCCACTTAAGTTTTGGGATCCCCAAAAATGGTTCTGGTTTTCAGTTCTCTAGACCCTTTCTTCACTGGTAGGATATGTGTGACACCTCTTTATGCCGTAGAAAAAGAAAAAAAATATGCGTAGAAACCGGTGTTTGAGTTCTTTCGTACCGTTTTTTACAGACAAAGTTAATAAAAAGCTAGTGGATTCCAAGTGACATAGTTTTTGTCTGATTGTAGATATTCAAGTTATTCTAGCTCGTTAACTGTAATGGTCGACATATGTAGTGCCAATTCGGTGCCACGAATTGGATCAATAAAAAAAACTATCTATCAAACATCTGTTAGCAACAATGCAGAAATACTCTTTACTAGTTGCGAATAATTGGGATGCGGAACATATACCGCGCCGACCCTGCTGTGTCGTCTATATGAATCCGTGGTGGTTTATGAAAGATTGTTTAAAGGAACAGAAAACTTGACTCAAACTTGACTCCGAGAGCTAGCTGACATATCAAGAATGTACCCTGAGTCGATATTGAGAGTAAGAAAAATTCTCGTTACGACCATTGCAGTTTCCGGGCAGTTTCCGAGAATTCGACTTTTGAGTTAGTAGAAAAAAAGCAAAAGGTTTGTGTGCCGGGAGTAGGAATTTGAACGCACGACCTCTTGACTTCTACCCCGATACTATGGCCGAAACACGGCCGAAGGCGAACTTTTACAGTGCATAAGTGCATAATTACAGTGCATAAGGGGCAAGGGCCTGCCAGCTAGATTTGGGAACACTAAGGAGGGGGTTCGAGAAGAAAGAAGTGGGGTCCTGTCGACAATAAGCTCCTGTATCTTTACCTAAGCCCCCCCAGGTCGATTTGATGGCCGAAAGTTGCGTAGTCAAGTTTCTGTGCCTTTAAACCATTCGAGGAACGGGAAGGTTCCTCCGCCAAGAAGATGAAATGGACACGTCGGGAAATGCTTCGGCTCAGCCATAGTGTCTCACTCTCTCCACTGACAATTCCTCCCTCACTCTACCAAAACGTCAAAAATTGCCCAGGACCAATGGCAAGTTCTATCTAGGGTGTTCGAACTCTATCTTGTGCCTACATACACTGTAAAAAGTTTTTTCCGTATAAAGATTAAAGTTAAATGCAGTATTTGCTACTCGGATTATTCTTATCTCTACGCAGATAAGAATCTGAGTAGCAAATTCTGCAGTTAACTTTAATCTTTATACGGAGAAACTTTTTACAGTGTAGTAGCCTACACGAGATGCGCGAAAAGTTTTGCTCTAGGGATCGTGAAAGTTTTTCTATATTTTCTAAAAAAAAAATTAGTCTATTGTCACAGTTGTTGTAAATTGGTATTTGACAAGAATAGCAAATTTGGTGCTACAACCATGATTTGTCGATTTATAAAATAAAATTTCTGTCTGTTTTCAGACGTAGGAAAATTATAAAGTGGTTTGTGATAACCCGTTGGGGCTGCCATTAAAACTAAACATGCAATTATGGGCTAAATACTCCTCGAGTCCAAGCTGACTGGGAAACGTATATTGAAACATGGGTTATGTGTTTTAGTACGTTTTATGCCCAGAATTTCCCTGCTTAGCCTAACGGCTGGGGTCTCGATGATACCTATTTAGTAAATTTCTGCACGGCAAGGATTTCAAACTGCATCCGCGCACAAGCTCATTCAGCATTTTTGTACGTTTTGCCACCCCTAATTGAACCGTGACCATTATGGAAAGTTAAACCGCCTTTTTTATGTCCAATCAGTTCAGAGCAATTAAAAGATGCCGGGGCATTTTTTTTGTTTTCCTTTAAATAAATTAGTGATAATAATAATGAAATGCAAACAATAGGAATTGGCATGTTTGTATGTGGAGGTACTGTAAGACGTAAACATGTATTGTGAAACAATCTGAAGACAAGACAAATTGATCCAAGACTACATTAAAATTTTTGACTTGAGAGTTGAGACTATGGTAGTCTGAAGAATTGGAAAGATGATGAATGGACTGGAATGTGGTTCAAATATGCGTAGAAGGAACATAAGGTCGAATAATATTAAGGTTAAAATGGGTAGTCGGGATTAACTGGTTTCAGAAAGGAGGGTCAATACGATCGAGTGGAAGATTTTTTGGCACAACACCCTTTACCTTAAGTAACCTTAACCTTAACCACCAGAGAGTGTAACAGAGAAGATACGTTGAAGCTTATGTTGACACGTTGGGAAGACAACTTTTTTCACTTTTTGGGATCCCAAAACGTAAGTGGAGGGTACGATACTATCCGCAGAGGGAGAACTAAGCTTGCCATTGACCCCAAGAGTATCGGCAGTAAGTCTTATTAAAATATGTTAAACATGAAAAATTATCGTGGGACAGGCGGACAGAAAAATGAGTTCGTAGGTATCCGGGAGTATCGCCCTTGAGCTCACCTTCGACCCCAAGACTACGCAGTATTTTTTTTAAATATTTCGGACCATCCGAAAGTTGTCGTACTAATAAACAGACAGGCAGAGAAATGTTTGATTTTCAAGGTATCTCGCACTCTAGTTTGTGTTTTCCAACAAAGGTAAATGAAATACTCTCACCTTTTCCTCACTGAAAGTACCCTACCCAGACCAACAGAGAGATGTTGTGATCAAGTTTTCACACCCAGTTGTAAGTTCCCTAAATAGTAGATTTGCATTGCGATAAGAACTTCCTGGCGGGCTTGTTATCAGCACTTGGTTCTTCCCATGGATCTAGAAAGTCGTTCGCGAGGCAGACTTTGGAGTTCGGGACAGATCGTGCCTGTAGGAAATTCGTTGACAAATCGTGCATGTGGTGACTGGTTGATATTCCTTTAGTGAAGTAAAATGACGACAGAATCATGGGTGGAGCAAACAGTGGAATTTCAGAAAATTTGGTGAGAGTTTTTCCTGAGTTTGATTAATATCGGGTGTCTGTGAAAAGTCTGATAGCATCTCCGAGGTCTTAGAGCTCTAGATGTGTGAGCTAAGAGGGTCAGAATGAAGAAGAATTATGTTATGGAAGCGAAGATCAGGAAAATTAAAGCACCTAGCGCCCTCATATCGTTATTCCATCAGTTCCTCGATTTTTGCCCTGATGACCTTTTCGTACCAGTTTTCCCCTTACGGCTGTGCAATGTTCTGAGTTATGTGCGTGTTTTTAAGAAACAAGTTGTGTCCTGACAGCCTACTCGCAAAATGTTGTTGAATTGTAAATATTATAATCACCTAATTGTATACATTTTTTTAAAGAAAGTTTGCTGTCTGAAGTTGACAATTTTTTGTTTAGATACCGTACTGTTACTGATTGATTTCATTCGTTCTTCTTCAACCTTACAACCATTCGTGAAACAAAATACACTTACTCCTCTAAAAGTGAAAACAACCACCTAAACAAGGAAAAAATATTTAAAACCAACTACAACTTGCAAATATTCGAGTGCACGAAGCAATGACGATTGACGGTTTTCAGCAATCATTCTTTTTATAATGCCCCTCCCACAAACGAACTAAAACACAATACTCGAAATATTCCTAACCACCTCAGTTATGTGATTATTTGATATGCACGACAACAAAAAAATAAATTTATTTTGAAAACAAATTGACTTGGAAAAAATAAATAAAATAAAGAAGCCTCTTGGACAGACGAAGTGTGCGCCAGACTGGCCCAAGGCTTGTCTGAGAATCAAACAGTCGACTACTATGTACGATAAGAGGAACTGCTGTGAAGGTAAAGGTAAGGTAAGGTACTTTTGATTGACAAATATAAATAAACCCCATGTTGCTTAAAAGCGTCAGACATGCCAGTGGCATAAGAAAACGACGCTTCGCTAATTCTGGTTTGTTTGAAAAAAATATTAATAAAATGCTAGCCCAAGGCGTTATAACGAAAAAACAAACACACATCAACACTAGAATTTACGAGAACACAACAATACAACGAAAGGAAGAAAGAACAAGACCAAAGGTGTCGATGGAATCCCAAAAATCTAATATTTGATTCAGACAATCGGGTCTTGTCTTCGCCAGATCCAGTCTTCGCCAGGCTAATCATCAGAGAAAACCAAGTTCAGATATACCTCTATAAGTCATATCTATTTTGACGATACTGACCAAGACTTCCTGCTTTACATCTGCACAGTTTCCGGTTTCGCCCGAATTCCGAGCGAACTACTGGTCCAGCAGTTCCACTCTACTTACGTTTTGGGATCCCAAAAGCTAGACCTTGTACAAGGATATCGATTGGTAGAAAGATTGGACCACCTTATCGTGCTATAGCAATGAAATTGCCTATTCGTGTAAAAAAGATTTCTAAAATCAGCAGGTAGTGAATCTTCTAGAAGATAACGGTAAACAAGTGTTGCAATATTCCAGTCTCTATTTTGACGGACATTTAAGATACTAAGACGAGGCAGAATATGAGAAACTGATGAAGAAAATGGAAGACCATAAATTGCTCTGATTGATTTGTGTTCTAGGATTTGAATTCGATTAATACGTTTTGCAAAAGTAGAAGCACAAGCTGAAGTACAATATGAAAGGTAAGAATGTACCAGAAATCAGTCGAAGGATGTATTGTGGGAGAGAGTGTTTGAGGCAAGAGAGCATACCAATATTTCGGCTCAACTTAAGAGCCAAAGCATCTGTGTGATGTCGGTGAATTTTATTTGTGTAATTCGTGTATGATTTCGAATCCTGAAGTTCGTGATAGCCCTCATAGACTGGAAAAAAAAAACATGCCTACCACATTCACTTGTTATCCTTTTTTGTTATATTTTGTCCAGCTTAAGACCTCCCAGAATAGTTTACAGGACCCTCCACCTGTGGATTGAAACTGGTTTAATTGCAGGTGTACATGTTGTCCATATGGTTTCCACATCGACTTGGACTTCATCCGATTTTGCGAAAACATGCAGGCCGTCGGCGTTCGGCGGCGGGCGGGCAGCGAGGCGCGGAGGGCGCGGCGGCGACAAACCACCTCGATGGAAGTTATGCTAGGGCTGATCCCTGCATTTCCGGTTCCTCAAGGGTCGCCAAATTTAAGTGTGGCTTCCCCAGTGTTACCCCAGAGGAAGGTTGCACAGAAAACCCCCCTCCCAACGGTAAGCATTACTTAAGTTTGTGCTAGCAGTAGGCTAGTTTTCAGAAGCTGTTTAGATTCATTTTTTATTATGCGCAACCTAATAAGTAATTAGGCATTTTCACAGTTCATGCAAAAAAATGAGAAGTAATCGCATGACAAAAAAAATGTATCTGATTTCCCGAAGTCTGGAAGGGCTCGAAAATAATGTTGTAGGATCTTAGTTGGTTTTTCATTCTAGTCTGGGGCCCAAGTATCAAAATGTGAAAAGTAGCTTTCCCGTCCGGGGCAGCTGATCCGACGATGGATTCTAGGTAAATCGACCACGCTGATTTCGAATCTGGGCGGGATACTGGGATCAGACATGTGCTAAAGATGTTACGCACCAACACTCAAATTCGGATGTCTTGGCGTTCCATTTCATTTTTCTAAAGCGGATCGAAAACTATTATCAGCTAACCAGCTACGGTGATTCCAACTCTGACTAATAACTATCCTTCAGAAACAATGGAAAAGTTTATTTAGGTATGTTTATTTACGGTGAAAGGGTACATTTATTAAAACCATATTTGCAAAAGTTGGTCCTGTCAACTTTCATATTTAATCACAAATGAGTTAGGCTTCGAAATCCTCTTCTTCCTCTTCTATTACAATGACATTGACACATTTCCCCCCGGATGCGCATAGTAAATCACGAGATCTCCTTGTTACAGCACATGAGCATTTTTGCTGCAAGATTTCTTGCAGGCACAAAAAACACCGGCCACACTGTCTGGAAAAATATGGCCCATCAGTTGCCACTGCTTTTGCTCCCCCACGTATCTCATCGGCCCATCCATAGTCCAGTGGGTTCAAAGAGACAGGTATTGGGTCGTGAGCTTGCGTCTACACGGAAAATTGCAAAAATGCACGCAGCCAGTGCAAAATAAAAATGTTTTGTCGGTGGGTGACAGCCACATGGGCTCATTTTGCGTGGCAAAAGATGTATACGGAGATCATTTTTAGGCAATTCTTCAGCCGTTTCATAGTATGGCTGTCACTCTGCTTTAAAAGGACAGAAAAGTTTTCTCTGATTTGTGATGTCTTGTACACACTACCATCATTTACACTTTGGTTCAATTTCCATCACAAGTTCCTCAAGCATTTATCGAGATACCTGGCCTTCTCTGCAACAAGATCACGACCCCTGCATCCAGAAGCAAGAAGAATATCTCGCTCAGTTAGTGCATAAGCATGTTCAATTACTATGTTAACGCTCCTTGACGCTTCAGAAACTCTGCGAAGTTGAGACTCTGGCCTCTCTTTACATTCTTTTTTCAGGTAAAAGAGGAAAGTGTCAGTATATGAAAAGTCAACACTTTGAGACCTTAACTGTAGGACCATGGGACTAGGAGTTGATGTTGATGTCGAAGTTGCACAGTGTCAGAAGTCCCATTAGCTAACAAGACTGAGGACTTAGAAGTGGAAAAAAACTTTTTCCTACAAGTTTCATGCAACACACAATCAGAAAAATCAGGTTTTGACATTGCAGTCATGAGATTTTTTGCAGCAAATCACTTAGCTTGTCTAACACTTTAGCCTGTGACCAAGGAGCGATGTCAGTTGTTTGGCACAAATACACATAGAAAAGTCAATCAGTTTTATCTTTTATGGGCTGTTGGCAAACAGCAGCCATTTTTGGCAAACCGTAACCAACTACAATCTCTTCTTCCACTTATTAAAGATCGAGAAACCCCTTGATAAACTTTTCATGATATTTGGCCTTCTCACTGCATGCCACCAAAGATTTAGGTGCTGGCAATAGCAGCACCTGCCATTGTAGTCATCAGAGGCCTATAGTGCCTTTCTCTTACTGTCTTCAATGTATCACTGAGCTTGTCCAGGACTCAAGCCTCTGATAAAGGAAGAATATCCGTGTTTGGCACAAAATAAGAAGTCAGATTTCTCCTCTTTCTTTAGGCTATTCGCAATCCGGACCTGCTTCTTGGTCAGTTGATCCATTCAATTTTCTGTAAAGAATAAAATATGTTACAACACCATAGGTACTTAGATATTATAGTATTAACAAACCTTGCAATTACAGAGGAATTTACAGTTGTTAAAACAAATATAATACAATAAAATTTGTTGATTTTTAGCTTGGCTAACTAGTGGCAAACAAAGACCATAAAGTATCTCATAAGAAAAAGAAAATAAACAATACAAACACATATTAGGGACTCAACATGGTTAGCCTTTTATAATAATGGAGATTTTTGCAAGTAAACTTTATTCTGACTACCATAGTTGTGCGTAGCAGCTTCAGGGTTCTGTATTTTTCCCTGTACCCTACTAATGATCAAACCACAGGATATGAAAATATTTCTGCTGACTAGTCGGAGACTCACAGCATCTAGGTTATTCACTAAGCTACTGATTTACTGTAACCCGACTTTGCTACTGAGCTTCTCAGCCTTTTTAGCTGCTCAAATTAGTTAGGTTATCATAACAAAAAATGGAAATAGCCATGTGGCATGGCCGACAAGCGTCAGACATCCGTACAGTATGTACAGTGAACAGGGGCGTCACAACTGTGGGGGGGGGGGGCGACCCTTCCAAATGTAAATATTCCTTCTGCCCAAGCTGACTGCGAATCATATTTGATGGTGCAAAATGGATACGTCAGCTGAATTTTCTTGGAGCTATACTTCGGCCGTTCTTGGCAAGGGCCTCTTCAGGCTCAAAACCGCTCAAGTTGGAAAAACGAACCCTTCCCACAAGTTCATTTTACAACTTGAGCGGTTTTGAGCCTGAAGAGGACCCTTGCCAAGAAGGGCTGAAATCTAGCTCCAATAAAATTCAGCTAAATATTCTTTGAGCCCAAGCTGACTTTGAAACATTTATTCAAACAATGTTTGCAACGGATACGTCAGCTATGATTCATAGCTGACGTATCCGTTGCAAACATTGTTTGAATAAAATTCAGCTGACGTATCCGTTCTGCACGATCAAATATCCTCCAAATGTGTCCGGCCAGTCTGTAAAAAATAACTGAGTTGGCGTGAAGCACTGCAATTTTCCGTCAAAACAGTTTTTTTTTCATGAAAACAGTTATTTTTCCTGAAAATCAGTTGAGTTTTTGTCAAAACAGTCATTTTTTTTAATCAGTCAATTATTTTTCAAAGCTGTAATTTTTGTTCTTGAAAACAGTTCCTCTTTCTGCAACAACAGTCAGTAAATACCTTGCCCCCTCCCCCCCCCCCCGACAAGCATTTCAGCTAGTAACGCCTCTGACAGTGACAGTAACTTAGCATAGCCTCCGGCCTCCAAAAATGAGGCTTTTATAATGGACTGACTAACAGTTCTGTAACATTCACAAAAAAACAATACATACCATGAAGAATCTTAAACTCTCGACAGTCCAACTTATTCAATTTGCTGTTTAATCTGGGCCTATAAGCAAGTGGAGCTTTCTACTACCTAAAAGGCCTTAACCCACACTTAAGAACAACCACATTGCAGCTCTGCTTGAATGATTTTTACCTGTTTATTCTTCTTAATATCCTCCAATTCTCAGGTGTGAAATATCTTGGAATCCTTGGTTTGTAAACAAAACACTATTGCCACTTTTTCTTGTCTGGAACATGTGACTTTTGGCCGCAAAAGATTTTTTGCTTACTTTTTATATTTACTTGCAAGGAACCGGTCGTAGAATTTTGGCTTGCTCTGTCGAAGACTGTCGAAAACTGTCATTAACCGCAGATTTCTGCGACAGGCGGCAACGCTGCTTCTAAAATGTTCGAATGTTTGTTTACATCTGCTTGCTTTTGATTGGTCGAAAGTTGGACCGCGGATGCTAACCGCACAAACCGCAACCGCAGAATAGTTAGAGTGTAAGAGGTTAGAAAAGCATGTCCGATATACCAAAAAGCTGTATCCCGGTAACTTTCGTGAGTAACAGAACGTACGGGAGGTCCTGTGATCTTTAGAGGTGTTGCCCCAGTAAGACCCTCCACTTTTAGAAGGAGAAGACTTTCGGTTCAGTGGACCCCAGACTATTCGGTTGGACGTTCAGGTCGTGACAAGCTAATAGTCCCGTAGATCGGAGAGAAATCTGTGATTTGTGTCTTACGGCGGTGTTGTAGCTGCCAGTTGTAGAAGTCATTAACCCCTCGCATTCCGCCATGGCTAACAGTCAAGGTAGAATAAAACTAGTCAGTAAAATCTCATCCGCATCGTTTGCGTCCTGGTCTGGGTCCCGGTAAGCGATGAGGCCGCAACAGGTGCCGATCTTTGTCGACGATCCCCGAAGTTTACTGAATTACAGTGTGGATAAGGGTGAAACTGATTTCTGAAACGAAATCCCCGAAACATGCAAACAAAATTTTTTAGTACGGTTTTTCCCCCTGAAATATGTTCTGGTTTTACTGTTCGGTAGCCTATTGGTTAGGTCAGACCCGCGGGGGACCCCCCCCCCCCCCCCAGAAATACATTCCTGAATACGGTCCTGGAAACAACCAATCAGTCCAAGGATCAATTCCATTTCAGATAAGACATCGCTACCAGAGGCGTTACTAGCCAAAATGTTTGGGGGGGGGGTGACGAGGCATTTACCGACTGGCTGGAAATTTTTACCGACTTTTTCTGCAGAAAAACCGACTGTTTTCAACAACAAAATGACATTTTGAAATTAATTTCAGAAAAATCCTCTGATTTTCAGAAAAAACGACTATTTCATGAAAAAAATCAACTGTTTTGACGAAAAATCGCGTCGCTTCGCGCCGACTGGGTTATTTTTTTACTGACTGGCCGACAGCACTGGGGGGGGGGGGGCGTCCCCCCCCCCTCCCCCCCCCCAGTCGTGACGGCCCTGATCGCTACAACCACGGCCAAATTACTTTTCCTTGAACTGCATTTTTGCATATTTTGATTTCAGATAATGCCTTTTAGGCTGTGTCTTCGAAATTCCAGTCGTCGCAGATAGACTCTCTTTACTCCAAATTGGATTTTTCTGTGACCTTGATTCTGTTGGAGTTATGCTAACTTTTCAATACCTTCTCCATGGCTACCTATCACGAGACAAGTTTTCACGAGACAAGTCTATCGCGAGACAAAAATTCCTAGACAAATTTTCGCGAGACAAGTCAGTCATTTGGCAATTCTTCACAAGACAAACTACCAGGACACAAATTATCACGAGGCAAACCTTGCTCAAGACAAATTTCCGCGAGACAAATACGGCCTAAAGACGTTCTATAAATTTCAGCGACTGAATTTTTTTGTATCTATACACACACGCAAAACTAAACTAAAACACAGAGTAGGAAATTAAAATGTAAACAAATCAAATGCAAGAGAACCGGGATCGAGCTTTGTCGTTGACAGTCGCTGCGGGGTTACACGTGTGGTTGTGGTCAGCCGTGGAAGTTAGAGTAAACTTGCCATTGCATTCTTTCCCTCATAGCCTACTGGATAGCCTTTGTCAGAGCATCTGTAGTAGCTGATTTCTGAAGATGTTGAAAACAGAACGAACTTGTAGCCTTGTAGTTTTCACCATTTCTAACTGGATTTGGGTTGACATTCTGTTTCCAACATCAAAACTGACTACTATCCTAAAATGCACCCTCTACTATATATACGGTAGCTCACTCTAAGCTGATTGTCTTAATCCTACTTTTCTTAATCCGTGTTGTCTCGTAGAAGGGTTTTCTAATGAATAATTGCCTCTCGAAGATATGTTTAATGCTCTGATTGCCTCGTGCGGATTTGCCTAGTGACACGAAGCCGATTATCTCGTGATATGCTGCCCTTCTCCATCACGTATTCTTCTCTTCCAACTTAATTATGTGATACTTGACATCCAAGCAAAGATTGTTTTCAGCAAGATGACAACACCATTATACAGCTCCATTGTCTTCTACTTATCTATGGTACATCCGTTTCATCATAGTATTTTTCACATGTGGTTGGTCACTTGATTTGAATCTTTGTCGGTCGAGTTTGATGGACTATAGATAAGGTTTATCACCTCCTTTCAACATGCAACCCAGCCCTAAAGGGTTGAATCTTTGTTTAAAACAGCAGTTGGTTATTAGACATTAGTTGCCCTTTTTACGTGAGACAGCTGGTGAAAGAAGCAACAGCTTTTGTTGGATCTCAAGTATCAGGTTACATTGTTCATCCACTTGTTTGTAAGTCCTTCTGCACTTAGTCTTTTGCCAATTAACCTAGTGAATACAGCAGTCCTCAAGACTAGTCGACTCCCGTTTCTTTTGTGGAATTCAAAAATAAAATGGGATACGTCGGCGGAAGTGATGTGGGTAACAGCATTAGCCTACTAGAAGTTTTCGTTCCACTTTTTGTTGTACTTTTGTACTGTTTCTTTTGTCTCTCTCTTCTTCTTTTTATGGTTAAATGTCGAAACCAGAAGTTAATTATTTTTTCTCTCCTCTCTTTTTTCTTGGTATATTAGGTTAGTACTTTGATTATGTTTGCTTTTTAATTATGATTAGTTAGTTAGACTTACTAACTAGCCAAACACACCTTCTGGCGGTTAGTTATATTACTTTTTTCTTAGATTGAATATGGATAGACGAAACTGAAGCTGAATTATATACGACTGACAAGATGTTCTCGCTGCAAGTCAAGATAAATAGGCTATTTTATCCCTTATAATTGAGCAGAATTATAATTATTGACGACTGCTTCTTAGGGTCCTACCAGCAATTGCTAAGAGCTTACGAAGTTAGATAGATAGATAGATAAATCTTTTTATTCGCCAAAAACTTATCGTGGCCAACGCCAAATTTGTTTGGTATAGTCAGTTAATATGTAAGCGTACTTCAACAGTCATAAATAACATTAAAAATGAATAACATCTCAATTTACCTCGTTAAACAACTTCACAAAAGACGGAACAAAACTCTTTTCGAACCTCTGGAGGTTACATTTAGTTGGCTGCAATTTTTCAACCGCAGTAGCTACCTTGCGAGGGAGCCTTCTCGCCAGCTTTTTAGAAGGAAAAATATTTTTATGGACTGGGTGGTTCAGGGATTTTACACCAAACTCCATGCAGAGTTAAAATCTCGAAGACCCGATTATCTGGACCAAGAAGTCCAATAAATATTCCGTTTTGGAATAGTGAACGCCAGTTTTTTTAAATTCTTTAAAGTTTAACTGAAAAGCAGACTTATTTTTGCATCATTTAACTGAATACACTGCTTTATTTGGCTAATGTTTTGTTGTCCACTATTTGCTATAGTATGACGTACAGAAAATCTACGGCCGTCGTCACAAAGCAAAATTCTACTATTGCGCGGAAAATTTTTGAATTTCAATACAAACGCTGCTTTTCAGTGGCCAGTGATCAACTCGTGGCAGTAGCTCACTGATTGAAAGCTTACTTTTCGTAAATCGCTTTAGTTAAGCAGATAACACAGGTACAAGCGCATAGATGTACCACAAATTCACTATGGAAATTCCACAATATGAAAACCGATGATTCGTGAATAGCGAAACAACGAAGTATCGCATTTTCATCGGGTCTTCAAGGCTCTTTCAAGTGAATAAGTTAGGGGTGGCTAGATTGTCCTATCTCTAAACTTTAAACATACGGTGGAGGAAGTACAAGCGTTGAAAGGAGGCTAGTTAGTACCCTGAACTACGACGAGTTAATCCCGCCACTGCCGTAGTTTAAGATCAGGCTGTCCGTATGTCCAATTCCAGTCTTGGTCAAAAAAAGAATAAGGGAGTAAATAATTTCCTTCTGGTTTTCAGATTCCCCAAGAGACCAAGGAGTCGGCCAAGGCTGACGGTGAACTCTCAGCGGTGCTTGGACGCTTCGAGGCGACATTTCAGGAGTCCAGATCCCGCCTTACAAGCCCTGCAAACACACTGCCACGCAACGGGTAATTAAAACTTTACATACAATCGCTCGTCATTTCCGTCGATAATGTTCGAGAAGCAGCTCAATTCTCATTTGAATATTCATCAGCATTGCTGTAATGAAATGCAGATATCCTCTTGAAAAGTTTGCGGAAAAGTTGTTGTGTGTAAGTGAGGAAATGTTTGGTTATTTAAGGCACTTCGGTCGTTGTCATAGAGCGACGGGAGTCTGTCTGTCTGTCGGTCGGCAGGAATACGAAATTTGCCTGACAAGTAGGGGCTCGAACTGATATGGTCATCCGTGAGGGGGGGGGGGGGGGAACATTATACATACGTACGTCTTCAGTGGGTGGTCCGACTGGGAGGAAGCATGTACTGAAGATATGTCTTGCCGAAGCTGGAAAAGAATGCAGATGTCAGTAGAAGCAAGTCTAAAATTGGAAAAGAATGTTCAGATCCTTTTCAAAAATTGATCTTGCCGTTAAATTTCCGAAATATGAATAAATATGTGTTTACGCTTTATCATCCGGTGCGTCAGTGACGCTGTGCATGGGATAGCTTCCAGTTCCAACAATTGATTCATTGAACTGGCTTGGCCTCAGTTTTAACAAGACGAAAGGTTTCGATGGGATCCCAAAAATTGAATATTTGTTGGGTCTTTTACTTTTGTAAAGTCTTTTATTTTCACCAAATTCGCCGTTTTAGCTGTATTCCAGGCAAATTGCATGCAGAGAAAAAATAACTGGTGACATTGAGAGGCGAACCAAGAATCTCTCGATCTGCAGTATGACGCTCTAACGGTTGAGCTAATATTCTGTATGTTACATTGAGACTAGCCGACAAATAAACAATTATGATAGTCGACAAAGGTTTCACTTTTGAAGTCTACCAAATTTACGAGTTCTGGAAAATTCCGCGGAATTACTTGTCTAACCAGAAAATAAAGTTTAGAAAGGATCCACTGAGTGTGTTTACCCCCAGTATGAACAAACTTTTGAAGCAAGAACTTTTATTTTTACAAAATTTCCGGTTTGAACCGGGTAAACTTCTTGTCCGGCGAAAAATTATTTTCAGACCTGGATCCAGCATGTTTCCTAACCACGTATCGAATATCTCATCGAGTTAAACACTTCCTGCTAAATTTCCAGTTTCGGCTGGATTCCGGGTTAACTACTTGTCCGGCAAGAAAATAAAGTTCAAAAACGAATTCAACATGTCTCTTTACGCCTATCTAATCAACTTCAGATATAACTTCCACTTTAAATAAATGTACCGTTTTTCGCCGGATTCCGGATGAACTCCTTGTCCAGCGAGAAAATAATTTTCGGGTTCGAATTCAGCATGTCTCCTTACGGCTATAACATTAGCTTTTGAAAAAAAAAAAAATATAAACCCCTCCCTCACCCCTAATTATAGGGCTGTGGGTCCCATCTACGAACTTGACCTGTACTTTGATCAAACGGATCCTCATACTAGGATTTCATAAAAATATCCCAATCCCTTTGAGAGTTATCGTGGTAAGAGATGGACAGATCGACCAACTTTACGACGTCATAGGTGTCTCTCGCCTTAAGTTTTGGGATGCCGCCAAATCGATTCGCATTGCGCATGGCCGTCTTTGATTAAACCGAGCTTGAACTTGATTTGAGACTTGATACAGGATTCTGTATGAAGAGTACTGATACACTTCAGTACAGTACACATGCGTAGCAGCATTGTAACATACGTACATTGCGCGGAATAACAGTGTAGAAGTTACGAGTACAATAAGGGCGCGCAGAGGCATTGGGGGTTTCGTTGTCTCCGCACGGTTTGCGTGGATTGGAAGACGAGACAACTTCCTGTCAAATTAAGGTGAGGCTTCACCTTCCAGATGTTTCTTCCGGATTCCAGACAGCCGTTTTCGTCGAGACGGATCTGGAAGGTGAAGCCAGGCCGAACACGTCTGGAAGTCCGAGGTGTTGTACACCCCAGATTCCTGATGTCTGGAAGGTGCCATAGAGGTAACCCGAGAGTACAATAAATATACAAATATGGGGGAAGAAAAGGGAAAGTGATTGACAGTTGTGACTGGGATACAAGAGATATTTGAAATGTAAAGGGAACATCTAGGAAATGTTGAAGAACCGCACATTTAATTGTCATCATTATCATGAAAATCTGGAAGGGTTGGCTTGACTCTGCGGAAGCCCCGGACGTCTTGGAATCTGGAAGGTGAAGCCTGGCTTTTACCAGTTCTTGATTTCTGTAATACAAATATGCTTAGCGACTTGAGGTGCACCAAGAGGCATAGAGGTGTATCGAATGCAGGGTTTGAGTTGCGGTAGAGGCGCCACTGGGCATCCCCATGTATAAGATAAGAAAATGAAAGCTTTTACTGCTTTAATTTGACATCATCTTTAGTCCATATGTTAGACTAAGTTTTCTTTTTGGTTGTATAATTGAAGTGTATTTTTTACTCAACATGTTTCATAACTTGTTTGGGACGTGGGTAAAATAAGGAATAATTATAATACGAATAGTTGGAAGCGAGTGAACTTTGTGTAGTTAATTTAAGCGGCGTATTCTTTGCTGGCAAGAGTTGCTTGTGCTTTTTTGCACCTTCGTATATGACTTGCCAGAACAGCTAGTGCGTGTTTGGTAGTTGGGTCGCATAGTGCTTGTTTACTGCTTTCATCGGGCTTCAGTTTGTTGACCAGGACTCAACATGTCGCTAGATTAGTTTTGTTAAAGGAAATCAAAATTATGAGCCCGGCAGTTATGACATGTCTATGTTGAAGCAAAACGAACGTCGTAGCCATCAGGAATGAATGTCACAGCTTAAAGCTAATAATTTTCTTCAGCTTAATTTTCAGGTTAGGAGTTTTTTCCTGTCTAACAGAAACGCCTAATTTTTTTGTATATATAATGGGGGCTATACTTAACGAATGGTATTTTTATTTATTATTTTAACCCGCTAAAAGGGACAAAACTGCGGAGTACAAACAAAGAAAAACAAGAGCTGGAAGCTCATATGGCACTTGCAAGGCTTGGCAAAAGGATGAAAGTAGGAATTTGCCAATTCGTCGGTTTGTCATCTTTTGTCAGCAAAACCCCTGAGGTAAATAAAGATGGACCCTCGGAAATCACAAGAATGTATCGTTGTGTAAAAAGTTTTTTTTGTTTGCACTTGTCTGTGATGATGCACACTAAGGGTGCTAGAAATTCATCTGTAATCAAAACCCTTGAGGCAAAAATTATCCTGGGCCCTTTAGGACGATGAATATATATGGTCTGGTCAAAAGTATTTTGTTTACTCTTAGGTTAAGATGCGCACTTTAAGGGTGCTAGAAAGTAATTTCTAAGCAAAATCCTTGAGGCAAAAATGATCATGGGCTCATGGGGATCACGAAAATGTAGATTTTGATTAAAAGTATTTTTGGGATTCCAAAAGTAAGAGCAGGCATAACTATGACTTCGCAAAAAGTTGTCCGTTTGTCTGTCCGTCTGTTAGCACGATAACTGTCGAAGGGAATAAAATATTTTGGTGAAATTTCGTGTGAGGGTTCTTTGGGTCAAGGGTAAGGTCGAGTTCGTAGATGGGCTCTGTAGCCCTACATGCAGGGGTGGGGGAGGGGGTTCAGGTTAAGGGGCAAACAAAATATAATAAACAGCTAATGTGATAGTCGATGCTGGGGTAAGAAGACCTGCGGAACACTATTATGAAAACCATTTTCTCGCCCGACAAGTAGTTCGTCCAGAACCCGGCGAAAACCGGAAAGTTTGTTAAAAGCAAAAGTTTTATCTGAAGTTGATTAGATGTTCAGTTTAGGGATAAGAAGACATGCTGAAAATTTATGCGAAAATCATTTTCTGCCCGGACAATTAGTTCGCCCGGAATTCGAAGAAAACCTGAAAATCTGTTAAAAAGCAAAAGTTTAATTTAAGTTGATTAGATGACATGTAGGGGTAAGAAGAGGCGCTGAATCCGTATATGACAATCATTTTTAACCCGGATATGTAGTTAGTCCGGAATCCGGCTGAGACCGGAAAATTTGTTATAACAAAGTAAACCCCACCGAAAAAATACACAAAATTGAAAAAAGTGCTCGGGCAAGAGCTATAAATGCTTGCGCAAACCATATGCTAACTCGATTCGTAGTATAGATTTTAGTATTATGTTTAGTGCGTGTACATATCTTCTTTAGTTTCTTTTCTTCTTTTCTTTTTCTTTATGTACTCCGCTTTTTCCCTTTTGTAAGCGGGCAAAAATAAATATATATATATAACAAAGTTAAAGTTTTATTTGAAGTTGATTAGATGTCCTTTATAGAGATAAGATGATATGCTGACTTCGTTTTTGAACTTCTTTGTTTTGCTGGACAAGTAGGTCGCTCTGAATTCGGCCGAAACCGGACATTTGGAAGTGCAAGTGCCATACAAATGGAACACGACACTAAAACAGACTAAAAAAGAAGGGACATGCCGTGATGTGCCGCGAAGTGTGGAGGGGGCTTCGGTTAGGCCTGAACGCTTGGCACTGAAGGCCTTGTGTTTTTTTGTGTTTTGGGGATCCCAAAACGCAAGTGGAGGGATACCTATGACATCGCAAAAGTTGTCCATCTGTCCGTCCGTCTGTAAGCACGATAACTCTCGAAGGGAATGAGATATTTTGATGAAACTTGGTGTGAGGATTCGTTGGGTCGTCGGACCAGTCAAGTTTGTAGATGGGCTTTGTAGCCCTAGATTTAGGGGTGGGGGAAGGGGTTCGAATTAAGGGGCAAACAAAATATTTTGAAACAGCTAATGTGATAGTCGATTATGGGGTAAGAAGACATGCTGAGCACGATGGTGGAAACCATTTCGTCATCGGACGAGTAGTTAGCCCGGAATCCGGCCAAAACCGGAAAGTTTGTTTAAAGTAATAGTTTTATTTGAAGTCGATTAGATGTTCGATTTAGGGGTAGGGAGACATGCTGGAGACGATGGTGAAAACCATTTTCTCGACAGACAAGTAGTTCGCCCGGAATCCGGCCGAAACCGGAAAGTTTGTTAAAATTAAAAGTTTTATTTCGAGTTGATTAGATGTTCGATTTAGGGCAAGAAGACATGCTGAACACTTACGTGAAAACAGTTTTCTACCCGGACATGTAGTTCGCCCGGAATCCGGCGAAAACCGGAAAGTTGGTTAAAAGTAAAAGTTTAATTTGAAGTTGATTACATGTTTGATTTATGAGTAAAAAAAACATGCAGAACACGATGGTGAAAATCATTTTCTCGCCGGACAACTAGTTCGCCCGGAATCCGGCCCAAACCGGAAAATTTGTTAAAAGCAAAAGTTCGATTAGATGACAGATTAAGGGGTAAGAAGAGAGGCTGAATCGGTATATAACAATGTTTTTATACCCGGACATATAATTATTCCGGAATCCGGTTGTAACCGGATTTTTTTTTAAGTTGATTAGACGTTCTTTATAGGGATAAGGAGATACACTGCTTTTGTTTCTGTAAATTTTTTTTTTTGCTGGACTTGTAGTTCGCTCGGAAATCGGCAGGAAGTCTCGGTCAGTATCGTCAAAATAGGTATGGCCTATAGAGGTATATCTGAATTTGGTTTTCTCTGATGATTAGCCTGTCCAAGACTGGATCTGGCGAAGACAAGACTCGACTGTCTGAATCAAATATTAGATTTTTGGGATCCCATCGACACCTTTGGTCTAGTTTTTCTTACTAAGGTCGAAAGTCTATCTTGATGACAAACTCTACGTGTCGATGAAGCATCACCGCGTACTTAGCGGAAGAGCCGAAAGTGTCACCACAGCTGTCCCGAACGAACGCCGTTTATTGGTTGACCCAGGATTTTATTCATCGTTCGGGCGACGTTGCTCGTTCTTCCCGAGGTTCACTGGCATGTTTTGTGTTTTGTATATTGTAAAGGAAATAAGATGCCTATTTTTATGGCACTTGTCTTCCGGCCAAGTGCCATATACCGATCACTTTTTCGTCGGTCGGTCAGTCGGTCTGTTTGTCAGTCCGGTGATCGCGAGTTAAGGTACTTAAAGATGTGCTAGGACGACGAAACTCGGCAAGCGTATCGGGGATCCGACCAAACTAACTTGGAAATAATCAATTTCCTGATCCGACAATAGCGGGGGAGTGGAGGGAGGGGGAATCTGGAAAATAATTTAGTAGTGCGTAAATTTCGAACGGGTGATCGGATTGGAAGGAAACATAAGAACTGAATGGATGACATATCTCTGATATCTCATTTTAACTCCGAACCGGATTCGACAGCTGTGGGGAAGCTGGGGGGTGGGGAGACCGGAAATATCGAGAAACGGTTAGAATGGAGGGATCGGAGTGAAACTTGCTGGGAAGAATAAGCATCTGCTCTAGATCAATCGTTTACACAATTAGACTGGATCCGGACCCTTTGTGGGGGGGGGCTGGAGGGGGGTTTCTGGGAATTCCGGTGATGGCGGTTTTGGGAATTTTCACGACGAAACTTGGCGGGCATATCAGGGACCTGATCAAACTGACTTGTAGATACAAAGTTTCTCGATCCGATCATCGTGGGGGGAGTGGATGGAGTGGGAATCTGGAATATTGGGTCATGTGTAACTTTGGAACGGGTGATCGGATTCCAGTGAAATTTAATAACTGAACAAAACACATGTCTCTGATGTTCTTTGTCATATCTGGATCGGATCCGGCAACTGTTGGGGGGAGGCCGGAAAATACGTGACCCGCTTAGACTCGAGAAATCGCGATGGAACTTGGTGAGAATAACAAACAAATGCTCTAGATAAATCATTTACATTACCAGATTGGATCCCGTCACTCTGGGGGAAGTTAGAGGGGAGAAGGGGATCCAGAATTCCGGTGGTCGTAAGTTAAGGTAGAGAATTCTAATAAATGTAAGTTCTGAACCTACTTCCAGATGTGCTAGGACGATGAAACTTGGCTGGAAAATCCAAATTTGAGAAGATTGGCTTAGAAGTCCTCACTTCCAAACTCTGACCATTCCTTAAAGTACTACTCTTAACCGCAAAGCAAAAAATAATTTTAAGCAAACTGCACATTTTCATGATCCCCATGAGGCCATGATCATTTTTTCCTCAAGGGTTTTGCTAACAAACGAATTTCTACTCCCTTGAAGTTCGCATCGTAACTGCAAAGCCAAAAAGTACTTTAGATCAAACGATGCATGTTTGCCCATGATCATTTGTGACACAAGGGTTTTGCTTAAATATTTGTATTTCTAGCACCCTTAAAGTGCGCATCTTAAACGAAAAGTGAAAAAAATACTTTTGACCAACCAGTATATTTTAATGATCCCCAAGGGCCTTTTACCGTTTTTGCCTCAAGGACTATGCCTACAGAAGAACTTGTAGCGTCCAAGTGCGGATCATTACAGCCAAGTTAAGACCCGTGATTTACAAGGGTCTATGATCATTTTTATCTTAAGGGGTTTGCTTACAAACGATCAGAACAAACCCACGAAAAGGCAGATTCTATATTTTATAATTGAACCAGCCTTCTAAGTGCCATATGAGCTTCTAGCTCTTGTTTTACTTTTATTTTTCTACCAAGAATTTTGTGTAGGCCTAGGACTAGGACAGAGGGAGTGGAAATCTTTGTTCCTTTAACTAAGTTCTTTTTATTGTATTTCCTGCGACTAACGAGGATCTTTGAATACGATTGCTGAATCTTTCTTTTAGCATCACTGACCGTTTAGGACTGAAACTCAGACATGTGTGGTAAACTGGTTTTGCGTGTCTTTGGTTTCGAGTAGTCGTGAGCCAGTACGGAAAGGACTTAAGGACCTGAAAAAGAAAGTTTTAAAGGACCTTAAATTTGGTGTTCTTTCTAGTCGTCTTTCATTTTCTACAGCTGATAGTTGGACTTTCGGGGTAAAGTCATTTTGTCTCGTTGATATTGAGTAGAGGTGAGACAATACTGAAATTTCTTCAAGGACCCGTTTTATCTATAATAATAACGCAACCTAATTCCTGTAATCACTCAGTCCGTTTCTAAACTCGGAGACTCGTTTCGAACGGTACATTCTAGCCCTTCTAACTCTTTCTAACTTCCCTTGTCTTGCCACCTTCGATGCGTATCACGCCGTCGACGGCTGTTTGCGAGAAGTTTTTTCATCAGAAAAAAACTATGTAATTTTTTCCCTGTTTTCGCTACAAGTCACTGGGCCTCAAAAAAGGCTTAAAACAGCCAAGGCCGTGGGTAATTTGTTGAAAGCAGAGCCTAATTTTAAAGTCTTCAGTTAATATAAAACACTGGAAGTTGGATAGTAAATAGGCTAGTGCGAGGGGTCCTTTAAGTACCTGAACAAGAAAGTGTGAAAGTACCTTTGAATTTGGTTTTCTTTCCAGTCGCCTCTCCTTTTCCGGAGGTGATAGTTGGCTAGATCTGTCTTCGGTGCTGCGAACTGGATCTTCATCCTCTCTGAGCAGTATCCAGTCATCGGCCAGTGGTCTACGAAACAGTCTCCAGAAAGCGCCACTGGCTTCTCCTGAGAAAAGCAGTATTGATGCATCAGTTCTCAACGGATTTTCGCAGGCAGATGACGCCATGAGTGTTGCAAGCACCTGTTCCACTGTCAGTGTGGCAGCACTTCAGGTAAAATTATTTTCTGCGCTGTAAATTTTGTAAGGTTTCGATGGGATCCCAAAAATCTAATATTTGATCCAGACAATTGGGTTAAGTCTTCGCCAGATCCAGTCTTCGTCAGGCTAATCATCAGAGAAACCAAGTTCAGATGTACTAACCGAAACTTCCTGCTTTACTTCTGCCAAATTCCCGGTTTCGGACGAATTCCGAGGGAACTAATTGTCCAACAGAAAAAGAAAATTCAGAAACGAATTCAGCGTATAAAGAACATCTAATCAACTTAAAATATAACTTTAACTTATAACAAACAAATCCGGTTACAACCGGATTCCGGATGAATTATACGTCCTGGTAAAAAATTTATTGTCATATACAGACTCAGCGTCTCTTCTTACCCCTAAGTCTGTCGTCTAATCAACTTCAAATAACACGTATTACTTTTTAAAATCTTCCAGTTTTGGCCGGATTCCGGGCGAATTAGTTGTCGAGGTAGATAATCCTTTTCACATTAGTGTTCGGCATGTCTACTTACCCCTAAATCGAATGTTTAATCAGCTTCAAAATCAAACTTTTACTTTTAACCAACTTTCCGCTTTTTGCCGGATTCCGGACAAACTACTCGTCCGGCAAGAAAATGATTTTCACCACCGTGTTCAGCATGTTTTCTTACCACTAAACCGAACATTTAATCAACTTCAAATGAAACTTTTGTTTTTAACCAACTTTCCGTTTTTTGCCGGATTCCGGGCTAATTTTCTATAATACTGTAAAGTGAAGAGGAAATAGTGTTTTTTCGTGTTAACTGTTTAGCAAACGGTTGTGATACTTATTTTTTGTCGCCTATTACATTTTATTTCTCTAGTGTATTTCGAAGGAAAATATACAATAAGAAAAACAATTCGCCGCAGAACCCGCGTAAAAAGAAACCCCATGATTTGGTGTCCATCCCAGCTACCCATTTCTTCACTTCCATTGCAGCAAATTTTTCTCTTTGACCGTTTACGTTAAATCGGTTGTTTCTACCGCGCAGTCACGCTTTTACCAGAAGTAGGGCACTCTAAATAGAGGTTTAACCCGATGTCTTCTGTTCTCAGAATCGTAAATAACCCAAATTGGATAGTCCCTTATGCCTGAGAAACAGGCAAATTCTATGGGATTGGGGGGGGGGGGGGGTATTCACTGACGAGCTCTGCCGACTCGGCAAGAAAAGATAGAAGGATTACAGTGCTGACAGGAAGAACAAGACCAAAGGTGTCGATGGGATCCCGAAAATCTAATATTTGATTCAGACAATCGGGTCTTGTCTTCGCCAGATCCAGTCTTTGCCAGGCTAATGATCAGAGAAAACGAAGTTCGGATATACCTCTATAGGCCATATCTATTTTGACGATACTGACCGAGACTTCCTGCTTTACTTCTGCCAAGTTTCCGGTTTCGCCCGAAAGTCCAGCAAAAAAAGAAAATTCAAAAACAAATCCAGCGTATACCCTTATCCCTATAAAGAACATCCAATCAACTTTGAATAAAAGTTTGACTTCAAAAAATTCCGGTTACAACCGGATTCCGGACTAATTATATGTCCGGGTAAAAAATGATTGTCATATACAGACTCAGCCTCTCTTCTTACCCCTTAATCTGTCATCTAAACGAACTTTTGCTTTTAACAAATTTTCCGCTTTTGGCCGGATTCCGGGCGAACTAGTTGTCCTGCGAGAAAATGGTTTTCACTATCGTGTTCAGCATGTCTTTTTACCCCTCAATCGAACATTTAATCAACTTCAAATGAAACTTTTACTTTTAACCAACTTTTGGGTTTTCACCGGATTCCGGACGAACTACTTGTTCGGCGAGAAAATGGTTTTCACCACCGTGTTCAGAATGTCTTCTTACCTCTTAATCGACTAAATCGACTCGAACTTCAAATAAATCTTTTACTTTTAACCATTTTACGTTTTTTTTGTCAGGCGAGAAAACGGTTTTCACTATCGTGCTCAGCATGCCTTCTTACCCCATAATCGACTATCACATTAGCTGTTTAAAAATATTTTGTTTGTCCCTTAATTTGAACCCCCTCCCCCACCCCTAAATGCAAAGCTACATAGCGCGTCTACGAAATTGACCTTACCCTTGATCCAATGAATCCTCACACCAAGTTTCATCAAAATATCTCATTCCCTTCGAGAGTTATCGTGCTCACAGACAGACGGACAGACGGGCATTTTTGCGATGTCATAGGTATCCCTCCACTTGCGTTTTGGGATCCCAAAAACTGAAAGTCGGCTATTTTGTTTGACAACGATATTTCGACCCTTCTTGGCAATGGTCCTCGTCAGGCTGTTGCTGGACTAGAAGAAATGAATCAGCAATCCTTCCAATCCAGCAACAGCCTGACAAGGACCCTTGCCGTGAAGGTCCGAAATATGACTGTCAAACATCGTAGCTGACTTTCCGTTTTAGCCATGCTTTCCATATGATTCGAGTAGAGAAGAAAGACTTTATCATGAAATATTATTTAAATGGTCGCAACATTAATATTCTGATATTTTTTTTTCTCTAATGGTTAAAACAGGATGCGTATTCAGCGTAGTCTTCTTTTGTATGGTGTTAACAAAAACACCGAGTATTTGTCCTCTCGTAGTGGTAATTTCCAAATAAAAACATGGGCACGTGCCAGTTTAATTCTGTTTCACACTGCTTAAAAGGAAGGGAAGGATTTATGTGGGACGAAAGTGGCGTCCTTATCCGGGACCCTATTTACGGAAACTCTGCTGATTCATGCCATTGAGCGTAAGCAGGAAGCTGTTAATCAGCTGTTTTTGTATGAATCAGTTAACAGAAAAGATAAGTCAACGACACTGTAAATCCGTTCGCAAAGGAGCAGATTGGGGTAGGTAGTGGACTTGCCACTCTCCAAAGCTCATTTTTTTTTTCGTTAATGTTATGATTTTTAAAAATACAAATATCAAACTACAAGAAATCAAATCTGAATAACGAATACCTCCTACTCACTTGGGTATACCATCTGCTCGATACGTGTTTCGTAGTATCCTCGATTTAAATATTCCTTCAACCCAAACTGACTGCGAATCATGTTTGACAGTGCGAAACGGATACGTCAGCTGAAGTTTATTAGAGCTATATTTAGGCCCTTCTTGGCAAGGGTCCTCTTCAGCGTCAAGTTGCTCAAGCACAATTAACTTGTGGAAAAAGCAAGAGGTAAATTTTTACACAAGTTCATTTTCAAGCTTGAGTTTCTTGAGCCTGAAGAGGACCCTTGCCAAGAAGGGCCAAGAAATAGCTCTAGTAAAATTCAGATGACGTATCTGGTTTGAACTGTCGAATATGTTCCTAAAATCGGCAGGAAAGTCGTCGGTTACCCTAGGTTCTCACTGAGGCGATATCGGCCATCGCCAAGATTTTCGTCGCAAAAATTGGCAATTTCTGTTGCTTCGTCAGGCGATTTTCAATGTTGGGAAATTCAACAGCAGAACGGACGACCCTTTCGATGATTCACTTTTTGAAAAATTAATTATATTTTAATTATTTTAAGGGTTCTTTTTAATTATTTTTCGCGTTAAATTCTGTTGTCGACGAAAATTCAGTGTGAACATCCAGGCGATAAAAATCTTCCGTCGCTCCGATTGAAAAATCTCGTTCATCGCCGCGATTGCTCTGTGTGAACCTAGGGTTATTTAGGACAAAACAACTACACAAACATTCCAACTTGATCCATCCCAATTTTATAACGTGAAGTAAACCTTCTTTGGCGAGAATTGCAATGGTGTCTCTAAACCCACGTCCTAAACCTACACCGACGGAAAAATCGGCTAGCATCAGAAAATGTAACAGATGTATGCTAACAATCTGTTACTGTTACAGGGCTTGATTAGTTGACGTGTGACGTATGATGAAGGGTTTTACCTAAGGTTTTATTGAGAGACACATGCACATAGAGCAAATGAATAACACTAGTTATAGTTGTTTTTAATTGTTGAGCTATGCATTGAGGATGTACAGGACGAACAAATTCAATGTTCGTCTTCGTCCGTGAGGGAATTTTTGAAAATAAATTGAATTGAATTGAACTAGTTAATGATAAAAATAATATATTGTATCAGGAAAGGCTTTCGCTCTAAGTGACCATAATTAGCCTGAACCACTTTTATGAAGCGGGATAGTAGATCAGATAAGGTGGTATAGATAGAACCAGGCCCGTATCCAGCAATTTATTTCGGGGGGGGGGTTGCCTGCTAGTCGGACAAAAAAGCACAAAAAAAAACAAATAGTATCAGAGGGAAAAACCTATGAAAATCGTTATTTTTAATGTTTCGGGGGGGTTCAACCACCTACCCCCCCCCCCCCCCCTGGATACGGCCTTGGATAGAACATATATTGTAAATCGTATCGTTTTCCGTGAAAATATTTTTTTAATTGGTTTTGTCGTTTCAGCTCTTTTCGGTTGTAATCTAGTTTGTTGTTTGAAAGAAGGAGATAAAAAAGACGAGGTATTGTTATTATAAATATGCGAAACGCCTGCTCCATTTGTCAAAATTTTGACTTATTTATTTATTTATCACCCGTCATTTCAAAAAGAAAAAGGACTGCGTACAATAGACGAGAAGAAAAACAAAACAAAAGGAAACATATTGCAAACTGAAAACTCTCTGACTAACAACTGAACACGATTATATACACTTAAACTCTGAGAATTTTGCTCCAGGGATGGGACGGGATTTTTGAATTGTACTTGTTGATCAGGTGAGAAGTAGCAGGCTCAGGGTTTCTTATGTTGTATGTTTTTAATCGTTTTGGTATTTATTCTCCAAGGGGGAAGCCGAACTAAGTATTTAGAGAATCTGAAGAAAGTGGAACGGAGTTTCTTTTTTTTCACTAGCTGAGAATATTTGCCAGAAGGTGCTAGGTAAAGGAATTGTGGTATTGGAACTGATTTATGAAGGGACGCTAGGATTTTTCGGTTGAAACGGATTACATTCTTTACAAGTTATGCCATAACTATGCATTAACGGAAAAGTTAAAAATTCAAGACGCAAGTGTTACCCTTGTGCTTGTTTCCTCGTCGCTTTAAAAGTCATAAGCTACGCCAAGCCAGCTCATGATGTTACCCACTGCTTCCTCGCCGAAGATTGACATTTTTTTTTTCTTTATGAGTTTTATTTATTTTCTTTTGCCTACTCAGCTTTTAAAATGGCGGGTTGCAAATTACTTACTTACTTTGTTTTTCTTTGTCATTTCTTGTTTTGTTGCCATGACTCCAAGGGTTTTTTCGTGCAATAAATTAATTAATTCATTCATAAATTTCTCCGGGGGCATGCTAGCGAAAATTTGTTTAGACAAACAAATAATTAAGAGTGATACCTAGTGCGTGTAGGCCCTTCTAAAAGATTTTCGTAATGCAGCATTTGCAATAAATCAAGCTTATCACAAACCAACAACCTGAACATGACAGGCAACGGTCTGCCATTCAGTTTATGTAAATTCAACGGGCTGATCAAATATTACAAGGGCCTTTTCTGATCAAATCTCTGATCCGACATTCGGCTGTTTTTTCAGTTAATCCATTTTTAGCTCAGCGTTAGCGGACACCTGCCTATCTTGTAGTCCTTTTTCCAGACCAAATTAGTAGGCTTAGCACGTTTTTTGGTGTTGGGGTTCTTGGAAGCCGCAGTCGGTGTTGAGAGGTGCTAGGAGTTAATCAAACGTGTAAGCCAAGAGGTGCGAAATCCTTTTCTTTTTAGACGATTCGGGAGCAACTGGCTACAAGTCTTGAAAGAATGAAGGAGCTAGAAGAGCAGGTGAAAACCATACCAGTATTACAGGTGAGCTGTTTGGTCCGTATTCAGGGAATGGTAAGCGACCATAGGTCATCGTTGGTCTCACTAAACCCTAACTCTGCCCTCGAATGTCTGGATGAGGCGCGGCCGTTTTTCCTACCAGTGGGGTAGTGACAACTGCGACATCTTCAGTTCTTGGCAGGCGGACAAACGAGGTAGGGGCGTTGGATTGAGTGGTGGCATTCAGATCACCTGCATCTCTCTTTGCAGCACTGACGCTTGATAGTTCCTCTGAAGCTTAGCGCTCACTTTTACAAGCAAAAACTGAACGATAGATTTGGCTGGACCCTTTAGGTGACAGCTTAAATCTGCTGTCGGTTGGTTTATTGAGATAAAATCTTAATCCTGCTTCTATTGTGGAGTCGTTAATCTTCAGAATAGAATAACTGGTTCCGCAGCATACCACAGTTTGACATTTATCATCTTGACTGGACCTTGGAGTATCTTCCCTGTAATTGCTACCCGAGGGTTTACCACTACCCGGCTCCTGATGTACACCTTTTTCCGGCACAGGCCGAAACCATCGGTGCCCGCCATAAATTAGGCGATTCTCGCTTCCAAACATGCTAATTTCAATACTTTAACAAGTGGCAACCGGTTTCAGCTGCTATCAGCCGGCACCGGGCACTTGCGGTACACTAAAATCAAGGGTGGACAACCCCTCGTCTCTGCCCTGCTTGTTATTCAGGCGGAACCTTTTTTTCTTTTGATGGTAACCAAGTCAAAGGTGTCAGGTGGCAGCCTTCACTTTTTATCTCCTCCATACTGTCGGCGTGAGGTCGCCGAACCTGTAATAATAAATAATATATAAAAAGTGGGCCTCTACACATTTTTTGGAAGACTTTTATTGGTGATTTCTGTCAGCGAAAAGCGTATAGCGGGTTCGTCTAGGCATTGCGTCGCTGAAGTTGGATTGTGTTTTCCATGTAGCCGTCACTCGCGTTTGAAACGACCATCAATCCCGTCTCCTGTGATAAGGGCATAGATTGAGATTTTGGGTACGTGGGGGAGACCAGATTTCTGATCCGAGATTCGTTTGCTTTTTTTCAATTATTTGGTATATGGCCCAGTTAACAACCACTGTTCTCAGATAGGATTGTTATTTTGTGTGCAACTGCATGAAAGTGTTTGCTACTGACCTACGTCTATATTCATTTTGCTTTGGCTTATTTTTAGCGCAATTTTTTTAAATAATGTTATTATTTCTTCCAGTGTCTGGGTTTCGGTTAATTGTTACCCAAGGCCCGATACAAAAAGACCCATAAATACTTTTTTGTGCAGAAATTTCAGACTGTGTGGCTTGTTTCGTTTGACAAGTCTTGTATTGTTCGATCGGATCGGCGCGTTGAAAACGGTTATTGGGAAGAATTGAATATAACCACCCCATTCCCGCAACAGGTGACGGTCTTTCAATAGCGTGGATATAACGTACCTGTGACAGCCAGCAGTTCAGCTTGGGTGCCAGTCCAGACTCATGTGAATTACCTAGTCACCAAAGCAACTGGTCTACTGGAATCTTTTGCCTATTTACGAAGGTTTGGGTTCAGCAGAAAAGCCCTCTTAGATTGCTACAAATCATATGTTCGACCAATAACCGAATATGTATGCTCGGTGTGGTCCAGTGCTACAGCATCTCTCAGGACTAAACTGAAAAGATTGAACAAATCCAAAAACGTGCATGCAAAATAATACTTGGGAGTGATTGCAAAAACGACGAGACCAGCCTAGAAACACTTGACATGTTGACACCAAGTCAACGGAGGCATGATCTTGTCATGAGCTTTGGCAAGAAGATACTGGCGTCAAATCTACACTTTGACATGCTTCCTAAATATGATAATAATATGTTGAATCCACTTCAAACCGGAAAAAAAAAAATTTTACTTCCCCATCTCATGCACATTCAAAAGTACGGTATCTCAACTCTTTCATACTGTATTTTACTAAACATTTCTACCTCAATTTTAACGCCTTTTGAAAGTTATATACCAAACCTTCACCGCGTTTTATTTTATTTCGTTGTTTTTGTGTAAATGATGTTTACCATTTGATTTTTGATGAATATTTTCTTTTACTTGTGTCCATCGTTATTAATTTGTTTGAAAAGTCTTGAAATTGCAACTATGACGTCAACTTTTGTGACTCTTTAACCTGTCATTTTCATTCATGTTTGATACAGATGTGTTGTACTTTGAAATCTTGAATTATATATATATAACCTAAGTTACAATTTTAATTAGATTAACTGTAGCTCTGTTGATTGATTTAACTGTGATGACATATCCAACACTATCTTTTTATGTAAAGAATACGATGGATCTGTAAACTGAATTGTAAAAATACGGGCAAAATGTAACTCGCTAGACTGTAGCATTGTTCTTCATTAGTTTGTTTTGGACACTTTGTTACGGTATTATTATCTTTGTTATGTTTTGTCGTGCTGGCGGCCAACATTAGGAAATACATAAAAAGAAAATTCACAACAGACAGAACCAAATCAGTTCTGTATGAGCGGGGAAGAGGGCCGTATCCATTGGGGGTTAGGGGTTAGCCCCCCCCCTACCGAATCCTACAAAAATACTCTTTTTTTTAACCTCTGTTCTATGTCTTTTTTGTACGTTTTGGTATGGACTCTTTTTTGTACGTTTTGGTATGGACTAGGTCCGACCTGTGGGCAAACTCCCTCCCCCGAAATAAATTCCTGGATACGGACCTGGCGGGGAGGTCATACTTCTGTGTCCGCCGAAGCGGGAAAGACAGACGAAGGCACCGTCCAGAACGCACCAGAAATAATATTATTCTTTTTAATTTTGAATCTTCAAGATAATGGGTGTAACAGTGCATAAGATGTTTCAACTGTCAAAGAGAATACACGTTCATTTGAATTTCCCTATGCTGTAAGATTCGTAAGTAAGATCCGTGCCTAAATTTGTAAGCCCCTCCTAACTGTAAATCCCATCTGCGAAATCGTCTCGCCCTTGACCTAAATATACACTAACTTTCGTCAAAATACCATGGTCATAGGCAGACAGACGAACATATTTACGATGGCATAGTATTTCTTGTTATTTACTTATTTTTCTGTATATACTGTGCAAATGCCTTATTATTAGGCGGCATGTAAAAAATCAGTGCATCCCTTCATAGGGACAATTCAGTTTCGTTTGGGACCCCGAAAATGATTTTTTTGCGTCAAATTGACTGGTGAGGCGTCGAATTACCGATGCTTATATTACATCACTCGTTTGAACGTTTAATTTGCGGGAGATACCTTGCACTTTAATATCTTTCTCATTTTACACTTTGAACTTGATATTTGCTTTACAGTAGCCTACTTCATTTTTGCTGACACAATCAGTTCTTTCTGCTCGTATTCCTTGGCAACGATATGAAAAATCGAACTTCAATCACTCCGAGTTCTTGTTTGGAAAACTTGACCTGGAGATAAAACAGACGACGCAGGCCAAGACTCCTGTAGCAAATCCTTTTCCAGTCGTTCCAGTTGCGCCAGTTAGTGGTAGTGGTGACTAGCAGCCTAGGCTGAACGGAAATTTGCCACTAAAAATTTTCTTGAATGATGTCTTTTATCTGGAGAGTGATTGTAGTGCGATAGCAGAGGCCATGATGTCTTGGTAATTTACCTGCATTTTCTCTGTGGTCTGCTTCAAGCTCGAACAGGCTTTATCATGGTAGATGACTCTGTTCAAAGAGTGGTAGAGCCGATAGTGTCTCGTCTGTAAGTGAGGATGGTGTGTGGTGAAAGAGTGGTGTGCTACAGTGACAGCAAACTGGGGTTAAAGACTGCAGCGTAAAGGAGTGACATACCCCCGGAATAGTGACGGGTCAGCTTGATGTTATATACAAAGAATGGAATTGGCCTTGTCTGTAACGCCGTACTGTCAGGTTACTGATGGATAGATACTTCTATTTAATTTTCATTTTTCGCCTGATCGAGGCTCATCGCCTATTTTTTGCATCATTATTGTTATTATTAATTAAGTTTCCTGACGTAGTTTACAAGCTACTTGTTATATTGTTATGATTCTCTGATTCTTCTATTGTCGTTTAAACTTGCGATAGAGAGATTCAATGTAGACGACTTGAGCATTGTTGAAATCTGTCATCGTTCCCAAATGAGTAATGCTAAGCTAATAATCCAAGAGGTGGCAGACGAGGTACAGAATAGCGATATGAAAGTTAACTTCGCGAAAACAGCGGTTTTAACTATTTCTTTCATAAAATCAAATCCTGCCTTCAAAGAAGAAATACCGAAAAAATGAAGGCAGAGAAAATACAGCTACTGGGTGTTACCACTACCCCAGATCTAAAATGGGAAGCCCACTGTAAGGACATGTTGAAACGAGCCAATGCAGGAATACAAAACTTATAACTTCTTTCAAAAATGAAAATACCCCAGTGTCACCTACTACGAGTTTATACTTCTTTCATCAGACCCACCCTGGAATACGCAGCACCCGTTTGGCATTTTTCATTATCGCAGGAACAAAGAGATAAACTGGAAAGAAGAAGCGGGCTCTTCTTATTATTAATAGTGGACCGAAGCTTCCCTACTCATACCTTTTAAAACACTTTAACCTAGAAATACTGTAGGAGCGCAGAAAGGAGCTAAGCACTGACTTCGGTTCAGCCATGGTATCTCACCCTCTCCACTCCCAAGTCCTCCCTCCCCCCCTATCAAAATGTTAGAAGTCGACCAGAACGAGGGGTAAGTTTTAAGGTTCCCAAGCTCTGTCCCGTACCTACAAAACTCGCTAGATATGCAACAAGTTTTGTTCCCGAGTTCGTGAAATATTTCAACGAAGTTTGAATTTTTAAGCGTACTGACATTTTACACATATATTGTAGTTGTTCTGTCTGTTTGACAATAGTCGCAAATTTGGTTTATAACCACGATAGTCGATTTTTTAAATAAACTTTCTATCTATCTATCAAGTACAAATATTATTTTTTCGTAGGTTATCTTCGAACGGATAATGGAAACAATAAAGCGTCTGTTTTTTTTTAGGTTCGACTCTCAGTTGTCCAAGAAGAAAAAAGGCAGCTTGTGGAGTTACTTAAGTCGCAGAACTCTTCAAGAATAGAAAATTCTGACCAGTCGGAGAGACTTCAAGTCTCTCTGTCTCAGCAGTCTTTCCACCAAGCCGGAAGAAGCCAATCTCCCATTCAGAGTAAGTACCCATCTGACTAAGTTCCCGTACGGAAATTTCCCGCGTGGGTTTGACCCAGACAAAATGAAACAGATGTTGACGTACTTTCAAGTTAGTTTCTTACTCGATATTCCGGTCGATCCAATGAAGAAACTGGAAATTCTGGTCTATCCGAGGAAAAGAACTAACCTAAAATCGGGTCGGAATCTATTCCATTTTGAGCATGTTCCACCCTTCTAACAATAGTAACTAATAGTTAATATCGTCGTTCCAACGTCGTGAAGAGTTACTACACTTACTACGCTGACCCTTCCAGCCTTCGCGAAATAGTAAGTAATAGTAACTATTTGCTTACCACGCTCGGGAGCGTAGTAAGAGTAGGAACTACGAATCTTTTGATTAGTCCGTGGCACGATATTTTGGTGGAAGTAGAAAAATGCGCTGCAGCCTTGACGCCAAGAAGTCTGAATTCGTGACGTCATGCGTAGTAATTACGGTAAGAAGGGTGGAACACGCTCTTTGGCTGGGATTTGGTACGTGTTTGGTTGCTGTGGCATTTGTAGCTTAGTAGTTAGCATACCTTTGCTGGTCTAGGTCTTTTTATTTATTATTCATTTATTTCCCTCAGAAATGGAGAACAAAATAATGTATAAAACAGAACTATGCCAAAACCGTCTGGTCCATTCAGTGACACATAAATATTATAAATAAAATACGGATAATTTCGATAACTTTATTACAATTTTTGGTGTTCTTTTTGCTTATGCCTCACCTGGTTGTGCGAACCGGAATCCATCGTTTCTTTGAGACCGATCATCCGCGGAGTTGGTGCTTTGCGGGTTGGGCAATCCGGATTTTGGATTATAATTTTTGTAATATTCCCAAAAGAAGGTAAGCTGAAAGCTTGTTGCTGTTTTATGACATCTGCGATAAGGAGGACAGTCTAACAGGCAGGCCCGTATCCAGGAATTTATTTCGGGGGGGGGGGGGGGGGGGGGGGTGCCTGCGTGTCGCACAAAAAAGACACAGAGCAGAGGGAAAAGCCTATACAAATGAGTAGTTTTGTATGTTTCGGGGGGGGGGTCAACCCCCTAACCCCCCCCCCCCCCCACCCCCCCCCCCCCCCCCCCACCCCTGGATACGGCCTTGCTAACAGGCTACGATACCTGTCGGCTTGTTGTTGGAGATCGGGAGGTTCTTTGTTTCTGAGAGTTTATTTCTGCGTTTGTTCAATAAAACGTTTCCGAACTTTGGAACAAGCTTGGGATCCCAACATTATTGGTTTAAGATAAATATTATTCTTCATTTGCATAAACAAGAAAACTCCTGTATCACCCGAGTGAGCTTTCTCACGGCTTGTCGCTTTCTTTTTGACCCGATGGCTTGAAGCTGGTTCATTATTTTGACCTGTCTCGTTCTCCCACGATAGTGAATGTATGTAATAAAGCGTAGCGTGCAGTGTAGACTTGATTATAATTGCTGCAGTTTAAATGCGCTGTCGTGCAGATAACGATACGATACTGTAAATGCATAGTGAAGAGTTAATATGTATTACTAGTATCCAGCGGTCATGTTCTGAATTTTGACACCTGTTTTTATCGTTTCTAAACGTTCCAGAGCGTCACAATCCTTCGAGGTGAAATTTGTGCTATGTGTTGTTGGTAATATTTAAAGCACCAAAGTAAAGTAAAGGATTTAAGTCAGAAGCACCCCCCCCCCCACCCATTTTGAATATTTGTGCCAGGATTCAGTTGACCGTGGGTTTCATTCAGTTGTGTGACTCAGAACTACCCTACTTGACATGCTCAGAATGGACACTAACAAGGAAATCAGACAAAAGAAAAAGTATTAGCTGGTATCTGAATAAAAATTGAAAAAAATGTCCTTAATATTTTGGCAGTAACTATTCCTTATGATATTTTGCATTGACGTTTTTCTGTGATTTTGTGCTTAAAGATAACCATAAATTCGAGAAGAAACGCTGTGACAATTAAACTAGTCACTGATAAATACTCTGCCGAATAATTAATGAGCGGACGAGATTGACGGACAGTGAATTCAGGTTTCTATTGTTTCGATCGTGCGATCGTTTGTTGACCGTTTGTTTCTGTTGACTTCATTGTTTATCATTATGATATCGGAAAAGCCATATGATACTTTTTCGGCGGTTTGGCGGCTTTTTCTGTATGCATAAAGTTCAATATGCGAAACGTTTGCAAGACATAAAAGCTAACGTCCCAAGTGTTTTTTGTTGAAACAGCGCATCCTTGTGCTATATCTTATGTAAATTGTGACAGTGCCATCTTACGACTATGAAGAAAAAAAGGTGTAGTTGTGCTCACAGTCCCTCATTTCCCAGAATATCAATCAACTTCTTGAAGCTTCTGGTTGGCGAGCCCTGTCCAAAGTTTGAGGACCTTTTACATTCTGAAGATTGACTATATTGAGCGTATTCGACCCTACCGTAGTTACTACGCATGACGTCATGGATTTTGGCTTATTGGCGTCAAGGCTGGAAGTGCCGGAACGTATGTTTCTGTTTTTGGCAAAATATCGTGACACGGGCTATTCCGGCCAATCACGCCACAGAGATCGCTTACTCACGTCACAGAGACCACGCTTACTATGGTTCCGAGCGTGGTAAGCACATAGCTACTATTTGGAGAAGGTTGAGACGGTCAGCGTAGTAACTTTTCATGAGGTGGAAACGAAAATAACAACTAATAGTTAATATTGTTAGAAGGGTGGAACACGCTCATAGCCTACTATTTTTCGAAGAAACTGTTGGAAAGTGATTCCTGGAATCACTTTCCACTTTCCCGCTGGACTGATCGCGAAAACGCATGGAAAGCTGATATCGCCGGGAAAATGTTGAATTACAAAGTTTTTCGAGCAAATATGGTTCGCTTAACGGTTCTTTGATTCTCATGTATCCATCGAAGTCACCTTAATAACGCTTGCCTTTGTTTTATTTTATAAGTGATACTTGCAATGTTTTTTCTCCACACCTTTCAAATTCCCTCCGAAATATTCAACTTTCCGCGGAGCTTTCGACTAACCTCGTGGAATCACTTTCCGGGAAAGTTGCTTCGGTTTCGAAAGCGCGAAAACCCGACTGGAAAGTTCGGCAATTTTCCGAAGTAGCGCGAAAACCATTGGAAAGTGATTCCGACTTTGCTTTCCAGCTCGCGAAAACCTTCCTGTGGTAGCTTGGTTCTTGTGCTGCCGAGGACGGCTCCATATGTCGCTGATTTCCTCTTCTGTTTGCAGGTCAAATGGAGAAACATTCCGTGGGCAAAGCTGACCACGCGACTGATCCAATCCTGGAGCTACTTCCCATAGGACCAGCCACGCAAGACGCAGCGGTGTCAAGCACAGTCGAAACACGTGATTTCAGCACAAGTCACGTCATTTCAACGCGGGAGTGCGGCGTTAATCACGTGGCTGACACACGGCATGCTGGCACAAGCGCTGTGGAGGCGGTTTCTCAGTGCCAGAATTGCGAAAAGCGACGGGAGGTTCGTGCAAAACCGTGCCTACCTTGCTTCCAGCGTTCATTAAGGCGTTACGCCACCAAAGAGACCATGACCGAGTTTGAATCAAATAATAATGAGGACAAGTTCAGTCCCGCAAGCTACCAGAAGTTTTCAAAATATGGGCTTGGTAGCTCCTCGGTGTTGAGGCGCCTTTCTCAGCCGCAAGAGGCGCCACCGAAGCTCACGTTTGATAATTCCACAAACACAGATCTGGTCGTTCGAAGCTCGGTATCGTGTGCCACTGATCTGGCCTCTGAGGATGTAAGAACTATCGAGGATGTTGAACTAACCGTGTCATCTGCTGTTGAAAGTGTGCTGATCAGCTACAAGCAAGAGATGGAACTCAGAAAACCCCAGGTTTCCCATTTAGGTGTGCAAACCACCCCAGAAACCCCGCGGGTGGTTCAAATCGTACCACCCCTTGTCAAAACTTCAGATATGCAAGTCCAGGTGGACATATCGCCCCGGAAAGAAAGGTCCACTATGCGGAGTGTTGCGATTATGTGCAAGCCGGAAGTCTCCCAGAAATTTGTTACAGTCAAACCAGCCACCAAAGATGTGGCTAGCAGCGATTCAACAGTCAGCGATCAGTTGTGTGAAAAGTGTCTGAATAGATCCGTACGGAACGTGGGAGTTGGATCTTACAGTGTGAAAGACACGTGGTGTGAGAAGTGTTGCGCCCTCCGGTCGCGCTCGATCGGAGTGGGTGATGGGAAACTTACTGATACTGGTTGTGAAAAGTGCAAGCGCGTGCGGACTAGGAGTATTGGAACCGGTGAATCCGTCCCCCGCGCCGTCGTCGAGCCTAAAACAAGTGTCAAAGATACGGGAACGGATAGCTGTTTCCCACAGCCGGAAATGAGCGATGTTGGTACTTCCCCCGCGAACAAACAGACAGACTTCCAAAGCTCCGAGTCGGGCGTTCAAACTGAATTCGAGCTAAGTTGTGAAAAATGTAATTTTGAACGACTATCAAGAAGCACTTCGCCCAGCGTTAAACCACCGCCCGGTCTCAGTCGCATACCCAAACCTATCCAACAATCGGCCTCTGTGTGCCAGTCAGAAACTTCCAAGTGTGATATGAAGGTACAGGATCAGAGGAGTACTGGAGGCAATAAGACTTTGAGCCCGACCCCTAGTCGTAGTTCAGTCTCCAAGACAAGACTAGTCCTTCCACTCCCCCGTTCCGCCCCTAGCAGTCCCTCGATGGGAAGGAGGGTTGCTCAGAAACCCTTAGGGAAAATTTCAACGGCGAGCTTTGTTGCTGGGCTGATGAATAAACCGTATGAGGAGGATATACAGTCTGAGCCCGGATTGCGACATGGAAGTGGGAATTCTCTGGATAAAATGACAAACCCAATTAGGTGAGCTTTTGTGTCTTCTACTTACTTAGAGATCGTTTTCTTATAGCCAAATTTGGCATTCTTTGGGGGGGGGGGCCCAGATGTTCGTCAAGGGTAGGCATGACATCTTGAACCTATCCTCCCCATCTGGTCGTGTATCCTGTAATTTATGTGATAACACTTACTCCTGATATACTAATTCTGTTCTTCCAGTCGCCGAAAATTTGACCAAGAGTTCTACAAAAACTGCCAGGGAGTGTAGTATCAGGGAATCAGGAGTTGCAGTTTACTCTTTTAGTTTGTTTTAGTTTAGTGTGATACTCTTTATTATACAAACCAACTTACGTGCTTAACTACATAAACACACCTGTTATAACTCTCTTACCATCATTTAGATATGTAGCTGATACCTCTGACTGCAAGAAAGCCTGAATGGGCACTCGAAAAAGTCAAAATACTCTCTGAAATTGTGTATACGGTCAGTATCCTTTTCCGGGAAAACCGATTTGACGGAGTAGAAAAAATTCAGAAGTTGCAGTTTGATGTTCCATCAAAACAACCACCCCTGGCTCAACCCCGTTCCGAATTTGGGAAGTCTCGTTCTTGGTCTGTTTTAAAGTTAACTGAAATAAAGCCAGCTTATTTTTTTATTTTGGATTTCATACACCTAATTATTTTGACTCAGCAGAAGGATTTTTGATTGTATCATCTTTATCATTAGTAGTGACGTCAGAATATTCACAGCTGCCCCGACAAGACAAAGTTCACCCAGACCCGGAGAATTTGAATTCCAACAAAAGCGTGCATTTGAGTGACCAATGAAGCGAAGCTCTGGAAATGCTCAGTTCCAGATTCGAACGTCACTTCTGAATAAAGCCCGCTATTGGCTGTGACCCAAAAAAAGATCTATGTTTCGGTATTCCTTTACTGTGGTAGTTGCTAGATGTTTCAAGCATAGAGGCACCACCAATCCGAAAGAAAAGTTCATTCGATGAAAACCAATTATGTGAATAACGGAGGAACAAGTAACGAATTTTCATCGGATCTTCAAGCCTGTTTAAGTGAATATGTGATGGGTAATTAGATTGTCATATATCTCAGCCGTATTCGATTAAACTTTCAAATTTGTCTTCGTTTCTTCTAGAATGTTTCTCGATTTTTTTTTGATTTTTTTTTTCTTCTAGCAAACGGGCGATTTCTGAGCCGGAAGCGGCGTTGAGCGATTTCTCTGAGGACGAAAGCGAAACTATCTCCGAATCTCCGTCAAGCGAAAGTACGGATACTGAGGACAATAACTCCGGTTCGCAGAAGCTTCTCACGGAAAACAGAGTTCGAAGGAGGTGAGCTTATAATAATTCCAAGTCCGCCGTAAAGTCGCCTGAAGCAAGAAGAGAACTAGACCTACGTTGCCCGGGCAACGTGAAGTGTTGCGGCAACCTTTGTCCGGCTTCGCCGGCTAAAGTGTTGCGAGAGCAACACTTTGGTTTTGTTTCTTCGCTGTCGGTTAAATGCTGAAATTGTCAACTTATCGAAGCTTTTAAAACGGTATGTTCTAAAAAGAATAATCACATAATCAAAAGCTGTTCTTTAGCGTTGTAAAACCAACAACAAAACAATATCGGAAGAAGGCTATCCGTAACGTTTTAGGATTAAAATACCATAGATGACACTATTAATTATTACAAAACTACCTTATTGTTTTACATTACTGTATCGTTTGTACCCGTTGCGTAAACAGTTAATCCTAGGTTATAGCGATAGACCATCGATACAAACTTTCTTACTGTCATATTTACAGAAATCGAATACAATGTGCACCAATTTTCAAAAATGTCTAGCCCCTCGTGAACCGATCTTACTTACAAGTCCGTCTCCCGTGATTGACATCAAATTCACCGGAAACAAATAATGGATACACCAGCTATCAAAAGTTGCAAACCCCTCATCGCTGAAGATGATTATAGCATAAAAGCCGATTATTACTTACAAGTCCCATGCATGTCTTACAATTGGGAACAAAATTGTTCTTACCATTGAATACACCTGAGACAAATAACAGGTATACCAACTAGCAAAAGCTGCAAACTCCTCGTTGCCGAAGATGGTTATGAGCTAACAGTCGACTGTTGCTTACAAGTCCCTTACATGTCTCACAACTGGTATCGCCTATTTTTGGTTTAAGTGTGTACCTTACTCCTGAAGTTGTCAACCCCTTGAAACTTTCAAACTGGTTTATCTCATGAAGGATTTTTGTTCAAAAAAATGGATGGCATATATTTTGATCAGCTCTTCAAGGGCTATCGATTGCCCTAACCACAACAAAAGCATATCGGAAAAAGGGACTAAATTGACTTTGCAGTCAGTTGAACTTTATCCTTTTCAATCGTAGACATCGTGATGGATGAAAACTTGGAATAATATCCTATATAATCTAGTTGGTATTATAAAGCTATCCGTAACTTTTTAGGATTAAAATACCATAGATGACACTATTAATTATTACGAAACTACCTTATTTTACATTACAGTATCGTTTGTACCCGTTGCGTTAACAGTAAATCCTAGGTTACAGCGATAGACCAACGATACAAACTTTCTTACCGTCAGATTTATATAAATCGAATACAATGTGCAACAATTTGCACAAATTTCTAGCCCCTCGTGCACCGATTCTACTGACAAGTCCCTTTCCCGTGATAGACATCAAGTTCACCGGATAAAAATAATGGGTACACCGACTAGCAAAAGTTGCAAACCCCTCATCGCTGAAGATTTGTGTAGCATAACAGCCGATTATTACTTACGATTATTACCATGCATGTTTTACATTTGGGAACCAAATTGTTCATCAAATGACAGGTACGCCAACTAGCGAGAGCTGCAAACCCCTCATTGCCGAAGATGATTATGAGCTAACAGTCGCCTGTCGCGTACAAGTCCCCTAAATGTCTCACAACTGGTATCGCCTATTTTTGGTTTCAGTGTGTACCTTACTACTGAAGTTGTCAACCCCTTGAAACTTTCAAACTGGTGTATCTCATAAAGGAATTTTTTTACCAAAAAATGGATGTCATATACTTTGATCAGCTCATCAGCGGCTATCGATTGCCGTCGAAGTTGAACTTTATCCTTTTCAATCGTAGATATCGTGACGGATGAAAACTTGGAACAATATCTTATATAATCTAGTTGATATTATAAAGCTATCCGTAACTTTCAGGATTAAAATACCATAGATGACACTATTGATTATTACAAAATTACCTTATTGTTTTACATTACCGTATCGTTTGTACCCGTTGCGTAAACAGTTAATCCTAGGTTATAGCGATAGACCATCGATACAAACTTTCTTACTGTCATATTTACAGAAATCGAATACAATGTGCACCAATTTTCAAAAATTTCTAGCCCCTCGTGAACCGATTCTTACTTACAAGTCCGTCTCCCGTGATTGACATCAAATTCACCGGAATCAAATAATGGATACACCAGCTATCAAAAGTTGCAAGCCCCTCATCGCTGAAGATGATAATAGCATAAGCTTTTTAAACGGGATGTTCTAAAAAAATTAATCATATGATCAAAAGTTATTCTTCAGCGTTGTAAAAACAACAACAAAATAATATAGGAAGAAGGGACTAAATTAACTTTGCAGTCAGTTGTACTTTATCCTTTTCAATCGTAGACATCGTGACGGATGAAAACTTGGAACAATATCTTATATAATCTAGTTGGTAATAGAAAGCTATCCGTAACTTTTCAGGATTAAAATACCATAGATGACACTATTAATTATTATGAAACTGCCTCATTGCTTTACATTTTCGTTTGTATCCGTTGTGTAAACAGTTAATCCTCGGTTACATTGATAGATCATCGACACAAACTTTCTTACCGTCAGATTTATAGAAATCGAATACAATGTGCACCCATTTGCAAAAATTCCTAGCCCCTCGTGAACCGATTCCTACTTACAAGTCCCTCTCCCGTGATATACATTAAGTTAACCGGAAAGAAATAATGGGTACACCAGCTAGCAAAAGCTGCAAACCCATCATCGCAGAAGATGATTGTAGCATAACAGCCGATTATTACTTACAAGTCCCTTGCATATCTTACCATTGGGAACCAAATTGTTCTTACCATCGAATACACCGGAAACAAATAACAGGTATACCAACTAGCAAAAGCTGCAAACCCCTCATTACCGAAGATGATTATGGGCTAACAGTCGACTGTTGCTTAAAAGTCCCCTATATGTATCATAACTGGTATCGCCTATTTTTGGTTTCAATGTACCTTACTATGAAGTTGTCAACCCCTTTGAAATTTTCAAACTGGTGTATCTCATGAAGGAATTTTTTTACCAAAAAATGGATGACATATGCTTTGATCAGCTCATCAATGGCTATCGATTGCCGTCGAAAAAAAAATTCTACCTGTCTTAGTTCAAAAGTTGACTTTTTTGCCGTAGGCCAACTTTCTAACGTCACGACTTAGAAAGGAGCAAAGGATAAGCTCTAGTTTCTTTAGCACTGAGAGAACTTTTAAAGTTTAAGAGGCACATCTGATACCGTTACTCTACCACAAACCAAAGTGCAAAAAAAAAAAATTATAAACTCAGCTGAAATCGTCGCAGACATGGACAGAAACAATAGATGGCAGCACTTTCGGACCCGTGGGAAAAAGCCACTTTTTTGTCTCTGTAGATTTTTCTATTTATCACTCAAAGAAGATATGGTGGCTGTGGGGCCGGGTAACTGCCGCATATATTTAACACTTATAGATTTTAGTCCATCTTCAATTTGAAACTGGTGCCTGCCTGCTTGCGTGCTAGAACGGAGCTTTCCACTCGAAAGCAGAAACATCTTTTGATGAAACGAAAGGTTCGCTACACAACTTCAGATAGTCCTCTCTGACATAAACTATACAACTCCACTTCACATCGCAAACCGTAGGCTCTGGCTCGAGGACAAGCAAAAACCATCCTTATTGGCCCCAGGCAAGAGTTCTACGGAGCTTTCCAAAACGTAATGTCATATTCATTAATCCGGCCTAAGGTCCACACTTTCCGTAAAAACCGCACAGGTTAGACCCTTCTCAGTTACCAGGAATAAAATGAAATCGGAGTCATAGGAAAAAAAAAAAAAAAAAAAAAAAAAACGAGGACAAAACCAAAGTGTTGCTCTCGCAACACAATTCTTGTGTTTTGCGTCGCGTGCCTAGCACACATTTTTTTAGATTTCTAACCGTTATTGTACAACCCATTATTGTACCAAGTAGGCTATATGCTTGCCGACACACGAGATATTTCAGCCCAAGCGGACTAGGAGTCGCATTTGACAATGCAAAACGGATACGTCAGCTGAATTTTACTACAGCTAGATGTTCCTTCAGCCCAAGCTGAGTTCATGTTCATTTTCCAGCTTGAGCGGCTTGAGCCTGAAGAGGATCCTTGCCAAGAAGGGCCGAAATATAGCTCTAGTAAAATGAAGCTGACTTATCCGTTTTGCATCGTCAAATATGATTTATTAGAGCTAGCTTTTGTCCCTTCTTGTCAAGGGTCCTCTTCAGGCTCAAGCCGCTCAAGCTGGAAGAAGTTCATTTTCCAGCTTGAGCGGCTTGAGCCTGAAGAGGACCCTTGCCAAGAAGGGCCGAAATTTAGCTCTAATAGAATATAGCTGACTTATCCGTTTTGCACCGTCAAATTCAATTTATAAGAGCTAGCTTTTGGCCCTTCTTGGCAAGGGTCCTCTTCAGGCTCAAGCCTCTCAAGCTGGAAGAAGTTCATTTTCCAGCTAGAGTGGCTTGATCCTGAAGAGGACCCTTGCCAAGAAGGGCCGAAATAGTGTTGGCGACAAGCTAAAAGCTTAACGCTAAATGTAATAATAAATAAAATATAGCTGACGTATTCGTTTTGCATTGTCAAACTAGTGTGTATACAGTGTATCAGCTAGAATGTTCACCACCAGAGAGTGTAAGAGAGAAGATACGTTGAAGTTTACGTTGACATGTTCGGAAGAGAACTGTTTTCACTTTTTGACCTTGCTTTCCAGCTTGCCTGCTATGCAGCTTTAAATAATAAAAGAAAAACTTTGCTGAGAAGTGAATGAATGAAAGAATGAACAATTTGTGACGCACTGCCCATGGTCATAACCTACAGCAAAAAAGAACAGGAAATATACAAATAATCACAAAGCAGTTTATTGGCTATTCACGAACTCGGAACCAAAGTGATGGATTCATGAACAGGTAAACTTCCAGCCACATTGTTCTGTAATTGGCTATGATCCTAAGAAGATCACAAGGTTTGGTGGGGTTTTTATCCTCTTGGGCTCCCCAAAACCAAATGGCCAGGATACCACTTTTGAGTTTCGCGAAGTAAAAGTCTGTGGCGCAGTTGTGATCCTAGTCTTCCGATCGAGTTATACGCCATCCGGCAGGACCTGTCGCAGTAGCCCTCCCCCCATACCTCTGTAATTACAGTAAATTGTTTTCAGAGTTGAACCGAGCAAGGAAATGAAGGCAGCCTTGAAGGTTCTCAACGATTCCCTCTCCAACCCTCGGGTACGAAGTAGTCGCCATCTCACGGCAGCTACTAGTATAATCAGCCATGAATGGTTCACCGTCACAAGCAAAAAGGAGTCTGATCCGAAAGTGGTAGAAGACTATCTTGATGAGCTGGAAGCGGTGTCGAGGGACGTCCTGGCGAAGGTTGTGAATATGAGTGATGCAAATGTAAGTACATGTGTTGTACATAAATTTTTTCGTCTGCTTTTGCGGTGAAGAATTTGTTTTCAACTCTGTGTAAGTGTTGCTGATAGTAACTGAAACAATAACGGTTGCAGTTGCTAACACACTGGTGGGGAGGAGGGGTGAGGTGGACTGACCACATGTTCCAAGACGAAACGAGCGAACCCCCGTGTCCTGTCCTAGGCAGCTTCCTCCTTCCTTCCTCCAAGCTGCGCAGGACCCCTGTTCTTGGCCACTCGGTCGCAGAAACGATGACCCACTTGGCTTCTACTCCAAGGTGGGTCAACAGTCACTTGTCACCACTTGATCCCGTCTCCAAGGCGGGAAACCTATCACTTCTCACTGCTTGACTCCTCCAAAGGAGGAGCCAACTCATATCCATTGACCAATCCCGGGCATCGGAACTACCTGATACTTTCTGTTCATTCAGCCGATAGTTCAAATTCTTTTATTTCCGAAAACAGCTCAAAAAGCGTCAAATCTTCTAATTTTTGTATCTTGTCAGCTAAGCAAACAGTAGGTTCTTGTCTTCATCTAAAGATTAAATCGTTTCTTTTATTGAAATGTGATTTCTTTATTTTACCACCGCTTGAAGGCTCTGAATTCGGATCCATAATCCATCCAGTTCAGTTTATTTATTAAAATCTTGAAAGGTGGTGAGCCGACCAGTTGATATCGTCCACAATAAATGCACTGAAAATAATATTATATCGAGCAAACTGCTTTGAGTCAAATATCCCGTTAGAAATGGGCAATTGTTATCAAAGGGAAAAACTTACGACTAAGACCGCTTAACTTTAGTGTCGAAATTAAAAATATAGACAATCGACAAGGTCATATTGCCATTTTTTTTCGCCTCTCAGAATACAAAGATCGCCTACATTTATTCAACTTTTCAGGAGATTCTTTCCATCCCGTCAGTTGCCACTACAAGCAAATTCGTAATCGTTCTTTGCATTTGCATAATACTTTCATGGTTGAAATTGCGGCACCAGATTGAAGCGGATGAAATAAACAGTAACACTAATCTTCTAATTTTTGTATCTTGTCAGTTAAGCAAACAGTAGGTTCTTGTCTTCATTTAAAGATTAAATCGTTTCTTTTATTGAAATATGATTTCTTTATTTTACCACCGCTTGAAGGCTCTGAAGTCGGATCCATAATCCATCCAATTCAGTTTATTTATTAAAATCTTGAAGGTGGTGAGCCGACCAGTTGATTATCGTCCACAATAAATGCCATATTGCCATTTTTTTTTGCCTCTCAGAATACAAAGATCGCCTACATTTATTCAACTTTTCAGGAGATTCTTTCCATCCCGTCAGTTGCCACTACAAGCAAATTCGTAATCGTTCTTTGCATTTGCATAATATTTTCATGGTTGAAAGTACGGAACAAGATTGAAGCGGATGAAATAAACAGTAACACTACTTATACTTTTGATTAAACAGAGGTTTGCCGCGTTTGCCTTAGAAGGTTACTAAATTAGTGTGCGTGAGGAAATCATCACACTTCGTAGATAATACTCCTTGAGCCCAAGCTGACTGGGAAACATATATTTAAACAGGGTATAAACTGATATGTCAGCTACGATGCTTTGGCAGCGATATTTTGGGCCTTCTTGGCAAGGGTCCTCGTCAGGCTGTCAACGTCAGGGACAACGTTGGGGAAGAAATGGACCTGCGATTTACAACTGAAGCTTCTACCAACTGTAATTATAATGAATTATTAACTGAAGTTTCTACCTACTATAGCTGACGTATCCGTTTTTATCGATTGTTTGAATAAATCATCACACGCTGATTCTAGGAGCGTGTTCCACCCTACTTATCGTGGTTACTACGCATGGCGTCACGAATTTTGGCTCGCTTGGTGTCAAGGCTGGAACGTATTTTTAAATTTTCGGTAAATATCAGTCCACTGGACCCAACAAGTCACGTTACAGAGATCCGTAGCTACCACGCTTACTACGCTCCCGAGCATGGTAAGCAAATATTGACTATTAGTTACTATTTCGAGAAGGTTGGAACGGTCAGCGTAGTAACTTTTCGTGAGGTTGGAACGGAAATAATAACTAATAGTTACTATTGTTAGAAGGGTGGAACGCGGTCTAGGCTTATTAGCGATAAGTTGGACTTGGATTAGTTTGACGCTGGACTCTGATCCCTCTGGGGCGCAGGTTCTTGGTTGTGCCAACCGTTTGGTTTGGGGCTTGTTTGTGGCTTGACCCTGTATGGCAAACCAAGGTCGACCCAGCTTCAAATTGGCACCGACGGAATTCTGGGGAAGCTAACAGAAATAGTGTGCGAAGGCACCAGGGTAGCTTGCAATCAACCGCCCATTGCAGTTACTGGCGGAGGGAGGAGAGTTGGAGATCAGTCCCGCCAGTAAGGCCTGTCAGGGCTGATGCTGATACCTTATCTCCCTCCTTCCCTTCCGTGCGTCGGTCTAAGAGGAACACTTGCAGTCAATTTTCTCCATATCCCGCTAATTCTTCTGCTCAATTTTTACATAGTTTCGTCCCATCATTTATTTCTGATCATATGTTGTAAGTAATTTAGTTAATTTGCTTCATGCCTTTGTATTTCGTAAATATTTTATTCCTCTTATACGCTTAAGCGATTGATTGATTATCCACATCGGCTCACATTAAGGTTGTTTTTCAGGGCAACACTGGCATGCATTATGGTGTCTCACATGGCAACTTTACCATTGTTTCTCTCTTGCTGGATACGAAAGTCTGTGATGCTGGAAAGCCTAATAGGGCCGGATATACTCCAGTCATGCTCGTTTGCTTGGCTCCAATTAGCACCGAAGAGCACAAAACTATTGTTAAGAGGTTGTTTGACGCTTCGGATATCAACGCAAGAGCTAGCCAGGTAACCAACCGTCTTTCCGTTGTTTTTGGCTCTCTACCTACAGACATAGGTAACTCATACCGAGACAAAGGAGACTTTTAAAGTTGCATAACATGAACAGTGTGAGCCTCAGTACAGTAATAATAATAATTTGATAATTTTATTTTTCACCCATCAAAAAACACATGGCAGAGACGGAGTAGGAATAAAGAAAGAAAAGAAGAAGAAACACTATAATAAGAGGAGACCAGACAAACATAGAGACTACGACAATATTATCCTATCTACACAACTATCCTATTGTTGAAGAATGCTCTCCCATTGATGCTTAATGTTATTGTTATACTTCTGTATAAGTTGTCCAACTGCTGTAAGTGGATCAGTGATGTTGTAAGTAGTGACGATTGTACTATTTCGGGTGGGTTCGAGGAGGGAGGTGGAGCAGGAATTTACAGAAACGAAAATAAATAGAGTGAATTTGTTTTTCGTCAGTATTAGTTAACATTCGCCAGAAAGGTGCGATGTATAAAATGTGAGGCAGGGCCAGCGAGCTAAAAATTGTGACGAGAATAAGACGGTTGAAACGCAACTTATTCGCCATAATTGAAGCGTAAGCTACAGCGATCTTTTTGCGAATATGTTTGATTAACAGTGCTCTGGTCTCTCTGATCGACCTCGATCGGTAGACCAAGATAAATCAGCGAATCTGCTGGTCTGACGTTCGAACTTCCCAGCCGTACAGTTATATCAGGGCTAGTTCTCCAATTGTGTAGAACAAATTGGGATTTTTCAGGGTTAAATTTCATTCCTACGCTGCTGTACTCGTCACTTAACGTATCAAAATTTTCTTCAAGACGAGTAGCTGTGCGACTGAGGTTTAGAATGTCATCCGCGTAACATACAAGACTAACGTCAATTCCACGAATAATACAAGCCGGCTTTACATTACTTTGAGGTTCTATTATTGAATAGTTTATTCATTATTGAATAGTTTCGGCGAAACTACCGATCCCTGTCTTACTCCTTTCGCAACAGGAACAACAACATGAGCATCCGGAAAACAAGGGATTTGAATAACAACGACTAGATTATCGTAGAGGTCCCGGTAAGCACGGATTATAGATGGGTATGCTCCGCGCTCATAAGCAGTGTGAAGAGTATGCTCATGGACAAGCGAGTCGAAAGCCCTACTAATGCTAATGAGAGTGTTCCATCCTACTTACCGTAGTTACTACGCATGACGTCACGAATTCTGGTTTTTTGCCGTCAAGGCTGGAACGATTTTTCTATTTTCCAGCAGGATCTCACGCCAGGGGCGAATCGGACCAATCACGTTACAGAGATGCGTAGTTACTACGCTCGCGAGCATGGTAAGCAAATAGTAACTATTAGTTACTATTCTGACAAGGTTGGAACGGTCAGCGTAGTAACTTTTCGTGAGGATGGAACGGAAATAGTAACTATTGTTAGAAGGGTGGAACACGCTCAATGTGTCGCTTAAGTAATCAGCGGTATTTGAAAGTTGTGGGGCATGTACACGCAAAAGAAAATAGTTGTGTTTTCAATCAAAGTATTGTTCGCCGTTCGCTTAGCCGCGAAGTTCATCGTTTGCTTAATTAGTACTTTTACGACTCCGGCGATCCTTGCCCGGTCGCCGTTTCTTCAACGTGTCAAGCACACTTCCAACTTGCTAGCTCACGAAGTCAGAGTTTGTAGGACAAATAAACTGTGACCGGCGACCAAAAATGGTATTTAAACGGAGACCTTTGAGTTTGAAGGTAACTTCAAATTTGATATAAAAAAAAAAAGAAAAAAAAAATGAAAATTAGGCTAAGTATACACGTACCTTTAGGCCTGGTGTGGACTTCTGACCTGTTTTGGAAGTCTGCGCCTGTCCTAAACTCTAGTTTGATTGAATCCTCAACTGTTTAAGGGTACTTTACCTGGAATTTTAGAATATGAGTATGTTGATAGGTTCAGAATCGGTGATTAACGCTGTCGTTCAATATTTGCTTAGATTCTGGAGGCTTTCAGAATCTAAATTGCCTGTAGAAAAAAAAGCGAAAGTAAGAGAGAAGATTCTGCCACACGTCCTCCTGTAACTTCCTTTTCGTGCTTTAACATCCGAGAAAAAAGTAAGGCTGATAAATGTTTTGTTTCCAAGCATCCTGAGATCAACAAATCCGAACTTTATTATCGAAGCGTCAAAACATGTGGAACAAGTACTAAATTTTGGAATACCTATGCTCTTTTACATGCTGCGAAGGTGAAACAGAATTTTTTTGTTCTTGTGTTTACGTGTTTTTGACGTAGGGCCTTGAACACACGTTATTTATCGCTAAAATTTTAAATGTACTGATGCTACAGCGAAAAACAGTAATCGGCTGCGTCCTTCGCACATTTTTATTTATTTGATAAAACAAAACTGACAATCAGTTGAATTGGATAATTATTTATAGCCTGTCCTTTCTTTCAGCATGGTCAGACAGCACTGATGTTGGCTGTTTCACATGGGAGATTGGATATGGTGATGCTACTTGTCTCGGCTGGCGCTGATATCAACATTCAGGTGAGCATCGGCTGCTTACATCCACGGACCGTTCTGAGCTCGTCAGTGCGAAAGAAAATAAACTGAGTAGCTAATCGCCATTACTGGCTTACACTTTCTGTTCCGTAGTAGTGTTTTAGCGCCACCACGATTTTTCGCCACTGGGTATGTTTCGCCACTCTAGGTTACGACTCATATCCTAATGACGCGCTGAACCTAATGACGACGCGTGACCTAGGATTTTTTAGCCACTCTCATAACTCCTTAAATAATCCAATTAGCCTAGCCGTTCAGTAAATAAAATCGTATGACTTTGTTACGGCCTTGCCAGAAAATTTCTGTAATCGATTACAGGTTTGTTTCCTTCCCCGACGCTGACCCAGAAGGTTGACAGCCTGGCGAGGACCCTTCCCTATAAGGGCCGAAATATCGCTGGTGAAGAATCGTAGCTGACGTATTCGTTGTAAACATTGTTTGTATATATGTTTCAAAGTCAGCTTGGGCTCAAAGAATATTTATAATAATTTATTTTATATTTTACAGAAAAATACGAAAACTGGCAAAACATTGTTAATACTTGCAAAGTGACTAGTCCATGTGTACTAGATGAGACATTTTCCTGGGAAAGGTTACTGTAGTCGTTGACCAATTTTCGGTACGTTGATTTCACTTTTCGAAAGCGCTCTTCGACGTCTATGTAAACTTTACGACGCGTTCGAGCAGCCACTTCCGTCTGAACCTCTATAACAGAGGTAAATGCTACTTCTTCTTCTTCTGCGGAGCTCGCGAAACCGCTCTTGCCCGATAGAGAACCTTGGTGCAGACATAGTACTTATTGTCTCCATTCTTGGACTTTTATATAGCGAAAAAAAAATCCAACAGCGACATAAATCGTGTTTTCTTTGCATCTCGTAGTTATATTAATTTCCATTCTTAACGGTTAAAAGAGAAGACAGAGTGAGATAATATCAAATCAGCACTACAACAGGTTTTCTTTAATACTTTTCCTGAGTTAATCCTTAATAAATAGTAGGGAGGAATGGCGCTAAATCCTTCTGAGATTCCTTTGCTAATCCCACTACGTATCTGTAATCTGTTTATGCCCCTTTACCTATTGCGTTACCACTAGTGGCGAAAATACCCAGTGGTGAAAATTCATGGTGGCGCTAAACCACGTGTCTCCCTTGTTCTGCCGTATGGTAATTTATGTGGTTTTCAGCCTCCAGTTGGTGTTGACTAGAAAAAGGAGATACATTTGTAATCGTTATTTTTAACCCAGACGTGAACCTGTTGAGTGTGATTGTGTTATTAATCCGTACCGCCTATGGGCGCGTCGTCCCCAACCGGGAGCGCTATAATCGTAAAGCTTTGGGAAAATTGTACAGCACCTTCTGCGCTCCTTCTATACTATTTCGTTCTGGTGTCACTCATGTTCTGCGAAAGAAGGAGATAAAAAAGATGAGATCATGTTATTTTAAATATGCAAAGCACCTGCTCCACTTGTCGAAATTATGCCATAACCATACTTTGACGGAGAAGTTCAAAGTTCAAGATGCAAGTGTTACCCTTTTGGATGTTTCTTCGTCGCCATCAAAAATCATTGACAACAGAACCCAACCAGCGCACGACCTTCTAGACTGCTTCCTGGCCGACGATTGAAATTAAGTGTCTTTTTGTGTATGTTTATGTGTTTTATTTATTTTTTTCATTTACTCCGCTTTCTGAAAACGGCGGGTTATAAATAAATTACTTACTTACTTACTTATTGGTTGCCTTTTTTGTTTATTTTGTGTTTGTTATAGTTGTGTATATGGCCACTGGCTTTTAAGTACACGTATATATATATATATGTAGATATATATATATATATGCAACCGGTATTTTTATCAAAAAGCTCTTCGGAAGCAATAGGTGGGAGCCTGATCTGCCTCGAAACGAGCCAAGCACGGCGAATGCAAAATCATCGTAGTGCCGTCGGATTGAAAAAAAATACTTACGGAGTTGTGAGTCTCGAAAATGATTGTAGATCTAGAATGAAGTAGTAATGTAATGTTGTCAATGGTTCCTTTAAAATTTGTTTTCTTTTCTAGGATGTTGACGGAAGCACGGCCTTGATGTGCGCTGCCGAGCACGGTCATATCGATATAGTGAAGTTCCTGATCGCACAACCAGACTGCGATATCAATCTCAAGGACAATGTATGTTACCTCTATATACTCATAGCCCCGCCACTCCTGTGTAACCTACAGATCCTTGCTACGCCGAAATTAGATCCCTTTATCGGTAATAGATATAAGTTAAATATAAGCACAAACTCTTACTAGAAATGATCTTTTCAGGATGGAATGGCTCAGAAGTACCGTACTCGAAAATAACATTACTTTTCGTGTGAAATTAGCAATTTTCTTGCTAGTGCTTCTCGACTCTGTCCTGCATTCCCGCTCTCCGACGCGGCGGCTGGACGCAAACTTTTTGAAAACTGAACGTGCCGTTGTTAAAAAGTGGGAAAACCAAGCAAAACAGAAGACAGACTGATGATCTAACATGTCTTCCAGAGCGAAAAGCAACACTTTGAAGCTTCTTATGTCCTTATGCGTGAAAGAGTTTTTGACCGACCTTGAAGCTATCGGCGAAGTTTTCGTTGCGTTTATGGCAAAATTTGGCTCTGCCAAAAAAAGAGCTGAAAAGTCGATAGGTACAAAACGAAACAATGGCAAAAAGTGGGGATTTCAAAAGCTTATAATTCAGTAAGGGGGATAGTGATAAGATATCACTAATAAGATAAGATAATCTCCCTTCCCAACATTGGCCGGTCCGCGTAAATCCACAGCTGGTAAGCTAGGCTCTGGAATGACGACACCATGTTCGCGGGGCGAAATCCAATATTTGACTGTTTTCTTTATCGGTCAGGATGGCTCCACGGCGTTGAGTATCAGTGTGGAAGCAGGCCACCGCGACATCGGAGTGCTTCTGTATGCCCATTCAACATTTAAGCGCGGAGAGGCCTACTCATCAATGAGGCTAGCGAGGCGATCATCCAAAGGATCGACCCCCGGCTCGTCTAGTCCAAATGGTTCTAGACGGGAGTCGGTGACCTTGGTATGAACAGTAGTGCTCTGGTTGTTTGACATGTTAGGATGGTTGGCCTCACTGCCTTGGTGCTATTTCTGGTGTCAGCGAACTACGTAGTGCGTCTTGAAGCGTTATAAGAAATATATACTTCTTCAGTCCAAGCTGACTACGAATCATGTACGAATGACGAAAAGGGATAAGTTAGCCAAGATTTTCGTCAGCAATATTGCGGCCCTTCTTGCCAAGTGCTCTTGTTAGGCTGTAGCTGGAAAACAAACCTGCTAAAAAAAAAGTTGCAAGTTTTTTTTTGCAATATTACGGCCCTTCTTGGCAAGGGCTAATTGTTAGGCTGTAGCTGGAAAACGAACCTGCTAAAAAAAAGTTGCAAGTTTCCTGCCGATAGGGTCGCAATATCACTGAAGAAAATCTTAGCTAAAACTTGTTTGAACTGGAAAGTATTCTTTGAAAGTGTCGACTGTCTTGGTTTCCGCGCTGTGTCGTTGTAGTGAAAACTCACGAGCATTAGGTCATTTGCCGCCCTTTGTGATCTGATACTTTTCCTCAACCTCGTGGTGCTTGCTTGGAATGTGTATTTATTTTTGACGGCAAGCTTTGGGCAGCAAGTTGCTCGTAGTTATTGAGTTCGTGAAAGACTTGCTGGCTTGATCAGAGCAAAATAACACTAGCAAGTAGCGCCAAAACCTATGCTTCCCATGCTTTGCAAACGGACCATACTCGTAGCGCCGCCCATTACGCTTACGGCATTTAAAGCGAGACAAACTTGCGGGTATAGAGATTTCTAGTAAAGCAAAGGTCTGCACACACCAAGGAAATAATGGAGGCTGTATCATTTTTTTGCTATGTTCAGGATATGAAGTTATCGGAGCCAGCGTTGGTGAACGACTGACTGAGTTTGAGTAGGGACATTCTCTATCGCTAGTGATGCTAGTGTCGCTGGCATCCGAGTGTGTGTCAATTTTGTCAAGTCTTGGCGCTATTTCCAAGTGTTATTTTGCTCTGGGCTGGGTCTTACTAGAATACATCCTGGGGAATTTTTGTACGTGTGGATTTCACTGTGGAAGTAATTGTTTGCTCGAATTTCTTCCAGTTTCGTGCTTGAAATGCCCCAGAGAATAAGCGTTTTAAGTTGCAAGTGGTTGTAAATTGCGGCTGCTAAGCTAGTACAAAAGAATTTTTTTTTCTATATTTAAGGTTATAATTTCTTTTGTTGAGAGAATGTTTAAAGCAAGAACTCACGATGAGTTATGATAAATTATTTATTCACAGGATCTTCCATTGTCTATCCCCTACAAATGTTCTTTTTTTCCCTGCACTTAGTAGTGTCGCTGTTTTCCGCTGCCTGGTATGATTTTGAATGGCAGATAGGTCATACTGATTTTCGTCCTTTTCTTCCTTATTGCACTTTCTTCGCCTAAGTGCAGCTTGACCCACTGATGGTAAATAAGGGCCGCGGTTCGTATCTGCTGTACTTCAAAATTAAACCGGAAATTGGTTGTGTGGGCAAGGGTAAGGTACACTCGTCTGCGTAGTAGGCCGTCCACACTTTTGTATGTGGGCTATCTGCAAAAATAATCTTGACATATTAAATAATCTCCATTCCTTGATCTTTATCGCAAGTTTTCGCAGCTAACATGAACATAAAGTATTGGATACAGAATACGTTTGAAGTGCGCTTAAAATCGGTTGGCGAGTAGATGAAGTCACATGCCGGGAGTGAGAGATTATGAAAGGATAACGGGAGTCTTTTTCATAGGCTACATACAAATTCCTGGAGAGTTGCTCTGGCGGAAATTCACATCAGACTTGCTTTTCTGCATTTAAAATTGAGTGTCGCATTTATTATCACCCGTTGCTGGCTGTCCATTGCGTAACGAAGCTTTCCTCGAGTGCCTGTTCCATTCAGTGTATATCAGAAACTAAATATGGTAGATGTCGTTTTTTATCGTTTTTAAATTTAGGTACTCTGGAGTAATTAAATTAGCTTTTTTTTATATTCTGTACTGGAAGTGATTAGTTGACATATTATAGTGAAGGAAAACTTCGTGCTTGAAATTAAAATAACGTAATCAAAACTAAAAACTATCCCGAAGTCGGTGCGACAGTAACGCCACAGTCATAGTGTAGGCTACCTTTGCATGTCATGATCAAAGACCTTAACATTAGGAAAAGGGTTGCCACGTTTCGCACGATATTGTGAATTGTCACTATTTTTTGTGTCGCTCTTGTCCTACGAACATACAATTCACTCTATTTCTGACAACTTCAAATAATGCATAAAACCAATACCTCAGCTAAGATGCTTTTGCAGCAATATTTCGGCCCTTCGTAGCAAGGGTCCTCGTCAGGCTGTCGAACTGCCCCAACGTTGACCCTAAAGTTCGACTGCCTGACGAGGACCCTTGCCAAGAAGGGCCGAAACATCGCTGCCAAGACATCTTAGCTTAGTGGACATATTCGTTTTATGCATTACTTGAACATGTGTTTCCCATTCAGCTTGGGCTCAAGGTTTTTGAATTGTTATTCACCAGCAGTGATTTTGACCAAAAGCGACCATTTCACATTTTTTCAGGAAAATAAAATTTCAGTCCCAGTTTACTTTCTTTTTTCGACCAAAGGTCATTCTTTAAATTTGTTTCGATGTGGCAACACTGAGTAGGAAAGACAGGAAACTTCGCTGAAATCGCGTCGCGGAAAATTGAAGCTACCCGCTATTACCCTTTGATGATGATGATGATGAAGTTTATTTACGCACTTAAGAAGCGGAAAATAGTGCAGGACAGGCAAAGTACTGCAGTATTTCTCCAGCTTGAAATGATGTACGCGAGTATAATGGGTCCTCCACTGGCAATCATAAGGGGTCGGAAGCGATCCTAACGTGTCACAAACGGCCATTTTGGCTATTTTCAGCCAATGGGAGCACGCCGGGTCCGGAAGAGCACGGTGACGACGGACTAGCGATTGCCAGTGCAGGACCAGCATATGTAGACAAACCAAGAGAATTTGTAAACAACAACACATTGCATATGTTCAGCCGTCTTACCGATCCGGAAGAGCCAAGCAACCAACAAAAACACGTGACATGTGCAGTTCGCCATACTTTCAGCGCTTTCACGCGGACTAATTTCTGTCAATCTCCCTATGCCTGGCCACCAGTACTTCTGACAGACATATAAAATAGATCCACAGTTTGATGGGTACAAAACCTGCAATCTGCTTCCCGGTTAAATCGGGTAATGGAGGTTTTGCTTATGTCTCAGTAGTAGAAAGTAGGAGTTACCCACTACCTTTCAGACCTGATTTTTTACTAAGTCTACTCAAGTATTCAATATACGATTGTTGGGGGCTAACAGAAATTAGTCCACTCGGAGCGCTGAACCGGAATAAGGCGATTTACACGATAATTCTGCAGAACGATTTGTCCAAATTTGTGATTGTTTCTATCAGGCTAAAAACTAGAAAGTCGCGACTCATGGGCGTTTTCTGTCCCTTCACTGTTAATGTCTTTGGTTAGGATAGAAGTAGCTGCGCCCATGTTAAAAAAAAACGAAAAAACGCCAGTTATGCTCAGGAAGAACGAGAAATCGTTGGGGACAGCTTTGATCCCTCTTCCGCTAGGTACACGGCGATTGTGCATCGGCAAGGAGAGTTAGTCATCAAGAGGTTAGGCGCCCAAGTATTAGAAAGAAATCGCTCGTCATTGAGATTCACTATCCTCCCGACTCCTCTCCCGCTTAATGCGTTACTTTACCAGTTGACGGAAAATAAGTTTGTCTTTTAACCATTTCTTAGAACTACGTTGCCGCCTGACAACGACTGTTTCCCTTACACCAACTGTTTAGGACCATAACATCATACTCTTCTTCAGTCCCAGACCCAGTTCGGGAGAACAATACCCTCAAACTCGTTCAGATCTTCTGGTGAAATTTGATCGACTGACAATAGCGGTCGTATAAACTCTAAACTGAGATCCGTCTGACAAGAATGCAAGGAGTGACCAGGTAACTGTCAAGGACTATAGGCGGATGTTGTTCTTGATTCGTCGTGAACAAAAACAGACGGGCAGATCCTGCTAAGTGGCCCTTACCTCCATTTTGGATCCGTAAAGGCGTTCTGACCATACAGGATTTAACAGAATTTGCCTGTGGCGACTTTCGTAGTAGGCTTTGTTACTGGAAAGTCGCGTCATTTCATTCAGATTTTAGGCGTGGAATTTCGGGGCTTGGGCCGTATTAAAACCTATATAGATTTTGTTGCGGAGAAGTAGCGTTTTGCGAAAAAAGTAGCCTACTTCAAAAAGTTCGCCTGCGGCGCTAATTTTCATTCTGTCTGATATACAGTTTTCGGATATAGTGCTTTGTTTCTTGGCTATTGTTTCTAACTGGTATGACTCTTGGGCCTTCTTTCTGCCAGTCGTATATTTTATGATATACTCACCCCCCACGACCAAGTTCTTCAAACCGCTTCTGAGCTTGGAGTTACAACTAGGCTTCTAATCTTCAGTCTTCAACAATTGCAGTTATCACAAGTTTTACTATCAAATATGAAACGAAAAGCTGAAACTGGCGGCAGGGCGCCGGTAGGCGCCCAGCCCCCCCCCTCGAGTTTTGTCTAGCGACGCCCCTGCTGAACGAAACACAGAGGACGTTAGCTCAACCGTTAGAGCGTCATATTTGCAGATCGATAGGTTCTTGGTTTTGCTTTTTGCCTCTCGCTCTCACCAGCTCTGTTTGCGAAGTTTTAGAGCTGCTAGGCGTTGATTTAAAGTTCAACAGGTCAATAAAAATACATGCTGAACTCATATCTAAATCTTATTTTCCTGTCGGACAAAGAGACAAAACCTGAAATTGGGTATAAGTAAAATCCTTTCGAAAGTTGGTCAGGTAGGGTCATAAGAGTAGAGAGCATGTTGAATCCAGATTAAAGTACGACCGGAATACAGATAAATAAGGAGTTTTGCCAAAGTAAAAGACATTTCTGGAAGTCAATTGAGATTTATAGCAAACAATTAAACATACATACTGAATCCGTATCTGAACTTGGTTTTCTGAGCTGATTAGACGTTTGGCCGTAATTGGTAAGAGAAAAAAAAACTTCCGTAGTCTATCACCTTTTCTACATTTTCAAGCGGTTGCTGAGCTGTTGGTTAGGGATACATATAACCATGCTTAAGGAGCCTGGTGAAGACTGGAAACCTACAGGATCGACTGTTTTGGTCAAGAAATCCAATGATTCGATCGGATCGGAAGCTTTGAACTTGCTCTCTTACACTCTGAGTACAACTATTATCCTCTGGCTTTCATCACTTTGATTTGTGATAGAAGAAAGGACGAACCCAGTCCCAAACATCTTCTGTTGTGAAGGCTTGGCTCTTGCAGGCTAATATAGCCTATTTTTCTTTGTCTCTAGCCTGTTGCTTCCTAGAGTTCAATTCTTGAGGTAAATTACGGATATCATAGAGTAGGGGCATATTCACAAATGGTAGCCTAAAATGATTGCTGAAAACACACTCTTTGGCTCTTCCTTACTCTTAGGCTAAAGATAGGGTAGCCACATTCAGAGTAGCTCTGTCTATCCAGAGTATCTGTGTAGGCTAAGCAGACCTAGGGACTCGTTTGGTTGATTGCTTGCCTAGTTGACTTCCATCAGAGTATCTTCTATCTGACCTTTACTGTAGCAGTCTAGTACACTAGCCCCATTTCAGGCACGGTGCTCAAACGTCTAGCACCATGCCTGGGTGCTAGACGTTCAAGCACTGTACCTTGGATTTCATGTATGGTGCATGGATTTCAGTATACAGTGCATACAGAAAAAACACAGTTTCTGTCATCACAACTGAGCACCGGCTTGGACAGGGCTGAAATTACTACTGTGAATTAGTGAAATCAAAGACAATCCTTTATATATTTTTCACAACAAAAACAAAAGGGCTCTAATGATGATGGAGATGAAAAACCTAACAGCACCCTACCTATTTTCCATGTATTTTCCCTATCTATCCCCCAAGAGCCAATATTCTGGTTGGCTGCTAGGTAGAAAAAGCTGAGGCACAGGACACTTTGCATGCAAAACCCTTGACTATGTAGAAGAGGAAATGAGGTTTTTCACATCTGTCATCAGCCGAGCCCTTTTGTTTTTGTTGTGAAAAATATATAAAGGATTGTCTTTGATTTCTCTAATTCATGGTAGTAATTTCAGCCCTGTCCGAGCTGGTGCTCAGTTGTTATGACAGAAACTGTGTTTTTGATGTATGCACTGTATACTGAAATCCATGCACCATACATGAAATCAAAGGTACAGTGCTTGAACGTCTAACACCCAGGCATGGTGCTAGACGTTTGAGCACCGTGCCTGAAAAGGGGCTAGTGTACTAGACTGTACTGTAGGCTGTAATAGATTTCAGGTAGGCCTGACATTAGTTACACACTGGTTATGCATTCATACATAATCACCACCAATAGTAAAACAACTGCTGTTCTTTCTTTTTTTTTCCTAACTCATGGACTATGCTTTGGCAGCAATATCTTGGCCCTTTTTGGCAAGGGTAGGACAAGGTTCCTCGTCAGATTGTCAGTTTTCAGGGTCAACATTGGGAAAGGAACAAACCTACAATAAATAACTGAAGCTTTTACCGATTACAAATATCCTTTCGGTGAAATAATTCTAAACACCGCTGTAGCCGTAGGAAAAAAAAACTAGTCCTGAGACTATTTTGTCTCACTGTAGTTTTTGTGGGCTCAAGGAGTATTCATCTTTTTTGTACGTTGCAGCGGAAGTATGTTACAGACATTTATTCAAACAATGTTTACACGGATACGTCAGCTCTGATTTTTCATCAGCGATATTTCGGCCCTTCTTGGCAAGGGTCCTCGTCAGGCTGTCAATCTTCTTGTTCAACTTCGGGGAAGGAAACAAACCTGTCTTTGACAGGTTTGTTTCCTTCCCCGAAACCTGTCTTTGACAGGTTTGTTTCCTTCCCCGAAACCTGTCTTTGACAGGTTTGTTTCCTTCCCCGAAGTTGAACAAGAAGATTGACAGCCTGACGAGGACCCTTGCCAAGAAGGGCCGAAATATCGCTGATGAAAAATCAGAGCTGACGTATCCGTGTAAACATTGTTTGAATAAATGTTTCAAAGTCAGCTTGGGCTCAAAGAATATTTTTTTTTTTTTTTTTTTTTTTTGTTACAGACATTTTAAGTAAAAATAAGAGGGATGTCACTACATTACCAACAAATATAATGAAAGCAAAATAACCTTGTACCAGACTGAGTTCAAATAACTATGTAAGTAAAATAATGTCACAACAATCTGGAATGAACCTGTGAGGGCAGATTAAATAAATGCTTACTGTAGCAGCACTTGAGTACACTAGCCCCTTTTCAGGCACGGTGCTCAAACGTCTAGCACCATGCCTGGGTGCTAGACGTTCAAGCACTGTACCTTGGATTTCATGTATGGTGCATGGATTTCAGTATACAGTGCATACATCAAAAACACAGTTTCTGTCATAACAACTGAGCACCAGCTCGGACAGGGCTGAAATTACTACCATATATTAGAGAAATCAAAGACAATCCTTTATATATTTTTCACAACAAAAACAAAAGGGCTCGGCTGATGACAGATGTGAAAAACCTCATTTCCTTTTCTACATAGTCAAGGGTTTTGCATGCAAAGTGTCCTGTGCCTCAGCTTTTTCTACCTAGCAGCCAACCAGAATATTGGCTCTTGGGGGATAGATAGGGAAAATACATGGAAAATAGATAGGGTGCTGTTAGGTTTTTCATCTCCATCATCATTAGAGCCTTTTTGTTTTTGTTGTGAAAAATATATAAAGGATTGTCTTTGATTTCTCTAATTCATAGTAGTAATTTCAGCCCTGTCTGAGCTGATGCTCAGTTGTGATGACATAAACTGTGTTTTTTCTGTATGCACTGTATACTGAAACCCATGCACCATACATGAAATCCAAGGTACAGTGCTTGAACGTCTAGCACCCAGGCATGGTGCTAGACGTTTGAGCACTGTGCCTGAAATGGGGCTAGTGTACTAGACTGTGTAGCAGTACTAGCTGCTGGGGAAAGAAGATACCCTGATTTCGTAATGAACATCTAATCAACTTCAAATAGAAATTTAGCTTATAACAAATTTTCCGATTCCAGCCGGATTCCGGTCGAACTATATGTCCGGGTAAAATACGATTGTCACACAGGGACTCAGCATCTCTTCTTACCCCTAAATCGCTTATCTAATCAACTAGAAAAAAATATTTGCCTTCCAACAGTTTTCCGGTTTTGGCCGGATTCCGGACGAACTACATGTCCGGGTAGACACTTGTTTTCACATAAGTGTTCAGCATGTCTTCTTGCCCTAAATCGAACATCTAATCAACTCCAAATAAAACTTTAATTTTGACAAACTTTCCGGTTTGGGCCGGATTCCGGTCGAAATACTTGTCCGTCGAGAAAATAGTTTTCACCATCGTCTTCAGCATGTCTCCCTACCTCTAAGTCGAACATTTAATCAGCTTCAAATAAAACTTTTACTTTCAACAAACTTTCCGGTTTGGGCCGGATTCCGGGCGAAATACTTGTCCATCGAGAAAATAGTTTTCACCATCGTCTTCAGCATGTCTTCCTACCCCTAAATCGAACATCTAATCAACTTCAAATAAAACTTTTACTTTCAACAAACTTTCCGGTTTTGGCCGGATTCCGGGCGAACTACTTGTCCGATGACAAAATGGTTTTCACCATCGTGTTCAGCATGTCTTCTTACCCCATAATCGACTATCATATTAGCTGTTTCAAAATATTTTGTTTGTCCCTTAATTTGAATCCCCTCCCCCACCCTTAAATGTAGAGCTACAAAGCCCATCTACGAACTTGACTGGTCCGACGACCCAACGAACCCTCACACCAAGTTTCATCAAAATATCTCATTCCCTTCGAGAGTTATCGTGCTTACAGACGGACGGACGGACGGACGGACAGACGGACAACTTTTGCGATGTCATAGGTATCCCTCCACTTACGTTTTGGGATCCCAAAAACTCATATTGCTGGTGCGGTATAATTGTTCTGCTCTGTCAGAGGATGTTGCCGGGTGCTGGAGATCTGTCAAGGATATGCATGTCATTCATTTGAACTTGTTTTACGTCAGTTATTTTTGTTCTTTTGAAAACCCACCATAATAATCAAGAAACCAGTGAAAAAGTCATGAACTTCTCACAAGTGAAACAATGGGATCTGACCCGAATAAGGACTTCTTACTAAGTTTATTCATTATTATTAAGGGAGAGGGAGGGGAGGGGACATTTGGACTCAAAACTCCTTGGTTTGTGCATTTTACAATGTCTTCAACAGAAATTATTTCTACAAAAAATCCCCCGTTGACTGAAAACTGAAGAAGTGGCGGAAAAATGGATTCTGATTAGCGGAAATTAATTCTGCGTAAAACCAATTCATGTAGCCGCCAATGTTCAGAATGTTCTGAACCCTTTGTACAGAGGAAGTGATCTGAGTGTTAGTGACCAAACCACTGCCACAGATTTGATCTGCTCGCTTGCATAGACATACTTCTGATAAAGTGATACGGGGTGAGAGCATAACCTTGAATGAGTTCCTTGATTGTGGTCTGACACAGATGAAAATTTGTACAGACAACATACTCGAGCTCAGCACCTTGTTTTTCAGCTTTTTTTTATTTTTCCCAATTTTTCCAATTTTTTAGCGAAAGGTAAAATGGAGTTATTGAAATTTTACATCTATAGTCATTAGTGAACTAGGTTAGACTCCTCATCGTTTGCGGAGCCAAATGATGAGGAGCTTAAGATGCTCAAACGCCTGATTGGCATTTGGCATAGGCTATTCCAGAATATGGATGTACCAAATGTTTGCCATAGGGGTATCTGAAAGTCAGGGATTTGTGATAGACTGTTAGTAATATACATAAGATGGTGAAGCTAGGTCTAATAGAACTTTGGAATTGATTATGGCACTCCTTAAGTTAAACAAGTTTAAAAGAAGTTTACCATCTTGCTCTTTTTTTAACAACCATCTGCCAGGGAATCCAATGTTTTACAGGGGGCTGTCTAAAGTAATCTAGCACACAAAGTCCTCTTTAATAGCCATGCTCAAATTCTGGGGCATGCTGGCAGGGGTAAGCATGGTACTGATATGTATGTTTACCCCTTATTCCCCAGAGAGTACCACTATACAACAAATTCAAAGTCAAAACGAAATGCTGGTTGTCTAATTACCGAGTACCTTGCTCAACCCTGCTGGCAAGCCCCAGTGTTTAGCATGGGTATCAAAGAAGGGCAGAGTGTACTAAACTGATCGATACTGAGTGGTATTTAGCATTCAGGTAGAGCTTTGATTGTACTGACGTCCTACATTAATTCTGTCATCACCTTCCTAATAAATAAGATTACCTTACATCAGCTTATCCTGTTGACCCTGTATCAGCTGGCTGTTGGTGACAGTGACAATTCCTACTACTGGATCCTTATTATTCCTTACGAGAAGTGAGGTAGAAAGATAATGATTAAGTCCATTCATGCTTTCTTTTTCAGGGATCCAGATAATGCGTTGAAAGTTTGGTCACTATGATATTCTTACTGCTCATTTCCAGTCTTCTGGTCTTTGGAGCATTAGGTGAGCTATTTTATTTTACTGCCACCGAATAACTGTTTGACAGCGTGAAAGGATGCATACTCTCTGCTGTCCTTTTAGCTTTATTTAAGCTATAGTTCAGTACTTTAGCTGTTGAGGATCTTGGCTCAGGCTTGGCTTTTTAATGTACCATACTTGTCGTTTTAACATTTTCTTTTCTCCCCCTCTCCTCAAAGATATAAAAGTTCTTACAGTACATTTATTACGACCAGTTTCAGTTAACCAGTTTCGCAGGTCATTTATCGTTACTGTAATTAATGTCGGGTTGAAGTACAGGCAAAAAACATTCTATAATATGCAGTGGCGAAACTAGCCCATTTTCGTGGGGCAAGCCCAGATTTTACCGACAAGATTTAATAATTTACCGACAAAAAGCGTAAAAGCATTTTAATGTACCGTACTTGTCCTTTTAACATATTCTTTTCTCCCCCTCTCCTCAAAGATATAACAGGTCTTACAGTACATTTATTACGACCAGTTTCAGTTAACCAGTTTCGCAGGTCATTTATCGTTACTGTAATTAATGTCGGGTTGAAGTACATTCTATAATATGCAGTGGCGAAACTAGCCCATTTTCGTGGGGGCAAGCCCAGATTTTACTGACAAGGTTTAATGATTTTCGACAAAAAGCGTAAAAGCATTTTAATGTGCCGTACTTGTCGTTTTAACAATTTCTTTTCTCCCCCTCTATTCGAAGATATATAAGTTCTTACAGTGCATTTATTACGACCAGTTTCAGTTAACCAGTTTCGCAGGTCATTTATCGCTACTGTAAGTAATGTCGGGTTGAATTACAGGAAAATACCATTCTATAATATGCAGTGGCGAAACTAGCCCATTTTCGTGGGGGCAAGCCCAGATTTTACCGACAAGATTTAATGATTACCGACAAAAAGCGTTAAAGCATTTTAATGTACCGTACTTATCGTTTTTGTTGAACTAAAATTGCTGCCTTTTTACATCTTGTTCTCAGCTAAGTTCAGATCCCCAAAGTCTGAATGATCATAATGCAAAGCAAAAAATTCGAATCTTTTGTTTGGGCTAGTTAAAGTCATTCAATTCAGTTTATTCTCGAAGCCGATACAGCGGTCAGGCCGATTTGGTGGTTCTCGTCCATATTAACACTAATCATATAAAAATAGTTCCACACTAGTTTAGATGTATCAAGAACTTGTCAAACATTTAAATCTATACACAGTTAATGATGCGAGTTAAAAAGGTTGACATATGCTGGAACAAAACCTCTCAGGTAACCAGTTGTTGCGTGTTTAATCAGCTGTAATTTGGGTATTTGATTGGCTATACGTGTTCAGCATGTCTTCTTACCGCGAAATCGACTATCTTATTAGCCATTGAAAATATTTTGTTTGACCCTTAATTTTCCCCCCCACCCCTAAATGTAGGGCTACGAACCCGTCTACGAACTTGACCTGTCCCTTGACCCAAAGAATCTTCACACCAAGTCTCATCAAAATATCTCATTCCTTTTGAGAGTTATCGTACTGACAGACGGACAACTTTTACGAAGTCATAGGTATCCATCCACTTATGTTTTGGGATCACAAAAACCCTGTAGGGTAGCCTAGCAAGGTGAATAGTTTGTACTTTCCTCGTGTAAAATAAGAGAAAACCGTATGTTTTTCTGACGATTCAGTCATATTGTTACTTTTTCAGTTAACCTTTCTCATTGAACCAATTTAGGAGTATTTTGCTGCTCTGCAAAGTTGAGAAATTAATTATAGTTGCGGGTTACAGAACGAATGTATTTTTTCAAAGATCAGCTAAGACTACTGTTAAGTGTCGAAAATCATGTGGGATTCCTCCCGTCCAAGTTGATCAAACTCATGTGGTGGGTGGTATTTTTTCATCATTCTTCCAACGCTAGTGTTCTCACCAGGTTGAACCAGCTCCCACCTGTTCCCATGCCATATCATTATCAATAGCGGAATTATGTGTGTTAAATTCCTACAGAGTCGAACGTGGAGCCAATCGTAAGGCCTTGAATGATGCCATGTCCTCCCGGTCTAGTCAGCCGGGACAGGCAGTCATTCCGATTTTGCTTTTTGGGGGTCTAAACTGGGTCTAAGGTAAATATTCTTTGAGCCCAAGCTCACTTTGAAACATTTATTCAAACAATGTTTACAACGGATTCGTCAGCTATGATTTTTCATCAGCGATATTTCGGCCCTTCTTGGCAAGGGTCCTCGTCAGGCTGTCAATCTTCTGGTTCAACTTCGGGGAAGAAAACAAACCTGTAATAAATAACTGAAGCTTCTACCGACTATAAATATCTTATTAAGGTAAATTATCTTCAAATACCACTATAATGAAAAAACTAGTCCTGAGATTTAATTTGTGACAACGACGCTGTTTTTGCTGTACGATTGGGGCGATGACAGGAAAGGTTTTTTTCTGCATTTTGATCAACTTCGGTTTTTTCATTAATAAATATTAATTAATTAATTAATAAATATTAATAAATTAATAATATATAATTATTAATGAAAAAACCGAAGTTGATCAAAATGCAGAAAAAACCCTTTCCTGTCATCGCCCCAATCGTACAGCAAAAACAGCGTCGTTGTCAAAAATTAAATCTCAGGACTAGTTTTTTCATTATAGTGGTATTTGAAGATAATTTACCTTAATAAGATATTTATAGTCGGTAGAAGCTTCAGTTATTTATTACAGGTTTGTTTTCTTCCCCGAAGTTGAACCAGAAGATTGACAGCCTGACGAGGACCCTTGCCAAGAAGGGCCGAAATATCGCTGATGAAAAATCATAGCTGACGAATCCGTTGTAAACATTGTTTGAATAAATGGGTCTAAGGAGACGGCTTTGGTATTATATAAAATAATGACGTCTTGTTTCATTATTTTTTAACTAGTCTGAGAAGAATGGAAAGATAAGACTCGTGTCCTGTGCAGTCTTTTCAGATATTGGATGAAGTTCGACGCTAGATGTTAGAGAATACGCTGGCAAACCCCTTTCAGCTAATGTTATAAACAGAACATTGTTTTTGAAACTGACTGAATTTTCCTTTTTAGGTGAAGATTTGACTGTAACTGTCCACTATGACCATCCAGCCAATGGTACACATTGTAATGAATTGGAAATCTTCTGTGTTATTGCCAGCAACCAAGTAGATGCATCTTATAACGTCCAGTGGTTTATAAATGGTGAAGACCTCGATGATAGCGGACGAAGATCTGTAGGACGAACTAGCACCAGGATAATGTGTTTGCCAAAATATTTGGGCAACGTCACCTGCTCGGTGACTGATGTTCGAACCCAGTCGAAAAGCCAAGCCAGTTCACGTCTGGAATTTGTCAGTAAGTTAGTTTTAAAGAACCCGTCTTACATGCAGTGCCAGTGCACCCTAGTGCCATATTCGCTTCATCAGTTCGTTTACCCGGAGAACCGAGTTTGATACGGTACGTTCCAACCCCCTTGATGACAACACACTCATTTTCACACTTGCCTTGTTTCGCCAGTTTCTGTACGTATCATGCTCCCGACGACTGTTTATGAGCAGCTTTTTCTTCAGGAAAAATGGTTATGTAAATTTTTACCTGGTTTTGCCAGAAGTCAGTAGGGCTGGATAGGGCCTTAAAACAGCCGAAGCTGTGGGGTATTTTTTTAAACGCAGATCCTAGTTTTAAAGTATTCAAAAATTGTAAAATAAACAGTGAAAAATGCGAGGGGTACTTCAGCGTAGGCGATAATTTTTCGAGAGGCCCAATCAGGATTATACCAAACTAAACAAGACGCTTTTGCTCTGTCCGTCGGCATTATCCTGTCATTATTTGTATCGTTAATATTTTTAATTTTATTTTTTGTCTCTTGTGCACCTTCTTGTTATATTTGCCCAGCGTAACAAGACCAAAGGTTTCGATGGGATACCAAAAATTTAATATTTGATCCAGACATCGGGTCTTATAGAAGTCCAGTCTTCGCCAGACTCCTTGAGCACTTTACTGATAAAATTTAGAAACAAATTAAAGCAAATGGGAATCGTCTGAGAAGACCAAGTTCAAACATGGATTCAGCATGTGTGTTTACCGCTATAGCCTGTGTCATATCTACTTTGACGAAAGTCCCTGGCTTACTTCTGCCAAATTTCCGGTTTCAGACTTCACTTTTAAAGGACACCTGAACAATGAAACCATACTTGAACACACCATGGAGAATGCATTTACAGACATGGACACGGAGAGCATTCTTCTCCTCAGCGTGACGTTTTCAAAATAGGAATGATTGTTTCCGGAGGTATGCACATGCAGACTCCAAGACAAAAAGCGCAATTCATTCAAATCTTGTAGAGCGCTGGCCGGATCGTATTGGAATTTCTTCTAGATATACGTTTGGGCTTATCTGGTTAAAAAATATTCCAGAAGAACGGTTGATTGGAGACATTTGTTCATTTCTAAAATTGTTCGGTACTGAAATGAGGACAGATGCAAAATGGAGCAAAAATCATAGCTTGGAAACGGTATTTCGTATTTGGATTGGGTTTTCTGTAGGCAATGTTAACCGACGTCATACAGATAGAGATGATACTTGGTACTCTTCATTCAGGTGTCCTTTAACAAATTTTCCGGTTTCAGCCGGATTCGTGGCGAACTACTTGTCCCGGTAGAAAATGTGTGTCATACATGAATTCAGCATGTCTTCTTACCTGTAAACCGGACACCTAATGAAATTCAAACAAAAATTTTACTTTTAACAAATTGTCCGGTTTTGGCCGGATTCCGGGCGATCTATTTGTCCGGCGAGAAAATAATGTTCATATTAGGATTCAGCAAGTTTCCCTATCCTTAAATCGAACCTCTATCAACTTACAAATTAAACTTTAATTTTTAACAAATTTTCCGGTTTAGGCCGGATTCCGGGCTTTTTACTTGTCCGACGAGAAAGTCATTTTCATATTCGGATTCAGCATGTCTCCTTACCCCTAAATCCGACATCTAATCAACTTCAGATAAAACTTTTACTTTTAACAAACTTTCTGGTTTTGTCCGGATTCCGGGTGAACTACTTGTTCTGCGAAAAAAGGGTTTTCATATTCGTGTTCAAATTGTCGTCTTACTACGTAATCGACTATATGATTAGCTTTTAAAAATATTCTGCTCGACCCTTAATTTGAAACCCATGCCCCTCCCCTAAATATGCAGCTATCGGGCCCATCTACGAATTCGACCTTTCCCTTGACCCAAATAAACGTCACACCATGTTTCATTCAAATATCTCGTTCCCTTCGAGAGTTATCGTGCTGACAGATGGACGGGACGGACAGACGGACAACTTTTGCGATGTCATATGTATCCCTCCACTTACGTTTTGGGATCCCAAAAACGACCTTATGTTAGGCGTCAAACTGTGCAGCTTGTAAAAGAAATGCAGCAAGCTTGGACGCAAATGCAAGCAAGCCCAGACACTGAGTTACAGACGAATTTCAATTAAAGCTCGTGTGGCAACACGTCTATCGGCCAAAAACTACACGTCTTCAGAATCTAATCCAAAAGCTTTTTGAAATATGTACTAGTAATTTATTATGACTTATAACTCCCAGAGAAAGGTCAGGCTGTAGCAAACGCAAGCAAGTTGAAGGACGCTGCAACCGAAAAGACTGCCCAAGATCCAGTTGGTGTTGCGGACATTTTGAACGTCCATTTTTCTGCAGTGTTTTTGACGAAGATCCATCTATCTTACCTGACAGGGATGCCTCTCAGCGAGACTTTTCTGTTCTCACAGTTGACCCTGCATAGTTTGCAAAAAGCTAAAACGAACTAGACCTACGTTGCCTGGGCAACGTGAAGTGTTGCGGCAACCTTTGTCCGGCTTCGCCGACTAAAGTGTTGCGAGAGCAACACTTTGGTTTTGTTTCTTCGCTGTTGGTTAAATGCTGAAGTTGTCAACGTATCGAAGCTTTTAAAACGGTATGTTCTAAAAAGAATCATCACATGATCAAAAGCTATTGTTCAGCCTTGTAAAAAAAACACAAAAGAATATCGGAAGAAGGGACTAAATTGAATTTACAGTCAGTTGAACTTTATCCTTTTCAACAAACCCCTCATCCAAACCCCTCATCCCTGAAGATGATTGTAGCAAAACAGCCGATTACTACTTACAAGTCCCTTGCATATCTTACATTTGGGAACCAAATTGTTCTTACCATCGAATACACCGGAAACATATAACAGGTACACCGACTAGCAAAAGCTGCAAACCCCTAATTGCCGAAGATGATTATGAGCTAACAGTTGACTGTTGCATACAAGTCCCCTACATGTCCCACAACTGGTATCGCCTATTTTTGGTTACAGTGTATACCTTACCACTGAAGTTGTCAACCCCTTGAAACTTTCAAACTGGTTTTGTTTCCTCGCTATCGGTTAAGGCTGGAGTTGTCAACTTATCGGAGCTTTTAAAAGGGGATGTTCTAAAAAAATAATCACACGATCAAATGCTATTCTTCAGCGTTGTAAAAACAACAACAAAATAATATCGAAAGAAGGGATTAAATTGACTTTGCAGTCAGTTGAACTTTATCCTTGTCAATCGTAGACATCGTGACGGATGAAAACTTGGAACAATATCTTATATAATCTAGTTGGTATTATAAGGCTATCCGTAATTCAGGATTAAAATACCATAGATCACATAGATGACACTATTAATTATTATGAAACGTCCTTATTTTTTTACATTTTCGTTTGTATCCGTTGCGTAAACAGTTAATCTTAGAATACAGCGATAGACCATCGACACAAACTTTCTTACCGTCAGATTTATAGAAATCCAATACTATGTGCACCCATTTGCAAAAAATTCTAACCACTCGTGAACCGATTCGTACTTACAAGTCCCTCCCCCGTCATAGACATCAAGTTCACCGAAAACAAATAATGGGTACACCAGCTAGCAAAAGTTGCAAACCCCTCATCGCTGAAGATAATTGTAGCATAACAGCCGATTATTACTTACAAGTCCCTGCATATCTTACCATTGGGAACCAAGTTGTTATTACCATCCAATACACTGGTAACAAATAACAGGTACACCAACTAGCAAAAGCTGCAAACCCTCATTGCCGAAGATGATTATGAGCTAACAGTCGACTGTTGCTTACGAGTCCCCTACATGTTTTACAACTGGTATCGCCTATTTTTGGTTTCAGTGTGTACCTTACTACTGAAGTTGTCAGCCCGTTGAAATTTTCAAAGTGGTGTATCTCATGAAGGAATTTTTGTACCAAAAAATGGATGACATATACTTTGATCACCTCATCAACGGCTATCAGTTGCCGTCGAAAAAAAATTCTACCTGTCTTAGTTCAAAAGTTGACTTTTTTGCCGTAGGCCAACTTTCTAACGTCACCACTTAGAAAGGAGCAAAGGGTAAGCTCTAGTTTCTGTAGCAATGAGAGAACTTTTAAAGGTTAGGAGGCACATCGGATACCATATCTCTACCGGCAACCCAAGTGAAAAAAAAAACGACTGATAAACTCAGCTGAAATCGCGAACAGGCATATATAGAAGCAATAGATGGCAGCACTTTCGGATCCGTGGGAAAAAGCCACCTTTTTTATTTTTGTAGATTATTCTATTTATCACTCAAAGAAGATATGTTGGCTGTGGGGTCGGGTAACTGCCTGCCTGCTTGCGTGCTAGAACAGAGCTTTCCACTCAAAAGCAGAAACATGGTTTGATTAAACGAAAGGTCTACACAAGTTCAGATAGTCCTCTCTGACATGGGCTATATAACTCCACTTCACTTCGCACACGTAGGCTCTGGCTCGAGGACAAGCAAAAACCATCCTTATTGGCCCCAGGCAAGAGTTTTACGGAGCTTTGCAAAATGTAATGGCATATTCATCAATCCGGCCTAAGGGTCCACACTTTCCGTGCAAACCGCACAGGTTAGACCCTTACCAGTTACTAGGAACAAAATTCAATCGGCGGCCTAAAAAAAAAAAAAAAAAAAAAAAGAGAAAGGACAAAACCAAAGTGTTGCTCTCGAAACACAATGGACCCAAACAAGTCTGAGGGCCCCCACGGGTTACACCAACGAATCTTGGAAGAGACGGCTGAGCTTATCGCTGAGACTTTGTTTGAGATTTTTAAGAAAAGCTTGTCATCTAGCCGACAGTCGTAACTTTTGAAGCAAGCTGTCTTTACCCTAGTGTTGAAAGGTGAGGTTTCGAAAAAAGAACCGAACAACTATCGGCCCATTAGCCTTAATTGCGAAACGTGCAACATTTTTGAAAGACTCGCCTCTGATCACCTCCTCTTTCATCCACTAGACAGGAAGCTTATGACAATAAAGCGGTTTTAATTTATCAAAAGAGATCCGCTTAATCCCAGTTATTACTGACAAGAACGGAGGAAATATGTCGACTCGTGCTTCCAAGTAAACGTCCTGTACCTCGATTTCGAAAAGGCTTCGACAAGGTTGGGCATAAGACTCTTGGTAAAACTCGAGAAGCTAGGCATACGTGGGAGCTTGGAAGAGGGATCTCCTGCTTCCTCTCCGAATGGACACAAGGAGTCAAAGTAAACGGGCAGCTAAGTAATTCTTACATCTGTGTAACATGCGGAGTTCCTCAGAGCAGTATACTGGGACCAAGACTTTTTAATCTCTACATTAATGACTTAATGTCGACATAGATTCCGATGTCGGTTGTATGCGGACGATACCAATATCTACGAGGTCATCAGGAGTCCGTGCGATTCACCGATACTTAAAAAAACGGATTTGTGGATGCAAGTGTGGCTGAAGAAGTCAACGGCGAAAATAGCCATTGTCTTCGACTTGAGTTTACAACTTGCTATACTTTCAACGGCCTTGTGATCCCCGAATGCATGAGCGAACGGGATCTCGATGTCATGATCGATGGGGTTTTGTGTTTCGTTCAACATTACAATCTTACCATGAAAACTGTAATATAATCCTTGGTGCAATCCGAAGGGCCTTTACATTTAAGCAGGGTGGTTTATTCCCACTTCTGTTCAGGTCGATGGTTCGCCCCGACCGCTGGACATGACGCTTACAATTGTGAAATTGAGGCTTACAAAAGAATCCAACGGAAAGCTACCAAGTTCGTAATAGATCTATGTGATCCGCCCTACCAAGTGGGATTAGCCAAGTTTTGGCCCCCCACCCCACCCCATTGCACATGATTTTTTTTTTTTTTTTTTTTTACAGGAGACTTGATTGAGACATTCAAATTAGTTGCCTTTTTGCAGATACCAAGGTATCTGTTACCACGGTAACTGGATCTGCAATGAGTCCTTTTTGCAGTTACCGTGGTATCTGATTATGGTTGCTCTGCAAAAAGACGATTGCCCAAATTGCACTTTTTGAAGTCATCCCGAAAGAAGAGCTGATATCCAGTCACATCTCAAAGAGCCTAACTTCTTTCCCACCAATTTGACAAAGATTGATAAAAGTGAGATGACTTTTTAATTCCACGGTCGGACCTTGGTATCTGAATATCAGATACCACGCTAACTGGCCAGATATCACGCTAACTGGCCAGATACCACGATAACTGCAAAAACGCCTTTTGACCGTGGTATCAGATACCACGGTAACTGCAAAAACGACTTTAGACCGTGGTATCAGATACCATTGTATCTGCAAAAACGCAACTAATGGAAGTTATTACAACTTTGAAGTAGCCGATTTAATAAGATTCAGTATTAATCGTCATCATGCGTTCTTCAAGCTTGCGAAATCAAGATGCCACAAAGACGTGTATAAGCGGAGCTTTGGTAACAGAATGGCTGACCCTTGGAACAGTCTTACCGAAGATGCGGTTAATTCGATCAATAGTTTCCGAGTTTCTCAGAGCTATTTGAAGGCGAAAGCCTTTTCTGTTGCTTTATATAGTATTATTATTATTAGTAGTATTAGTATCGCAAGCATTTGCAGTCAAGTGAAAAACGTGTGGGGGACCTAAGAAGGTTTCTTTTTGGCGAGAATTAATGATTACAGAAGAGCTATGCTTATGTGAACGTCTGCTAACAGTGAACGATCGCCGAAGAAAAAAAAATAAAACCCAAATCAGGCATTTTTTACCATAAATACTGATAGTAGCCACTCACGCTTATGTCTCTTTTTGGATATTTTGCTATTAGACGGCGGAAAGGGACTCAACTGACACCGGGTTTGCTTTTTATTATTTGAAAAGTTTGCCACGAGGAGCGCACCTTCAATGGAGAAGATGGCGGTCCGAACCTGCAGATGCCTTAAAAAGAAGAACTCAGGAAGGACCTTTTTAGTAAATCCAAAATCAAAGAAAGTTTATTGAATTTCTACTTCAGGTTTGTGCAATGATAACCCTGCAATAGTTGGCTGTTAGGTGATATCAAGTTTGTTATTTTTCTTTTCCATTTGCTATTTCATATGCAAGTTAAAGCCAAGGTAGTGGAACAGTTAAAAAAGTGTTCAAATAAGCATACCTCTACTGTACTTAGTCCTGGCGATAGTGTTACGTCCAGTCCGTAGGGCATATGGTCTCCGGAGAGCGGTGTCGACAGTATCCCATGCAGCTACAGACAGACTAAAACTCATGTCCAACCGTTTTGTTTGACACTTATATTTCATGAAATCTTGTGGAAATTTACTGTGCTTTAGTTTCGTTTTCAGCCAAGTTGGTCCAGTCAGAAGAAAAAAAAAGCGTTTTAGGGAAGGGTGCCCCTGTCGACCCACCACGCACTACTTCCACACGGCACCGTATCCAGTCCGGCCTTGAACTTTTGTTCTCCTCTCCCAGCTTGTTATGAGTCGCACAGCCTCCGATCGCTCTTCAACTTAGCTCATTCGACGGAAGACGATATGCGTATGAGTCAGTAAATAAATAATGCCGATAAAGTTTTTCACGCCTCTTATTTCACAAATTCAGAAAGAAGTTTGTTTAGAGACAAATATTGGTACCAGAAATCTTAACTAAATGAACTCTCTGTGCGGAATTTTGAGGCCGGAAACATGTAATCAAGTTGCATGCTATCAACAGATCTTTTAAATTAGTATCATCTCTACACAGACTGCATCATCTGATAAGGAATTTTAGGGAACGGCCACTCTGTTCTCAAATACTCAAATGAAAATCCTGTATAATCTGCTCGTGCTTCTCTCGACTCACACCTGTACCGAAGCGTGTCCTAATTAAGCCTAACATAGTCTTGAAATATTTGTGTAGCCTACTTTACCCTGTAGAAACGATTACATTCTTTGTTGAAAACTCCTTGACGAGTTCTGTCTTTTTAGCTGATCCGGAAATCACCACTGCTGGTGACAGAAAACGGGTGGGAAGTGCTGGGGCGATATCCTGTCAAGCCGTAGGCCATCCTATCGACAGAATGCGGTGGTTCTTCAGAGATAACGAGTTTACCAATACCTCTTTAGGGTAAGAATAAGTTTTTAAGAGCTTTCTTATCTTTGTACTGCTTAGTCTGTATTTAAGACTGGCAAATGTATTGTAAGTATCGCAGATCTGCAGTGATGGAAGGTCTGTTTTTCTAGGTCAGGTGGTGAAGGTTTCGCATCAGAGGGTATTATTGGCTGATTTCCCCAGGAAGCAAACGAACTTTTAATCAACATAAAAAAAAAACTCCCTTCGATCTCCAAATAACCTCACATACATTTAATTGTCTTAAATGGTCCATAAATGCACCAATCCTGCATGTACTTCTAGGGTTTGTACTATTAAGTAGATCCTTGTTGGAGGTTTTGAACACACTTTTATTACGTACTAACCTAATCATAAAAAGCATATAATATGACTCTCCGGCCACTGGCACGTTACTGATCATTCATTTCATTTCTCCCCTCTTGGCGGCTGTATTTCTCTGATCGCCTCGAGCGGTGCGGGTTGTCGATCGTATCGTCGTGAGATCAAGAGAGAAAGATTAGTTTTTAATTTTCTCTTGTTTCGATGGTACTTTGACCATTTTGCTCTTTTCAATTCCTTAACCTTTTTTCTCGATTTAAACCCTGTGACAGCTGACACAAGGCTAGGTAAATTCTGAGAGCCATTACTAATGAGCAACTCCGTTGGAAAGTGGTCTGGAAGTCTCGCAGTCTTTAGTGTAAACTATAAATCATCACTCGAAAGCAGAGAAACTAGAGGGAGTGTCAAGGGGCAAGAGTTTTCCTCACCGAAGAAACACTGCCGCTCCAGATTGGGGTTGCTCTTTGGCTCCTGTGGCTGAAACAGAAACGACCTCACAAAAGTTTGGCCAGACGCGCTTTCTATACCACTGACCTTATTGGCTCACGTTGTTGTTGGCCTGGTTGGCTCACGGCAGAAGCAGTCATCTTTGCGCTGTCTTCTTTTCGCTGTTTTTCGTAGCAGTTGTTTGCATTGAGGATGAGCTGTCTGCAGCATGTGCTGTAGACCTCCCTCCGACCACAGAATTTTCCAGCGGGGGTTCCGTAATGGAGGTGCAGTCAGGTAAGGGGTGAACGGACACCTGTCTGCAAGCGCTTAAATGCTCCTTCGTTGAAGGTGATGGCTCTGGCCTGTATGAACGACCAGGCTGAGGGCTCAGTGATCGGAGAACGGAGACGGACCCCAAAATTTTCCAGCGGGGGTTCCATAATGGAGGTGCAGTCAGATAAGGGGTGAACCGACACCTGTCTGCAAGCGCTTAAATCCTCTTTCATTGAAGGTGATGGCTCTGGCCTGTATGAACGACCAGGCTGAGGGCTCAGTGATCGGAGAACGGAGACGGACCCCAGAATTTTCCAGCGGGGGTTCCATAATGGAGGTGCAGTCAGATAAAGGGTGAACCGACACCTGTCTGCAAGCGCTTAAATCCTCTTTCGTTGAAGGTGATGGCTCTGGCCTGTATGAACGACCAGGCTGAGGGCTCAGTGATCGGAGAACGGAGACGTCTTTCCCAGCGCCCACGTAGGTGTCTGGAATGCCGTCCTCGTCTGGAAGAGTTGCAACCATCCCTCCGCTACCACCACTGTTGGAGGTTTTGAACACACTTTTATTGCGCACTTGATCTTTCATTTCATTTCTCACCTCTTGGCGGCTGTATTTCTCTGATTGCCTCGAGCGGTGCGGGGTATCGTCGTGAGATCAAGCAAACCACAACAATCCTTTACTGACATAACTACACTATTCAAAAACTTAATCTTCAAATTGGAAAAAACCCTACCCAGAATCGCCAACAACTCGTCCTTGAGTGCAAAACCTCGATTATCTGAGGGTACGTATCCATATACCACCAGATTTGATCTTCGTACGTGCTTCACAGTTCACAAAAAGAAGTCGTTCATTTGTTCTTTCTCATTTCAGGACTGAAATAATAGAGGAACGGTCAGATTATTGGATGAAGCAAACCATTGTTTTTAATAGTGCAAGACGTGATCATAACGGAACTTACAACTGTGAAGTGGACCAACAAGAGACAAACATAGACTTCCTTGTAGAGGGTAAGTTTTATATAACCTTTCTCGAATAGACTAGAAAATTTCGGAAACGGGCCTACAAAATTATATTTGGACATGAATATTTTGATTACGAAACAAGCCGAGAACAACTCGGATTACAACTCCTATCAGAACGGCGCCATGACTTAGTCATGAAATTCGGAAGGAAGTGCTTGTCAACAGAAAAGCACAGGGGTGTTCTGCCTGACTACGCAGTAAAGAATAGTGAACAAGCACGCACCAGAACGGCAAAGAAATTAACGCTACAAAACCCACCACCTAGTCACTCTTCTGATAGATTCCTTAAGTCATTTGTGCCATATTTTGGAAGTTTTTTAACAAGTGAGGACACGTATAACATTTTGACAATTAATCTAGTATTACATATTTTATATTTTTTATGTTTGACATACTGTTCGATTCTGTTATAAATTTATGAAGTCGTACAAGTTTTAAAATGAATTGTATAAATGATTTATCTTTTGTTGACAGTCCTATGTTGACAGTCCTATGACAGTCCTACAGTCCTAAGTTGACAGTCCTATGTTATCATGTTGTGAAACAGATATTCAGGAATAAAAATGATGACTGATCGATAGGGATGTAATGCATATCTATCCCACAGCTAGTTACATTTTGTCGAGTTTGATCAACCTCCGCAGAGATGCATTGAACGGTTCTTCTGAAATACTTAAAGCTGGAAGTTGACATCTAGAAAAGAAATAAAAAGCAATTACTGAAAAAAAAAAAAAACATTACAGAGAAAGATGTTCAAGAAGTATTACAAATATGAAAAGTTCGTTATATTCGAACAATGTCGGTCGCGGCGTTTTCTCCGCATCACGGTCTTGTCCGTTTGTTTGAAGTGTAATCTGTTCCTAGTCTAAATTTGCATTCTAAGTTCAATTGTGTTCTTGGTTTTCTCTATTTACTCCACTATTTCTATTTTAAAGAAGTGGGTAAATCAGAAACTTTGTTAATTCAATGCATAAAACGAATGTGACCTTTCGGAAAACGACTTGCAGAGCATGAGCAAGAAATTGACGACACCCTCGCCTACCGACACCGTCACAGCTACATTTTCAAATCTGCACTTGCAGAATTTTCGAAAACGCTTCCTTTTCGGTGGATTTTGATAAAGCCGAAAATCCTCGCAACTTGCACCGGACTATATCAAACTATTCGAGAAGCCTTTAATAGAAAAACGGATCTGGCATAAACCGTGATACAGGCGAGTAAGAAGAAAATTTAAGCCTCAGTCCTTTATTAATAACAAAATCAAAGTTGATCGAAATGCAAGAAGAAACCTTCTATCGGCGCCTCCATCGAGCAGCAAAAGAGCAGCCGTGTCAAAATTTAAATTTCAGCACTGGTTTTTCCGTACAGTGGTATGTGAAAGTAATAGATACAGGTGAGTACTACCTACCAGAAACGTGGAACGGGGATATTAATGGAAGAATATTCAAGCCTCAGTCCCCTATTAGTAACAAAAAGAAGAAAACCTCTCGTTTCATCGCCCCAGTCGAGAAGTGAAAACAGCAGTCGTGTCAAAAATCTCAGCATTAGTTTTTTTCCTAGAGTAGAATTGAAAATAATTACTCCAAATAACATATTGAGAGTCGGCAGAAGTTTCTGGTTCATTCCTTGCCCAACATTGTCCCTGAAGATCGACAGCCTGGCGAGGACCCCTGCAAGAAGGGCCTAAGTATCGCTGCCAAAGCATCGTAGCTGACATTCGTTTTATGCAATGTGTGAATTTATGTTTCGCGGTCAGCTTGGGCCCAAGGAGTGCTCATTACTGACAATAATAAAACATTACAAACGTGCTTGATAAAAAGAGAGATGGATGCCACAGGGGGGGGGGGGGGGGGGGGTCAGGTCACACCGTAATATCAGGGCAGGTTACTCAAAAATCCGAGCTTATGTCAGACCGGTCGGAATTCAGCCTGAAGTAATCCTGAACGGCTCGCTCCAGTGGTGGCTTGTGCAGGAATTCTGTTTAAGATAACCTCTCTTTCTAGACAAACCCGACGTCGAAATATCTCGTGCACTTGGTGTTGGTGGTGGAAAATTATATCTGAATTGGACCGTAGTCGAGTGGAATGAAAAAGTGCAGAGCTATATCGTAAAGGTAGGTCGACTGAGCTCTTCGAATATAATTAATTGGTCCTACGCACCGTTACTTTTTGCATAGGCGGTGCTTGACGACCTGTCTTTGTGTAGCACTGTGCAGTAAGGTTTGTTTGTTATTAGTTGCGATTTTTCAGATACCATGGTCTTGACGGGCTAAAGTCGTTTTCGCAGTACCGTGTTAAACGTTTTTTTTGTGGGATCTGAAAAATTCATTTCACTTTCATAATCACTAATACTAGAGTCAATTTTTTTGTAAAATTGGTGGGAAAGAATTTATGTCACTTGATATGTCAGTGGATAGCAGTATTTCTTTTCGGATGATTTCTAAAATTCTTAAATCCGGCATTTTGCATTTCCGGGCGTTTTTGCAGAGCAACCATAGCATCCGATACCACGGTAACTGCTAACACGGCTAATTGCAGATTCATTTACCGTGATAACAGTATAAGCAAAAACGAAACTACTGTTCTGTGAGATGGGCCAACAACTTTGGCCGAAACTCGTGCCACAAATGGCCCATTCTCTAGATCCCCCATTGTCCATCACTCATACACAGCTGACAAAAAGATCACTCTTCATAGCACTTCTTATCGCGTTCTTCTCGATTCGGGTGTCTATTCTCGATTAGCGTTCTTCTCGAAAAGGTGTCTATTCTCGGCCATTCTATTGGTGATACAGGCAGGGGCGTCACTATGGGGGGGGGTCTCCCCCCCCCCAAATGTCTTGAGAAAGTACTTTCGTCGGGCGAAGCTAGGAAATAACCTGATATGTCTACGAGACTTGAACTTCCCGCATGCGCCCGACAAATATTGCACAATTTGATTTCTCCAACGAGTCTACCGACTCCCGATAAAAGCATGCAAAATTTAATTTCTTCTGTATTTGCCGGCGCTGCGTGTCGATACACCAGTAAACTTTCTTTGGGCGAAGCCTGGCGAAAGTTTACCGCGTCTTTTGTCGGCACATTTTTGGGATCCCAAAACGTAAGTGGAGGGATACCTATGACATCGCAAAATTGTCCGTCTGTCCGTCTGTGCGCACTATAACTCTCGAAGGGAAAGAGATATGTTGATGAAACTTGGTGTGAGAGTTCTTTGGGTCAAGAGTAAGGTCGAGTTCGTAGATGGGCTCTGTAGCCCTATATTTAGGGGTGGGGGAGGTGGTTTAAATTAAGGGGCAAATGAAAATGTGATAGTCGATTATAGGGTAAGGTGACATGCTGAACACGATGGTGAAAACCATTTTGTCATCAGACAAGTAGTTCGCCCGGAATCCGGCCAAAACCGGAGAGTTTGTTAAAAGTAAAAGTTTTATTTGAAGTTGATTAGATGTTCGATTTAGAGGTAAAAAGACATGCTGAACACGGTGATGAAAACTATTTCTTCGCCGGACAAGTAGTTAGCCCGGAATCCGGCCAAAACCGGAAAGTCTTTCGAAAGTAAAAGTTTTATTTGAAGTTGATTAGATTTTCGATTTAAAGGTAAGAAGACATGTTGAAAACGATGGTGAAAACCATTGTCTCGCCGGACAAGTAGTTAGCCTGGAATCCTGCCAAAATGGAAAGTTTGTTATAAGTAAAAGTTTTATTTGGAGTTGATTAGATGTTCGATTTAGGGGTAAGAAGCCATGCTGAACACGTGAAAACAATTTTCCACCCGGACAAGTAGTTCGGTCGGAATCCGGCCAAAACCGAAAAATTGTTAACAGTTAAAGTTTTATTTGTAGTTGATTAGATATCCGATTTAGGGTAAGACGAGATGCTGGACCCGTGTATGACAATCATTTTTTACCCGGACATATAGTTCGACCGGAATCCGGCTGGAGCCGGAAAATTTGTTATAAGTTAAATTTTTATTTGAAGTTAGATGTTCAATATTGGGCAAAGAGGATACGCTGAATTCGTTTTTGAGCTTTCTTTTTTCGCCGGACAAGTAGTTCTGGAATTCGGCCGAAACCGGGAAATTGGCAGAAGTTGCAGGAAGTTTTTGTCAAAACAGATATGACTTATAGGGGTAAACACACATGCTGAATCCATATCTGAACTTGTTTTTCTCAGTTGATTAGCTATTTGGCCTTAATCTGTTTCTGAATTCAACATTAAAAATGTTCAAGGAGTCTGGCGAAGACTGGATCTGGCGAAGACAAGACCGAATTGTCTGGAACAAATATTGATTTTTTGGGATCCCATCGAAACCTTTGGTCTTGTTTAGTCCGTCGGGACAAACTGGACGTCCCCCCCCCTCCCCCAAAGGTAAAAGGCTAGAGACGCCCCTGCCTTCAGGCAGTCTTTTCTGAGAACAGCATTCAGGTCGACTCCCAGGTGAGTGGATGTAAGGCCTGACAGATCGAAACGGTGATGTTGCTAATACAGTAGAAATATGTACTTTGGAATTAATTTAACTTTAGTCGGTAGGATTTCTAGTACACTATTAAGACCCTAGTACTATTAATACCGTAAGGAAGTACTTGGTCTACTCAACCGTTGACGTTTATCACAGTAAATATGCCGCAATTGCACCGTCTGAAATTAAAAACTAAAGAAACATGCATCTTCTATACATGTAATTTCCAAATGTTTGCCCAAGGGTCACTGGGCTTGCACAGTCTTGTCATTGGGGCCATAAATGCCACCTTCCCCCTCTATATTCGGGGATTGGGTTGCAAGGCTAATCTTTCGTCGGTAGTCGACTCAGGAAAGAAAAGAAACAAAAATCAAAATTCATCCTCAGCTCGTGTCTTTCGCTCGGAAAATCCGACTGCTAGAGAGTGAAGCTCGAATCTTGAAGGTAATATTATTCTAGTGTTATTTACAGGAGTGTCGTTCAGGGGGGGGGGGGGGGGGAGGGGACAGTCCCCCTGGCCTTTCAAAGTGGGCCCAGATCTACTAAAAAACATTGTAAAACCTAGTTGACGTGGTGCAAGCACGAATATGTATTATCTCTTTTTGTTCGTATGTTGTTAATTCACTTTAGTAGTTTCTGTTATGTAAGATTTACGTTAAAGAATGCGGAGGGGAACCGAGGACCGCGGCGTGTCTACCCCTTAGGCTTCCGCTAAATGACACCTTAGGTTATAGGGCCAAAGCCTGTATCGCAATGTTCAGAAGTTCGCTAGGCTAGATTTTCAGCGAGGAATGAAACAGTAGGAGAGCTTTGGATATGTGTTTCTTGATTTTTTTTTATTTTTTTTTTGCACAGGAGAGTAAAAAATAAGATACTCTGTACCACTTGATCTAGAGCGATCGTTATCGGACTAGCAAAATTATAAATTTGGTGGAGGTTAGGAAAGCAGCATAATAAGCACGCCTAGTACAGAAGAGGTATGCTTATGTGAACACTTTTTTAACTGTTACACTACCTTTTTTCAGTTGCATATAGAAAAGTAAAATGGGAAAAGAAAAATTACAAACTTAATATCAGCTAACAGCCAAGCATTTCAGGGTTATCCCAGCACAAATTTGAAGTAGAAATTCAATTGACTTTCTTTGATTTTGAATTTTAAAAAAAATCTTCTTCCTCTTTTGACTGCATTTGGAGGTCGGACCGCCATTTTCTCCATTGAAGTTGCGTTCCACTTTCAAATTAACAAAGGAAATCAGCTGTTAGTTCAGTCACTTTCATAGTGAATTAGAAAAATACTCAAAAAGCGCAAATGGCGTGAATGGTTATTATCAGTATTTATTGAAAACAAGAGCTACGAGCTCATATGGCACTTGTTACGAGTAGGTGTTGCAAGGAAGTAGATGAGAACGCCACAAAATACCCCCTTCGTCCTCCTAGGATCGGACTTCGAAATAAGATATCTGGTTTCACTCAAGGATGAGCGTCCCGGCATCGCCTCGTATCATCTAGAGCAAATGTCAGGGCACAATATTTCCGGTACTCGTCCCCCTCGAACTCCCCCTACCACGGCCGAATCTGGTCAAGACACATAAACTGATCATCTAAAGTATCTTCTCTTACCGGCTATATTAAGTTTCGCTTGAGTCTGATATTTTTCGCGAAACTACGGTACCGCCCCCCCCCCTCCCCCCCCCCCCCGTGTTCAGATCCGGTCCGGACCCTAAACTATGTCATCTAGGGAACATCTTATATCTGCTCTTCAAGTTTCATTCAAATTCCTCCACTCGTTTGACCCCTGTGCGAGCCACATAATTTCCGGGACTCCCCCTCCACCTCCCCCCACTGTGGCCAAATACGGTTAGGAAACAGAGACCTCGTATCTCTGACTCTCCTCTTCTCGTCCTGCAATTTTGAGTCCAATCGAAGCATATCTGCAAATTTCCAGTTTTCCGGTTCATCATCCTCCTACCCTAGCTGGATCCGGTCTGAACCGTAAAAAAAGAACTACATTCGTTTGATTTTTGTGCATGTCACAAAGTTTCCAGACCCCCCCCCCCCCCCCCCGTCCAACTCTTCCAACCATTGCCGCATGTTGTTCGCAGACGTGTCTAGCCTGTCTAGGTCATTAGTTCTTATCACCAGAAAAGTTTTACTCGAATCTGACCACCCGTTCACAACCTACAAAAATCAGTAATATCCGGATTCCCCTCCCCTTAACTCACAGAAAATGGTCGGATCAAGAAACGGAAGTTTTCCTAGGGCGTTGTGTCAGGTCTATTTGGTTGGGTCAATAATATGCCTGCAAAGTTTAATCGTCCTTACCACATCTGGAAGTATCCTTACGCGCGATCACCGCAATTCTGGGAAACGCCCTCTGTCAAGAACGTATCTAGGGCTTATGTTTGTTCTTCCCACCAAATTCCATCCCGATCCGTCGACGCTGAGCGTTTCCCTAAAATTCCGTTGCCCCCTTCGACTCCCCCCACAAGTATCGGATCCGATCAGGACTTGACATGGAACATCGGAGACGACACTTCTCTCGACTTGTGAAGTTTCGTTCAAACCGGATCGCCCGTTGAAAAGTTATGAATGCCACTAGATTCCGAATTCCCCATCCCTCCACTCCCCCCAGGATGGTCTGATCATGTAAACGACTATTCTCAAGTCAGTTTGTCGAGTCCTTGATACGCCAGCCCAGTTTCATCTTCGTAGTGCATCAGGAAGTACCTCACTCGCGAGCTCACGAGAATCCCCCCCCCCTACCAGTGCCGGAACCCGGTTCGGTTATGTAAATGATGTATCTACTGTTTGCTTGGTGTTTTCCGACCAAGTTTCATCTCGATCCCTTCACTCATAGCGTTTCCCAAGATTTCTGGTTCTGGCTCCCCCCAAAAGTCACCGGATCCGGTTCGGATTTTAAGTTGGTCGTCTGAGGCACGAAATCTTTCCAAATATCAAGTTTCATTAAGATCCGATTATCCGTTAAAAAGTTATAAATACATCAAGATTCCGGATTCCCCCGCCTTCCACTCCCCCCACGATGCTCGGATCGGGAAAGTCACTATTTCCAAATTATTCATTTGGGGTCCCTGATATGCCTGCCGATTTTCATCGTCCTAGCTTATGTGGAAGTGCCCGAACTAGTGGAGAGTGGAGAGAGGGGGAATCCGGATTACTGAGGTATTTATAGCTTTGAACGGGTGATTGGATCTTAATGAAACTTGATATTTGAAAAGATCTCGTGTCTCAGACGACCCAATTCAAATCCAAAAAGGATCCGGTGACTTTGGAGGGAGTTGGAGGGGGGAACCAGAATTCTTGGAAACGCTGGAGTGAAGGGGATAGCGATGAAACTTGGTGGGAAGAACAAGCGATCCGAGACGTGGGGGGGGGGGGGTGAGTTGGATGGGGGCACTCGAATTCTTGTGAATGGATCGGGATGGAATTTGGTTGGAAGAACAAGTATAAGCATTAGATATGTTCTTGACAGAACCTGATCTTTGGGGGAAGTTGGAGGGGGGGGCGGGTCCCGGAATTCCGGTGGTCGCGAGATAGGTATGGGTTGATACATCGGCTCTGTTAGAGATGCGTAGTTTATGCGCCCGAGTCGTATTCGGCCACAGTGGGGGGTGGGGGGGGGGGGGGGCTGGAAATGTTAGACGAGTGAGATGATTTGAATGAAACTTGGAAAGTAGAGAAATCGTATGCCTTAGATGACATATGTTAGGGTCTGGGCCGGAACCGATGCACGGTGAGGAGGGATATCGGAATTCCCGGAAAAATGCCAGATTTTACTTTCTCGTTTGTCATACCACCTACTTGTAGCAAGTGCCATATGGGCTCGTAGCTCTTGTTGTACAAAGAGTATAAGATAAGGTACTCTGGACCACCTCATCCATAAATTTCGTGGAAGTAAGGAAAGCCGCATAAAAAGCATGCCTAGTACTAGGGAGAGTTCGGGGCGGGGGGGGGGGGGGGACGCTCTAGGGAAAAAAATTGACAAACGCTTTCAAGTTTGTTGTCTGTTTCTTCGTCTGACAGTTCGGCTGAGTGTGAGTGTAAGTTGCATCATCATTTATGCAGTCCTTCAGCTTCCCAATTGCAAAGGAGTTGCGACAAAAACAATTCCTTCCTTGAAATCGTTGAAAAACGGGTCTAGGAGCGGGTTAGAGGGTTCAGACCCCCTCCGAAACTTACACAAATCGTTTTTTAAAGGCTTTAATCTCTGATCTGTGTCTTTTTGGCGCTTTATGGCATGGAGTAGATCCGACCCGCGGGTCTGATATTCTGAAAATAGGAGAGAAAATATTTGTATAATTTGTTTTTTCATATATGTCATGTTGAATCGTTCTATCTGCTTTGTTTTCCTGCTTGGTTGATAGAGCCATACGGCGAGAACCGGAATTCCGGTAAGATGTCGTGTTGTGTCTTCTTCAGTTTCCTGGAAAGTAGATAGTAGGGCAGGATGCGCAGTAATCGGTTGGTTCTAAGAAGTGTCTTGGTCAGATTACGGAAAGTACAGAATTTTCTGATAAAACTGACAAGGTGGTATTTGGATAGATAAAGAACATGCTGGATCGTCGTAATCTGGGCTAGACCGGAAATTATTAACTAGTGAAACAGGTTAAGGCTTTGATTAGGGATACATACGATGCTAACGGAATCTGTCGAAATATACAAGACCCGATTATCCATGTGTTTCTTATGAGTCTTCTAACAGTGTAGTTTATGAACGTCATAGTGAGGTTGATCTATAGTCATTGATTTTTATGGCACTCGAGTGCCATATAGCGATCGTAATGTCTGTCGGTCTGTCCGCATTTGCTAGTTCGCGCACTTCCTCATGACCTAAGACGACAAAACTTGGCAGGCATATCAGGGACCTCACCGGATTAACTTGGAAATAATCACTTCCCCGATCCGACCATTAATGGGGGAGTGGCAAGATGGGGAATCCGGAAATTAGTAACATTCATAACTTTGGGACGGATAATCGGGCGTGCATTAAACTTGACAGGTATCAAGAACAAGTGTTTTGGATGTTCCTTGTTAAATTCGGATCGGATCCGATAACTGGGGGGGGGGGGGGTTGGCTGCAGGAGGACACCCGAAATCTCTTGAAACACTTTTTCTAGTTTTTGTCAAAACCCTACCCCTTTCTTCACAATAGTCTAGCTCTGCGCGTGGATGAGTCATTCTTTCTTCACACTAGTATAGCTCTGCTCGTGGATGAGTCACTCTTTGCTTAAATTCGTTCGGAGAGAGTTAGAGCAACCGATGGTCGAAGGGGTTTGGAATAATAATATGGCAAGTGTCAGCGGCTTCTCTGGCCAAACAAAAGTACCAGGGTATATGCATTTCTGAAACGCTAGATGGCCTCTATGCGATCTTACGCGCAGTTCTGACACGCGAGAACTCTTCCCTATCGTTACGACGCAATTACTAGGTTTTCTTGCGACAAAATACTGGTGTGGTGTACGTCTATTGTGTTTATTTGTGTTTGATGGCAAAGCCTTTGTTCGAACAAGCAAGCAGTTAAAGCAAGTAGTGGTAAATCAGTCATTGTAGAGAGATGCGAATAATTGTGATATTGTCAAGCTGAAATACAGTAGAGTTATAAATTCGACAAGATTGGCTTAGAAATCGCCACTTTCCAGATCCGACCATTCCTTAAAGTACTAATCATGACCGCAAATTAAGAAAAATACTTTGAAGCCAAATATGTATTTTCATGATCCCCATTACCATTTTTTGCCTCAAGGGTTTTGCTTACAAATGAGGTTCTAGCTCCCTTAAAGTGCGCATCTTCACCGCAAGGTCGAAAAGTACTTGTTATCAAAGGATACATCTCAACCCATGATCATTTGTGCCACAAGGATTCTACTTTTGACCAAACGGTATATATCAATGATCCCTAAGAACCTGCTATCGCATCATTACAGCCAAGTTCAACAATAACATACTTTTTGGGATCCCAAAGCGTAAGTGGCGGGATCCCTATGACGTCGCATAAGTTGTTTGTCTGTGCGCACTATAACTCTCGAAGGGAATGAGATATTTTGATGAAACTTGGTGTGAGGATTCTTGGGTCAAGAGTAAGATCAAGTTCGTAGATGGGCTATGTAGCCCTACATTTTGGGGGTGGGGGAGGGGTTTTAAATTAAGGTGCAGATGAAATATTTTTAAACAGATAATGTGATAGTCGATTATGGGGTAAGAAGACATGTCGAACACAATGGTGAAAACCATTTTGTCATCAGAAAGGTAGTTTGCCCGGAATCCGGCCACGAGCAGAAAGTTTGTTAAAAGTAAAAGTTTTATTTGAAGTTGATTAGATTTAGGGTAAGAAGACATGCTTAACACGATGATGAAAACCGTTTTTTGCCGGACAAGTAGTTAGCCCGGAATCCGGCCAAAACCGGAAAGTCTGTTAAAAGTAAAAGTTTTATTTGGAGTTGATTAGATGTTCGATTTAGTAGTAAGAAGACATGCTGAACAGAATGGGGAAAACCATTTTCTCGCCGAACAAGTAGTTCGCCCGGAATCCGGCAAAAACCGGAAAGTTTGTTAAAAGTAAAAGTTATATTTGGAGTTGATTAGATGTTCCATTTAGGAGTAAGAAGACATGCTGAACACTTATGTGAAAACAATTTTCTACCCAGACAAGTAGTTCGCCCGGAATCCGGCCATAACCGAAATTTTTAAAAGTTAGAGTTTTAATTTGTAGTTGATTAGATATTCGATTTAGGGGTAGAGAGATGGTGAATCCGTGTATGACAATCATTTTTTACCCGGACATATAGTTAGACCGGAATCCGGCTGGAGCCGGAAAATTTGTTTTAAGTTGAATTTTTATTTGAAGTTGATTAGATGTTCAAAATTGGGGAAAGAAGATACGCTAAGTTCGTTTTGAGCTTTCTTTTTTCGCCGGACAAGTAGTTCCGGGATTCGGCCGAAACCGGGAAATTTTCAGTGGTGGCAGGAAGTTTTCGTCAAAACAGATATGACTTATAGGGGTAACCACGCATGCTGAATCCATATCAACAGATCCATATAAACAGATTAATCTGTTTTTGAATTTTAATCGGAAAAATGTTCAAGGAGTCTACTTTTTACTTACTAGTGTATAATAAAATAATATTCGACTCTGTACAAAGTTCCCAAACAAACAACTCCTGCCAACATTTTTGCCTATTCTTACAAGTGCCATATGAGCTTTCAGCTCTTGTTTATTTTATTTTCAGGTAATGAAAATTGGCAGCGAAGTGTGGCAGCAGGGAAATCAGCAGGCGATTCCCGGAAACGCGACAAGCTTTGTCGTTGTTGGCCTTGAGCCGGAGGTGGCATACAGTGTCCAGGTTGAGGCAAAGAATAAGTTCGGATCGAGTGTCAGTACACTAGAAAATGCAGCGACTACGCTCTATCGAGGTAAGTAAAAGGCAAAGAAAATATTCCTAAGGGTGCCTATAAGGCACACTTTCAGAAGTTTGGTGAAAGATAACACAAGGATGCGCAGCATCAAAAGAAAACACTTGGGATGCCATCTGCTAAGATTTACAAACGTTATGGATAACAGACATTGCCAGGAGTTGCCTTAAAAGCATGTACTGACTTTTCCAGTTTCGGCTCTTCTTGTATATATCAATTTAATGTCCAACGTTTAAAAACATAACAGCTAAGTGTTATCTGCGATGAAACTTCTGACAGTGCCGTGATTCCACTGGACTCTTTAAGAAAAAAAAGTATTAGCTGAGTATAGTAGCAAACGTAGAGTTGTCCAGAGTTTACGAAAAAGGTAGTTTTTACATTAAAATACTCTGACTAAAGCAGCTGCACTCAGTTCGCCCTTCTCTCGCTGCTTACAAAACCAATTTCTGTTACAATGATCCGATTTCTGTTAAAATGATTTTTATAGAGAACCAAGACCTAACCTCAAAACTCAAGGCGAAGCAGATACAGTTTGTACCCCGATAATCTAACATACATGACTCCTTTGAAACTCTGTTAAGAGATCACACACACGTCCCGACTGTGTTCAGCCTTGTTGGAACTTCGGATCCATTGGTTTGGGTGAGGACACACACACACAAACTTGCATAGCTGAAACCAGTGAGCGATTTTTCTGACAATAAAAAAAAGGGCAAAGTAAAGGGATTGGTGCTGCTCTCCGATTCACTTTCCTCAGCCAGCCAATTGGGGACGAGCCATCCTAGTCACCTTCCTGTTACCGCCTACCGCAGGTGTCTCTAGGAAACCATTTGAAGCCGTGTTGGCTTGGGGGTGTCTTACAGGGTCGCGCTATTAACCCTCCACCCTCAAAACAGAGGCACCATCGAGACTCAAGCACCCTAAGGGGTCAATGCAGCGCACTAACCAGGCTGCCAGGCCGGATTTGTGAACAAAAGCAACCCTTTTCAGGCGGGAGCCTGTTTCGCCTCGAACAAAAGTAAATATCAGAAGAAAAAAAATAGCGGGTTGTTGTTAGGGATGTAAAATGACATGGGAAGTTCGAAAGCTTGGACATTAGAATGGTTGGATCAGTTAGGGACTAATGGGTAATGTACAAGGCCCAAGCCCCGTGTACCAAAGCTGGAAACAACTCTGGAGTGCGCCGCCTAGGTAGTGTACACCAGAGAAAACTGAGGTGTAAATTTATGCGTTTGTCCGTTGAAGGACGCCTCGCACTATTTACTGTTTATGTTTCAGTGTTTTGACATATTTGGATACTTTAAAATACATTCTGTTTTCACCGAACTACCCACAGTGTTAACTCTTTTAAAACCTTTTTCTAGGCCCGTTTACTTCTAGCAAAAAACAGGGGAAAATTTGCATAATCGGTTTTCTGGTAACTTATCGGAAACAAGTTTCGACAGCATGATACGCATCTGAAGGTAGCGAAACAAGAGAAGTGAGGAATTTGGGTCAAAGTCGGGACCGCGGGTTTAAGAATGGACTGTGCGATGACGAAAGAAGGACAAGCTGTACTTATATTATGATTGCTTACAGACCCAACTTTCGTACCCAACGCTACAACTTCTGGTGGCACCTCCTCGTCGATATCTACAAGTTGGACCTCTCCGCCGGAAGAATGGAAGTATCTAATTGGGTATTTCACGGTTCAGCTGAGGGATTCGGTTTCCCAGGAGGAGAGGCAGGCGGTCGTTTACGGTCAGAAGCAGCACATGTTCGAACAGCTAAAGCCGGCGAGAAAATACACTTTCTGTGTGAAAGCGTGTAATATCTACACAAAGGAATGTGGGAACTGTTCCGCTGCCGCTATTGGAACGACAATCGATGGGGGTAGGTTGGTGGAACGTGTGAGGAGCTTCCTTTAGCCCAAGCTGACTGCGATCCATATTTTACGATGCAAAACAAATAAGTCGGCTACATTTTAGGTTGGTGAAAAAAAACAACTAAATTATAAAATGTTGCTGACTTATCCGTTTTGCATCGCCAAAGTGTATGGAGCTTTTTGAAACACGTCCTTTCTGTCTTCTTTTTCTCTTTCCTTGGGGGTTGAGTAAAGCTTTAAATTTTCTTGAATCAAGAGTATATACCCTTTGGAAAATCACCTTGAAACTTCTACTGTTGAAGAATACTTCCTTAATTTTGCAATCGTTTTGAGGCGCTGCTGGTTTTGCCACTACTAGTGGTAGGGGAAAGACGAGCTGACTATAAGTATTGCTGATACGCTACGATTTTTTGGGGTCCTAAATCCTCTCATCCCCTTGTTTAGGGGCAACTGAGAGCGGAATGACATAAGTTGTGTTTTAGCAGATACCATGGTGTCTGATAATACGGTTGCCTTCCAGAACGAAAATTCCCGAATTCGAACTATTAGATGCGTCATACAAAAAGAAATACTTTCATCCAAACTTCTTTCCCACTTATTTGACAACAACCTAGGCTCTTGCGCTTTTGGCGAGAAAATCGAGATGACCTTTTCAGATACCTCGGTCAGTTACTACGGTCGGAACCGTGGTATCTGAGTATCAGATGCCACAGTAACTGGCTAGATACCACAATAACTTCAAAACGACTTTAGACCGTGATAGCAAACACCATGGCATCTGCACAAACGCAACTGTTTACTTGACTCCTGCGTCATACGGTGGGCAAGGGAGTAGGCGACACCTATACATCAGTACTCGCCGCCCAGACAGATTTAGCAACAGTGAACAGACATAAAAAATTAATGTTCCCAGGTGCATTGAATCCTTCGCCCCAGCACTATCGACACTCTGAACCGCTTTCTCAAGCAATTATATGTATTATCCTTCCGGCCAAGTGCCAAATACCGGTCACTTTTCCGTCGGTCTGTCTTTCGGTCAGTCCGGTGATTTTGAGTTAAGGTACTTCCAGATATGCTAGGGCAATGTAACTGGGCAGTCGTATTAGTGACCCGACCAAACTAACCTGGAAACAGTCACTTCCCCGATCCGACCGCCGTGGGCGGAGTGGAGGAAGGGGGAATCTGAAATAATTGACGTATGTATAACTTTTGAATGGGTAATCGGATCTTAATGAAACTTGATATTTGGAAAGACTCGTATCTCAGATGTCATACTTCAAGTCCAGAACGGATCCGGTGACTTTGGGGGGAGTTGGAAAGGGGGGGGGGGGATCTTGTGACATGTTCAGAGTGGAAGGATCGGGATGAAACTTACTTGAAAGAACAAGCACAAGCCCTAGATACATAGTTTACAAAACCGGACCGGGTTCGGGCACTGTGGGGGAGTTGGTTTGAGGTTTTTAAAATTCCGGTGATGTTGAAGTACAAAGTTCTGTTTATTTCAAACTAAATTCAATATAAAGAGCCAATTTTGTAGAGAGAGCGCTCGAGGCCAAATGGCGGGCATTTCTTCTACTACAAACTATAAGAACATCGGGTTCCGGCTAACCCAACTAGTTAGAAAAATATTCGTCGTGTTCCGGACGGACGCTATTTCTCCTGCACGCAACAAACTCCATCTGTAGATTCAGCATGGAGTTCGAACCGTGTACCGAACCTCAGATCGACTTTAGAGAAACTTTTACTTCTGCAAACTTTTCGGTTTCGACGGATCCGGGTGAACTATACTGATCTGGCCAGAAAACGAAGTTTAATGACTGATTCAGCTTGTCATACCGAATCTATGCTGAATACCAGAAAAACTTTTACTTCGACTAATTTTTCTGGCTTTGGCCGGATTCCGGGTGAACTAATTGTCAGGCAAGAAAATAAGTTTCAGTAATGGATTCCACATGTCTCCTAATCAACTGTTTCGCTATCATTTACAAATATTTGTGTCGCCCCTTTCATTAAAACATGCTACCCTCCCCTAAAAATAGTCCCACAATCTACGAACTTGACCTGACTTTGACCCAAAGGATCGTCATACCAAGTTTGAACAAAATATCCCAACCCTTTCGAGAGTTATCGTGCTAACAGACAGACAGACGGAGGGACAAACTATGCGAAGTCACAGGTATCCCGTCACTAACGTTTGGGGATCGCCAAAAAATTCGCGATTCCCTGTCTCTTCACCTGCCAGCTCAGATTCTGTTTTATTTTTTAGAATCTGGACCACCTGAGAACGTCAAGGTTATTTGCGAGAAAGGCGCCTCCAGACTAGAATCTGATTCAATCCATATAAGCTGGAATCCGCCTTTGGAGACGAATGGAAAAATTATCCATTATCAGGTAACATTGGAGCATGTTCAGTTACGGTTACATACCAAACATTAAAACTCCCATCCCTTCTTGAGCTTTAGTAGTGTGTTGTCTTAGGCCTTCCGCCACTCGAGGAAGGGGGGGTGGGGGGACTGATAGCGGTCTCAAATTCGTCCTCGAAGGAAATCTCCAGGCTCAGTTCAGTGCTGCCACTGATCGCTAAAAGAGTTTGTAGCAAATTGGAACCTTAGAAAACTGAAAAAAGAACCGAATTTTGTGGGCGCAAGAATGTCACAGATTTTTGTGGCCGAATGTCAGGTTTCGCCAAAGAGAATTGGCAACACCGGCTAATTTCTCGACCAATTGGCCGAAAAAAAAAACAGAATGATGCGTGGTACACTAACAGTTGTCTGTGATACTTCACGTTTACCAGTCGGAATAAATTTTCTGGCCAAGAAAGGGATAGGGGAATCTAGGGAGAGAGACTCCTTTGGGTATGAGCTGAGCTGAGCATTAGACAAACGCGGGGAAAAACGTTTCCGTTCAGTTTCTTATTTTATCTGCTTTCGGACAGAAATGTATGAGGACGGGTCCCAGATCGATAATTCAAAAGCTCTTGGAGCCAAGTTAATTTCTTAACGTACCCAGTTGGGGGGGGGGGGCACCAGCACATATAAATGAATCTGTACAATTCGTAATAAACGGCTAACATAATGAAGCGTATTTTGAAATTCCTCAAAATCATCCTTTCTTCCAGCTGAAACTGAGTGGACAGGCCGAGTTCCACGACCAGACTGGCATTTATCGTAGAGAAGAGTATGGTCCCATGACTGGAACCTCGGATTTGCCTGGTTTCAGGTTCTATCAAGTACCGGCAAATACCAATTTCTCTGTCCAGGTAAGCAAATTTGCCATACGTAACCCACCAAGCCCAAGCCGACCTTGGACCCGCCCACCCCGAAATCCCTTCCGCCGAAATACCAGGCTCGATCTATTTATTACTTTAAGTCTACTACGTATGCCTGTTCCAAGAGAGCTCACAAACTACTGTTGTGTCGGTCTCTATGTCAAGTGCTTAACTAACTATATGTACATACCGAAGTGAACATGATCCTTTGGTACTTCGTAGAATCTAATTGCACAAATGAATACTCAGAACTAAATAACATCCTGTTAAACTGAAGTCCACGTCAGTTGGATACTGCTAAATTCCATACTACGTCGACATCAGGTAGCTTCCGGTTAGTCCGCGTCAGTTGGATATTGCTAAATTCCATACTACGTCGACATCAGGTAGTTTCCGGTCAGGAAGCTAAATTGTATATTACGTCAGTTTAACCTTCACTTGTGCAGTTGGGAGTATATAAGCTCGTTTAGTTGTCTATTATTGGTCATTCATATTTTGTAAGTCACACATGACTTAGTCTATTATCGTTATCGATCGTGATATTATTTACCCGGATTGGGATTACCTTTATAAAGAGTAAGTCAGAAATAAAACCACTATATGTTAACGTAAACCTTGTCTACTACCGCCCTTACTTACCCACCGCCTTACGTACGCATCGGCACACGCTACCGTAAGCTCACGGTGTAAGGTTCCATATCCAGATCAGACCGTAAGGTCCATCTTTCAGATACAACAGTAGTGACAAGCGGTTTTAGGTTTGACCATGGTCATTGAAATAGCCATTTGGGCAGCCTTTTTCTAGCATTTTTGGGACGCATGCGGATACCAAATTTTAGCTACGATGGAGTTGGCTCGACATATAAACTGAATATATTATGTAGGACAAGAAAGCGCGGATATCCGCTGCACAGGCTCGCTATTTCACAGTCTAAGAAATTGTCATCGGTGCAGGCACCGAAAGCGAGGCCAAAAAGGATACGCCACCCACAGGGTTGTGCGTACCATACGAAAGTTGTCAATAGCATCTGGGCGAATGCCAGTATAAGGCTGTTGGGGCACATCGGGAAATGGAATTCCCCGAATACGGATTAGAGGCATCCACCGCAAACGTAATTCTAAGAAGAATTAGTGAATGCCTATAGAATATGCGGCAAGCATCACGGTTCACTTGCCGGATCGTGTTAAGAAAAAAAAATAAAGGAAAAAGATGAAGAGAGAAAATTGCGATACGAGCCCTGAAAACATTGACGTAGAGACCAGTTAAATTTCGAGAAATTCAAAAACTGCATTTATTGCTTAGCAGTAAATTTGAGTAGCGTTCAGTAGCTGAGTAACGAAGCTGACAGTTTTAAGCTTGATCGGAAAGAAAGTTTTGATATTGACATTACAAGCATTTAGCAACTACAGTTGCCGTCTAGAACTTATCAGTGTTGTGTAAATAGGTTTTTCATAGGTTTGTTTTTTTCACGTAAACAAAGTCAAAAATGCATCATTGTCAGCAGTAAGCCAACTCCATGCCCGTACATCCATATTGGTATTCATAACAAGAGCTACGAGCTCATATGGCACTTGTTACGAGTAGGCACGGCTCGGTTATGTCAATGATATATCTAGTGTTTGCTAGGTGTCTTCCCACCAAGTTTCATCTCGACCCCTCCACTCATAGCGTTTTCCAATATTTCCGGTTCTCCCCTCCAGCTCCCCCAAAAAGTCACCGGATCCGGTCCGGATTTTAAGTGGGTCGTCTGAGGCATGAGGTCTTACCAAATATCAAGTTTCATCGAGATCCGGTCACCCGTTCAAAAGTTATAAATACCTCAAGATTCCGGATTCCCCCTCCCTCCACTCCCCCGCCAGTGCCCGAATTGGCTCGGTCATGTCAATGATGTATCTAGTGTTTGCTAGGTGTCTTCCCACCAAGTTTCATCTCGATACCTCCACTCATAGCGTTTCCCAAGGTTTCCGGTTGCCGCCTCCAGCTCCCCCCAAAAGTCACCGGATTCGGTCCGGATTTTAAATGGGTCGTCTGAGGCATGAGGTCGTTCCAAATATCAAGTTTCATCGAGATCCGGTCACCCGTTCAAAAGTTATAAATACCTCAAGATATCGGATTCCCCCTCCCTCCACTCCCCCGACAGGGCCCGGATCCGGTCCAGATTTTAAGTGGGTCGTCTGAGGTATGAGGTCTTTCCAAATATCAAGTTCCATCGAGATCCGATCACCCGTTCAAAAGTTAAAAATACCTCAAGATTCCGGAATCCCCCTCCCTCCACTCCCCCCACAGTACCCGAATCGGCTCGGTTATGTCAATGATGTATCTAGTCTTTGCTAGGTGTCTTCCCACCAAGTTTCATCTCGATCCCTCCACTCATAGCGTTTCCCAAGATTTCCGGTTGCCCCCTCCAGCTCCCCCCAAAAGTCACCGGATCCGGTCCGGATTTTAAGTAGGTCGTCTGAGGCATGAGGTCTTTTCAAATATAAAGTTCCATCGAGATCCGATCACCCGTTCAAAAGTTATAAATACCTCAAGATTCCGGATTCCCCCTCCCTCCACTCCCCCCACAGTGCCCGAATCGGCTCGGTTATGTCAATGATGTATCTAGTGTTTGCTAGGTGTCTTCCCACCAAGTTTCATCTCGATCCCTCCACTCATAGCGTTTCCCAAGATTTCCGGTTGCCCCCTCCAGCTCCCCCCAAAAGTCACCGGATCCGGTCCGGATTTTAAGTGGGTCGTCTGAGGCATGAGGTCGTTCCAAATATCAAGTTTCATCGAGATCCGATCACCCGTTCAAAAGTTAAAAATACCTCAAGATTCCGGATTCCCCCTCCCTCCACTCCCCCCACGGTGCCACGGTGCTCGGGAAGTGACTATTTCCAACTTAATCATTTGGGGTCCCTGATATGCCTGCCAAGTTTTATCGTCTTAGCTTATGTGGAAGTGCCCGAACTAGCAAAACCTGGACAGACCGACAGACCGACGGACGGACAGAAATTGCAATCGCTATATGGCACTTGGCCGAAGGGCAAGTGCCATAAAAACAGTAATAATAATTTGTTTTTAACTCATAAATCGTACAAGATGAAGACCATAGAGTACAAAAGAAAATAGAGACACTTAATTAGGGAAAACACAACACATACAAATAAAATCTACCCAAGAGTCATACAGACGAATGAGCTCACGAGAGGGCGACAGACGATTTCTCAGTAATACCCGGTAGCCAATACTTACTAATAATTCTATAATTTCTTTGCCGTTTGTATTTGTGTTTGTTATGGTTGTTTATCTTGTCACAAAATTCTGGTGCTAATGTTGTAAGTTGTTTGTTTGTTTGTGTTGTTTGTCGCACCTTAGGCTAGGGTTTTATTAAATTTTTGTTTACAATCTGGATTAACACCTTACCTTATCTTACTTGTGTGATTTGTTTTAGCCGGGCAAAGTTTTGGACTTGAAGTTCATTCACGACCCTCCCCCCTCCCTCGCCCCAATAGATGCTACTGTGCTTATGTGATTTAACATTGATAACACAGTCAATAACAAATGGGGTTAAAAAACGTAAAAAGTATCGTGATCCTCTAGCGAAGGCGGATGTGTTGATAGTACTCATCTGGGTATCCATTTTGTTATTGGAATCCCGAAACATAAGTGGAGGACATTTGACGGTGCAAAACGGATCAGCTGAATTTTTTTAGAGCTATATTTTCAAATCCGTACCAGATCCGATAACTGGGGGGGGGGTGCCGGGGGGCAGTAAGATAGTCGGTTGTGGGGTGAATAGACATGCTTAACCCATTTGTAAAAATCATTTTCTCGCCGGATAAATAGTTCGCCCGGAATCCGGTCAAAACCGGTAAGTTTGTTAAAGTAAAAGTGTTGGAGACACGCTAAATCTTGGTTGTGCTTTAGTTTCTTTTAGTACAAAAAGTTCGCCTGGAGTCCAACTGATACGAAAAATTTGACAGAAGTAAGGCAGGAAGTTTTAAAACCGGATGAGATACATGGTCTACCCGATGAATCCTGACCGCATATCTGAAACTATTTTTTTCGCCGGACAAGTAGTTTGGCTCGGAATCCGTCCGAAGCCGGAAATTTGGTTGAAACTAAAGCTCATTCTTAAGTCGATTAGAGGTTCGTATGGGGGAGGACCGGGGGGGGGGGGGGGGGTAAGAACATGTGACGAATCTATTTCTGAACTTTATTTCTTGTCAGGCAGGGCATTCCACCGAAATTTGCCAAAACTGGGAAATTTAGTAGACTCGAAAAGTTAAATTTGTAAGTTTACCACTGAAATTTCTTATTGCAAAGAAGTTAAGTCTCAAAGTAACCCAGAGAAGGTTAGCTAAGACTATCAGATCGAGAGGTTCTTGGTTTGTTCCTCGGTGTCACCAGCTCTTTTGGTCTGCACACATTTTGCGGAGTTTCAGAGCTGGTTGGCTTCTATTAAAAAAGTCACACACTGAACCCATTTCTGAACTTAGTTTTCCTGTCGGAAAAGAAGTTCGCCCGGAACAGGCTACAGCTAAAGCAAGGAGTTTTGTCAGAGTACATATGACATATAGAGGTAAACACGTATGCTCGATCCATTTCTGAACTTTGTTTTCTCAGATGATTAGCCATTGACCTTAATTTGTCAATAAAGATAACATATCAGTATAACGGTTTCATGTTATGTTTATTTTCAAGTGGCTGGTTAGTGCTGAATTTTAATAGTAAAAGTGTTTAAGTAGCCTGGCAAAGACTGGATGTCCGATTTAAGGTAGTTTAAGGTAAGACCCGATTGTCTGGACAAAAAAAAAGTCCTATAAATAAATTTTGGGATCCAGTCGAAACATTTCGTCTTGTTACCAAATGGTGCGACGGCACATTTTAATTTTCATGTCTTCTCTTTCTCATCGCCCTCGTGGAAGTTAGCCTTTTTTTCTGCCCACGTTTGAACTTGGAAAATGTTGTTGATGCCTTTCGCCTTTTAGAAGCAACAAGGGACAAAACACGGACAAGAATCTGTTTGATGCTTAGCTTTTCGGGTTACATTCATTACGTTCATTATTTTTTTTTACATTGTTTATTTTCCCGACTTAACGTATTGTTGGACCTGTGGTCCCTGTGGAACTTCATAAATTCCCTTTTTTTTATGGAACATGTTTTAGAAGTACACTATAGAGGCCACGAAACGTTCCGGTCAAATTTTTTTTCGCGTCCCTCGATCGATAATGTGAAAGCCAAGTATTATAAATTGGAAAAGTAGCTTTTCAATCTCGATTCTGACTATGGATTGCGGGTATATCTACCAAGCTGACAAGCCAGGCGCTTGAAAGACGCTATGGACTAATAAACGTATAAAAATGCCATCTTGAGCTCTTGGAGTTCCTATTTATGTTGTTACTATGAGTGGAGGACTAATACCAGCTAACCTCATGCTGACTCCGAATCTGACTCGCAAACATCAATCTGACTCCGCAAACATATTACAAAAACAAAGGAAAAATAATCAAGCGAATGATCCTGAAACAAAACAATACTAAAAACGATGTTAATTTCCTGCATTAAGGTAATGTTTTGTATTTTGTTTCGAACATAGCAAAATGTTATGATGGCGCAGAAATTGAGCTTGTGCACAGACATCGTAATGACCTACTTGAGCTCGGCATACCCACCGAGCGAGTTGGCACCTGCAGCTTCTCCCCGAGCAATAAATTTGCCGCGGTTCGTCACATCAGGTGTCAGTTCAGTTTAGGGGAGGTGTTAGGACGTTGCGCGAATTGATAAAGACTCTATGTCTTTACAGCAGTGAGTTGGCCTGTTTGGATTAGGTTGCTTTAAATGCGTACTGTTTCAGGTTAGTGGGACCACAAGCTCCAAGAAAAGTGGGATCATCGCTACAGCTTCTTGTATGATGCCCCCTAGCACCCCCAGCTTGCTTGATTTGAACCGCGTCGCCTGGTCGAGAGTTAGGATGTCCACCCCATCTGACTTCGAAACATTCAGGACAGCCTTCAAGGTCACAGTACCTCGCCTTTCTGAGAGACTCGGTGAAGTTTGTTGTTACAGGTAACTTTTGTGTCCGTTTAATGAAGAGTGTTAGGCTGCTATGCCCTCTGCATATTCTCAAAGAGCCATGCGTTCTTCTGTGTAACTCTTTGTAATCAGAGCTAGGTCAGCTGACATGTGAAATTGGTTGTCGGCCATAGTCCGGTGCTGACAGATGGTTTTGGATTGGGACACTTATAGAGGTGCTTCACTTTACGCGGGTAACCGTGATTGTGACTACCAAAAGCGTCTTCGAGATCACTGAGAATACAATGTGGTGTATAATTGGCTTGGCTACGTAAAGGAGAGTTTTTTTATGGCACTTACCTGTGGCTCAAGTTCCACTTACCGATCGCAATATCGTCTTTCTTGCGGTCTGTAACACGTTTTCGAGTTAGGGTACTTCCAGATGTGCTAGGGACGATGAAACGTGGCAGGCATGCCAGGGACCCGACCAAACTAACGTGGAAATTATCAGTTTCCCGATCTGATCATCTGGGGGGGGAGGGGCCTGGGAATCCGGAAAATTGAGTAGTGCGTAACTTCCAAACGGGTGATCGGATTGGAATGAAACTTAATGACTGAAAAGATTACATATATCTGATGTCCGATTTGATGTCGGGACCGGATTCAACAGCTATGGGGGAATTGGGGGGGGGGGCCGGAAATCTCGTGAGACGGTTAGAATGGAGGCATCGGAGTGAAACTTACTGGGAAGAACAAGCATCTGCTCCAGATAACTCGTTTACACAATCAGACTGGATCCGGACACTTGGGGGGGAGGGGGGGATTCCGGTGATGTCGGTTTTGGGGATTTTCACGACGAAACTTGGCAGACGTATCAGGGACCCGATCAAACTGACTTGGAAACACAAAATTCATCGATCCGATAATCGTGGGGGGGGGAGTGGAGGGAGGGGAATCCGGAATATTGAGTGATGCGTAACGTTGGGACCAATTTCGACCGCAAAGTAAGAAAAATACTTTTAAGCAAAATGTACATTTTCATGATCCTCATGAGCCCATTATCATTTTTGCCTCAAGGGTTTTGCTTACAAATAAAGTTGTAAACTCCCTTAAAGCACAACTCTTACTAGAAATGATCTTTTTCCTATGTAATGGGTCAGAGATTTTTTTTTTTCCGAAAATACCATTACTTTCTACCTAGAATTAGTGATTTTCTTGTTAGCGCTTGTAGACTCTATCCAGCGTTCCTGCTCTACGACGCGGCGGCTGGCGCAAACATTTGAAACTGAACGCACCGTGATACAAAATTGGGAAAACTAAGCAAATAAAATAATTAAAAAACAGAAGATTCTCATATCCTTATATGTGAAAGGTAATCGAACGCTAAAGATTCTGGCAAAGTTTCCGTTGTGTGACGAGCAAAAAACTGGGCAAGGCCGAATAGGCGCTAAAAGTTCGTAGGCACTAAACGAAACCATTGAGAAAAGTTGGAATTTTTAGCAAATTATAATTTATAAGGGAGCTAGGTATATTATAAAAGGCAGAATAAGTGCGCATCTTAAACCGCAAAGTCGAAAATTACTTTTGATCAAACGATACATCTCAAGCCATGATCATTTTTGCCACAAGGGTTTTGCTTAAAATGTGTTTCTAGCACCCTTAAAGGGACACAAAAAATCAACGAAGAAACCAACGAAAATGGGGTTTGTAAAGGCCAACAAATAAAGACTTCATGTCTTAGTATGTGCCATTTCATGTCGGGACCGGATCCGATGAACTGGGGGGGGGGGGTCGGAGGGGAGAACCGGACATCTTGTGACACGCATAGAGTGGAGCGATCAGGATGAAACTTGGTGGGAAGTACAGGCACAAGTCCTAGGTGCATCAGTGACAGAATTGGACCGATTCGGGTACCGAGGGGGGTGGGGGCTGTAGGGTGTGACCAGAATTCCGATGATGGTGAGTTAGGTACTTCCAGAGGTGCTAGGACGATAAAGCTATGATGGGGCATTAGAAACTTGACCTCATTTTAGACATCGTCACTCTCCGATCCGACCATCCCTAATAGAACTCATTTTAACCGCAAAGTACAAAAAATACTTTTAAGCAAAATTTGCTTTTTCACAATCGCCATCCTTTTTGCGTCATGGGTTTTGCTTATAAATTAATTTTTAGCATTTATTCAAACAATGTTTACAACGGATACGTCAGCTATGATTCTTCCATCAGCGATATTTCGGCCCTTCTTGGCAAGGGTCCTCGTCAGGCTGTCAATCCTCTGGTTCAACTTCGGGAAGGAAACAAACCTGTAATAATTTTAGCACACTTAAAGTGAAAGTGCACACCTCAAACGAAAAGTAAAAAAAAAAAAAAAAAAAAAAAAAAAAATTGTTACCATCACTTCTATCCTCTGACCAAGCCTAGCAAGTTTGGCGCGTCTTAACGGAAAAGGGAAAAAAATACTTTTGACCATCACTTCCATCTGACCCAGCCTTGCATTTTTCAATTTCTTCTGCAATCGGCTACACCCTTTTTAGGTCTAATGTCTGTCTGAGGTTTATACCGTTTTTTCAGTTTCAGACCCGGTTCAAAGTTTGTTCATTAACGTTTTAAGTAAGGCCTAACGTTTATCATTCTTAGCACTTTGTTAGACTCGTATCTGTTAAGCAAGTGTCCAACATCAAGGAATACCTATGTCATCGCAAAAATGTCCGTCTGTCTGTGAGCACGATGACTCTCGAAGGGAATGAGATGTTTCGATGAAACTTGGTGTGAGGATTCTTTGGGTCAAGGGTAAGGTCAAGTTCGTAGATGGGATCTGTAGCTCTACATGTAGGGGTGGGGAGGGGGTTTCAAAGTAAGGGGCAAAGAAAATATTTTTTAAACGCTTTATGGATAAATAGCAAAAATGTTAAAGGGATCTAGCGAAGACCTGGAAATGTACAAGATTCGATTGTCTCGATCAAGAAGTCTGATAAACATTAATATTTGTGGGATCCCATCGAAATCTTTGGTCTTGTTCTTCCGGAGAAACACATTTTCAAGTGTGAACCTGGCCTTACTTTAAGTTTCGAAATTACTGTAAATTTTTCTTCTGAACTAGTTAGGTGCCTCCCGTTTTAGTCTGTTTTTCATACGGCTTGCTTTTACTTTTTCGAGGACTCCTTGGTGTGTGCGGGAATCGCAAAAATCGCCTTTTAAGTTTCGAAACCACTGTGAATTTTTCTTCTGAACTAGTTGAGTGCCTCCCGTTTTAGTCTGTTTTCATACGGCTTTTGAGGACTCCTTGGTGTGTGCGGAGAATCGCAAAAATACGAGGAGTCATTTCCTTGGACCAAACGGAAGATAACGAGGAAGTAGGGATTGCCTTCGTGCAGATTTGTTCGAAAAATCGCAGATGTACGTTCCTTGCCAGAATTATTCAGGCGATGCAATTAGTCTGTGGGTGGCCCACTTTTTTACTTTTTGGGATCCCAAAACGTAAGTGGAGGGATACCTATGACATCGCAAAAGTTGTCCGTCTGTCCGTCCGTCTGTCCGCCCGTCTGTAAGCACGATAACTCTCGAAGGGAATGAGATATTTTGATGAAACTTGTGAGAAGGTTCGTTGGGTCGTCGGACCAGTCAAGTTCGTAGATGGGCTTTGTAGCTCTACATTTAGGGGTGGGGGAGGGATTGAAATTAAGGGACAAACAAAATATTTTGAAACAGCTAATGTGATAGTTGATTATGGGGTAAGAAGACATGCTGAACACGATGGTGAAAACCATTTTGTCATCGGACAAGTAGTTCGCCGGGAATCCGGCCAAAACCGGAAAGTTTGTTGAAAGTAAAAGTTTTATTTGAAGTTGGTTAGATGTTCGATTTAGGGGTAGGAAGACATGCTGAAGACGATGGTGAAAATTATTTTCTCGACGGACAAGTATTTCGCCCGGAATCCGGCCCAAACCGGAAAGTTTGTTGAAAGTAAAAGTTTTATTTGAAATTGATTAGATGTTAGATTTAGGGGTAGGAAGACATGCTGAAGACGATGTGAAAACTATTTTCTCGATGGACAAGTATTTCGCCCGAATCCGGCCCAAACCGGAAAGTTTGTTGAAAGTAAAAGTTTTATTTGAAGTTGATTAAATGTTCGATTTAGAGTAGGGAGACATGCTGAAGACGATGGTGAAAACTATTTTCTCGACGGACAAGTATTTCGACCGGAATCCGGCCCAAACCGGAAAGTTTGTCAAAATTAAAAGTTTAATTTGGAGTTGATTGGATGTTCGATTTAGGGCAAGAAGACATGCTGAACACTTATGCGAAAACAAGTTTCTACCCGGACATGTAGTTCGTCCGGAATCCGGCCAAAACCGGAAAACTGTTGGAAGTCAAAGTTTTATTTCTAGTTGATTAGATAAGCGATTTAGGGGTAAGAAGAGATGCTGAGTCCCTGTATGACAATCGTATTTTACCCGGACATATAGTTCGACCGGAATCCGGCTGGAATTGGAAAATTTGTTATAAGCTAAATTTCTATTTGAAGTTGATTAGATGTTCATTACTGGGGAAAGAAGATACCCTGATTTCGTCTTTGACCTTTCTTTTTTCGCCGGACAAGTAGTTCTGGAGTTCGGCCGGAACCGGGAAATTGGCAGAAGTGGCAGGAAGTTTTCGTCAAAACAGATATGACTTATAGAGGTAAACACACATACTGAATCCAAATCTGAACTCTCAGGTGATTAGCTATTTGGCCTTAATCTGTTTCTGAATTTTAATTGTAAAAATGTTCAAGGAGTCTGGCGAAGACTGGATCTGGCTAAGACAAGACCCAGTTGTTCGGATCAGATATTGAATTTTTGGGATCCCATCGAAACCTTTGGTCTTGTTATTTTAACAACAACAAAAAATCATAATAAAAAAAAAGAAACAGGTGCCTTTTCTCCAAATCGGTCTTATCCTTGATTTGACCTCACGACTGATCACAATAATGCCTGGCCCCTCTTTCTTTTCACTGTTTTCGTACTCCCCAGGCGACGTACGTGGTCTATACTGGCCTCTGAAATCTCTCTCTTAACTAAATTCTTGTATCAGTTTATTTTAATTTTCACCTTTTACCGCCGCCAAGATTCTCCTGGAGCGTGTTCCACCCTACTTACCGTAGTTACTACGCTTGACGTCACGAATTTTGGCTTCTTGGCTTCAAGATTGGAACGTATTTTTTCTATTTTCGCCAATATATCATTCCACGAGGTAGTGGAGAACAAGTAGTTACTATTAGTTACTACTTCGAGGAGGTTGGAACGGTCAGCGTAGTAACTTTTGTGAGAGGGGAACGGAGATAGTAACTATCAGTTACTATTGTTGGAAGGGTGGGACACGCTCCTGGATACCATGTGCTGCCTAATCTGATTTCAGCATTGCGGACACAGGGCACCGTATGATTTCTCAGCAGTTAACTACGCTTCGCATTTCTTTTGAATTCCTTGCGACAAAAACAAAGTATTTTTGCCGTCGGCCCGATCGTAGTTGACAAGCGCATCAAAAAAATATTTGACGAGGCAAGTATGAGTATTTTTAAAAATACTATCTCCAGACTATTTTATCGGGAAAAATCTATTAAGAACCAACTACACCAGAAACTCCCCAAGTCGACTGCAGGTCGAATATGAAAAGAAGTCCCTTTCTGATGATAGTGAGGTTAATCGAAGCATTTCGCGCACAGGGTGGACGAAGAGTGAGTCCCTGGGACAAACTAAACGCGGTTAGTCCGCTATAGAGACCCTGGGGAACGGAGAGAATACGCGCATGAACTATATTTGCTTTCAGAATCCTTATGCTGAAGATCACTGAAGACCGAAAGAGGAAAGGGTTTCCAGAAGCAGAAAATTTGAAAGTCGGGTTCTTCAGAGACGCAGAAGAAGACAAAGTGGATGCCTATCTGGCAGAAATCTTGGACAGGTAGTAGTTTCTTCTTTCGCTCCTACCCCCTACCTCCCCCACCATCCGCCTGGACGGTGAAGAAAATAACGGACGCTTGGAAAGGCTCCTCTTCTACGTGGTTGATTATTTTTTACTCACATAATACTTCGTCTCTACTGGAACAGGGGGAAAGGGTAACATAGGCGTCCCGAGATTTTTACAGAGGCGAAAGTTTATTATTGTAATTATGTTATTATATTATTATTATATTATAGGTCCCCCATAGACTGCACTAGGAGTGGTAGCAGCGGAGTAGTTAGTTTTCGCTTAAGGGAGACTTAAAGGACACCTGAATGAAGAGTACCAAGTATCATTCGTATCTGTATGACTTCCGTTAACATTGCCTGCAGAAAACCCAATGCAAATACGAAATAGTGTTTCCAAGCCATGATTTTGCTTCATTTTGCATCTGTCCTTATTTCAGTACCGAACAATTTTAGAAATGCAGAAATGTCTCCAATCAACCCTTCTTCTGGAATATATTTTAACCAGTTAGGCCCAAATTCATATCTAGAAGAAATTCCAATACGATCCGGCCAGCGCTGTACAAGATTTGAATGAATTGCGCCTTTTATCTTGGAGTCTGCATGTTTAAACCTCCACAAACGAACATCCCTATTTTCATTGTTCAGGTGTCCTTTAAGGGGTTTAAACGGTTGTTCTGAGGTTGTCTACTACTTTAACAATTATCTGCTTGCATAAAATTACATAAGTCTTCGGCTGTTTCTAGTCTCTTTCCATGTCCTTTGGCTTGGATGAAGAACTTGGCAAAATTTGCAGAAGCGGTTTTCGGACCAACAAGCTTCTCGGGAACGATGACCAGTAGCATGATGCGTCACGCGAAGAGAACAAACGTAGCAAGCGTGATAATCTGAAAAATGCTCATAGGGAAGGATACATGTTGAATGAATGAATGGAAATATTAGTGAAGTAGAGTAGAACTAATTACTATTATAAGTACGACTTGCCGTCGAAGAACTTACCGTGGGGTGCGCCTACCGACTCGGAAGAAAAGCATGAATTTTTCGGTCCCAAATGGACCAAAGTACAAGCCACAGAAGAAAGGGTACATAATAAGCTATTCGCAACTTAGTTATCCAACTAAATACTCATATAGCCCAAGCTGACTTGGAAACATATATTCAAACTTTGGATAAACACGGAAACGTCAGCTACATATGAGTAGAATAGAGTAGAGTAGAGTAGATTTTTAATTCTAAAAAGTAACTTTCACAGCGTGAACGCCAAATTTGACTTCTACGTCCAAACATAACTAAACACTCGAATCAATAAATATTCTTTGAGCCCAAGCTGACTTTGAAACATTTATTCAAAAAAACTTCGGGTTTAACCAGAGGACTGACAGCCTGACGAGGACCCTTGCCAAGAAGGGCCGAAATATCGCTGATGAAGAATCATAGCTGACGTATCCGTTGTAAACATTGTTTGAATAAACACTCGAATCAATTTGTCAATTCAATAATAATTGCAACACAATTCGTAAACAAATTCATCAATCGATACAAAACTTATCTACCACAATTTACACGAAAGACTCATTCGGCGAACATCTTGCCAAAAACTTCTAAAACAAATAATAATCACTTTAATGAAATGATTTAATTTTTTTTCCAAATTTAATAAAAGTCAATTTTTAATCATTACGTCAAAAGTAATTTCACTAAAATACATATATAAAACAAATTAAAACATACTAAAAGGGTCAAAAGAAAACTAACAATTCAACGAAAATAATGACTATGTTTACTGGCTGTTGTACGAGCCCTCGCCGAGAAAGGGCGACATATCGCTGCCTGAGCATAATAATAACTGTATTTAAAAGCCCAGGGGCCATATACATAATACAACAATAGTACATATTAAAAAGGAAAACAACAACAATAATTTCCTCCGGCTATGAAGCCTCACTACTAAGCTTGGTCGCTCTTAGCTTCAACGCTCCGTCCATAAACTCGCACACCTATGTTATAACCCTTTCCGAAGTGCTATTCAGGATATCCGGAAGAAGCAAAACACTCCCCTTAAAATAAGATCCCCTTAACTCCGAAAGCTCCTGGCATCGATTGATAAAGTGGTCCATGTTTTCCTCTACCCCTGCTTTGCAAAGTTGGCAATTATACCTGACATCTGGACCAGTCCTATGCCTATCAAAAACTCTAAATCTACCAAACAGGGGGAGGGAATTAGCTCTAGCCTGGATCCACAACTTCAAAACTTTTTGAGGTAAATTCATTTTAAAATAAAACTCGGGCCCAAACACCTTCTTAAACTCACGGTAAAACTCCAAAGTTTCGGACTGACTTATTAAAGCTCTCCATTTTTGAATCTCTTGGTCATCCAAAATCCTAGTGACTCTACGCAATAAATTATCGTCATCTACAGGGCCGCGGCCACTATTCCAAACATAAGATAGACCTAGGTCATCAAGCAGGGCTTTAACTCGAGATGGCCACGTATTTCTTTTCCCCATAATCAAAAGTTTATTATATGACGCTCTCATCAACCTAGTCTCATCTAACTTAATTATCTTTAACCAAAATCTTAAGATCTGCAATACCCTATCTTTCTTCATTGAAAATAGGCCTAAATCCCCTTTCAGTGCTTGCGAATGTAATGTCGATTGTAGTCCGAACAGTCGTTTAAAATATTGTAGCTGGACCGACTCAAGCTGTTTCGCATCTTCAAATCCCCATAGCTCCGCTCCATAATGGATCGTTGGCATTATTTTTTATTTAAAAATGTGTTTATGAATTCTTAAATTTTTTAATCCCATCAGATTAGCATTTCTAAATATGGCTGACGACTCCGCTTTTCCCTTTCTTACCATTTCTTCTTGTAGCTGACGTTTCGTGTGTATCCATTATATCAATATTAGTTATTCACGTGGGCGTTCTGACACGTGTTCTTCAACAGGACAGTCTCCCCTACTACTAAGTCCCACTTAATTAAAGTCGCTTTACTAGAGACTGCCTGGTACGGCGCTGAAGGCGATGCACGCGGGTTCGCGTTTCATCTCCGTGTTATCTCCGAACAGTTATCTTTTTCCGTTAAACACTTTTATTGTTCAATGGGTGGATCAAACAATCATGCTGTCACAATACTACCCCCTTGAATAGAATGTTACATCAGAAATTAGCATTCTAGTTTTCGCTAATATACTGTTACGGCGTATTTTTCTGACTGCCATACTCCAATCTACTAGCTTTGACAAATATGGTTGGAGTTTCTTTTTTCTTATGGATTGATTATTATTATATACTCTTGACGATTTGTATTATTGACAAATAACCATGTTAAAAGTGTTAACAGAGTAAGCTCCGGAATGAGCTGCAGGTCTGTTATAATGTCTGGGAGGTCTGTTCTGTGATATGATATTTATTGCCCTAAAAGCTCAAGGGACATGGCAATACGAACTAAAAACTGTCTCTGTATAACAACCGCTCTTCTCTGTGAATCATTGACAACTTCAGGTACCTATATACCCACTTTCTTTATAGTAACATAACACTCACTCTTCAACATTTGCTCCAGCCATTTCTGATCACCCTCATTACTCCAAATATTTCTCTTCTCAAATCATTCAATTCCCTACATTCACACATAAGATGTCGAACACACTCATTCATATCTCGACACATCGGGTAGAAGTAAGGACCAATTCTCCCAATCGGCCTACCCGTACTGCACGTTTTTATCAGTTTTGATATTTACATCCAAAAACATTTCTTGGGTACTAGAAACAACAGACGTTTCATCAGATAATACTAGAGGAACCTGCCAGCTACATACAGTCTATACCACTCTTGCAGCCTCCTACCTTGGAGGTCTGTCCTGATCTTGCCACTGTAGCAATCGCCTACCTGGGAGGTTCCCTCTGATCTGGCTGTCAAAATCTCTTGAAGCTGAGATTTGTCCTAGTATTTACATAACCTGCAATCTCTGGGGTTTCTGCCAATCTGGCTGCTCTGAGCCTCGTTTTTGTTGCAATAGTGCTGCCGCATCGCTGCTGCAGCACTTCTTTGCTCTTTGCATAATATGCTTTTTTGGATTCACTTTCTTCTTGGTTGAAGCGGCAGCGCTGCAGCATCTTGCAGGGAAGCACGGACTTGGTCGGGGAGCAAGTCCGTGATTCTCGAGAAGCGCTGCCGTCTTCCTCGGAAGCGCTGCAGTGCAAAAACGGATGTAGAAAGAATCGGCCGAGAAGTGGACCTGCAGCATGCAACAAAAACGAGGCTCTGATCTTGCCACTGTAGCAATCGCCCACCTGGGAGGTTCCCTCTGATCTGGCTGTCAAAATCTCTAGAAGCTGAGATTTGTCCTAGTATTTACATAACCTGCGATCTGTGGGGTTTCTGCCAATCTGGCTGCTCTGGTGTTCTCCTGAGCTAGAAGTTGGTCTCCATTTTGTTGTCATCTGATTAGTTTTATGATCTCCTAGAACTGCGAAACCTCTATTTGGGGAGGTTTGGCAGGCCTAGGAGATCTTATAACTTCAAAAATGAGGCAAACCTTCTGCTCAGGAGATCACTAGAGTTTTCATAATATAGACTGGCTACAGAGACGGCTTATTTTAGCAGCCATGGCACTTCCTTCACTCAGCTCAACCAAAAGGATTGATTTTCGTACGGTGCCGAGAGTGTTTGAATTTCCGCGCCTTGCTTTACCATGCTCTGGAATCATCTCCGCCGAGACGCCGCGGAAGTAATGACAAGCGATAACAAGAAAAACACTTATTTCTGAAACGCTCTCTAGCGGAAGTCAGACATTTTTATGTATGAAGCATTTTGTAAAAATTAACCACAGTTGGTGGCCATTGTGCTTTAACTCATTTTCGAAACAATGCTCCAATCGTGATGTGAGGTTAAAACAAAAAGAGCTACCTCCGTTCAGATCAGCTGTTAACTGCCGAGATGCTAACCTTGAATCCTCAGGTTTTTACTCGTCGCCTAAATGTCTTATGTTTAGGGGTTACCTGAATAATAACATTCTGGTTGGAGATGGCAGCACAATCGACAAAGTCCAAAAGCAGTGCAGTACTTGCCGGACGGCGGCGCTGCGCACAAATTACATTGAAGAGGAAGGATTTGGAAATGAGCTGAAACGTAAACGTTACGCTGGTGGGTCAGACCAGGATTTACTGCTGGAAGATGGTCACCTTGACAAGGATGCGCTTTACACTGGTGTCCTCGAGGTCTTGGGTAAGTTCTGACCGATTAGAGTCGGATTTGTTATATTTAGAGCGTATTCCATACTTAGCCACTATTATTTACTATTTTCGTTCCAACCTCGTCAGATTACCTTAATTACCTTAATTCGCACTTGGGAGCGATTAAGGTCCAGTGGATCTGTGTTGCTCCGTGAGTGATGATAGCTGACGTCTGTTACTGGTCTCGGTCTTCCCAGCAGCATTTCCATTCCTTGCATAACTCTGACTTCTTGAAAGCTTCAGGAGAAGTTGCTGACAATGTAGATTCAGAAAGGGAATTCATCGACCACTCTTTCGGAAAGAAGTTTTGACGCACTCTTGTTTTCACGTGGCATTTGGATCAAAAGGTACAACACTGACCGTTCCAACCTTTTAAAAATAGTAACTATTTGCTTACCACATTCGGGAGCATAGTTAGCGTGGTAGCTACGATCCATGTGACGTGATTGGCCCGATCAGCCCGCTGCACGGTATTTTTATGAACATAGAAAAATGCGTTCCAGTCTTGCCGCCAATAAGCCAGGATTCGTGACGTCATGTGTAGTAACTCCGGTAAGTAGGGTGGAACACGCTCTTAATTTCCAACCGAAGTTATTAGCAGCCTGTGCGTGAAGATTCCGGACAAAAATAAACACTCAATATTACTTTGTGTTTACCATGTTTGTCGGAGTCGGATCACATCAGAGCAGATTACAAATATTCTTGAAAGAATAGTGTTTCTTTGGTGGACTTGTCTTTCTCTAGAGCTACCCCAGGTATCAGCGTGGTTACCTAGTAAATCGAGGGTTGGGGGAACATACGCGAGTCTTCGGAGATAGAATAGAATAGAATAGAATAGAATAGTGTTTATTTAGCCTCAATGGGCCATACACAGATTTTTATATACACGGCATACAAGTGTATTAATGCATTTAAAACAAAATGATCCTTCGATACTTACATAAACTATCTCCTATTTAAGTTCCCACTCACATATTCTACAACCGTTTTGATAACGTTGTCTTTAGTTGATGTCAGTATACCAGGGAAGAGCAACCCTCCCCCAAACTGAACCGGTAGAGGAGACTCCTGGCACTGCCCTAGGAGGTGAGCAACAGTGTCCTCTCCAACTAGACAAATCGGACACCTGTAATTATCAATGATTAGCCCAACCCTATTTTTCCTCCTCTCAAACACCTTTTTCCTAAAACCAAGTGGTAACGAGTTTGTTCGGAGCTGGAACCAAAGTTTCAGAGTCTGTGCTGGTAGACCTAACTTAAAATAAAATTCCATATGAAAAGTTCGCTTCAACAATTTGTAGTAATTTAGAGTCTCAGAAGTTTGAATTGTCCCATGCCAGCTTTGTATCTCCTGGTCGCTTATAGCAAGTTCGAATTGTTTCAGTAATTGGGAGTGGTCCTCTGGGCTTGATCCCCCGTTCCAAGCAAATGACAAGCCAGCACGATCTAGCATGGCTTTAACCTGGAACGGCCAGGATTTTGGTCCTCCTATCTCTAGCATTTCTTTATATGCTACTCTTAGCAGCCTATCCTCTGGTATTCTAATAATTTTCAGCCAAAACCGTAGTATCTGCAACAGCCTAGATTTTTTCATTGTGAATAGGCCAAGCTCTCCTCTGACTGCCTGGGTATGAGTCGTTGGGTGAAGTCCAATCAATCTCTTGAAGTGGAGCAGCTGAATCGACTCAAGCTGTGTGGCAGCGTCAAACCCCCAAAGTTCTGCACCGTAATGTACTGCTGGAAGGATTTTATTTTTAAAAATATTCGTGTGAATTTTCATATCTTTAAGACCTCTCAGGACCGAGTTCCTTAGTATTGCTGAGGATACCATCCTCCCTCTTTTTTTCATTTCAGTTATATGCTCCTTCCAACTTCCCTTTTCAGAAAAAATCACTCCGAGGTATTTAAACTTAGATGTTTGTTTGATTTCTTTATCTCTATAAAGGAATTTCCACCCCTCATTTTTTTTCCTTCCTGAGAAAATCACAATTTCTGTCTTTTTAACATTCAAAGTCAACTTTTTCTTTTGTAGATAATCTGAAAGAATATTTAACAATGCTTGGAGGTCCTCAGGGGTAGACGCTACCAGTACCGCGTCGTCAGCAAATAGCAACAGTGACAATGTTGACAGGCCTAGTCTCACCGTTGGTGCCCATCTATGTTGGAAATACTCAACGATGTCATTAACATACAAGCAAAAAAGTTTAGGTGATAGGGTGCTACCTTGCTTAACCCCCTTTGATACTCCAAAACAATCCGATACTCCGACGGGGATCATAATCTCTCGTTTGGACGGATCGTGTCGGTAATACTTGCGCGTGTTGTTGCTCGGGACACAGTGTATATTAGTAGCACCAAGTAATTTGCTTCGGTCCTGAGTCGTTTCGCGACGACCGTACTTGTAAATTGAGGAACTCACACATACTCAACTGGATGTTATTGCGAGGCTTACAATAGGATGGACGATGGGTGTCCAAAGCTGAGCTATACCGTCGTCATTTGTCAGGATGGCGTGGTGCTTCCAGGATGACCTACAATCAAAAAAAAAATACAAGAGATATAAAAGATGAGATCATGTTATTTTAAATATGCAAAGCACCTGCTCCACTTGTCGAAATTATGCCATAACCATACTTTGAAGGAGAAGTTCAAAATTCAAGATGCAAGTGTTACCCTTTTGGATGTTTCTTCGTCGCTATCAAAAATCATTGACAAAAGAACCCAACCAGCGCACGACCTTCTACACTGCTTCCTGGCCGGCGATTGAAATTAAGTGTCTTTTTGTGTATGTTTATGTGTTTTATTTGTTTTCTTCATTTACTCCGCTATCTGAAAACGGCGGGTTATAAATAAATTACTTACTTACTTACTTACAACACGTCCAGAGCTTCGCGGGCTCAATATGGGGACCAGTGGTCAATTCACTGTATGGTTTGCAGGACGAGACTCACTATGCTATCAACCTTACATCGTACTCCGTTTACCGGCCAGCCCAGTGTAAATGGCCTATGGTTCTCAGTACAGCTAAATGACATTTTATTTTGGTGGTAAACTATAAAATGAAGTATACATCACAAAAACTGTAACCGAAACGTGAAACAATGATGATGCGACGTAATAGATGAATCATCACAAGACAGTTGTAAGCCACGGTGCAAAAATAATAGGATGGAGCGTTACTGTTTTGTTGTTCGCAAGGAGGCGTAGCGCTGCCGAACGGAGGCATGAGAAAACAGTGAGGGATGCAAAGGGTACTATCGCAACAATCGGTCTGTCTGTAGGATCTCCAGGCTTCACGCTTTTCTGCAGTCACTTGCGTCACGACGGTTCATCCCCAAACTTCATTTTGCAACAGGACATTTAAAGATCAGTCTCACTCTAATCCAGGATGTTGGTATCAATTTCAGGATTATTGTCTCGCTTGTCCTTGCAAGAATTTTGCCATCAGGTCATACAAATTAGCGACCGGGATTTTTGACACTCCAACGGAAGCCTATAATAGCGTAAGAATTTGAAAATTGAAAAACAGTTCTTAAAGCAGACTGTTTAAGTACTGTTGGCAAAGGCAAGAAAGGTCTGCAATAACGTTCGGTTCATCGTGGTGGTGAATTGGCCGGGAGGTATCTGTTATGTCATGAACCTCTTGCTGTACTCGTATAGTTCCTGTTATGCAACCCCGCCCCGTCTCTTTGTCCAGCCATTCCCTCTCCTCGTTTATGTTACTATATTGACGTACCCCTTTTACAGTGAGAGACCCATCTAACGGCAAAGTCTTCTCCGCCTTCAGCGGCTACTTTCCTAAACTCTCAGCAGCGAACGGACCTGTCGAGATCGTGGAATCGGAAAATATGCCACTCATTATTGCCCTCATTGTTTTAAGTGGCTTGGCAGTGGTTTTGTTTATTTTCGTCTTGGCATTGCTTCTCCTGAGAAGATATGGCAAAAGGGCAAGTGAGGGGGCACATGAGAACATGTCATTGAGTGGAACATGCAGGTAAGTTTCTGTTCAAATGCATCGTATTTCAGTTTTCTGTTCATGCCTGCGGGAAAGTATTTGACGATTTTTGCAATGGTAATCGCGGGAATATCTTCTGTCGCAAAGTAATGCGATACGGTGTGCACACGAGCGGGTAGGTAGGTTGTTGGGTTGTTTTTTTCGCCTCGTTAAAGCCTTGCCGATTGGCAGGATTGTAGTCGACCGTGAAGTTGAGTCGCCGCACCGAGCGAACGAGAATTGTAACTAATAGTTACTGTTCTAAGTAATGTGGACCATACGCTGTGTATTCGCCGAAGGGGACAGGAATTTGTGCTCTTGGCGTAAGACTTGAGAGAAATATTCCACTTCGCGCCAATTGATCTTTTCTGCTCGTCTTGGATCTTTTCCTGCAAATTTAAAAATTCTTTTTTTTTTCTTTCAAAAACTGTCCATAAGTTGGTAGTTGAACTTGCAGCTGCAATTGACGCAGCGGTTGCAACTGCCCTGGAATTACAGCCGATTATACCACTGCACTCGTGTTACGTCTACAGTGTCGTGCCTTCTTTCGTGCGATGGTGCAATTGACAGGTGTATTTGTTATTATTTGTTCAGAAAATTTTGCTTTACTCTGATAAACTCTGTCTGATCACTGTTATGTTTCCGCCTCTGGACTGATTTTGAAAAAAAAAAAAAAAATGAGGTTGCAGGAGAAGGTCCAAGACTTGCCATGCAGCAAAGAGGAATTGGCGCGAAGTGAAATACTTCTTTCAAGCCGTGTGCCAATATACGTTTTCGCGTAAGCGGGTATAATAATAGTGTAATAATACAGAACAACGGAAAAGGCTTTCGCCTCCAAATAACTTTGAGAAACTTGGAGTAATCTGACTGATCAGAGTTGATTAGTTCGTGAATGTAACTGGATCCTGGACAGTCTTTCCGGTTGCAGGGTCCTTCATCTTGCTTGCATAGTATCTATACTGCGCCAGGCTTTGCGCCGTTTTCAGCTCCGTGATGAATTCTTATTGTGCCGCCAGGCGAATATTTTCGTGTTCTTCGGCACTTAGCTTCAGTAGGAATTAGGCGACAAGAACTAAACGAGATTTTTGGGAGGTTTTGTTGTAATTAGGCTTATAACGATGTAGGTCTATTAAACCTACGTTTGTAAATCTTATGAAAAATATTCATTCAGTTTGAAGTGTAGTCGCTGTTGGGGACAAGTCTTCTCAGGTGCTGACAAGATTACTGCTTTTCTTGTTTTTGGGATCCCAAAACGTAAGTGGAGGAATGCCTATGACATCGTAAAGTTGTCCGTCCGTCCGTCTGTTAGCACGATAACTCTAGAAGGGGTTGAGATATTTTGATCAAACTTGGCGTGAGGACCCTTTAAGTCAAAGTACAGGTCAAGTTCGAAGATGGGCTATGTAGCAAAGCTAATGAAATAGTCGAATTTGGGGTAAGGAGACATGCTGAATCCGAATATGAAATTTATTTTCTAGCCGGACAAATATAGTTCACCCGGAATCCGGCGAAAACCGGAAAATTTGTGAAAAGTAATATGAAGTTGATTGGTGGTTCGATTTAGAGGCAAGGAAACGTGTTGAGTCCGAATATGAAAATTATTTTCTCGCCGGACAAATAGTTCGGCCGGAATCCGGCCAAAACCGGAGAATTTGTTTAAAGTAAAAGTTTTATTTAATTTAATAAGATGTTCGACTTGCAGGTTCGCATATGACAACCATTTTCTCACCGGACGTATAGATCGCTCGGAATCCGGCTGAAACCGGATAATTTGTTAAAAGTAAAGTTTAATTGGAAGTTGATTAGAGTTTGGATGTAGGGGTAAGGAGACATGCTGAATTCGTTTTTGACCTTTATTTTTTCGCCGGACAAGTAGTTCCGGAATTCCGCCGGAAAATTGGCAGAAGTAAGGCAGGAAGTTTCGGTCTGCTTCGTCAAAATAGATATGACTTAAAGGGGTAAACACACATGCTGAATCCATATCTGAACTTGGTCTTCTCATATGATTAGCTATTTTGCCTTAATTGTGTTGCGAGAGCAACACTTTGGTTTTGTCCTCGTTTTTTTTTTTTTTTTTTTTTTTTTCCTATGACTCCGATTTGATTTTATTCCTGGTAACTGAGAAGGGTCTAACCTGTGCGGTTTTTACGGAAAGTGTGGACCTTAGGCCAGATTGATGAATATGACATTACATTTTGGAAAGCTCCGTAGAACTCTTGCCTGGGGCCAATAAGGATGGTTTTTGCTTGTCCTCGAGCCAGAGCCTACGGTTTGCGAAGTGAAGTGGAGTTGTATAGCCTATGTCAGAGAGGACTATCTGAAGTTGTGTAGCGAACCTTTCGTTTCATCAAAAGATGTTTCTGCTTTCGAGTGGAAAGCTCCGTTCTAGCACGCAAGCAGGCAGGCACCAGTTTCAAATTGAAGATGGACTAAAATCTATAAGTGTTAAATATATGCGGCAGTTACCCGGCCCCACAGCCAACATATCTTCTTTGAGTGATAAATAGAAAAATCTACAGAGACAAAAAAGTGGCTTTTTCCCACGGGTCCGAAAGTGCTGCCATCTATTGTTTCTGTCCATGTCTGCGAGGATTTCAGCTGAGTTTATAATTTTTTTTTTTTGCACTTTGGTTTGTGGTAGAGTAACGGTATCAGATGTGCCTCTTAAACTTTAAAAGTCTCTCTATGCTAAAGAAACTAGAGCTTATCCTTTGCTCCTTTCTAAGTCGTGACGTTAGAAAGTCGGCCTACGGCAAAAAAGTCAACTTTTGAACTAAGACAGGTAGAATTTTTTTTTCGACGGCAATCGATAGCCATTGATGAGCTGATCAAAGTATATGCCATCCATTTTTTGGTACAAAAATTCCTTCATGAGATACACCAGTTTGAAAATTTCAAAGGGGTTGACAACTTCATAGTAAGGTACATTGAAACCAAAAATAGGCGATACCAGTTATGATACATATAGGGGACTTTTAAGCAACAGTCGACTGTTAGCCCATAATAATCTTCGGTAATGAGGGGTTTGCAGCTTTTGCTAGTTGGTATACCTGTTATTTGTTTCCGGTGTATTCGATGGTAAGAACAATTTGGTTCCCAATGGTAAGATATGCAAGGTACTTGTAAGTAATAATCGGCTGTTATGCTACAATCATCTTCTGCGATGATGGGTTTGCAGCTTTTGCTAGCTGGTGTACCCATTATTTGTTTCCGGTTAACTTAATGTATATCACGGGAGAGGGACTTGTAAGTAGGAATCGGTTCACGAGGGGCTAGGAATGTTTGCAAATGGGTGCACATTGTATTCGATTTCTATAAAACTGACGGTAAGAAAGTTTGTGTCGATGGTCTATCAATGTAACCGAGGATTAACTGTTTACACAACGGATACAAACGAAAATGTAAAGCAATGAGGTAGTTTCATAATAATTAATAGTATCATCTATGGTATTTTAATCCTGAAAAGTTACGGATAGCTTTCTATTACCAACTAGATTATATAAGATATTGTTCCAAGTTTTCATCCGTCACGATGTCTACGATTGAAAAGGATAAAGTACAACTGACTGCAAAGTTAATTTAGTCCCTTCTTCCTACATATTTTGTTGTTGTTTTTACAACGCTGAAGAATACCTTTTGATCATATGATTTATTTTTTTAGAACATCCCGTTTAAAAAGCTTATGATATAATGATCTTCAGCGATGAGGGGCTTGCAACTTTTGATAGCTGGTATATCCATTATTTGTTTCCGGTGAATTTGATGTCAATCACGGGAGACGGACTTGTAAGTAAGAATCGGTTCACGAGGGGCTAGAAATTTTTGAAAATTGGTGCACATTGTATTCGATTTCTGTAAATATGATAGTAAGAAAGTTTGTATCGATGGTCTATCGCTATAACCTAGGATTAACTGTTTACGCAACGGGTACAAACGATACGGTAATGTAAAACAATAAGGTAATTTTGTAATAATTAATAGTGTCATCTATGGTATTTTAATCCTGAAAAGTTACGGATAGCTTTATAATATCAACTAGATTATATAAGATATTGTTCCAAGTTTTCATCCGTCACGATATCTACGATTGAAAAGGATAAAGTTCAACTTCCACGGCAATCGATAGCCGCTGATGAGCTGATCAAAGTATATGACATCCATTTTTTGGTACAAAAATTCCTTCATGAGATACAACAGTTTGAAAGTTTCAAGGGGTTGACAACTTCAGTAGTAAGGTACACACTGAAACCAAAAATAGGCGATACCAGTTATGAGACATTTAGGCGACTTGTACGCGACAGGCGACTGTTAGCTCATAATATCTTCGGCAATGAGGGGTTTGCAGCTCTCGCTAGTTGGCGTACCTGTTATTTGATGAACAATTTGGTTCCGAAATGTAAAACATGCAAGGGACTTGTAAGTAATAATCGGCTGTTATGCTACACAAAACTTCAGCGATGAGGGGTTTGCAACTTTTGCTAGTCGGTGTGCCCATTATTTTTATCCGGTGAACTTGATGTCTATCACGGGAAAGGGACTTGTCAGTAGAATCGGTGCACGAGGGGCTAGAAATTTGTGCAAATTGTTGCACATTGTATTCGATTTATATAAATCTGACGGTAAGAAAGTTTGTATCGTTGGTCTATCGCTGTAACCTAGGATTTACTGTTAACGCAGCGGGTACAAACGATACTGTAATGTAAAACAAGGTAGTTTCGTAATAATTAATAGTGTCATCTATGGTATTTTAATCCTAAAAAGTTACGGATAGCTTTATAATACCAACTAGATTATATAGGATATTATTCCAAGTTTTCATCCGTCACGATGTCTACGATGGAAAAGGATAAAGTTCAACTGACTGCAAAGTCAATTTAGTCCCTTTTTCCGATATGCTTTTGTTGTGGTTAGGGCAATCGATAGCCCTTGAAGAGCTGATCAAAACATATGCCATCCATTTTTTTGAACAAAAATCCTTCATGAGATAAACCAGTTTGAAAGTTTCAAGGGGTTGACAACTTCAGGAGTAAGGTACACACTGAAACCAAAAATAGGCGATACCAGTTGTGAGACATGTAAGGGACTTGTAAGCAACAGTCGACTGTAAGCAACAGTCGACTGTTAGCTCATAATCATCTTCGGCAACGAGGAGTTTGCAGCTTTTGCTAGTTGGTATACCTGTTATTTGTCTCAGGTGTATTCGATGGTAAGAACAATTTTGTTTCCAATTGTAAGACATGCATGGGACTTGTAAGTAATAATCGGCTTTTATGCTATAATCATCTTCAGCGATGAGGGGCTTGCAACTTTTGATAGCTGGTGTATCCATTATTTGTTTCCGGTGAATTTGTTGTCAATCACGGGAGACGGACTTGTAAGTAAGATCGGTTCACGAGGGGCTAGAAATTTTTGAAAATTGGTGCACATTGTATTCGATTTCTGTAAATATGACAGTAAGAAAGTTTGTATCGATGGTCTATCGCTATAACCTAGGATTAACTGTTTACGCAACGGGTACAAACGATACGGTAATGTAAAACAATAAGGTAGTTTTGTAATAATTAATAGTGTCATCTATGGTATTTTAATCCTGAAACGTTACGGATAGCCTTCTTCCGATATTGTTTTGTTGTTGGTTTTACAACGCTAAAGAACAGCTTTTGATTATGTGATTATTCTTTTTAGAACATACCGTTTTAAAAGCTTCGATAAGTTGACAATTTCAGCATTGAACCGACAGCGAAGAAACAAAACCAAAGTGTTGCTCTCGCAACACTTTAGCCGGCGAAGCCGGATAAAGGTTGCCGCAACACTTCACGTTGCCCGGGCAACGTAGGTCTAGTCTTTTTCTAAATTTTGATAGTAAAAGTGTTCAAGGAGTCTGGCGAAGACTGGATCTGGCGAAGACAAGACCCAATTGTCTGAATCAAATCTGAACTTTCGGGATCCCATCGAAACCTTTGGTCTTGTTTCTTACATAGCTCACACTAGCTTTTTGGTCATTTAGGTTTATTATGCGCCAACTACGGGATGGTCGGACTTTGTTGACGTCCCAGGAGCCGCTGATCTCCTTGTCTCCAATCAAGAAAGAAGATATGTTTGCCGCGTTCTTGGAGAGAAGAAAAGACTCGGACTACGGCTTTCAAGAAGAATTTGAGGTAAGGTTTTATGGTTTGTTTCAAAGATATGAGGTTTTATGAACTTCTTCTCTGAAAATCAGATATTTAAGGAAGAATCTTTAATTGTTTTTCCACAAGTTCATTTTCCAGCTTTAGTGGCTTGCCTGAAGAGGCCCCTTGCCAAGTAGGGCCGAAATGTAGCCCTAATAAAATGTAGCTGACTTAATAGGTTTTTACCGTCAAGTATCATTTGCAGTCAGCTTGGGCTGAAGGACTATCTACCGAAGACATAGCTATCATAGTCTATCTGTTGGGGTCCTACGTAATACTTTACTATCTCATTCTATTGTAGAACCTCGCTTCGTCCGCCGACCGAACTCTCTCTGTCCAGTCTTCAAGTTCATATTCTGTTTATTCATTAACAATCTTGAAACGGCGGTGAGCGGACTAGTTAATTCTATAGGTCCGCAAATAACAAGTAGGCTACACCTAAAATAATAGTAGGTCGAGCAAACTGATGAGTCTCACCTCATATTATTTAAATTGTCAAATCAACAAGTTCTACCGATGAATTTACAGCGTAATAATATAGGAAAAGGGTTTTGAAAAAAAAATACTGATCTAAATAGGCAAGTCTGTCATATTATGTAATCGTCAGCTTACTACTTACTACAACGCTCAAATTTTAGTGTCAGGTTCACATAATATGGACAATTAACACACACACACATAATAAAGATTCTTTCAGGCCAAGGTGACTGTTCAAGTTCAAGTTCTTTAATTTTACACGTCGTTTTTTATGCCACTAACATGTCTGATGCTTGTAAGAAACACCAGGTTTATTTATATTTGCCATTAAAAGCGGAATTCTTGCAGTAATAATGGTTTTGTTCAGGTTTTCCTCAGAATAGCACTAGCGGATCTAATAAAATATTACAAACAAAAAATAACCAGACTGTGGGACATCGTCGGTGTCAAGCGGAAACCACGTACCTGGTCAAATTTGCGATTTCCACTTGACACAGTTCTACTCGCCGAAAAAAATAACCAAAATACAAAGTTAATGCAGAATACAAGGGAAAAGATTAGGAATCATCTGTAAATCTACTGTTAAAACAAAATTGCAAAAGAGGGGGACCAGACTATGAACGTACCGGGTGTGGGAAGATGCAACCGGTTATACCCGTGGTACTGGTGATCGTTGCCTCAAGCTTCTTCGCTATAAGTCCTAGTTTAGAGATTTGCTGCTAATTTGTTTGGCTGCTCTCAAGGAACAAGTGTTTTTCATCGTTCGGTGATTTTCTGGTGTCAGCAGCGGCTTCCCTCGGGGGGTTTGCCAGTATTTTTTTTTCCGAGAGCTGAGATAGATTGACTCCGGCCCCACCGAATTCCGTCTCGCTCGCAGCTGTTCTGTTCAGATTCCAGCATTCCCGTGCCAGAGCAAAAGAACTCTTAGTCTGGGGCCCAAGTATCAAAATGTGAAAAGTAGCTTTCCCGTCGGGGGCAGCTGATCCGACGGCGAATCTGGGCGGGATACTGCGATCAGACATGTGCTAAAGATGTTACGCACCAACACTCAAATTCGGATGTCTTGGCGTTCCATTTTATTTTTCTAAAGCGGATCGAAAACTATTATCAGCTAACCAGCTACGGTGATTCCAACTCTGACTAATAACTATCCGTCAGAAAAATGGAAAAGTTTATTTAGGTATGTTTATTTACGGTGAAAGAGTATTATTAAAACCATATTTGCAAAAGTTGGTCCTGTCAACTTTCATATTTAATCACAAATGAGTGGCTTCGAAATCCTCTTCTTCCTCGTCTATTACAATGACATTGACACATTTCCCCCGGATGCGCACAGTAAATCACCAGATCTCTTGGTTACAGCACATGAGCATTTTTGCTGCAAGATTTCTTACAGGCACAAAAAACACCGACCACACTGTCTGGAAAAATATGGCCCATCAGTTGCCACTGATTTTGCTCCCCCACGTATCTCGTCGGCCCATCCATAGTCCAGTGGGTTCAAAGAGACAGGTCTTGGGTCGTGAGCTTGCGTCTACACGGAAAATTGCAAAAATGCACGCAGCCAGTGAAAAAAAAAATGATCTGTCGGTGGGTGGCAGCCACATGAGCTCCTTTTTGCGTGGCAAAAGATGTATGCGGAGATCATTTTTAGGCAATTCTTCAGCCGTTTCATAGTATGGCTGTCACTCTGCTTTAAAAGGACAGAAAAGTTTTCTCGGATTTGTGATGTCTTGTACACACTACCATCATTTACACTTTGGTTCAATTTCCATCACAAGTTCCTGAAGCATTTATCGAGATACCTGGCCTTCTCTGCAACAAGATGACGTCCCCTGCATCCAGAAGCAAGAAGAATATCTCGCTCAGTTAGTGCACAAGCATGTTCAATTACTATGTTAACGCTCCTTGACGCTTCAGAAACTCTGCGATGTAGAGACTCTGGCCTCTCTTTACATTCTTTTTTCAGGTAAAAGAGGAAAGTGTCAGTATATGAAAAGTCAACACTTTTAGACCTTAACTGTTAGACCATGGGACTAGGAGTTGATGGTGATGTCCAAGTTGCACAGTGTCAGAAGTCCCATCAGCTAACAAGACTGAGGACTTAGAAGTGGAAAAAACTTTTTCCTACAAGTTTCATGCAACACACAATCACAAAAATCAGGTTTTGACATTGCAGTCATGAGCTTTTTTGCAGCAAATCGCTTAGCTTGTCTAACACTTTAGTCTGTGACAAAGGAGCGATGTCAGTTGTTTGGCACAAATACACATAGAAAAGTCGATCAGTTTTCTCTTTTATGGGCTGTTGGCAAACAGCATCCATTTTTGGCAAACCGTAACCATCTACAATCTCTTCTTACACTGATTAAAGATGGAGAAACCCCTTGATAAACTTTTCATAATATTTGGCCTTCTCACTGCATGCCACTAAAGATTTAGGTGCTGCCAATGGCAGCACCTGCCATTGTAGTCATCAGAGGCCTATAGTGCCTGTCTCTTACTGTCTTCAATGTATCACTGAGCTTGTCGAGGACTCAAGCCTCTGATAAAGGAAGAATATCCGTGTTTGGCACAAAATAAGAAGTCAGATTTCTCCTCTTTCTTTAGGCTATTCGCAATCCGGACCTGCTTCTTGGTCAGTTGATCCATTCAATTTCCTGTAAAGAAAAAAATATGTTACAACACCATAGGTACTTAGATATTATAGTATTAACAAACCTTGCAATTACAGAGGAATTTACAGTCGTTAAAACAAATATAATACAATAAAATTTGTTGATTTTTAGCTTGGCTAACTAGTGGCAAACAAAGACCATAAAATATCTCATAAGAAAAAGAAAATAAACAATACAAACACATATTAGGGACTGAACATGGTTAGCCTTTTATAATAATGGAGATTTTTGCAAGTAAACTTTATTCTGACTACCATAGTTGTGAGTAGCAGCTTCAGGGTTCTGTATTTTTTCCTGTACTAATGATCAAACCACAGGATATGAAAATATTTCTGCTGACTAGTCAGAGACTCACAGCATCTAGGTTATTCACTAAGCTACTGATTTACTGTAACCCGACTTTGCTACTGAGCTTCTCAGCCTTTTTAGCTGTTCAAATAGTTAAGTTATCATAATTTAATTAAAAAATGGAAACAGCCATGTGGCATGGCTAACAAGCGTCAGACATCCGTACAGTGAACAGGGGCGTCACAACTGTGGGGGGGGGGGGGGGGGCGACCCTTCCAAATGTAAATATTCCTTCAGCCCAAGCTGACTGCGAATCATATTTGATGGTGCAAGATGGATACGTCAGCTGAATTTTCTTGGAGCTATACTTTGGCTGTTCTTGGCAAGGGTCCTCTTCAGGCTCAAAACCGCTTAAGTTGGAAAAACGAACCCTTCCCACAAGTTCATTTTCCAACTTGAGCGGTTTTGAGCCTGAAGGGACCCTTACCAAGAAGGGCTGAAATATAGCTCCAATAAAATTCAGCTGACGTATCCGTTTTGCACCATCAAATATCCTCCAAATGGGTCCGGCCAGTCTATAAAAATAACTGAGTTGGCGTGAAGCACTGCAATTTTCCGTCAAAACAGTTTTGTTTTCATGAAACAGTTATTTTTCCTGAAAATCAGTTGATTTGTTTTCAAAACAGTCATTTTTTTTAAATCAGTCAATTATTTTTCAAAGCTGTCATTTTTGTTCTTGAAAACAGTTCTTCTTTCTGCAACAACATTCAGTAAATACCTTGCCCCCCCCCGAGAAACATTTCAGCTAGTAACGCCGCTGACAGTGACAGTAACTTAGCATAGCCTCAGGCCTCCAAAAATTAGGCTTTTATAATGGACTGACTAACAGTTCTGTAACATTCACAAAAAAAACAATACATACCATGAATTATCTTAAACTCTCAACAGTCCAACTTATTTGCTGTTTAATCTGGGCCTATAAGCAAGTGGAGCTTTCTACTACCTAAAAGGCCTTAACCCACACTCAAGAACAACCACATTGCAGCTCTGCTTGAATGATTTTTACCTGTTTATTCTTCTTAATATCCTCCAATTCTCAGGTGAAATATCTTGGAATTCTTGGTTTGTAAACACTATTGCCACTTTTTCTTGTCTGGAACAAGTGACTTTTGGCAGCAAAAGATTTTTTGCTTACTTTTTATATTTACTTGCAAGGAACCGGTCGTAGAATTTTGGCTTGCTCTGTCGAAGAAGTGAAAACTGTCATTAACCGCAGATTTCTGCGGCAGGCGGCAACGCTGCTTCAGAAATGTTTGAATGTTTGTTTACATCTCCTTGCTTTTGATTGGTCGAAAGTTCGATCGCGGATGTAACCGCACAAACCGCAACCGCAGAATAGTTCGGGTGTAAGAGGTTAGAAAAGCATGTGCGATATACCAAAAAGCTGTATCTCGGTAACTTTCGTGAGTAACAGAACGTACGGGAGGTCGTGTGATCTCTAGAGGTGTTGCCCGAGTAAGTCCCTCCACTTTTAGAAGGAGAAGACTTTCGGTTCAGTGGACCCCAGACTATCTAGAGAGTATTGCGTGAACTTTGAAAAAGTGACACACAGTCAAATTGCAGCAACACTAGCTCCACTAGCGGATACGAACATCCCTACCGAAACTCAAACAATCGCAGAGCAGAATTATTTTGCTCTGTCCAATCGTTAACGAGCGCTGGCTAGAATCTACGTCCGCCACTGCATGCGAACAAAGCGACGGAGGCCCATGTTCAATGCATGGGAAGGATAGGTCTTCGCGGTACTCTCTAGAGTTATTTTGCTCTGTCCCGTACAAATGTCGTTTCGTCCGCACGATGACAACTGAAACAGTGGTATAGCTGTGTGCCTTGGGTTGGCAAGAATAGGGCTTTTGTGGCGGCAGTTTACAGACTGCAACCACCCCTCCCCTGAACTAACCGTACTTTTCGTGAGAAGTTGACTACGACGGAAACTCATGGATTTAAACACCCTTTCTTTGCAGATGCTGCCGGATAGGTTCCCAGATCGGACAACAAAGGCTACTGACGCCTTCGAGAACCTGAGCAAGAATCGGTACCCAGACATCAAGGCGTATGATCAGACGCGAGTGAAGCTCCATCCCCAGTTAGGTTCAACAGATTACATCAACGCAAACCTTGTTACCGGTTACAAGGAACGAAAGAAGTTCATCTGCGCACAAGGTATAGTTTCTTACACCGGACTGATTGGGATCCTTGACGTATGGGACGGGATACATGTGAGATTTATCTGTCTACCAGTCCGTGTGTGTGTGTGCTTCTGTGATTTTCAGTCTACGGGTGAAAGGCTTAACAGCACAATTTTTAACTTCTCGGGCGATTATCAAATCAGTAGTCCTGGAACCTCCCTCGGATCAGAACAATATCAGCAAATTGTTTAGTGAATTGAAAAACTAAAGTTTGCCTCGAGTGGGATTTAAATCAGTCTCCTCCGACTTACCGGATTGACGCTCTAACCATATGGAAGAATGAATGAACTATTTGATTGCCTATCAAGAGCACAAAGGAGGAAAAAGGTCGAGTATGTGAAACAAAAAATGACTATGACGAAAAGAAGACAACATTAACCTAGATACAAAATCAAACAAATCTTATCAGAAAAGAATACCCATCCAGGGGTGTACAACATCCTTATTATTAAGGTTCGCGAACAGATTATCCACTTAGTATAGGGTCTGCGACAGAGTACTTCTGAATCAAGGACCGGTTACAGGACGAACTGGGAAGTTGAAGAAGAAATCTAGTAAATTTGAAGAACAGCATTCTTAACTCTTTCTTATCCGTAGCGTTTAAAAGAGAGCTATCGAGGGGCTTGTGAGTTGAGTTCGTAAACCACTAAAATTGGCAGTTAGGGAGACGTAGAACACTGTTCTCGCTCGAGGCAAGTTGTCTAAATGGTGGTTTTGAAATGAAGGCAAAAAAGGAAAGTGTTTGGCTTCACCTTAAAACAAATTGACTCTAGGTAAATTTTCTCCGTGCACCTTGACATTGTTTTTTAAATTTATGATTTTTTAGGTCAGTTCTGTTTTATCGTGTTGTCCGAAGTTCGCTTACGCTCCCCTAGGCCAATGGAATTGTTCGTTCGTAGAGGGAGATCGAAGGTTACCCCTGAGTCCCAGTCGGGTTTTGAAAAATAGTCCTGAAACGTCGACATTCTTTACGAATAGTCCTGACACCGTCGCACACTTACCGAGAGGCAGAAGTACCGGAGCAGTGCGAGAGCGCCTGTCTCTGCCTGTGTGCCAAGCTTGGGGGTGGGGGAGCTTTACTGAGGGTTTGACCCATCATGATTTAGGTTCACGCCCTCCACATATTTTTCTTTCTTATTGTAAATGAATTGTTAAGTTATATAACAGCCCTTGTTGGCGATATCTCGAAACAGATTAATATTTAACAAGTTTAGATTTAGTACTGGGATACATTTTACCTTTTCGGACTTTTTTCTTCTAGGTCCCATGGAATCAACCGTCCAGGATTTCTGGAGAATGATTTGGGAACAGCGTGTGGAAATTATGGTAATGCTCACCAATTTAGAAGAATACAACAAAACCAAGTGTTTCCGCTACTGGCCGGAACCGGAGCTCTTGAGTGCCGGAAATTCAAACACAATCTACTCTGTACCTGAACCTGAAACCCAGAATACAACCCCTAGCAATGGAACTCTTGATTCTGACCACATGACAATCGAAATAGAACAGCAGAACCCCTCTAGCAAGGGTCGCGAGAAGCTCTATGGAGATGTCAAGGTGTTGCACGTCAAACAGACAAAATACGCAGGTATGGGCGTACTTTTTTTGTTCAGTGTCTGAATTAGATAATGCCTAGCAAAAGAATGTGCATTATTATGTTATTCGTTATTAGGCTATTTCATTTCTTCTTAATACGTAACATTTGAAACTGTCTTAGACCCCTTAAACAAGGTTGAGTGTTATGCTTATTAAAAGATAACACTTAAAGAGGTAATAACTTCCATATTCATTATGTGCTTTATTGGTAGCATTAACACAGGAATGTGCATCATTATGGCTATTGTATAAAACTCGTTTTGGTTACATATATGATGTCAAATTCGAATAATAATAATTTGTAATCTTATATTCCGATAAAGCACACCTCGCATTATTCATGAGTATTTGAATAATTTTCAACTAGACTGTTAAAAATATCTTGCATTATTTGCTACTGGTATTAATATTGACTCTACTGAGTTAAAACTATTTATTATCCGGATTAATCTCATAATCCCAGTAGCAAATACTGCAGCTAACATTAATTCTTTCTCGGAGAGACTTTTTACAGTGCTTTTAACATAATATCAAAAGCTTTGGCTGTTTTAAGCCTTTTCCCTGCTCCATTGACTTCTAGTAGAAACTCGTTAAAATTCAAATACCTAGTTCAGCAGCACGCAAACACTGGTCTGGAGCATTATGCGCATGGAAACTAGTGAATCCTGGCTAGCGCAAAGATTACACTGTCAGAAGTTTTATAGCAGATAACACAGGGATGCGCCGTTTTAACAGACAATACTTGGAGTCCGGATGAATGAATGAATGAATTTATTCCCAATAAAGCCCAAGGGCCATGGCGGGAAACATAACACAATAAAAAAACAGAATATCATACTCTCCAACAACAAACCAAAAAATCAACTTCTATAAAAATAGTTCACAGCTTCAGGAATCTACCCAGCCTTCCAATCTCACCAAAACACTTACTTCCCATACTTGAAACCAAATCCCTTTCCTCCCAAGCCTCCCGTCCAAACGCTTCCTTTCTTAACAATAACATATCAAGTGTGCCACATCCTCTCCTTCAGTACTACACATTGGACAAAAATAAGGACCAGTACCTTTCCTATCTTTACCAATATAATTTCTCCGCATCCCCACCGGAAGAGCATCCGCCCTAAGACTCACTATCCACTTCAATTCTGCCCCCCCCCCCCCCCCAATCCCAACTTAAAATATAATTCTTCTCCCCATGTCTCTTTGGCCATACCATACAACTTCAGAGATTGGTGCTCTGATACACCCCCATGCCACCTCTGAATCTCTTGATCTCTTAGCCTTTCTTTCACTAACTTAGCTACCTTACCTAGGGGTAACCTGGTCCCACTCCATCACACCACAGATCCCCAAAACCGCAATCCTCCAATATTTCTTTTAACTTGCTGAGGCCAAGAATCCCTTTTCTTACCTCCAAGTATTTCCAAATAAGCCGCTTTCAGAACTCTCACTCTTGGCAAACTCGTCACTTTCTCCCAATATCTTATCATAGCTACTAACCTACTATTCCGGAAAGACCCTAAACCTAATTATTACTAAACTATTAGTTCTCACGCTAACCTCTAATACCCTCTTAAAATATTGTAACTGTGCACTCTCTAGCTTATCCCCCTTATGGAAACCCCAAATCTCAGAACCATAATGCATAGCAGATACTACTTTATTTGAAAATAACTGCTTATGCATTTTAATATCCTTAATATCCCCTAAATGACTCCCGGCAAGGGCATACGCACCACGCTTCCCTTTTCTCTCGCTAGCTTCTATTTGTTTACCAAACTTACCATTATACGAAAACCAACACCTAAATAAACAAAATCATCCTCATTCCTGTTTTCTCCCCATTAAACTTCACACTCTCACTTTCATTCACTCTTCCACCCTTTCTAAACACCATCATTACAGACTTACTCACATTCAGACACAGCTCTTTCATTCTGAGGTATTCTTGGGTCCTATCCAACAAAAACTGCAAATTTTCTGGCGAATCAGCGAATAGCACCATTTCGTCCGCAAACAACAATGCACCTAACTGACAAATATCCAGACTTACCACCGCCGCACCAGAATGTAACAAATACTCATGAAAATCATTAATATAAAGCGAGAACAATTTAGGAGTTCTCGTTATGTTATGTGTTGTGGTTTTGAAAACTTTATGGTTCCAATGTTATAATAATAATATAATAATATAACTGCAGTAAAAAGGCTTTCGCCTCTGTTAATTTCTCGAGACACTGTGAACACTAAATTGAATTTCAACCAGGTGACGATCCACGCCTGCTTTATTTATTAGGCACAATAAGCATTGCCAGGAAGAGCCGAAAACAGCTAAATAAGCATCAGCTTACATTTTTTTTTTGTCGTCATGGTATCGGAAAAGTCAAGTCAGCAGATGCTATTTGGGAGGTTTTTCGGCTCGTCCTGGCAATTCTTGTCATGCAGAACATTTACTGAGCAACATTTTGGAAACCACAGCAGACAACATCAAAAGTGCTGTCTGTTTAAACTGCGCATTCTTGTGTTATCTGTAATGGAACTTCCATCAGTGTAGTGATGTGTCTTCAGCGTTTAGAATGTAAAGCATAAAACTAGGTCTCCGGGCTTAAAGGACCCCTCGCACTATTTACTCTTCAACTAACTGTATTTTAATATATTTGAACACTTTAAAACAGGGTATGCTTTCAAGAGATAACCCACGGTTTTGGCTGTTTTAAGCCTTTTCCGAGACCCCTTGACTTATAGAGAAAACAGGGAAACAATTTACATAACCGTTTTTTCTAATGGAAAAACTTCTCGCAGACAACCGTTGACAGCGTGATACACGTCGAAGGTAGCAAAACACGGCAAGTGAGACAACCATCGCGGTTTTATTAGAAGGGTTAGAATGTACCGTACGAAATTGTGGTCTCCGGGCTTAGAAAGATATGGGGGAAATATTGAAGTAGGGTGCGTTAGTATTATAGGTAAGACATGTCCTCTAAGAATTAATGAATGCAACTACGGAAGTAGGTTGCATTGGCATTGTAGGCACGACGTTTGCTTTAAATGCACCTCAGTTTCGGCAGAAGGTATTATTGCTGCAGGGGAAGGGCAGAAACCCTCTTGATAGGGGCCTTAACGCGGTTGGCAGTAGACGATTGCCAAGCACCATTTACGTATGCTATGTTCCAGAGAGGGTTTGTCCTTGAAAGAACATATCCTACCTGTAATGCAAATGTAACCGTAATCGCTTCATCCATTCTTCAACTCGGTGACCCAAACTTAACATGGTATATTTTAACCCCTCCCCTTATTACTGGTAATTTTTGGTCCGCTGTCGTTAATGCACCTATCTAGGTCAGATAGAATAAAGTATTTTTACTCATGGAATTCCGTTCCGTTTTGTTTTCAGTGTTTACACCTTTAAGCGCACCGGTCAGCTCTTACTATTGTGTATTTCCTAATGGATAACTAAGGAAACTCGAGCTCTGACCGAGCTTAGAATTATTATTGATTCTTAAAAATGGACAGTCTTACAGTTCAACTGATATGCCAACTTGTTTTTGTATCATTTAATTCATTTCACTGTATTATTTTGATTGCGTTAAGGAATTTTTTTTTGTTTTCACTATTTGCTCTATTATGACGTTCAGGATATCTAAGGCCGACGTCACAACGCAAAATTCTACTACGACGCGAAAGATTTGAATTTGAATATAAACGTGGCTTTTCAGTGGTCAGTCATCAGCACGAGGAAGATGGCTTACTGTGTGAATACTTATTTTTCGTGAGTTGTTTTCGTCAAGCATACAACACAGATACAACCGCATAGAGGTACCACAAATCAGACATGGAAATTCCACTATTTGAACATCGGTTATTCGCGAATAGCTGAGCAACGAAGTAACGCATTTTCATCTCATAATCACTCCAGATATTTCTAAACCCAGAAACCCCAACTTCGTACGGTACGTTCTAACCCCGCCAACAAAACCGCGCTGATTTCACTTGCCGTGTTTTGCTACCTTCGATGTGTATCACGCTGTGGACCCCACCAGAAAAAACGGTTATGTAAATTGTTCCCTGTTTTTACTACAAGTCAACGGGTCTCGGAAAGGGCTTAAAAAAGCCAAAACCGTGGGTTATTTGTTGAAAGCACAGTATAGTTTTAAAGTATTCAAATAGTTCAAAATACTGTAAGTTGAAGGGTAAGTTGCGATGAGTCCTGTAAGTGAATAAGTCACGGGTAACTAGATTGTCCTGTTGCATCCCTTTTCAGTTAAAGGTAAGATTGACCCTTTTTGCTCTAGACTACATCATCAGAGAACTGCAAGTTTCTCGACCGAAGACACCTTCCCCGCGCAGTCCAAGCAAAGGAAGCGCTTGTCCCATCTACGAAAATACGTTGATAAACGAGCTAGAGTCGGACGAAACGGTTGAACTGGAACGAGAAGTCAGGCCGGTTTTCCAGTACCATTTCAACGTCTGGAAGGATTTCCAGGCTCCAGAATATCCATCGAGTATACTCAAGTTTATTAAGAGGCTTCACGAAGATTACAGTCCTGAGAGGGGTCCCATTCTAGTCCATTGCAGGTTAGTGTATATGTACCATTAATTAGTTTCACAGATTTGTTTCATAGATCTAGTCATTGGTCTAGTCTTTTGATTATTACTGGACTGTATATTATTGTAGACAAAGAATTTTTGCCGACTTGGGGCGTTTATGCGCAATACAATTGTGGGTCACACACTTCTAAGTCTTTGTCGCATGAGCCACAAGCTGAAACTCGCGGAATTGCCTTTTTTTTTAGGGGGGGGGGGGGGGGGGGGGGGGGGGGTATTGTTTCAAATGTCTGAAAATAAAAATACAATCCAGTAGAATTTCAGTAAATATACTTTCAGGCTTACTTCCCTACCATTCTTTACAAAAGTGAGCCTCAGATTCCTTAGTTGTATGTCTATATGCTTGAGAAAGTAGGTAATTTTATTATTTGGACATTATTTTGCTGCTATTTAGATTTCCCACAGAACCGAGAGAAAAAATCTACAGTCACCTCGGCAGTTGATTTGTCGAATTCGAGCCACTAAGCGCGCCACAATCTTGTTTGTCGCAGAAAGAGAGTTGTGGGCCACAAAAAAGACCACGGAAATACTCTTTTCCAGCCACAGTCAACCCACAAACTTTTTGTGGGAGCATGGTAAAAAGTCTTTGAGCAAGCTTTTTTTCTTCGAGAAAATGAATGGTTGGAACGGTGATTGACATCCGTGCCTCGTTTTATGATGTTATGGTCATTTGTTTAAGTCAAATACAGTTCGACTAGGACTACACACAACAGATTAAATCGTGAAAAAACCAAACCCGCAAAATAGCAACACTCCCCATTTCAGCAAATGGGTAGAGACAGCCGCCTGTTCAGGCCAGAAAGAACAGGCAGAAGGGGGTTGTGGGACTCCAGCATCCCATTCTGGAGCGAGGGACAAGATGATCTACGGACTTAAGAGAAAGGCCGTCACCAACATAGGTTGTCCAGCCAAGTGTGGGATACTCTTGATGACGTAAAGACACTTCCGACGTCCGTAACTAGGAGTTGGCTATATGCTACTTAACCGTTTTCTTTTATTGCGCTTTTATATTTCAGTGCGGGTGTCGGCCGAACAGGCTCTCTAGTCGCTATCGACTCGCTTCTTCAGCAACTCAATGAAGAAGGAGCTGTGTCGATTTTCAACACCATTGCCGACATGAGGCATCAACGAAATTTCCTGGTACAGTCACTGGTAAGGAAATGTGAAATTGTTTGTCTGGTACGGCCGTTTAAAACCATGTCGGAGCTCTTGAAAAGAATTCACATCATTTCCCTCGAGGCCTGTTTGCCAATGCGTGTCCAATAGTTGCGTTTTTCATCTCAATTCTCCTCGCAGTTCTCCGATCAGATCTCCTTTTTCGCATTTTATGACTATTGAGACGAAGCCAATTCTCCTTTTTATGGCACTTGCAGCCTATCAAGGACCCGGCAGGCATATCAAGGACCCGACCAAACTAACCTGGAAACCGACCACCTGGGGGGGGGGGGGGTTGGAGGGCGGGGGAATCTGGAAAATCGAGTAGTGTGTGCCTTTTGAACGGGTGATCGGATTGAAATGAAACTGGATAACTGAAGAAAGGATATCTCTGATGTCCCGTTTGAAGTCCGGACTGGATTTGGTAGCTATCGGGGAGTTGGGGGGGGGGACTGGAAATCTCGATAAACGCTTAGAATGGAGGGATCGGAGTGAAACAAGCATTTGCCCCAGCTAAATCGTTCACACAATTGGACTGGATCCGGACCCTTGGGGTGGGTGAAGGGGAGTTTCCCGGAATTCCTGTGATGTCAGTTTTTGGGATTTTCGCGACGAAACCTGGGTGGCGTATCAAGGACCAGACCAAACTAACTTCGAAATAATCAGTTTTCCGATCCGACCATCTGGGGATCTGGAAAATTGAGTAGCGTGTAACTTTCGAACGGGTGATCGGATTAGAATGAAACTTGATAATTAAATCAAGGACATAACTTTGATGTCCCGTTTGAAGTCCGGACCGGATTCGGTAGCTATGTGGCAGTTGAGGGGGGGAGACCGGAAATCTCGAGAAACGGTTATAATGGAGGGATCGGGGTGAAACTTGCTGGGAAGAACAAGCATCTGCCCCAGATAAATCGTTTACACAATCGGACTGGATCCGGACCCTCAAGGGGGATGGAGGGGAGTTTCCCTGAATTCCGGTGATGGCAGTTTTGGGGAGTTTCGCGGCGAATCTTGGGAGGCATATCAGGGATCCGATCAAACTGACTTGTAAATAAAAATTTATTCGATCCGAATATCGGGACCAGATCCGACAACAGTTGGGGGGGGGGGGGGCGGAAACCTACTTATACTGGAGAGATCGGGATGGAACTTTGTGGGAATAACAAAGAGATGCTCTGGATAAATCTTTTGCAGAACTGGATTGGGTCCGGCGACTGTGTGGGAGTTTGAGTGGTTGGGTCCGGAATTCCAGTGATCACGAATTAAGGTACTTCCAGATGTGGTAGGACGATGCAACTTGGGTGGAATGTTAGACATTCAACAATGTTGGCCTAGAAATCGCCACTTTCCAAATCGGACTATTCCTTAAAGTACCTCGTAGATAAATATTCTTTGAGCACAAGCTGAGTTTGAAACGTATATTCAAACAATGTTTACAACGGATATACGTCAGCTACGATTGTTCATCAGCGATATTTCGGCCCTTCTTGGCAAGGGTCCTCGTCAGGCTTGCCAAGAAGGGCCGAAATATCGCTGGTGAAGAATCGTAGCTGACGTATATCCGTTGTAAATATTGTTTGAATATAAAGTACCAACCTTGACCGCAAAGTAAGAAAAATACTTGTAAGTGAAATATACATTTTCATGATTCCCATGAGCCCATTATCATTTTTGCCTCTAGGGTTTTACTTACAAATGAAGTTCCAGCTCCATTAAAGTGCGCATGTTAACTGCAAAGTCGTAAAGTACTTTTTACCAAATGATTCATCTCAACTTATGGTATTGGATTCAACAGCTATGGGGGAGTTGGGAGGGGGTGATCGGAAATCTTAAGAAACGGTTATAATGGAGGGATCGGAGTTAAACTTGCTGGGAAGAACAAGCATTTATTCTTGATAAATCGTTTGCATAATTGGACTGGATCCGGACACTTGTGGGAAGGCCCGTATCCAGGAATTTATTTCCGGGGGGGGGGGGGGGTTGCCTGCGGGTCGCACAAAAAAGACTTAGATCATAGGAAAAAGCCCATAAAAATTAGTATGAGGTTTCAACCCCCTCCCCCCCCCCCTCCTTGGATACGGCCTTACTTGTGCGGGTCGTGGAGGGGGCCTTCCAGAATTCCAGTGGTGGCGTTTTTCAAGACGAAACTTGGCAGGCATATCAGGGACCCGATAAATCTGACAGAGCCTTTACCTACTACATACAGTTGCGCGTGCCATATGAGATTACAGCTCTTGTTTTTTTGCGATTTTGTCAGAATCGAGAACGGGGAGAAGATCGATAGTCAACTCTCGATCCTCATTTTCCCTTCTCCTTCCTGGTTGGCGAAGAAAGGGCGAATGTTCATTCCGTATCAGCAGGTATTAACGGGTGGCTAAATTAGTATTTTTGTCAAAAGCAAGAATAGAGAAAGGAGATGAGCAAATACGGTAATTTGTAAGATAATTGAGAACTTAGAATTCGCATAAAATGGTTCGTCGCTGTTCGTGACGAATTCGTATTCCGTCGCTTCACAGACTCGGCAGTTGAACGAGTCAGGGTCTCTGGTGTACACGTTAGTCTAGGGGCAATACAGGGAGTGAAAAACCTAACTGCAGAAGGACTGTGGTGCATGTCGTGCAACAGGATGCTGGAATTATGAAGGTGGTATATAGTCAAAGAGATAGTGGAGATATAGTTAAAACTTATAAAAAAAAATATAGTTATTATAGCGAAAAAATGAAGTTAAAGAGACAGACTGGCAGGCGATTATCAAAGGAGTTGGAAGCTCTACAGTTAGCAAAGTGAAGGAAGCGAATGTATGCATGTAATTATTCATGATGATAATAATAAGCAGCAGAAGAGGGTTTTGCCTCTAAACAACTCTGAGAAATTCTGGGGTAATCATACTGGTCAGAGGTAAATAATACTATCGATAATGCACTTGAACTGTTGATAGATTCAGCATTAACCATTCGGTAAGGCTGATGAAGTGATCAGCATTAACCATTGGGTAAGGCTGCCCCAAGGATCAACATTTGCACATGGAAAGCCGGAGAGGCAATGGTACAAGAAACAACTACTATAAACATAACTTCGTAAATAACATTGTTTGAAGGAAGGCACCAGTGTCTGAAGATAACATAGGTCCATCTTTCAAAGAACTGGAAGATTTTGAGTAGTGGCAAAACAGTTGTTGCTGAGCAGCCCATTTTACCAATACTCCTGTTAGTATTTCCATGAATTAATGAGTTCTGGCATTTTGACAGGAATTGAGTCACACGCTCATCGTCGCACACCAGGCACAAGTTGCGTGTCCGTTTATCTTGCGGTGTGTAGCGATCTTTCACACCTACGCGATAAACTCTTATGCTGCGTGCGAGTTTACATTTTCCTTTCTCGGTTTCTTCTGCTGAATTTTCGTTTCTTTCGTCATTAGTAAGTTCTTCATCAATAGTAGGTTTTTCTCCAGGTTTACTTCAGTAACTTCCCTTTTTTCACTGAAAAATCTGATGCGTACGCTTCGACGCAATGCAAGAATAGAACTTGGTTCTGTTCTTGCGTTGCGTTTTGTCTGCGTGAACTCTGCGTTGCGTCGCCCAGTGTGAAAGGCTCAGCGCGTCAATGTGAAAGCGGCTTAAGAAATATCAGCTAGTTTAGCTTGAAAGCTTTTTTTGTGTATTATGTTTATCTTAGAAACAATACATCTTCGTCTACCGGGCCTTGATGGAGCACGTTCAGTTTGGCGATACTGAGATCGAAGTCTTCAGATTGGCAGATCAGCTGGAAAAGTTGAAAAAGGAAGGTGAATCCGGCAAGTCTCCGCTACAGGAAGAATTCGAGGTAAGTTCCCAGGACGCGAACCCATAGTGCAGAACGTCGAAGCCATCCACACAAGCATTGTTCCGGCCTAAGCTGGCTTAAGAGGACTATTTCCAAAAAGAAGCAAGGGCTGAACTCGTCTGTATACGTCTAGGTTTTACTTCTGTTTTACGGCTTAGCCAAAGATTGTTTCAGATGATTCCTCTTTCGTCTTCTTGCTTCAGGCACACTTCCGCAATTAGACACAATTTACGCTAGTGGAGTCCATGTGTGCGAAGTAAATCCCGAGTGGAAAATGTCCCTTGAGATACTAAGAGCTGTTTCCACGCTAATTACCGTAGTCACTACACATGACGTCCCGGATCCTAGCTTCTTGGCGTCAAGGCTGGAACACAATTATCTATTTTTTGCAAAACATCGAGCTGTGGGATGATCGGACCAATCAAGTCACGGAGATCGTATTTACCACGCTAACTATGTGTCACAGCACGTGGCAAGCAAATAGTTACTATTACTTCTATTTCGAGAAGGTTGGAACGGTCTGCGTAGTATCTTTTCACAAGATTTGAACGGAAATACTAACTAATCGTTACTATTGTTAGAAGAGTGGAACACGCTCTAATTAATGGGAGGAAAGGTCGTTCTGAAATAGGATAGGGGTAGAAAACTCTTGTGATTATCTAGGTTATGAGCTACTTATGTCTCTTGGGTTTTAAAGCTTAAAGCACAATGGTTTGTATTAAATACTTTGTACTGAATGCTTCATAAATAAACATTTCCGACTTCCTTTCGAAGGCGCTGCGAAAATCGGCCGTTTTCTTGTTATCCCTCGTCTTTACCTCTCTGGCATTTCGACGATCCAAATCGTAGGAGCTGGGATATAGTGGCAGGAAATTCAAAAACTCCCAGCAACGCTTGATAGAAAAGGATATATTTGAGAAGCCACCAAAGTCAAGCCGCAGGTGCAGTTTACCTGGTTGTTCTAGTGTTTCATCAGAAGTTCCATGGCTTAAGGTGCCTATTAAAAGTTTTTCTTTGTGGAATAGTGTTGTGAAGCTTGATTAACTTGCTTTATAAAATGTACCATAATATGCAACAAGCTTATAAAAAATAACATAGCTACAAAAATCGTTCAGAAACAAATAACCTATTCAAATCTAAATTATACAAGCTGATTTATGCATAAAATAAAGATCTACTAAGTATTATAAGAAACATCATGTTTATCTTTGTCCAACCTAGTAAACTTAGCATGTACTGGCCCAAAAAATCACGCTTTGAAATATCACAAAGAGGAAACTGTTGAAAAAGCTGCTGATCTAGGGGGTAATCATTGTTCCTAGGCTGTTACAGAGTGGGATTGGGGTAGTTTGATGTGCTCATTGAACTTTAACTGAAAAGCCAGCTTACTTTTATATCTTGTATTTCAACAAACTAAACTATTTTGACTGCTAAGTTTTTATGGCACTTGAGCTTACTCAAGTGCCATATAGCGATTGTAATTTCTGTCCGTCAGTCGGTCTGTCGGTCTGTCGGTCCCGGTTTTGCTAGTTCGGGCACTTCCAGATAAGCTAGGACGATGAAACTTGGCAGGCATATCAGGAACTGGACCAGCTTAAATTAGAAATTGTCGCTTCCTCGATCCGACCATCTGGAGGGAGTGGAGGGAGGGGGAATCCGGAAAAAATAGGAAAAATAAAATATTTTTAGCTTACGAACGGGTGATCGGATCTTAATGAAACTTGATATATGGAAGGACTTCGTGTCTCAGACCCTCCATTTTAAATCCAGACCGGATCCGTTGACACTGGGGGGAGTTGGAGGGGGAAACCGGAAATCTTGGAAAACACTTAGAGTGAAGGATTCCGGATGAAACTTGGTGGAAAGAACAAGCAGAAGTCCTAGATACGTGATGGATATAACCGGAACGGATCCGCTCACTTTGGGGGAGTTGAGGGGGGGGGGAGAAGTCCGAACTTTTAGTGATCCCACGAGTTTGGTGCTTCCTGATGTGCTGGGACGCTGAAAATTGGCAGGCACGTCAGGGACCCGACCAGATTAAATGGGAAATAGTCATTTCCCCGATCCGACCATCTGGGAGGGGGAGTGGAGGGAGGGGGAAGCCAAAATGTGTGGTATTTTTATCTTGCGAACGAGTCATCGGATCTTGATGAAATTTTATATTTAGGATGACCTCGTGTCTCAGACGTCCCACTATAAATCCGGACCGGATCCGATGACACTGGGGGGAGTTGGAGGAGGGAACCGGAAATCTTGAGAAACGCTTAGAGTGGAGGGATCGGGACGAAACTTGGTGGGAAGGACAAGCACAAGTCCTAGATACGTCATTGATATAAGCGGACCAGATCCGGGCACTCTGGGGGAGTTGGGGGGGGGGGTCCGGATTTCTAGCGATCCTGCGAGTTCGGCATACTTCCTTATGTGCTAGGGCGATGAAACTTGGCAGGTATGTCAGGGACCCGAACAGGTTCACTTGAGAACAGCCGTTTCTCCAGTCCGACCATACTGGGGGGAGTGGATGGATGGGGAGTCCGGAATCTAGTGGCGTGTATAACTTTTGAACGGGTGATCGGATCTTGATGAAATTTTATATTTAGGATGACCTCGTGTTTCAGACGTCCCACTATAAATCCGGACCGGATCCGATGACACTGGGGGGAGTTGGAGGAGGGAACCGGAAATCTTGAGAAACGCTTAGAGTGGAGGGATCGGGATGAAACTTGGTGGAAGAACAAGCACAAGTCCTAGATACGTCATTGATATAAGCGGACCAGATCCGGGCACTCTGGGGGAGTTGGGGGGGGGGGGGGGGTCCGAATTTCTAGCGATCCCGCGAGTTCGGCATACTTCCTGATGTGCTAGCGCGATGAAACTTGGCAGGTATGTCAAGGACCCGAACAGGTTCACTTGAGAACAGCCGTTTCCCCGGTCCGACCATAGTGGGGGGAGTCTAGTGGCGTGTATAACTTTTGAACGGGTGATCGGATTTGAATGAAACTTGTATGGTGGAAAGAGCTATCGCCTCGGATGATCATTGTTAAGTCCGGGTCGGGTCGGGTTATACCTGTGGGGATGGGGGGGGGGGACCCGAAAACTCAAGAAACGCTTAAAGCAGAGGGATTGGGACGGAATTTAATGGAGAGAACAAGCATTAGGCCTATATCCGAATTTGACGGAGCCAGATGGTTTCGGGGCTCTGTGGGGGGGGGGGGGGTAGAGGGGGTTTCCTGGAATACCGGTAGTCGGGGGTTAGAATAGTTCCAGAAGTACTAAGACAATGAAACTTTGCAGGCATATTAGCGACCCGACTTAATTGACTTATTTATTTAAACTAGGATACGACCAACTAGGGTCAAACAAATGGGTGATAAGAATCGATGGCCTCGACATGTAAAAGATGCGTTCGAACAAATGTGACCACGGTTGGGGGAATTGGGGGGGGGGGGGACTTTTGACATGCACAAAAACCAAACGAATGGACCGAATGAGATGCAAGTTCGACAGTGCCGAGTTTATGCGGCCTAGATTTGTTCTTTGGCGTCCGGGCCGGATGCGGCCAAGGTAGGGGGGGGGGGGGGGGTACTGGAAACTTGCAGATAGGCTATGCTCCAATTTCAGTGAAACTTGATGGACAGGAAGAGGGAATTAGGAGATATGACGTTTATGTTTTCAAGTCCTGTTCGGCCACAGTGGCGGGAATTGGAGGGAGATTGCCGGAAACTTTGAGGCTCGCATAGGAGTCAAACGAGTGCATCAGTTTAAATGAAACATAGAACTTAGAGAGAGCATATGACATATTTTGGGCAAGGATCCGGATCCGACAACGTTGGTGGGGGGAGGGGGTACCAGAATTTTCCAAAAATGCTCAGACTCGACCGAAACTTTAGCGGTGGTATAAAAGAAGATACTTTAGATGATCCATTTTTTAGTCCGAACCAGATTCGGCCACGGTAGGGGGAGATGGAAGGAGTACCGGAAATATTGTAGCACGTCTAGGGATCAAACTAGTGGACTTATTAGGCTGAAACTTGGAAGTTTGAACAGTCATGTGCATTTGATAATCGATATGATGCCGGAACTACTTAGAAGTGAGTGAAACAAACTATCCTACTTCTATTTCCAAACCGCATTTTTGGATGGCGGGTGTATTTTATCACGTTCTCATCTACTTTCTTGTACTGCCTACTCGTAACAAGTGCCATATGAGCTCGTAGCTCTTGTTTATGGCACTTGCCCTTCGGCCAAGTGCCATATAGCGATCGCAATTTCTGTCCGTCCGTCGGTCTGTCCAGGCTTTGCTACTTTGGGCAGTTCCACATAAGCTAGGACGATAAAACTTGGCAGGCATATCAGTTGGAAATAGTCCTTCACCGATCTGAGCATCGTGGGGGGAGTGGAGGGAGGGGGAATCCGGAAACTAGAGGTATTTATAACTTTTGAACGGGTGATCGGATGTTAATGAAAGTTGATATTTGGAGAGACCCCATGTTTCAGACGACCCGATTAAAATACGGACCGGATCTGGTGACTTTGGGGGGAGCTGGAGGGGGTGGGCCGGAAATCTTGGAAAACTCTTAGAGTAGAGGGATCGGGATGAAACTTGGAGGTTAGAAGAAGCACAAGTCCTAGATACATTGTTGACATAACCGGACTGGACTCGAGCACGGTGGGGGGTCGAGGGGGTCGGGATTCCGGTGACCCCGCTAGATCGTACTTCCGGATGTGCTAGGACAATGAAACTTGGCAGGCATACCAGGGACCTTAAATGATTAAGCTGGAAATAGTCACTTCCCCGATCCGAGCATCGTGGGGGGAGTGGAGGGAGGGGAATCCGGAATCTTGAGGTATTTATAACTTTCGAATGGGTGGTCGGATAGCAATGAAATTGGATATTTGGAGAGACCTTGTGCCTCAGACGACCCACTTAAAATCCGGACCGGATCTGGTGACTTTGGGGGGGGGGGCTGGAGTGGAAAACCGGAAATCTTGGGAAACGCTTAGAGTGGAGGAATTGGGACGCAACTTGGTGGGAAGAACTTGCTCAATTCTTGAGAGATTGAGGCACTGTGGGGGGAGTTGGGGGGGGGGAATTCGGTGATTCCGCGGGTTTGGTACTAGGACGATGAAATTTGGTAGGCATATCAGGGACTCGAACAGACTGCCTTAAAAATAGTTGTTTCCCGATCCTACCATTGTGGGGGGAGTGGATGGATGGGGAATCCAGAATCTAGTAGCATGCCTGACTTTTGAACGGGTGATCGGATTTGAATGAAACTTGGCAAATGGAAAGAGCAATCGTCTCAGATGTTCCACGCGAAGTCCGGACTGGATCTGATACTTGTGGGGGGAGTTGGAGGGGGCCACCGGAAATCTCGCGAAACGCTTAGAGTCGAGGGATCGGGGATAGAATTAGATAGGAAAAACAAACATAAGCCTTGTAGACACGTTCTTGACAGAACCAGATCTTACCGGGGCTCTTCGGGGGAAGTTGGAGGAGGTTTCCTGGAATTCCAGTGATCGCGAGTTATGACAATTCCAGATGTCCCAAGGACGATAAGACTTGGCGGTATATCACTGACCCGACCAAATAGACTTAAGAACCCGACATGATGCCCTAAGAAAACTTCCGTTCCTGGATCCGACCGTTTTTGAGGGAGCTAAGGGAATGGGAATCCGGAAATTACTGACTTCCCTAGTCAGTAATGCGAACAGGTGGTCCGATTCGAGTGAAACTTTATGGGTGATAAGATCTGATGACCTAGATATGCAAGACAGCTAGATATCCTATTTCTTGGTCCGAACCTAGGGAGGTTGAAGGTGGTATTTTGTGACATTCTCATCTACTTTCTTGCATCACCTACTCGCAACAAGTGCCATATGAGCTCGTAGCTCTTGTTTTTCTTTTCATCTTGTTCCGTAGTGGTAACTTTCAGAATATGCACCGTTACCGATGTAAATGCGTTACTTCGTTGCTAAACTACTCTCAAATCGATTTTCAGATAGTGGACTTTCCCTGTCGGATTTGTAGCACCTCTGTGCGTTCGTACCTGTTTTGAATGCTTGAAGAAAACGGTCTAGGAAAAATTAAAAGAAAACAGCAGATTACCAGTGTGAAGTCGATTGGGAGACAGGCGAAAGTGACGATGAAGTTCTTGGCATCCGTCCATATATGTTTGAGCCAGAGTGTTCACAAACCTTATAACTGGCTATTGTCACACCTGGAAAATAATGGAGCTTTCGTCGACACCATTATTGCTAACTTTGTGTAAGCGTTTGACCTCTTGGGCCACAAAACAATTCTACAAGAAGCAGCTAAAATGGGAGCAAGTCAGCACTCATTACGCAAGCTGGCTGGTTATCTCTCTGGCCGATCCCAAAGAGTCATACTAAAGAACGTCATCTCGGAGGTGAAAGCGACAACTTGCGGAGCGCCTCAAGGAACCAAGCTAGGACCACTGGTCTTCCTGAGCGTGATCAACCGACTCCTGCAAGACATCAAAAACAAGTACAAATTTGCTGATGATCTTTCAATCAATGTACTCCGCAAGTTAAGCGACCCGACCCGAGAGGCGAAGATTCTCTGGTTTCGACGATTGAAACACTAACAAGTGATGCCGAGGATGTCAAGCTAACGCACAGAGAAGAGCTCCATCCTCAGGTTTTGTTTCCTGAAAAGTGAAGTACCGTGTATCCAGAGCCTTGGTCTATCTACAGCAAATTCGGGAAAAATCCTTGGCATCCACATTGACAGCGACTTCAGCTGGAAAACCCAAGTAAACAATATAATCAAGAATGGCGGATTACTTCTTCAACTATTTGCGGTGGTTCGACGATTCTCCCAGGACCAGAAAGTTCTCTTAACAGTGTACAAGACACACATTCGGCCCAACCTTGAATATGCCTTTCCGGTATGGCATGCAGCATTAGCACAGGACCAGACGGACAAGCTTGAAGCACTAAAAAAGAGGGTCTGCAAGATCATCTTGGGTAGCCAGTATAAGGACTACGAGTCAAGTCTGGAAACGCTAAGACTGCAAACGCTTTCCAGCCGCAGGCACTGCCTACTGATGGACTTTGGCAAGAAATGTCTTGCTTCCCCGATTCATTGAAGCATTCTGCGAGATTTCATGGACAGAGTAGAGACAAGAAGTCGCCCAGATACAAGGCTGAAATCAAAGCTGAGTGAAGTGGAGCAACTACAAACGCCTCCTTGCAGGACAAGCCGCTATGAGAAGTCGTTTGTGCCTTATTTTGTTCGGAATTTTAATGAAGAGAAGCTTAGAGAAACTGACTGCTGATAGAATTAAACTGTAAATATAAGATTTGAGTAATTGTAAATATATTTTTGGTTTTGATTTAGTTTATTTATTTATAATCTCAATTGTACGTGTAATGAGATTTGTACCATAGTCTTCTTTGTGACGCGTCCAAACTATCTTATGTTGATATTGGTAGAAATAGATTGAATTGAATTAGTGTGTGTGTTAAGATTCAAATTTTCCGCGTCATAGTATAAATTTTCGTTGTGGGACGGCCGTAGAGAATCTGAACATGACTACTTAGTGAAAAAAAAAATCCCTCAACCTAATCCGAGTAATTCAGTGTGTCAAATTAAATGATACAAAGAGAAGTTAGCTGTTATAGATTCTTCGTCAGCGATATTTCGGCCCTTCTTGGCAAGGGTCCTCGTCAGGCTGTCAATCTTCAGGGTCAAGGTCGGGGAAGGAAACAAACCTGTAATAAATAACTGAAGCTTCTACCGACTATAAATATCATATTAGGGCAAATTACTTTCAAATACCACTGTAAGGAAAAAACTAGTCCTGAGATTTAATTTTTGGATCCCAAAACGGTAAGTGGAGGGATACCTATGACATCGCAAAAGTTTTCCGTCCGTCCGACCGTCTGTAAGTACGATAACTCTCGAAGGGAATGAGATATTTTGATGAAACTTGGTGTGAGGATTGTTTGGTCAAGGGTAAGGTCGAGTTCGTAGATGGGCTCTGTAGCCCTATATTGGGGGGTGGGGGAGGGGGTTCAAATTAAGGCACAAACAAAATATTTTTAAACAGCTAATGTGATAGTCGATTATTTGGTAAGAAGACACGCTGAGCACGATGGTGAAAATCATTTTCTCGCCAGACAAGTAGTTCGTCCGGAATCCGGCAAAAAACGGAAAATTTGTTAAAGTAGAAGTTTCATTTAAAGTTGATTAAATGTTCGATTTAGTGGTAAGAACATATGCTGAACACGATGCTGAAAACCATTGGACAACTAGTTCGTCCGGAATCCGGCAAAAACCGGAAAGTTGGTTAGAAGTGAAAGTTTCATTTGAAGTTGATTGATGTTTGATTTAGGGGTAAGAAGACATGCTGAACACGATGGTGAAAACCATTTTCTCGCCGGACAACTAGTTCGCCTGGAATCCGGCCAAAACCGGAAAATATGTCAAAAGCAAAAGTTTTATCTGAAGTTGATTAGATGTTAGATTTAGGGGTAAGAAGAGACGCTGAGTCTGTAGATGACAATCGTTATTTACCCGGACATATAATTAGTCCGGAATCCGATTGTACCCGCCTTTTTTTAAGTCAGAGTTTTATTTAATGTTGATTAGATGTTCTTATAGGGATAAAGAGATACGCCCGATTCGGTTCTGAATTTTCTTTTCATGCTGGACTAGTAGTTCGCTCGGAACTCGGGCGAAACCGCAAATTTGGCAGAAGTAAAGCAGTAAGTTTCGGTCAGTATCGTCAAAATAGATATGGCCTATAGAGGTATAGATTGATAGATAGATGGAATATCTGAACTCGGTTTTCTATGATGATTAGCCTGGCGAAGACTGGATCTGGCGAAGACAAGACCCAATTGTCTGGATCAAATCTTAGATTTTTGGGATCCCATCGACATCTTTGATCTTTTTGACACGGCCGCTGTTTTTGCTGCACGATTGGGACGATGACAGGGAAGGGTTGTTTCCGTATTTTGATCAACTTCGGTTTTGTTATTAATAGGGCCTGAAAACTTAAATATAATAATAAGTATTAGCTTTTCAGTTAAACTTTAAGTGAATAAGTGATTGGTAACTAGACTGTCGTATCTCAGTCCTGTTTGGCTAATCTTGAACAAGTTTCAGATCCCGCTCTTTTTCTTTCAGCGATTGGCTCTTGTCTTGGAGGAGCGCAAGCCGTGCACGGTTTCTTCCTCGGACGAATGCGCCTCCCGGAATCGCAACCAGGCCGTGATACCCTACGATAGAAATCGAGTCATCCTTGTTCCCGTCCCTCACAAGGAACAGTCAACTTACATCAATGCATCATTTATTGAGGTTAGTAAGCTTCCCTGTTTTGGTCAGAAAGATTGTAAGCAGAAACGAAGTATTTTGAGTCCGTTTCTAGTGCTGGCCTAACCCGGTTTACATCATTTTTTTTTTTTTTTTTTTTTTCAACTGCTGAATTCGAAGCACTGTGCTTTACTGACACCGGTCGATCTCGAAGTACTCTACTTGTAATCGCTTCTCTTGTAGAATTGTGTTTATGTGACAACCAAGATGCATTAACAACCCCAATGCATTACAATTAGTTTTAGAAAAAATTTTGTGTGCGGCGCATTTTGTAATATTCTCTATTTGGAACATCTGTGTTTCATTTAGTTGGCGTTTTAGGGTTCAGATTCTTGGGGGTTTGAAACACGTTAAAAGCTAGAGCCTAGTAAAAAAAATATCCGTGAAAAGGCAGAATTAAAGATTTTTGCTTGTGGCGCTTAATTTAACTTGTTTGAGGTGCAGTTGCTGGAAGCTTCGTTTTTTAGCGAAAGTTGAAATGAAAAGCCGGATATGTGAACTCTAGTATACGAAATTACATTTTAAAGAATTATCTGAACTGATGCATTACAGTTAGTTTTACACCGGTTTTGTTCTATCCTGGTGGGAAATGTGCGCCGTTGCCGCGAAGCGTGTTTTGTCGGCGCATTTTTAGTACGTCGGCACAAACCTGACCCCCCCCCCCCTCCGAAGGTAAAAGGCTAATGACTCCCTGCTGGTCGCTCCCACTATTGCAACCAGTCTTGATTTTTGACGTGCCGTTTCAGGCTCTACATTTGACACAGCTAAGTTAAACCCAGACAAAATTCATTCTCTTCCTCGCGAATCCGTGATCCACAGGCATTTGTTTCTATATAGTAACCAGGTGGGCTTCATTTGAACACAAGATTTATAATCAGAAGGTCAAGTTCATCTAAGTTTGATTTGAACATAATCGACAAGTTCTTATCCTTGTGCCGCCAAACACATTCTTACTTTTTTTTTTTTTTTAATAAAATGATTTCGAAAAAGAATGACAATCCGTGATCGGTGAGATTTTCCAAAATTGTTTTTCTATTAAAGTTTCATCTTGTGTCTTCTTCGGCCGAACACGTCTCGAAGTCGATTCTGATAGACTCATAAAGATCCTTGTAAGCCCGTAAACAACAAGTTTGGTGACCAGCCGCTGGAATCCCTCATCCTTTTTCTATGATTCCCCATCTCCACATTCCACCCGTACAAAGAAAGAAGCTGAGAGTGCCCCTAGTTCCAAAGATCCTAACCAATACTACACCATACACACACCCCAAGCAGAAATAAAATCATTTTGTTTTAAAATTCATAGTTTAATGTTGCTTCGAATGTGTTTTTTAATATTTTGTGAAATGTTTTTAACAATAAAGATTGATTGATTAATGCTCTTGCCGCTAGTAAATGTGTCGTAGTAAAGGTTGTTTGTTTACATTATAGGCGTACGACAACCGAGAGTCCTTCATCGTCACGCAAGACCCACTCGAATCAACAATGTACGACTTCTGGCGAATGGTCGTCGGTCATGAAATTAGCACTCTAGTCATGCTTTCGGACGTAAGTAGAACTGTACTGACACTCCTACCAGTTATCATTTCATGGTGGTTTTCCTCGACGTTACAGGGATTCCCGTATAACTGCAACTGTTTTGCCCTCTGACCCTTTTGCAAAGTTATGTTCAATTGCCCAGGCCAGGACCTTCACGTTTCTGCCCTTGGCCATTTCTCCGCATCCATCTAGGAAGAAGATTTTTTAGACCCGATTAGTCCCTTTTCTTTTTTATTAATGTTTATTTTTGTATCTTGTGTATTTACTACATTATTGAAAGCTCAGTTCATTTTTTTCCTTTTATTTGTCTGTACTTCACCTATTTTCCTCTTCTTAAGTGCGTGAATAAAATTTCAAGATTGTTTACACACTGCATAAAATCCGAGCTTACTTCTGAATCCGAGTGTATTTTACGCACGTATTTGGGCTTGAAAAGATCCCTAGCAAAACGGACGTATTTGAGAAATCGGTCCGTTTCTCATATAAACACGTCCATATTGCTAGAGACCCTTCAAGCCCAAATACTTTCGTAAAATATGCTCGGATTGCGCAGTGTGTAAACCCACCATCAAAAGGGTGCACACTATACTAAAAGGCTTATCAGTATTAGAACCAGCGACCGATGAATATTGCAAAAACGAAAAATCACGACTGTCAGTGGAACTCGATACAGGTAAAAACCGCGATATGGAAAAAACGCCGCTAATCGAAAAGTCAAAACTGCGCTGACGAGAGGCGCTATGCTCTTCTTTCATGAAATGCGGGGCTTTGGACTACAGCGTTTAAAGCACAATGGACACTTTTAATGCTTTATTTTGTATTAAATGCTTCACAAATAAACATTTCCGACTTCCTTTAGAAGGCGCTAAGAAAATCGGCCGTTTTCTCGTTATCCCTTGTCTTTACCTCTCTGGCATTTCGGCGATCCAAATCTTACGAGCTGGGATGTCGTGGCAGGAAATTCAAAAACTCCCAGCAATGCTTGATAGAAAAGGATATATTTGAGATGTCACCAAAGTCAAGCCTCAGATGCAGTTAACCTGATTGTTCTAGTGTTTCATCAGAAGTTCCATGTTTTAAAGTGCCTATTAAAATTTTTCATTGTAGAATAGTGTTGTGAAGCTTGATTAACTTGCTTTATAAAATGTACCAGAATATGCAATAAGTTTATAAAAAATAACATAGCTACACAAATCATTCAAAAACAAATAGCCTATTCAAATCTGAATTATACAAGCTGATTTATGCATAAAATAAAGATCTACTAAGTATTATAATAAACATCACTTTTATCTTTGTCCAAGCTAGTAAACTGAGCATGTACTGGCCCAAAAAATTACGCTTTAAAATATCACGGAGAGGAAACTGTTGAAAAAGCTGGTGAGCTAGGGGGTAAGCATTGGTCCTAGGTTGTTACAGAGTGGGATTGGGGTAGTTTGATGTACCCATTGAACTTTAAATAAAGAAGCAAAAGGAACAGTTTTTTCTTTCGTATATTACCAATGGAATTATCCTTTTTCAGATTTGTAGAAGTGCACCGGAAAATAGGACTAGCGTGCAAAGGCTTTGAGGAGACATTACTTCAAAACTTCTACAAATTACGCTTCTAAATATTGGAGTTGATTCAAAAGATATTGTAATTCCATGTCTGTAATTATGAGCGGGACGCGATCCGCTTCTGACAAAACTTGGAGTAAGATTTGTTTTTTATATCAGACAGCATCATAAAGTTCTCCGAAATATTGTTAGTGTTATTATTATTTATCTAAATCCTTTAAAACTGAAGAGTAGTGTATAAAAAGGAACGACAGCATGTCGATCAAACTCACACACACTTGCATACAAATAAACAGCTGACCATAAATCAGCCTACTAAATCTGCAAAATACAAGGGAAAAAACAAAGATCAAAATAAACAAACTAATCAGGGCCCTTTTTTGTGAAAAAGGAAAAAGGTTGTGATGAAGAAGATGTTGTCAGCCTTTTTATGAAAGTTTTTGATTTTTCTATTCAAAGATTCTAAAGGATTGGTCACTTTAAAATTAGAAGTTAGGAGAGAGTTACTCGCTTAAATAGTGAAACCAAGAAGGAATTTAGAGAATTTGACGCAGAAAGTTCAGAAGGAAGGAAAGAAGAAAAGAAAGCAGACGGAAAAAGAATGTGAGGAAGTGCAAAAGAAAAATAAGTGGTCAGAAGGAAAATCGTTAGAAGAAGATAGGGTGGACTTAAAATGTGTCCCCAATCAGCAACAGACGGGAAAGAATCAGGTGAAGGTTCACTTAGATGCTTAATCATTTATCATTTACAATAACATCACAAGATATCGCTGGTAAATTGGTGAAGAAATTATCAATAAAGCAAGTTCTATCGCTGACGTGTGTCAAGAAATATTATTCTATACGAGGTGTCGTGTTATAATTTTGAAAAAATGGATGGCTTTTCAAAATGGATCGCTAACTCTATACGAAGGAAGCGTGATTTCAAAATGGATCGCTAACTCTGTATGAAGGAAGCGTGATTTCAGAATTGATCGTTAACTCTATACGAAGGAATCGTGATGTCATGGACTCGAAGTACTGGCCTTAGCACAATATTCCGATTGTGTACAAACCCTTTCATTGAAACTTGATTTTATTTTATTTTATTGTATAATTCAGGTACAAAATTTCGTGGTTGTCCAACCAAATTGTTTGACCTCAGTCAGGTAATATATACATCAATTTCGGAATGATCATTCAAGCTCATCCACATAATATCAACAATATACAAACAACACACAAATAAAACGTTGTAAAGCGGGTCGCGACGGGGAGACAAGCTCGTATTGTTAAAAGACCCAAGATTCGTGTGCAAATGGGTAATTGGACGGGTGATGGACAAGAACACAGCGCTAAAGCATATGTAGGGAAATGCTCTCGGAATCTAGGCGATGATCAGGCCCGTATCCAGGAATTTATTTCGGGGGGGGGGGTCCCTTTCGGGTTTTTTTACCCTTTCGAGGGGGATTGGCCTGCGGGTCGCACAAAAAAGATATAGATCAGAGGGAAAAGCCTCTAAAATTGAGTATTTTTGTATGTTTCGGGGGGGGGGGGGGGATTCAACCCCCGTAACCCCCCCCCCCCCCCCTGGATACGGCCTTGGCGGTGATTTACGGGTCCTTGCACTGTCAGAGGTTTCATACCAGATAACACATGGATGAGTAGTTTCAACAGGTAACGTTATGCATTAAACGTTATGCGTAACAAGCATTGCAAGGAAGAGACGAATTAGCCTCTGCTGACTTTTCCGGTATCATCATGACAGAGAAAAAATTCAGCAGAAGTCAGCTGCTGTAAGTAAGTAAGTAATAAGTAATTTATCTATAACCCGCCGTTTTCAGAAAGCGGAGTAAATGAAGAAAGTAAATAAAACACATAAACATACACAAAAAGACACTTAATTTCAATCGTCGGCCAGGAAGCAGTGTAGAAGGTCGTGCGCTGGTTAGGTTCTGTTGTCAATGACTTTTGATAGCGACGAAGAAACATCCAAAAGGGTAACACTTGCATCTTGAATTTTGGACTTCTCCGTCAAAGTATGGTTATGGCATAATTTCGACAAGTGGAGCAGGTGCTTTGCATATTTAAAATAACATGATCAAAATAAAAATAACTGTGTTCAGCTCTTATTGTATATGTGACGTTGTAATGCGTAACGTTTGAAAAAGAAACAGTAATCATCTTAAATTTTAACTGAACAGCCAAGTTATTTTTGTGTCATTTAATTAAATACACTGAGTTATTTGGATTCGGCCAAGGGATTTTTTATTTTCCAGTATCTACTCTAGTGGCTGTCTCCACAGTGTAAATTCTACTTTGACGCGGGAAATTTTAATCTCAACACAATCGTGGCTTTTCAGTGGAGAGTGGTGAAGATTGCTTAGTGCCTGAAAAAAAAAAATTTTAATTTACTTGTAATACAACAAAATACAAGCGCATATAGAGATACCACAAATCACACGGAAATTCCACTATTTGAAAATTGATTATTTATGAATAGCAGAATAACGAAGCAACGCACTTTCAACGGGTCTTCAAGCCAATTCAGTTGAATAAGTGGTGGGTAACTAGATTGTCTTATCCAAGCTCTTTTTGGTTAAACTTTAAGTTTTATCTGTTGAAAACCTTGCATCCTTTTGTTATCTGTTATGAAACTTCTGGTAGTTCGATACACCTTGAAAGTTAAGAACAGCTTTTATTAGGCACCTCGATTAATAATCTGCTTGTTCTAGTTTGAAGTGGACGATCCTGAATCAAACTGTCCACGCTATTGGCCAGAAGACAACCAGGAAGTCACTTTTGAATGTGTCACAGTCAAGCACACTCATACAAGTACAAAACCAGTTTACATCAAACGAGATTTTACTGTCACCAACTCAAAGGTAAAGTATTTGCATTTTCCGCCGAAACAATTACAGTAGAGGTATGGTTATTTGAATGTTCGTGCATTTGCTGTGACTAAAGTTAACTACCAGTTATTCGAAGTGGCAATTAAGGGCCTCTGAAAACATCTGAATATGTATTTTGGATCTTCGTTCCACCATTTAGGCCAAAACTGCACTGTGCACATTTAAGTAACTGTTCAAATAAGCATACTGTAGTTTACGTACATAGTAATGAAGTAATTAGCATAGTAATGTCTTCTCGAGACAGGTTATTGGTTATGTGAGCTATAATGAGAACCGGAATTCTACGAAAAAATTAACAGGACTTAAAAAAAGAAATACGAAAGGAAGGATGGTTCAAGTAAGTAAGTAAGTAAGTGTATTTATAACCCACAAGATGTTTTACAACACAAGAGTGTGGAGTAGAAGAGATAAATTGAAATAAAAAGAAAAGAACAAGAGACAACAAGAAAATAACAAAACAGACAACACGCATCAACTATCAGCCAAAAAGTCTAATCAGTCGGTGATGCGGCAACTGACGTAGACAAGACTTCTGACGGAAATCAGAATGCAAATCTTGCAGCCGTGACAAAATGTCAGTAGCTCCGTAAGATTTAATAATCTTCGAATTACTGTGGGACCGGGGCAGATACAGAAGAAACTTACAACGGAAATAATCTATCCTTATCTGGATAGATCCCGTTTATCAAAAATATCAAACAGACCAACCGAGAAAAGCACAGACGGGTCGCAAAAAGAAGCATAAAGTTTAAAGTTTCTTCTGTACTTGCCCCGATTTGCTACAATCTTCGCGTACCCTATTTGTAGCTTACGCTTAATGTCGACAAGTGCAGTACTGCGGAAAGACGGAAAGGAACTCATTACTGTAATACCCAACCATCTAAGAGAAACAACATGGGGAATCTTAAATACCTGGCAATCTAGTGGACCAGGGGAAGGAGAACCGTTAAAATGCAGATATTCACACTTATCGACATTCAGTCGCAGACCAATATTCCCAAAAAGTGACGCAACGTGAGAAACCATTCGCGATAGACCTCCTTTTGTGCGGCTAATTAGCATAAGGTCGTCAGCATAAGCAATGTATGATACATCTGTCATCCCGACGAAACAAGTGTGCGTAATTTGTGAAAGAACATTAAATAAGCAAGCATTAAATAAATACGGGGATAAAACCCCACCTTGACGGACACCGCATTTCACAGGGATGTTACCAAATACACTTTCACCAGATTTCAACCGCAAAAAAAATTGGAATACCAATAGCGCAGAACATGAATAACAGAGGCATTCACACCAAGAGAATGAAGGGCAAACCAAACTTGGGCATGGACAACACTGTCAAATGCTTTAGATAGGTCTAAAGTACAGAGATGTAGACTCTGGCCTTTTCTATGGGCATCATTAAATAGAAACGACAAAGCTTTATGCGCATGTTGACACCCAATTCCGGACTTAAAACCAAACTGGTTCGCATCGTAATCAACATTATCCTTAACATAAGGAAGTAATATGTATTCAACACAGTTTGCTAAGATTACACGCGACCGTAATTGGTCGATAAGACCCACAACTAGTAGGATCTTTACCACGCTTTAAAATCGATGTCACAGTACCGCATAGAAAACTATCAGGTACAAAAGAATTACAAATGCACATCTGGTAAAAAAGCTGCAGGTGACAAAGTAGCTCTGACGAAGCAGGGTTAAGATGCTTTACACTAATCCCATCCAAATCTACCGATTTTGACTTGAGGCGTTTAATCGACTTGGAAACAGATTCACGTGATACAGGTATGACATGCTTTTGCGATAGTCTTCGATTTCAGTATTCCTTCCAGATTCAGGAACAGCTTTTCACATTTGAAAAACGAAATTAGCCTGAGTTCCGCAGGCAATTTTTTTTTAAATTCACCTTTTTTCTGGAGAGTTAAAGTGCTTCACACAAAAAAAAAGGTTTTTAGGATCCCAAAACGTAAGTGACGGGATACCCATGACATCGCAAAAGTTGTCCGTCTGTGCGCACTATAACTCTCGAACGGAATGAGATATTTTGATGAAACTTGGTTTGAGGATTCTTTGGGTCAAGAGTAAGGTCGAGTTCGTAGATGGGCTTTGTAGCCCTAATTTAGGGGTGGGGTAGGGGGTTTAGACTAAGAGGCAAGTGAAAAAATAGAAAATGTGATAGTCGATTATGGGATAAGAAGACATGCTGAACACGATGGTGAAATTTATTTTGTCATCCGACAAGTAGTTCGTCCGTAATCCGGCAAAAATCGGAAAGTTTGTTAAAAGTAAAAGTTTTATTTGAAGTTGATTAGATGTTCGATTTAGGGGTAGGAAGGCATGCTGAAAACGGTGCTGTAAACCAAAAGCAAGACAGAATCGTTTCAATCAGCTTATACGAGTAAACACACATGCTGAGTCTATATCTGAACTTGGTTTTCTTAGATGATCAGTAATTTGACCTTACTCTGTTTTTAAAAGTAAAAATGTCCAAAAAGTCCGGCGAACACTGGATCCGGCGAAAATAACACCTAATTGTTTGCATCAAATATTCAATTTTTGGGATCCCGTCGGAATCTTTGGTCTTGTTTTATTCGGGCCAGAACCCGAAATCTGAAACCGAAATCACAACAGAAATGACGTGTCCTGCGACTAGACGAAAGGCGCATGAATGAAAGCAAGGGCCACGTGTGATCTACGGAAGATGGTATATGAACTCTTGACAACGGAGTGAGGCTAAGGCGTGAGGACTGAGGCTAAACATTTAGGCTGGTGGAGATTGGCTTACGTGGTGGATGGGAAATTATTCTGACCATTTTTATTAAAAAGTTCGAATAGTGTAAAAAGACATGCCTGAATCAGGAAAAGCTACTAGTTCTTGCCTCGGATGGATAGTTCGGCCGAAATCCGGACAAAACCAGATTTACAGATGAACCAAGTTGCGCGATGAACATGGTTACGCTTCAGTTTGAGAGTAAAACGGCATGCCGAAAATGAATAAGTTGTTTGTTTTGGGATCAAATTAAGAATACGGCTGGGATCCGGCAAAAACGAATATTTGAGAACCGACTGACAAAGGGAAAAGGACATTAGCTCTGAATCTTTCGCGAGAAGAAATGTCCCCAGCGAAATGTCCCCGACAAAACGTTCCCACGCTAGCAGAGCAGAACGACAGTTTTCACTACTCGAAACACCCAGAATCCGGGAGAGTTGGAAACCGGTGATCGGCAAGTACTATCTGAAAGCTAATCCCTATTTTCATTTACAGACCAGGGAAGAAGTAAATGTGAGTCAGTTGCAGTATCTTGCCTGGCCAAGTGATGGAGAAGTAGATAGCGTACCAGACCCTAGTCTAGTTGAGACCTTTGTTCAATTTGCACTGGACTCTCTTGCACTGCACGAACGACTGCCAAATGGAGGACCTATGTGTGTCCACTGCTCGTAAGTTTCTCTCTGTTTACTCTTAGTGTTACGAACGGTGTCTTCATTTGTTGTTAGTGCCGAAGGTAGCTGGATATAGCTGGCTTGGGAAGGGTGGATTACTTTCTCAGTCGCATACAGCCGGTTTTATTCTATCATAATAATAATAATATATTTCAAAAAAAAGGCCACAAAGCCTCTACAAAGTTCTTTTGAAACATTTAGGGTCGTACATTTGGGAAAGAAATATTCCATCAATTTCTTTCTTAAATTGGCTTATTGATGGAGAGTTTGCTGTTTCTTCGGGCAGTTGATTCCAATGGTGTGGCACTCGGTTTTTGGAACTCCACCGACCAATATCTTTGCAGAACCTCTCTGCGGTGAGTTTGAGGCCATGACCGCGTAAGTTGTTGAAGTTGAAGTTGAGGATGTCGTCAGCTTCGACGTTTTCGTACATAGCTTGTATGTCTCAATGAGGTCTCCCCTGTGGAAACGGTATTCCAGCGTAGGGAGTTTAAGTCTTTAATATCATGATTGTTCTTCTCCCGCCAAAACTCTTTCCTTGAATTTTTAAACTTTCACGCTTACAAGTCTGGATCCAGATTGCCCAGCGAGGACCCTCCAACTCGTTGGATCCTGGGACCAGAACAAAAAAAAATTGTAGACCAAGTCTGGATGTTGGGCCCGAGTTCTTCAGTGAAAGAGACGGAAGAACAAATTGACCATGAAAGAAGAATCGTGGAAGAACAAGGTTCTGTCCCTCCGTTTTTCACCGGGGGGGGGGGCTTTTGGTTCAAGGAAATGACTCTCAGTTATTCGTAGCCCAGCTGAGATGTTCGTGTTTATGATTATGGAAGCCTTTTCCTAGGGCGAGCTAAGAGGTTGGTGTTCCACAGGTATGCTTTCCGCTTAGAAAAAGTTAAAATCATTGAACAGAGTAGCCTTTTAGTAATAATAGCACCCAAATCGTGGACACGATAAATACGGTACTCGTTTAAAACAGTAACCTATAGGTATTATAGGTATCATAGGTATCCCTCCACTTACGTTTTGGGATCCCAAAAAGAGATAAATAAACGCTTAAAGCACAATGGACACTTACAATGCTTTACTTTGTATTAAATGCTTCACAAATAAACATTTCCGACTTCCTTTAGAAGGCGCTAAGAAAATCGGCCGTTTTCTTGTTATCCCTTGTCTTTACCTCACTGGCATTTCGGCGATCCAAATCTTAGGAGCTGGGATATCATGGCAGGAAATTCAAAAACTCCCAGCAATGCTTGATAGAAAATGATATATTTGAGATGTTACCAAAGTCAAGCCGCAGATGCAGCTTACCTGATTGTTCTAGTGTTTCATCAGAAGTTCCATGGCTTAAAGTGACTATTAAAAGTTTTTCTTTGTGGAATAGGGTTGTCAAGCTTGATTAACTTGCTTTATAAAACGTACCAGAATATGCAATAAGCTTACAAAAAATAACATAGCTACAAAAATCATTCAAATACAAATAACCTATTCAGATCTGAATTATACAAGCTGATTTATGCATAAAATAAAGATCTACTAAGTATTATAAGAAACATCACTTTTATCTGTGTCCAAGCTAGTAAATTGATCATGTACTGGCCCCAAAAATTACGCTATGAAATATCACAGAGAGGAAACTGCTGAAAAAGCTGCTAATCTAGGGGGTAAGCGTTCTTCATAGGTTGTTGCAAAGTGGGATTGGGGTAGTTTGATGTGCCCATTGAACTTTAACAAGAACCACATAATGGTATAGGTCTATATGCAACAACAACAAAGTATAAATAAACGCAAAACAAGAAATACACAATGAAACACATAAATAACAATAAATTGACTGAGACTGGCGCATTGGGCAATGGGAAGGGTAGCGGCTGGAAGGTGGCAGAATCTTTTCACTTATTTCTTTTAGTTTGACAGTTGACCCAAAGTTTGATCGAAGGTTCTCCATGATTTAGTGATTGTGCATGCGGCGACGAAGGTGAAGGAGGAAACGAGATATTTGAAGAAACATGGTTGTACTCGACTTGTGTCTTTCTTCCTGAGAATCGGGTACAAACCAGCAAGGAATAGCACAGAGAAGGAGCAAAAACTTGTGTAGACTTTTGCTCGGTTGCTGTAAGACACACTTTGAGATTGGGATTAACAACATTTAAAGATAAATGAAAAAAAAACTTGAACGGGTACACTAACATCTGCCAATTTATTTAATTAGCTGCGTTCGTCGCACTCCGGGCTGTCTCTGGTGTTTAGTCACCAGTGTCCGGTTCTTCCCTTAAAACGCGTTCTTTTGGTTCACCTATGAGTTGATGAAAACCGGCTAACTCCTCGCTGCAGCAGGGCTCACGAGCAGGTTCTGGTTAGTCCGCACCGGTGAGATAAAACCGGACACTGGTTAGTTCAAAAACGGGTTATAAGATTGGTGATAAGTCACCGGTGGATGCAAAAACGGCTTATAAGAAAAACCGGAGACCACCGGTGAGAACTCCCGTGACAAAGAACGCAGCTATTGGTGATCGTAAAGTTATCAAAACTTTTGATATTTTGCAGAAATGGGAGCACGCGATCTTCGGTGTTGCTGGCCCTGTGTATATTGATCCAGCAATCGCGCACGGAGGGAAGAGTGGACGTCTTCAACGTTGTGCGGAAGCTGCGGTCTCAGCGGCAAGGAATGATCAGCCATTATGTAAGTTCAGCTCAAATTTGTTGTTTATCTATCTTGATCCATCCGTGTGACATTTTGCTGAGTTTCATGGGTGGTTTGTTTGCAACTTGCGTTGGAGTTGGGTTCTTTAACGACAGTAAAATGCCTTCATAAAGTGCATGAGTCTGTGCCATATGGTATGTAACATTTTCCAGATTACTTGGTTGGGGGCGAAGGGTTGCCCACTCTTGATTGTAGACATTGTAGTGTACAGCAAGTGTCCGGTGACGGTACCAGCTTACAAAAGCCGGTACCGCTTGCCATGAGTTATGACATTAAATCAGAGTGTTTAAAAGGTATTGACTAAACTTTAGCCGATAGTCTACGGATCGGATCATTTTCATGACGTCATGAAAGAATAAGGAAATTCGATTAAATTAATGTTGCAGATATATATATTTGTATCTATATGTATAGAGTCGAGCGACCAGCTAGGCGCCGGACGCGTTTACACTTATAAGCCATTTCTAGGGACAATCGGTTCCGTTGATAAATTGAAAATACAGATTTTGTGTGACGTAACGACCCGTAGATATCGGCTAAAGTTTAACACCGTTTAAAAGCGTTCGAAAGATGAATCGCCCAGTTTATGGTCGGCACCGCGTGTTTCAGTCGGTGCCGGAAAAGGGAGTACACCAGGTGGGAGAGGGAAACCCCTCGGTTGGGCGGCTGGTAGTATTAACAGGGCTAGTAAGATTTTTCAACCGTGTCCGTCTTCTTTTTGCGTGTGTCTTTTTCCATCTTAAACGGTTTGTTATTTCGGTAAGACTGACTTCCGTAAACGGTATGCAAAACGTAAAAGTTGCTACTTAATTGTATTCTCTCGTTTGCTCAACTCCAATTTTTTGTTGAAGAACACCTCGCACTATTCACTGTCTATGGTCCGATGTTCAAAACTTTTTGAATACTGTAAAACTATAGGCTCTGCTTTTAACATATTATCTACGACTTTGGCTGTTTTAAGCCTTTTTCCAGGCCCACTGACTTCTAGCAAAAAACTCTGCAGAATTCAGATAACGCAGCAAAAGCATGAGACGCGAACACTCGTTGGGAGCAAAATGCGCATGGACAATAGTGAATCCTGGCCAAGATTTGTGAGGCATTGTTAGCGGGCTTAGAATGTAACATGAAATTTGATTCCGGTCTTAAAAATTAATGAATGCAATTACGGATGTATGTTCAGTACGGTAGGCTGCGACGGGTCCTTTAAGAAGATAAGCAGGAAATTGGAAAATAGTTTTGATGTCAAGTTATTTGTGTGTACCCTAATCTTGTTTAGGCTACTTTGTTTAGTTTACTCGGGACTGCCAAGATCCTAACTAACCAAATGCGGCCTATTCTGATTCAGCGCTCCGAGCGGACTAATCTCGAAATTTTTACAGTCCTCCATTGCTTTTACTTTCTACTCCAAAGACGTCATTAAACTTCGTTGCTCGCGAAGCATATTGGAGATTTTTAACTTGATCAACTTGTGAATCTGTTTTACTATATATGTCACAAGTGCAGGGGCGTCCCGAGCCCCCCCCCCCCCCCCTACGCTTTGGACAGTCGGTCGAAACGGGCATCGCCGCGAAGCTGTGATGCCCATTTTACAAAATGATTTGTCCCACATTTTCAAATTCGGTGATTTAACGTGTTTATTGGTTCCCATTCCTTATCGATTTTGGTAATTCATTCAACTTTTTTTCAGTCCGCATTGTTTTCGCCGCATTTGGTCCGTCCCTTTGAAAATTTGATGATTTAACGTGTTTATTTGGTCTGATCGTTAACGAATTCGGTAATTTACTAAACATTTCTCGAGTCCGTATCTGTTCTATCGCATTCGGTCAGTCCATTTCATAATTCGGTGATTAATCAGATTCATTTGGTTATGGTTAGTTGCCGAAGTTCGTTAATTTACCGGATTTTTGTTTAGTCCGTATCTGGTACCAGACTTACCACATTCGGTTGTTTTAAGCGGTTCTAACAAGAGTTTTATTCCATTACGAAGTTCGGTTGTTATACCGTTCCCAATCTGTTCCTCATTTTTTTTTTAGTTAGTTTTTCGGTAGTAGGCTACGAAGTCATTATTTGGTTCACCCCAGTTACTGAGTTCGGTAATTTAAGTGGCATTTATTTAGCTCTTGTCCTGTACCATTCAATGGTAGCTTCAGGTGGTTCCCAAGACGCTGATTGATTGATTGATTCATTACTTAACTTTTCTTCTAATGATTGCAGTACTTTACCGCAAATTCAGAATAAATGTACTTTACCGCGGATGGCCCCTTTTTTCGCCAGACGTCTGTGTGGTTTAATAGGTATCTTAGGATCGCAAAAAGGCAATTTGATCATCAGTGTTTCCAAAAAGTTTCTCCCGGCTTTGAGGCTTGGAATTTGGGTGGCTTGGACCACATCAAAAGCTAGAAATTACATGGAAAGTAGTTATATGTTGCCAGAAAAAAAGGCGGTTTGTTGTCGCTTTGTTGTAACGGTGTTTTTTATTGGCACATTTTCAAGTCCTGTTGGCAAAACTGGACGTCCCCCGAAGGTAAAAGGCTAGTGACGCTGTATCGCTGAAAAAACAGAAATGGAAGGGTGTGAAAACGCGCCAAATTTTCTCTTTAGGCTTAATTTTGTACATACTATGCATCTGTTTACATTGTCTCTTCTTGAAGGCGACTTGCTGTGTTTTAGAAAAAATAATAGTAATAAAGTAGGTAAAAATCAGGTTCGGTCAGTTTTTACCAGGTTCCCCCCCCCCCAACCCCGATAAAAAAAAAGGCTCGGAACGCCTCAGCACACGTGTTGATAAATTTACAATTGAGGGCTTCCCGAAACTAGTCCGCTTGTAAGCGCTGTACTGGAACATGGCGAACTAAACTAATAGAAGAAAACAAGAATTAAATTCCGATTGCAGATTTAGAATTTCAGCTACTGGGTCAACATGACCTGTGCCAAGAAGGGGCGAAATGTCGCCCAATCAGCTGAGCTCTGTTTAGCACTATTAAAAATGATTCGCAGTCACTTCCAGCTGAAGACATAACTTTCTTTTCAGAACCACTACCGTTTCCTGTGCGATGCCATCAGTGCATATATCTGCGAGTATCCGCAAGACATGTGCTAAGAAACGATGTTTTAGCGAGATTTTCACTCCGTCTGCCAGTGACCGGTTCACAGTTTTTGGACACCTGTCGATTCATTGATTGAAACGACCTGCGGTGACGCCTAGCGGGATGAAACGAATTGCCAAACTTTCTGGTGCATACTAGTGCAGCTTGATGGCGCGAGCGCGGCTTTTAGTTTGAAAGAGTTACTCGATTGGCCAGTGATTGAGAGAAGTTTTTGTATGTAATTCCTGAAGTGTGAGATACTAGAATGATGCTTGAGATTTTTCTGTGCGTATGCCTGTGTTTACTAGATCATGTCGCTTTTAGGGATCCTAGATCGATCACTCCGAACTTCAGACTACGAATTTTAGTGCAGGGCCCTATTCTTAAAGCACGTATCTACATCTGACATGTTTTTTGAGTCAAGAAAATAGAGTAACGTAACGGAGGAAGTTTTTGAATTTTTGCCCGGAAATAATAGTTGGACTTTTCACTGCGTAGTCTCCGCGTGACGTAGTAGTGCGTTTAGAGCGCGGAGCTCGTTTGATATCCATTCCCCTTCGATATCCGTTATACTATGACGTCGTTTTGAATTTCGCCGCGTCATATCGTTCTTTGCGGAGTACTTTTTCGCGAGCTGGAAAGCGAACTCGGAATCACTTTTCAATGGTTTCCGCGCTACGTCGTAAAGTTGCCGAACTTTCCATCCGGCTTTCGCGTTTTTGGAACCGAAGCAGCTTTCCCGGAAAGCGATTCCACGAGGTTAGTGGAAAGCTCCGCGGAAAGTTGAATGCTTCAGTGGGAATTTTAAAAGTGTGGAAAAAAACAGTGCAAGTATCACTAATAAATAAAATAAAAATGGCAATCGTTATTAAAGGACACCTGAATGAAGAGTACCAAGTATCATCCCTATCTGTATAACTTCCGTTAACATTGCTTGCAGAAAACCCAATCCAAATACGAAATAGTGTTTCAAAGCTATGATTGTTGCTCCATTTTGTATCTGTCCTTATTTCAGTACCGAACAATTTTAGAAATAAACAAATGTCCCCAATCAACCCTTCTTCTGGAATATTTTTTAACGGTTAAGCCCAAACGTCTAGAAGAAATTCCAATTCGATCTGGCCGGCGCTGTACAAGACTTGAAAGAATTGCACGTTTTGTCTTGGAGTCTGCATGTGCAAACCTTCAGAAACGAACATCCCTATTTTGAAAACGTCACGCTCAGGAGAAGAATGCTCTCCGTGGCCATAACTGTAAATGCATTCTCCATGGTGTGTTCAAGTATGGTTTCATTGTTCAGGTGTCTTTTAAGGATCACAGAACCATAGAAACGTCAAGTGAATTATATTTATTCTAAAAGGTTTGTAGCAGCATTTTCCCGGCGAAATCGGCTTTCCATGCGTTTTCGTGATCAGTCCAGTGGGAAAGCGGAAAGTGATCCTGGAATCGCTTTCACATAATTTTCGCGATGCTCTTCGCATGCCGGAGAGTGGTTCCGAAATCTCGCGAAAACCTTCCTTATGTCACGCGGCAATTTAAGCAGTGAAACGTCTTCACTACTATACAGTGGCAGAATTTCCCAAATTTCTCTTCGTTATGTTATTTCCTAGTTTCAAATGAGTAAATATGCAACGTGTCCGGTTCACATATATGCTTTAGTACTGATCATCTTCTATATTTCACGAGGCCCTTGTTGTAAATTTGTATGTATCTGGGTCATTGGCCCAGTTTCAAGGCCCGTGTTGGCTATTTTTAATTTCCTGGGTGGTTACTGATTTCAGTTATTTGAGTTCTTGTTTCAGTTCTTTACGTTCTTTCGTCAGAAGTTCCCCATATTTTTCTTTATCCATCTGTTTATTTCAGTTTGGTCGTTGCTGAATATATTTTTAGTATACCGAGGGTCACAGGGCTTTAAGGTTTTGTGTTAAGCTGCATCTCTGTCATTATGCTGCGTTCACGACCGTTCAACTGCTGATAGTTTGTTTATTTTTCGGCCCTTCGCTGCAAATTTCCTCTCTAGGTTGTAGCTAAAAATCTGAACAGAAAAAAAACAAAATTGGATTATCACTAATGTGCTGATCCCGTGACGAGGGGTTGTGAACTTTTTTTTCCGCTGAGATTATTGTATCCGCTATCTTGCAATTGTTGTGATTGGCAAAATAGGTTCACAAGCCCTTTGGTAGAGAGCGTGGGCCATGAAAGCCGAGGATCGTGGGTTCAAATCCCGCCGAAGGAGCATGTCTGTCCGTTCTCTGCTTCTAATGACTCAGAGTTGCTTGCGACTCATTAGAAGATGGTGTCTTCGAAGGCTGGAAAAACAGTGCCAGATCCAGACTTTAATACGGCAGACTCGAGGCCTTCCAGGGCAGTCATACACAAATCCTCAATTGTTGGGCATAGTGCTCCAACGTCTGGGCAAATCGAAACAGTGAAGGGTTCGTACTTGCTTTCTGGGGCATCGGAGTTCGAGTATCTGCGAGGTACGGCTTTTACTTCCGAACATTTACACCAGAATACCCCGGTACTGTCACAGCCCAGTTCAGTTTCCTGTCAAATTTTGACTGGTAGGCATACGGGCAACTGTAGTCCAAAACAGCCCCGGCAGACAAAAACACGCGACCCCCCCCCCCCCAGACACACACACTGTATTAATAAAATCCAATATATTTTTATGAAAACTGTATATAGAGAGGAAAGAGGCCATCGGGCCGCCATCACGCGTTTACATTTAACGCGCGTGTCGAAAGGAAACCGTAAGTGCTCGCGGTCGAAACCGCAATTTTGAATAAGATTCTCTAATTTCCTAGATATTTACATTCGGGGGGGGGGGGAGACGCCCGTTTTTTAGCACGGGGGGGGGGCTGGGAGGTTTTTCGCCTTGACCCACTCTAGTACCACCTCCAGACACTATGCTTTGTAAAGAAAAGAAGTATTTAATGAAGGGCTACACATTCTTGCCTTACAATACTGTTCGAAATTCTAGGCCAAGTCTGATGGTATATTTTATTCTTCTGCTCATTTTCAAAGTACCGTGTAGGAAAATTGATGCGAATGTTGGATGGATCTTTGAATTGTTTCTGCTTGTTCTCTGTGTTTTGCTTAGGAAGTTTTTTGTTTGTTTATTTTACTGTACATGTCGGAAGTGCATTGCAAGTAATTAGTGTTGACTGGCTTTGAGATACTGCGGGTAAATTTGTTTGACCCTTTACATTGTACAAATGATTCTGAGTGTTAATTCTTGCAATGTCTTCTTGCTTCTAGATTATTACGTTTAGTTATCCTGAATCTCAAAAGTATGTTTAAGCTTATTGTATCTAAAGTCTTCTTTATAGCCAAAACTGTATTCTGTACACAACAATTTGCATGTATAATGTTATTTATACCCTTAGTGTAAGCGTCGCTGGAAAGAGAAAATATTTACTTTTACAGCTAAATTGTATTAAACTACCAATTGTAAATCTACCCACGTCTCCATCTTTGTACATTTTTGCCCGCATTTCAGCTGATGTTTTCCATGCCTTTCCGGGACCTTTCACCTTCTTCCCAGCGTGAAGTCAAATTGGTTTACCAAAAAACTGCCGATCCTTGGCGGTGATCAGCTTTTCGATGGTCTCAAGTTTGCAGAAACTTGGCTATGGGCAGCTTTCACTCCTTAAAGTTTAACTGAAAAGCTATATTAGTTTTAAACTTTGGATTAGAATCCACTGAATTATTTTGACACTGCTTAGTGATTTTTTATTTTTCACCTAAGGCGTATTCTCGCCGTTCGAAGGGAACGGCGAGAATAGAGGGAGTCACTCCACGCGGACTCCGCGTACAGAAACAGCGAGAACACGGGGAATGCTTCCAAAATCGAATTTTGTTCGAATATGAAATATGCAGTTGACGAAATTAGTCTGGATCCACTTTATTTTTGGTTTTGTTTATTCTGATTATTTTTAATTAATTTTACGTTGCACCAATACCAGCAAAAATTGATTCCCCTCCGAATCTGAAAGGGAGTCCTTTTTGATGATGGGGATGATAATCGGAGCATTCCCCGTACGGGGGGTGAGTCCCCGGGACAAACAAAAACGCGGGGACTCCTCAAGTGGAGTCCTCTGGGAACGGCGAGAATACGCCTCTAGGGCTCTAGTAGTGACGTTCAGAATGTGCACTCCTGAGCCTCGTTTTTTTTGGACGCTGCAGGTCCGCTTCGCGGCCACTTCCGGACTGATTCTTTCTAAATCCGTTTTTGCACTGTAGTGCTTCCGAGGAAGACGGCAGCGCTTCTCGAGAATCGCGGACTTGCTCACCGACCAAGCCCGTGCTTCCCTGCAAGATGCTGCAGCGCTGCTGCTTCAACCAAGAAGAAAGTGAATCCAAAAACGCATATTGTGCAAAAGCAAAGAAGTGCTGCAGCAGCGATGCGGCAGCGCTATTGCAACAAAAACGAGGCTCTGGCCTGACAAGTTGAAGTTCAACCCGACGCGGAGAATTTGAATTTCAACAAAAGCGTACATTGCAACGGCTAATGGGCTAATGAAGCGAAGCTCAGGAAATGTTCAACGACAGCAACATCTCTTCTGAAGAAAGCCCGGAATTACATGTGACCCAGAAAAGATTTAAATTTTGGCAATCGTTCACCTTTGTAGTTGCTAGATATGTCAAGCATAGAGCTGCAAGCACGTAGTGGTACCACAAATCCGAAAGAAAAAGTTCATTTGATGCAAATCGATTATACTGAATACAGGGGCAACGAAAGAACACATCGTCTTCAAGCCTATTGAGGTGTAACTGATAACTAGACTGTTGTATCTCAGCCCGATGAAAAATTTGTAGCCTGGGTAGTAGTTTGGTAGTAGTACGAAAACGTTGCATGTAATACTATGTAATAGCAAAGAATACTATCATTTAATGTGCCTCAGACTGGTCCAATCTTATGTCCTAGTATCCAGTAGCATCCTGTCTTGCCATAGTAGCATATAGTAGTATGCAGTGACACGGTAGCCTTGAAGTAGAAGTGTAGTAGCATCGTTAGTACTGCATGCTACTTTTTCGTACTACTTCGTAGTACTATTTGAGATAAATTTTTCATCGGGAGTCCTATTCGGCTGAACTTTAAAACCATCTTTTTTCTTGTCGAAGTGTTCTATTTGCTGGACCTTTTCGTAAACAAATAGAACATTAATGCGCTGTAACTGCCAGTGAAGTCGTCAATATGTATATCCGACCGAAAGCGTGGTTCTTCTTGAAAAGATTGAGGCATGACTAACTCTTCGTGTCAATGAAGAGTCACCGTGTGCCTAGCGAAGACCCGGAAGCGTCACCACAGCTGTGCACATCGAATTTTGATTGATTGACATAGGATTGAGTCATCGTTAGGCCAACCTTTCTCTTTCTTCCCGAGGTGCACTGGCTTGTTTTGGACTTAGTCATATACAATATTGTCATACTAACCGACATTGTGGCGCTTTGATCAGTCGTGGGCTAAATTTTCCGAACGTCTTCATAGTACTGCACTGGTGTTAAAGCACGTATCGTTACTTGATATGTTGCATGTTTAATCCCTTGAACCCAGCTTGAACCTATAAATTAAATAATATTACAAAGAAAATTCTAAAAGTTTGGTCCAGAATAAGAGATATTATGCTCCACTTCGTAGAATGGAGCGTGTCACATTAGCCCGCAAAGAGTACAGCCGCTGACACATATAAAGCTTCGACGGACGGCGCTGTTTCGAATTTCGTGTTGTCATTTCTGTCAATAAAGCCCGGTGTTGCGGGCTAACATGTCAAGGTTGATTCTACGCAGCGAACAATGTATAGGCTACGGATTGATTTACAAACTTCTTGAACAACCGAAGAGCAAAATTTTGACAACGAAGATTTGAAAGTTATGCCAAGCCATTGTAGCGAGTCTGTTGATTTGACGACGAACGATCCAAGAGAGATAGAAGCTTTGGATGCATTCAAACCATTTGACGAAGGGTTGAAATGCAGGTACTCGTATGTTGAGAGGTTAGCTTCAAGGCCGATTTTGAGAAGTTCCGACGACAGCTTACAGACATTCTTGATGATTTGGTGATTGACAGCGGAAGCAACGCTTTGGCATTCGGTGGAAGTCATGAATCTGGAAAACTTCGTACCCTAGTTTCACCACGATTTTGACGGCCGAAAGGAGAGCAACTTGATTTTTAATACAGATTTTGAACGAACGCGAGCCAGATATAGCCAGGACGTCGCAAGCTTCAGGAATAAGGGATTTCAAGGCGGCAGTGGTGATGGTGGCTGGAACGCTTCGGACAACACCAAAATATTTAGGAGATAGAACTTTGGCAGTAGTCCCTTCTGGCAGACCCTTAGTGATCGATCTCGCAACAACCTCCGCATAAGAAGCACTTGCAGTGTGGACGATGAGACGGTTTCTTTGAGTGTTGGCTCTAACATTCGTGATACCTTCGTTACCTTCGATGGTGTCTATGTGCTGGGTCCTGGAATCGATGTTGAGAAGATCTGAAGGGCTATTATTTACAACAACAGTGTCCTTATCGGAGGGTGGTGGAAACTGAAGTCATAGTCTCGACAGGTGTGGAGACCGCAGCGCAACGATCGAGGGTGGCGACCCTTTCTGCAATGAAACGGACGTCATTAGCAACGGAACTTAGCTGCCTAGTCAACACAGAAATCGCAACTGCTGGGACGACTGGAACTTCGCTTGGAAACCGTATGACGAAGTCTGGAATAGCAACGTCCAAATCATCACAGTGACGGAAAGCATCGATAATGTCACATATATGATTGACATGTGAATTTCTTCTCGGAGGTAGCTCCTCAGGAAAAGCTAGAGCCCACAATAACTTTTTCGCAGCAACAATCGCTTCAGCAGTGAAAAACTCTGCAGTAAACTTTTTGACTGAAGTAGGATCGACACCCGAGTCAAGACTTTTCCGCAAAAAATTCAGAGCAGTTTGGTACATTAGACTAACAGCTTTTCCATCGTGTAGCTCCTCCCACAGGGCGGGGCTTGACTACAAACTGTCACTTGTCAACCCTTGACTCCGAGTTCGTTGACTAATTTAACCAAGTCCTGTGATAACATAACTGAACTTTTGCGTTTTCGGAACCGAACCGAACGATATGACCGGTACTTAAAAAAATTTAATTTGCTAATGATAATGCCAGATGTAGATCCACTCAGTTCTTTGAAGAATATGTAGCCCGTTGGCCATGGCTGTATTTCCTATTAAGCAGCGTTGCAAACGTCCGAAGTAGTGAAGCTTACAACGCACCAGCACCACTTGCACAAGACCCATGGGTTTCAGATTGTAATGTGTTTAGTGGTGGCGTAGCTTCTTATATTCCTATCATACATGGTTGACAAAGGTGCTGGCGCTATCCCTCCTCATAGCTACTTAATAAAACAAACAAGAGCTAGAAGCTCATATGTCACTTGCAAGGCTGGGTCAGATGGAAGTGATGGTGAAAAGCTTTTTTTTTCACTTTTCGGTTAAGATGTGCCAAACTTGCAAGGCTGGGTCAGAGGACTGAAGTGATGGTCAAATTATTTTTTTTTCCACTTTTCGGTTAAGATACGCACTTAAGGGTGCTAAAACTTAATTTCTCAGCAAAACCCTTGAGGCAAAAAGGATCATGTACTCATGCGATCGTGAAAAAGTTAATTTTGCTTAAAAGTATTTTTTGTATTTTGCGGTTAAGATGGGTTATTTAAGAGATGGTCGGATCGGAGAAGTGACGATGTCTAACCCAATGCTGTCATGTTTCTAATGCTCCAGCAAAGTCTTATCGTCCTAGCACATCTGGAGGTACCTAACTCACGGTCACCGGACCCCCCCCCCCCTCCTCGGTACCCGAATCTGGTCCGATTCTGTCACAGGTGCACCTAGGACTTGTACTTCCCACCAAGCTTCGTCCTGATCGCTCCACTCTATGCATGTCACAAGGTTTCCGGTTCTCACCTCTGACCCCCCCCCCCCCCAACAGTTCATCGGATCCGGTCCGGAAGTTTCATTAAGTTCCGATAGCCCGTTCGAAAGCTATGCATACCACTAATTTCCGGATTCCGCCGTCTCCCCTTCCCCCACGATGGTCGGATCGGGTGAGTGACTGTTTTCGAGTTAATCTGGTCGGGTCCATGATATGCGTGCCAAGTTTTGTCGTCCTAGCCCACCTGGAATTACATTAACTACGGATCGCTAGAATTCCGAAACCCCCTCCAACTCCCCCCCATAGTGTCTGAATTCGGTCCAGTCCTGTCCGTTATTTATCCAGAGCTTGTGCTTGTTCGTCCCACCAAGTTTCATCCCGATCGCTCCACTCTGAGAGTTTCACACGATTTCCAGTTCCGCCTTCCAACCCCCCCCCCCCCCCCCAGATTCATCGGATCTGGTCCGGCGAAAAGACACATCTGAGATCCAAGTTTCATTGAGATCCGATCACCCATTCAAAAGTTATGCATGCCCTTATTTTTCGGATTCCGCCACTCCCCCCACAATGGTCGGATCTAGGAAGTGACTATTTCCAAGTTAGTTTGGTTGGGTCCCTAATATGCCTGCCAAGTTTCATCGTCCTAGGACTTCTGGAAGTACCGTAACTCGAGAAGAGTGGACTAACCGACCGACCGACAGACAGGCCGACCGAAATGTCATCGGTATGTGGCACTTAGCCGGAAGGCAAGTGCCATAAAAAAAAAGAGGTTGACAATAGAAAACAACCAGCCTAGAAACAATATACAAGAGCTGGAAGCCCATATGGCACTTGCAAGACTTGGTGAATAAGAATGACGATGGATCCTTGGAAATCACGAGGTTGTATCGTTTGGTAAATTTTTTTTTTCTGTAATCATCCAAAAATGATCATGGGCTCAAGGGGATCATTAAAATGTAAGTTTTGCGTAAAAGTATTTTTTGTACTTTGCGGTTAAGATGAGTACTTCAAGGGATGATCGGATCTGGGAAGTGACAATTTCTAAGCCAATCTTGTCAAGTCTCTGATGTTCAGGCCAAGTTTCATCGTCCTAGCACATCTGGAAGTAGCCTACCTTAAACTGCGATCACCGGAATTCAAGACCCCCCTCCAACTCCCCCAGACTGACCGAATGCTGTCCGGTTCTATCACTGATGTATCTAAGGCTTATGCTTGTTCTTCCCACCAAGTCTTATCAAAAGTGTTATATTCCAAGCGTGTCACAAAATTTCCGTCCCCCCCCCCCCGACTCCCCCAATTGATCGGATCCTGTCCACACTTGAAATGGGACATCTGAGACACGAGGTCTCTCCAAATATCAATTTTCCGAATCCTGTCCGGTTCTATCACTGATGTATCTAAGGATTATGCTTGTTCTTCCCACCAAGTCTTATCAAAAGTGTTATATTCCAAGCGTCTCACAAAATTTCCGCCCCCCCCCCCCGACTCCCCCAATTGATCGGATCCTGTCCACACTTGAAATGGGACATCTGAGACACGAGGTCTTTCCAAATATCAATTTTCATTAAGATCCGATTCCCCGTTCAAAAGTTAGATATACGTCAATATTCCGGATTCCCGCTCGAACTGCCCCTACAGTGCTCTATGTATCTAGGGTTTGTGCCTGTTCTTCCCACAAAGTCTCATCCCGATCCATCCACTCTGGACGTGTCCCACAATTTCCAGTTCCCCCCTCCAACTCCCCCCAAAGTCACCGGATCCATTCCAGACTTGAAGTGTGACATCTGAGACACGAGGTCTTTCCAAATATCAAGTTTCATCAAGATCCGATTCCCCGTTCAAAAGCTATAAATACGTCAATATTCCGGATTCGGCCTCCATCCACTCCCCCACGGTGGTCAGATAGGGAAGTGACTATTTCCAACTTAGTTTGATAGGGTCCCTAACATGCCTGCCAAGTTTCACCGTCCTAGCACATGTGTAAGCATCTTAAGTCGGGATCACCGGAATTCCGGAACTCTCCCTCCAACTCCCCCCACAGTGCTCGGATCCGATCCGGTCTTGTCAACTATGTATCTGGGGCTTGTACTTGTTCTTCCCACCAAGTTTCATCCCGATCCATCCACTTTGATTATGACACACGATTTCCGGCCTCCCCCCCCCCCCTCCAACTCCCCCCAAAGTCACCGGATCCACTCCGGACGTAAAGTGTGACATCTGAGACAGGTCTTTCCAAGAATCAAGTTTCATTAAGATCCGACTCCCCGTTCAAAAGTAAAAAATATGTCAATATTCCGGATTCCTCCCCCCCCCCCCATGGTGGTTGAATCGGGGAAGTGACTATTTCCAAGTTAGTTTGGTAGGGTCCCTAATATGCCTGCCAAGTATCATTGTCCTAGCACATCTGGAAGTACCCTAACTCGAGTTTAGTGGCCTGACAGACAGACCGAAAAGTGATCGGTACATGGCACTTGAGCCATATAAATGGCACTGCTAGTTCCCATACCTTCACAAGCTCGATACCGAGGCACAACTACCCCCCACCCACCCACTCACACTTACTATGGCTGTCGGCGCAAACCAACTGGTCGGCGTGGTAGTTGATGGTGCAGCGACCAGCTCTGTGAAGCCTGTGTACCGGCATTCAGCAATGTCTGTCCTACTGCGGGCTCAAGACACCCCAATATTATCTCTTGGCCCTTTGTATGATATTCGTCATTTACGCAGAGAAGACACAATTATATTTTATGCTATTTAAGTTGACAAAAATTCAATCTGCGTCGTTTTTTATCTCGAAATAGATCAAATTTTTAAATCAGTTTTTGTCGACAAATTGCCTGGTCAGAAAGGAGAATTATGCTTTTCACGTAGAAAAAAGTTCACCTGCATCCTGTTTGTAGGTACTGAAATGATATTGAAGATAAACATCAATATTTTTAAATTGATCTATTTCCGCCGGCAAATTGACTGTCAGAAAGAACAAGACCAAAGGTTTCGATGGGATCCAAAAAATTCAATATCTGATCCAGACAACTGAGTCTTGTCTTAGCCAGATCCAGTCATCGCCAGACTCCTTGAACATTTTTACTATTAAAATTCAGAAACAGATTAGGGCCAAATAGCTAATCATCTGAGAAAACCAAGTTCAGATATCCCTGTAAGTCATATCTGTTTTGACAAAAACTTCCTGCCACTTCTGCCAATTTCCCGGTTTCGGCCGAACTCCAGAACTAATTGTCCGGCGAAAAAAGAAAGCTCGAAAACGAACTCAGGTTATCTTCTTTCCCCAATAATGAACATCTCGTCAACTTCAAATAAAAATTTAACTTATAACAAATTTTCCGACTCCAGCCGGAATCCAGTCGAACTCTATGTCCGGGTAAAATATGATTCTGACACACGGATTCAACACCTCTTCTTACCCCTAAATCGGTTATCTAATCTACTACAAATAAAACTTTTGATTTAACAAACTTTCCGGTTTTGGCCAGATTCCGGGCGAACTACTTGTCCGATTACAAAAAGGTTTTCACCATCGTGTTCAGCATGTCTTCTTACCCTATAATCGACTATCATATTAGCTGTTTCAAAATATTTTGTTTGCCCCTTAATTTGAACCCGCTCCCCCATCCCTAAATGTAGAGCTACAAAGCCCATTTACGAACTCGACTGGTCCGCCGATCCAAAGAATCCTCACACCAAGTTTCATCAAAATATCTTATTCCCTTCGAAAGTTATCGTGCTTACAGACGGACGGACAGACGGACAACTTTTGTGATGTCATAGGTATCCCTCCACTTCCGTTTTGGGATCCCAAAAATCGGAACATTCAGCCATCTAGCAGAAATTGCCCGGACTAGATAACTCGCTACTAGCGCCTGGTAGCTGCAGCGGGCCGCGAAATTTCAGTGGTTTTAAAGAAGAAATCATCATGGCGTCCTGTTGATGGTGTTTTTGTTGCAAATTTATTGTAAACATTATGCTCTTGGTCTATTCTAAGACATGTTCGAGAAATTAGGGAGCATATCTAATGTGATGACATATAAAGCTAATTGTTTTGATAATGTACACCAAAGGGAAAGGCAGCACAGTCCCATCGGACGCTCAAGCTAGAGAAAAGTAAGCTTTCATAATTATTTTTATTCTTTGTCTGTGCAGGTTAATGGCTAAAGTAGGTCTTTCTGTGGTATACCTTAACAATATTTTGAACTTAGCTTGTTTCTAGACAGATCCTGTCAATTTTTTTTTACGTGAAGTTCTGGAAAGCTAGCACAAGTCACAGCCTATTAGCCTACATAGGTTCCATTCAAATTTGTTTCTGCACTAGGTAATTAAACAAAAAATTATGCTATAAAACTTCTAAAAGATCAAATTGACTGTGGAGGATCGGCCTGTAAAATGAGTTAATACTTTTTATGAATTCAAGAAAGAGCATAATTAATAATATTTCTGAACCAAAAGCCAAAAATATTACCTGAATTCAAAATTTTAAATTAGGCCACTAGTGTTTCTCAAATTGTTTAATCACTGTGCATCGTTGAGTACAGTAGAGCAGCAGTAGGGGTATGCTTATTTGAACACTTTCTTAACTATGTCAGCTAACAGCCAACTATTTCAGGGTTATCCTGGCATAAACTTGATGCAGAAATTCAGTTAACTTTCTTTGATTTTGAATTTATTTAGGAGGTCCTTCCTCTTTTGAAGGCATCTAATGGTTCGGACCGCCATCTTTTGCATTGAAGGTGCATTCCTCGTGGTAGACTTTTCAAATTACAAAAAGCAAATCAGGGGTCAAATGAGTCACCTTTCATAGATGAATTAGCAAAATATTTTAAAAGCGACAAAAGCGTGAGTAATTATTACTAGTGTTCTTAGGAAAAAATGCCTGGTTTGGGTTTTAGTTTTTTCTTCGGTGATCTTTCACTGTTAGCAGACGTTCACATATGAATACCTCTACTGTGTACTATGCTTATTCCTGGATAGGGCCTTTTTCATCTACATGAGGCTTACCTGACCTCGTCTTTACACTAACACAGTTTTTGCTGCCAAAATATTAAAAGTGAAATACACATGCTGCCCAGACAGTCAAGAAGCAAAATATGACTTTCCAAAGTCATCTGTGAAAAAATATTCATATTCTGTGACTTTTCGTTGTTTGAAGCTGCTTTGAAAAGGAATTTTTTGGCTAATGACTTTTCTAACTCTTCCATTTTCATCATTTGTAAGGCAATTGAGGTAAGGTTAGAGTGAAGCGATCTTGTTTGAAAAGAAAAATATGTTTAGTTAAAAATATTGAAGCAATCTTTGTTTATCCAAGATGTAAACCGTTCAATTAGCTTCAGTCTAGTATTTCGTCATATTTTTTGGGTTCCTTTTTAAGCCAGATAGATTATTCTGAAGGAAAGACTTCTCTGGAAATTTTAAATCTTGTCTGAGGTTGAATACCCCTCCTGTACTTGCTGCTATTAAAACCGAGTGTTTGGGTATGGCTTGGCAGGGTAAAGTGAGGGGCCTTGTCGATAATGTGGCATTAACTTTGTGCCACCAACAAAATAAAATGGGATCTCTAATTTTGTTAGATAACATCCATCTAGTGTGTGGTTAGTGTTGGTTAGGACGAAAACGTTACAATATAATGGTTGACATATTTAGTGCAAATTTGGAGCTACGAGCTGTATCACTAAAACTAGCCTATATCTGTCTATCTAAACTCAGGCCACAATGGCCGATTTTTATTGTTTCAGTCCCAGTCAACCACAGACCCCGATTTTTAGATACCCTATGCCAAACACTGGTTAAACTGTGTCAAATGGTTGATTGTTTGAATGAACCCAGAAATTAACCAGTCAGAATTTATCTATAGTAGGGTAGGTCAGGGTTAGGACACTAACAGGTATCCAGTATTTATTATTATTATTTTATTATTTGTTGAATCCTTCAAAACTGCAAAAGAAACAACAACATTGTTTATCCAACAGCCTATCCAGCATTAGGCATAGTGCTAGATATAAACACTAGATACACCTGTTATTTGGCATTTGTCATGGTTGACTGCTCAGTCCCCCCATAAACAATGGTGATTCCGTGCATTCTAGCCATTTATTTGTGAAAACACAACTACAACAGTTGTTACTCCTTCTTCCAAATTTAAAATTTACTATCAATCTCAGAGTCTTGTGCATTTCTTTTCGGCAAGCCTTTCTTAAAACAGCAAGGTTTACACTCAACGAGTGGAATGATACTGGTTGTTGTCTTGTCTATGTTGCTTGTAAAATTGTTTTTTTAAGCTTCCTCAGCTAGCGTATCAGCATTTCCTGGGATACCTGTTTGACCAGGACCCACATCACATATTTGTTGTTCTTGGTAACACCTAGACGAAAACTGTCAAGTGATTCTGAAATCAGCAAGTATAACAGTAGTCTTGTTCGGGACACAGATTTACATAAAGCAGAGAGGATCTACTGACTAACTCCTTCCTCAAGCAGTTTTAATCCCAATTTATTCCTATTAATAACCTGGGACATTTATCAAGAAACCTCACTCACAAAAAGCACTCTCTAAAAGCCACATTCATGAGGACTTTAGACTTGGCGAACAAGGGTTAAAGGAGCTTCTAAACACAGCATCGGCCAAGCCGTGGCAGTGAGGCTACGACCGTCCCTTGGTGCTGGGCTCTTCACTCGCCGCTACTAGGGGAATCCTTGTGTTCTGATCGCAAATGTTGAATGTCTTGATAATACGGTTACGCATTAGATGAGGACAACTTGGTTTGGTTTCTAACAGTTTGGTTTGACCCATACGCCTGGTGCTTATTACCCAACATACAATTTGTTGTCTCGTTAACTGTTTGGGAGTCTGTAACTATTTCAGTAAGGACAAAGCAAGAATATCTGATGGATGTATTAAGTTTTATTTCACTATTCAGACAAAGACTGCACCATCTATAAGTAAATATGTTTGCTAAACAACATACCTTACTGTACATACATGGTATTTTGTTTGGATGGTACTGTAGTAGTAAAAGTCTGCTACTTCATTTGAAAAGATACAAAGAATTAGACAAAATTCAGAACCGACAAATATTTGTGTAAAGTAATGAGTTGAAACAACAATTTAAGTTAAGTAAAATTGAAAGTGAAGAAATACATGAAAAATGCTTTTTATTCTTTTGTTCTAATTTGCTCAGTTGCTTTTCCTCTCTCCCGCTAACCATCATTATACACAGTTTGTGAAAACACCAGCCATTAGGCCAAGTAGAAATTCGAACTATTGCATCATCACGTAGCAACAGAAAAAATTTGGAGTTAAAAAAAGCTCAGTAAAAGTCTTTTATCTTGTGACCTGTGTCGACCTGTTTCTTTTTAACTGTGTTTTCGTCAATCGATCAACTTCATTCCACTAAATAGCTTATAGCTAGAAGAACTATGAAGACAGTAAGGAAAGTCAGTCAAATATATGCAAACATATTAAAAGAGTACACTTTAGGAGAAATGACTGAAATGGATCCTGGTGTGAAATTGTCCAAAAATTTAGTTGACGAATGGGCAGGATACAACAAAAAGTTTTGGCCAGGTTTCAGCATCATCAATGGCCATTCCAGTGCATTCTCATTTCATTTATTAATTATTTGCTACGGACATTAAAGAGAATAAAAAAACTTTAAGGCACTTGTAGTCTGAGGGAGCATAACTTGTGGGGGAACTGTCTTGCTGGTTTTTTTAAGTTAAAAAGCATCCAAATAGAAGAATAAGAATGCTAATTGAAAGAGAGCTTAGTTTGATTCAACATGTGAGAAAAAAAGCCGAGACACTTGGATTGAACTGATGTTAACTATTTATTTCGACTTGACTCTTTTGAGGTGACGCACAAATTTGGCCCATTGCACGCAGTAGCACGCATAGAGCTTGGGGAAGAAAATAAGCTAGATTCAGATAGAGGAGGTTAAGGCGATATGAGGTTTTACAGTTTTGCTGTTTTAAGGATCTTCTGTTGTTCTTGTGATTTCACTTTTATGTGTAGTTTTGATGTTTTGGTCTGTTTATAGGTCAAATATATTTCAGCACCATCTTTCCTTTTGACAAAAAAAATCTATTTTTACAGAATGCTTATGGAAGTAACAACTACTTTTAAGCCAGAAGAACCATCCAAACGTGTTAATTTTTTATTTTAACAAAGGTTTTATGTTTGCATAGGCTTTATCGGAATACTTTGAATCAAAGTGAGAAGTTAAATGACAACCAAAGAAGCATGCCTGACTGTAATGTGGAATACCTCCTACTTGCCACTGTTATTAGGAAAGTAGAAAATTTCAATTAATCATATATCTCCTATTTTGCACATCTTATCCATCTACTCTTTCCAGTCATCACAATCAGGGGTATGATTAAAATGATAATTTTCAAATGCATTTGTAGCTTACAGACAATTAATGGATTATAATTAGTGGATTCACCAATTGCAGTTAATGGATTGTTAGGCCTGTGTACTTTTAGCTGATATTGTTGCCCTGGCAGAAAGGTAACAACAGGAATCTCGCCATCAAAAGAGCTGCCATAGATGCTGACCGTTCTTCTGAAGCTCTCAATGGGCGATCCTCAAGTCCGTTGAACCAATAGATTGTATTTGGTCATCACTAACAGATTTTCAGCACTTCCATTTTATTTATGCTATGAGGTAGGCGAAAAACTCAGGCCACAAAAGGCCGATTGTGTCAATCCCGAAGTAAACAATTGATGGCAACTACCACTATATACACACTTGAACAGCTGTCCAGTCTTCCCGTCAGTTTCAGAAACTTGGAAAGTTGCTTCAGACTTACCTTTGTGAAAACAGCATGCAGTTCTACTTTCAAAATGTGGTGGCAGAGCACTACCATACCTAGATTAGGCACCATCAGAATTTTGGATTGCTAGTTTTAAGAAAAAGACTGCATCACCATGTCTTTTCCTATAGAATGATTTATGAATTTTGAGGCACAAACGCCAGCAAGGGCCATCGCCCCAGATCAAGAAATATAGGGTAAACATAGAAAACATTAAAATAGAAGGTCCAAAATCCACAATTTGAAATTCGAGCATGTCCAACCTCATTGTGTTGAAAAGAGAAGCTGAATGAATAAATCTATATATTTAGATCTTCTGTGTTTAGATCTATCTAGAGAATATAGCTTTGTTTGTTTATGATCCACTAGGACACAAAGATTACTTGTGACTTTTTCCTGAGGAAGTCCTGAAAATTCTGGTGTACCCAGAATCCAACTTTCTTTGTCCAGACTTGGGACTGACTCATATGTTGGAGAGTGCTTTTATAGCACTTGCCTTCCGGCCAAGTGCCATATACTGATCACTTTTCCGTTGGTCGGTCCGTCAGTCCGGTGGTCGGGAGTTAGGGTACTTCCAGATGTGGTATGACAATGAAACTTAGCAGGCGTATTAGGGACGCAACCAAACTAATTAGGAAATAGTAATTTCCCTAATTCTACCTTTGTGGGGGGAGTGGAGGGAGCGGGAGTCCAGAATCTTGAGGTATGCTGAAACGGGTGATGGGATCATAATGAAACTTGATATTTGGAATGACCTCGCATCTCAGACGTCCCATTTCAAGTCCAGGTCTGATCCGATGAGTGTGGGGAGATTCGGAGGGGGGGAACCGGAAATCCTGTGACATGCTTTGAGTGAGCTATCAGTATGAAACTTTGTGGCGAGAACAAGCACAAGCCCTAGATACGTCATTGACGGAACTGGATCGGATTTGGGTACTGTGGGGGAAGTTGGAGGGGGTTACGGAATTCCGGTGATCTGGAGGTTAGTTACTTACAGTTGGGCTAGGACGATGAAACTTGGCAGGCATATCTGAGACCCGACCAAATTAACCTGGGAATAGTCTGTTGCCCAATCCGACCATTGGGGAGGTAGAGGGAATCCTTAATCTTAAGGTGTGTGTAACTATTTGGAAAGACCTCGTATCTCAGATATCCCATTTCAAGTCCAGACCGGATCTGATAAATGCGGGGGGGGGGGGGTGGAGGGGAGAACCGGAAATCTTCGTGACATGCTTAGAGTAGCCTAGAGCGGTCGGGCAGAAACTTGGTGGGAAGAACAAGCACAAGAACTAGGTACATCAGTGATGGAGCCAGAAAGGATTCTGGTGCTGTGGGGGGAGTTGGAGGGGGGACCGAAAATCCGGTGATTGTGGGTCAAGGTACTTCCAGATGTGCTAGGACGATGCAACTTAGCTGTAACATTAGAGACTCAACAAATTGGCTTAGAAATTGTCACTTCCCAGACCATCCCTTAAAGTGCGCATCTTAACCGAAAAGTGAAAAAGAATACTTTTGACCAAACAATACATATTGATGCCCAAAGGGCCCATGATCATTTTAGCCTCAAGGCTTTGCCTACAAGTGAATTCTTTAAAGTAGAAAAAAATAATTTTGAACAAAATATACATTTTCATGACCCCACGACCCCATCATCATTTTTACTCATCATTTTTACCTTAGAGGTTTTGCTTACAGATAAATTTCTGGTGTGCTTAAAGTGCACGTCATCACAGCCAAGTGCAAAAATAAAATACTTTGTATCAAAGAATGCTAGGCCCATGATCGTTCTTATCTCAAGGGTTTTGCTTAGAGATTATTAGAACAAACCCAAGGATTGGTAAATTCCAACTTTCATCCTCTGACCCAGCATTGCAGGTGCAAATGAGCTTCTAGCTCTTGTTTTATGAGATGGATTTCAGGTGATGTGACATGAGTTAAAACTAAAATGTGTTTTCTTTTTCAGGTTGGCATTGTATGTTTATGAGTACCTGTTACACGTTGGAGCACAGAAAGCAGCTCAGACATTCCTTTCCGAGGTAAGACTGAAGTCCAATTAATTTATAAGGAAATTTCGTTTTAAAGGACGAATACAACACAAATTGAGGAAGACAGTGATGATAGGTAGAACCTTCCGGAACAATCTGGGGCATTGTTGCTATGTGTGCTAAACCTTCTTTAATAAAATATTAAAAGTTTCAAAGACCCTCCTGAAAGTCAGTGTTCCATAACATAAAGTTGGTTGTATCTAAGTCTGCCGTTGGTGCCTAGTTAGAGAAAAGCAGACACAAAAGGTTTGGTTTAATTTGGATTTCTACTCTGATCCCTTAAAAAGGAAAAGTTTTGCCACTTTTTGGTAGTGTTCACTTACGAACAGTCCACTCTTACCCCTGCTCTATCCAGTTTTCGTTTTTCGTTGGTGCCAAGTGCCATGTACTGATCACTTTTCTGTCGGTCGGTCGGTCGGTTAGTCTGGTGTTTGCGATTACTTTCAGATGTGCTAGGACCAGTAGCGTATATTAGGGGGGGGGGGGCGATCGCCCCTCCCCCGAAATTCTTGAAAAAAAGGTTTTTAATTGGAACAAGTGCGCAAGCGCTCAGACGTGGAGTGTAAAAGTAAAATGTTTATCATGTTTATATACAAACAGCTTTAGAGCCAAGACATTTCTCTTCCCCAATAACCAAACAAGTATTGAAATAACCTTGTAATCACCCCCCTTTAAAAGCTTTAAATGTAAACAAAGCGCCAGCATAAATTCAAAGAAATGTTGAAGATCTTGCAGGAATAACAGTTGTTCGAACACTGAATGGTCAGCCCGTCTTTGGGTCTGCCTGCCAGTCCCACCCTTTAACCGGATTCCATTTCCATTAGCAAGGTAATAACAAGTGCAATAAACCAATTCGTAGCAGACTAATGCCCCCTTTGTCACAAGCATATCATCGATCATATGACAAAACAGTCCAGTTTCCAACTGTTCATTAAAGATTAAAGTACGTCGCGTCGTTTCATTTGTTGATGTTACGCCAAATCCTCATTCATAAATATATCTCCCCAAATATACAAGAGTTGGACTTGAGACCTGTCATTAACTCATGGGAAATCTTGGCCCAGCTGCCTATGAATGGGAGGGGGGGGGGAGGTCGGGACCCATCAAAATGCGTATTTACACCTTTTTTCCTCAAGTATACCAGCTTAGAGTTTGATTACAGTAACGGGTCAAAAACTTTTTTCATGGGCAATTTTGGGCCCACTTGCCCACGAACGGGGAGGGTGGGGGTAGTTCAACTCTCCCCGGTCCCTGTGATCCAAAAGCACAAAGAATTTCATCGCCTTATCTCCAGTTATTGCCAAATTAAAAGCATTAAAAAATGGGCAATCTGGGCCCAATTGCCCCTGAACCAAGTGGCGGTGGGGTTTGTGACCCGCAACAAGTAAAAAGAGACCCCAGTGCTCACAATCCTACCAAGTTTCAACTTGATACCTGTTGATTCCTGGCAAGGGTAACGGACTTCACTCCTGGGCAATCTGGGCACAGTTGCCCATGAACGGGGTGGGTGAGGGAGGTGCAACTTTAAAAGCAATTTCCCAGCTCTAGGATCTACCCGTCCATGGAATTTCATCGTTCTATGTCCAGTTCTGGTCAAGTTATGAACTTTATTCACTGGGCAATCTGGGCCCATTTGCCCCTGAACCGGATTGGGGAGGGGGGTGGGACCCCCAAAAGGCACAACTAGACCCCAATACCCACAAGTGTACCAAGTTTGAACTTGATACTTGCACTGGTTCACGAGTTATGAGCTCCACAAAATACGGTGAAAACCGGAAAGCGAAAGCCGAAAGCTGCTACCGCGCTCGCAATAGTGGATTGTTCCAAGGAACACTTCACTAAAAACGTGTGCGAAGTACGGGCAATCTTCATCCAAAATCTCGGAAAAGGAGTTTTTTTCTGGGAAAATGTACGCGAAAATACAAATTGAGAAGCTAAATCAGATTTATTTACAGTATGGTTCAGTAATTGATCTTAGAAACAGTTTTTGAGTCGTAGTGTGTATGATTACAAGGTGTTTTTGGTTGTTGTCGGTTGTTTTTTAAAAGGTTTTTTTCGCACCTAGAGGTATTTTTAGTGTTAAAAACGGTCAAAAAATGCAAAGAAAACAAGAAATTTGTTGGCCTTCTGCCCGATAAGGGGGTGGACTTCGGCCGCAGATTTTCACTGAGCTGTCGCCCCTCCCGAAAATAATCGGAATATACGCTACTGGCTAGGACGATGAAACTTGGCAGGCATATTAGTGACCCGACCAAACTAACTTGGAAATATTCACTTTCTCGATCAGACCATCTTGGGTGGGTGGGGGGGGGGGGAATCCGGAATTTAATGACATGCATAACTTTCGAAAGGGTGATCGGATCTTAATGAAACTTGATTTTGGATGACGTCATGTCTCAGATGTCACATTTCAGTTCCGGGCGGAATCCGATGAATGTGGGGGGGGGTCGAAGGGGGGAACGGGAAATCATGTGACACGCTTAGAGTTGAGCGATCAGGATGAAACTTGGTCGGAGGAACAAGCAAAAGCCCTAGGTACCTCATTGATAGAACCGGACCGGATTCGTGCACTGTGGGGGTGTTGGAGGGGGGTTCCGGAATTGCGGTGATACGGAGTTAAGTTTCTTCCAGGTGGGTTATGACATGAAACTTGGCAGGCAAGTCAGGGATCCGGCCAGATTAACCTGGAAATAGTCAACTTCACGATCCGACCAATGTGCGGGAAGGAGGAATCCGGAACCTTAAGGAATGTGTAACATTGGAACGGGTGATCGGATTTTAACGAAACTTGATATTTGTAAAGATCTCGTGTCTCGGCTGACCCGTTTAAGGTCGGGACCGGATCCGATGAATGTGGGGGGGGGGGAATCTTGTGACATGCTTAGAGTCGAGCGATTGGGCTGAAACTTGGTGGGAAGGACAAGCACAAGAACTAACTAGGTCAGTGATAGAACCGGACCGGATTTGGACACTATAGGGGGAGTTAGAGGGGGGAGTCTGGAATTCCGGCTATCGCGAGTTAAGGTATTTCCAGATGTGCTAGGACGATCATACTTGGCTTGAACATTAGAGACTTAACATGATTGGCTTAGAAATAGTCAGTTCTCCGACCCAACCATCGTGGGGGAGGGGAAATCTGGGATCTTGAGGTATGTTTCACTTGGTCGGATCTTAACGAAACTTGATATTTGGAAAGACCTCGTGTCTCGGATGGCCCGTTTTAAGTTGGACCTGATCCGATAGATGTGGGGGGGGGGGATCTTGTGACACGCTTAGAGTGGAGCGATTGGGATGAAATTTGGTGGGAAGGACAAGAACTAGATACATCAGAGGATATTTAGTTTCACTCAATTCTGAGCAGTTCCAGATGGTCTGCAATCCCTCTGCTTTAAGCGTTTCTTGAGTCCCCCCCCCAATCCCCCACAGGTATCGGACCCGACCTGGACTTATCACTGAACATATGAGGCGATAGCTCTTTCCACCTGACAAGTTTCATTCAAATCCGATCACTCGTTCAAAAGTTAAGCATGCCACTCGATTCCGGACTCCCCATCCATCCACTCCCCCCACAATGGTTAGATTGGGAAAACGACTATTCTCAAGTCAGTCTGTTCGGATCCGTGACATACCTGCTAAGTTTCATCGTCCTAGCTGTGAGGGGATTTGGGAGGGGGGGGGGGGTCATTTCGGTGATGCGCAAATTAAGGTACTTCCAGATGTGCTAGGGCGATGAAACTTGGCTTGAACATTACAAATTTGGCAAGATTGGCTTAGAAATTGTCACTTCTCAGATCCGACCATCCCTTAAAGTACTAATCCTAACCTTGAAGTACTAATCCTAACCACAAAGTACACAAAATATTTTTAAGCAAAGTATACATTTTAACTCAAGGATGTTGCTCAAAATTAATTTTTAGCACCCTTAAAGGGCGTTTCATAACCGAAAAGTCAAAAAATAATTTAACGAAACGATATATATAACATGATCCCCAATGGCCCATGATCATTTTGCCTCAGGGGTTTTACTTGCATCTGAATTTCTTAAAATAAACAACAATTTTGAGCACAATATACATTTTCATGATTCCAATGAGCTTATCATCATTTGTGCTTCAAGAGTGTTCATTACAGATGAATCTCTAGTGCCCTTAAAGTGCGCATCATCACGGCAAAATGCACAAATAAAATAGTTTTTACAAACAATACATTCTCGTGATGTCCATGGACCCATGACCATTCTTATCTCAAGGGTTTTGCTTACAAATGATCACAACAAACCCATGAATTGACGAATTCCTACTTTAATCCTCTGACCCAGCCTTGCAAATGCCATATGAGCTTCCAGCTCTTGTTTTTTAACCCATGATCCGTAACTGGTATCAAGTTAAAACTTAGTGAAGTTGTGTGCAATGGTGTCTTGTCTAGATATGCCTTTTGGGGTGGTCCTATCACCAGGGCCAGGGCCTTTATTTAAAAAATAAAGGTCTGTACTGAGTAGCAACCCCTATATTATCCTGTATGTCAGCTTCTGCTTGTTGTTTGCTAAATCTAAGTTCCCAAAACCCCTACCAGATCATAGTTGCAAATTATTTGTCTGTAATTTTTCCTCCCCTTAGGTTTATCATTAAGCCCTATGATTCTTGATGATACTATATTCTTGTTTTAGGTTAGCTACTAAATAGTTTCGCTTGAGTCATCATTTGTAACTTGCACAAGGGTGGCTGTGGGAATTTTCTAGCCAAATAAGTTGTTTCGCTCGTCCTATATTTTTGATGTGAAAACCCTATATCCTGTTACCTAAATATGTTTTATCACTCCCAGGCCTGTCCATCCCCATACTCACTCCTTTCATGGGCAACGGGGCAGAGATTGCCCAGGGACTTAAGTTATCAACTTAACCACGGTTCGACTTAAGACGATAAAATTTCATTTATTTACAGATCCTAGGGTCTGGGAGTATTTAGTAGCATTGCACCATCCACGCCCTTGGTAGGCAACTGGGCCCAGATTGCCGTAACCTGGCAAAGGGTATCAAGGATTTCAGTAGATCTGGTGTAGTTGTTGGCTAGGGATCTAGACGTGCCGTTGAAGGGGGTCTCACTGCCCACACCATCTGGGTTCAGGGGCAACTGGGCCAATGATGCCCAATGGCAAAATTCCGTAAATTTAGAAGTACGAAGTACCCTTTGAAGTTGCATCTCCTCCGCCCTCCAGTGTCTCATTTTTGCCCAAGTGCTTGCACAGATGTTTACATAAAATTAGTTGCGTTTTTAATCATAATTCTACCCTCGATTTTCCTCCGAATTCTCCTATTTCGCGTTTTTAGACTATTCAGATGAAGTGAATTCTCCTTTTCTTGCGTTTTTGTCAGAATCGAGAACGGGGAAAGCCTCAGGATTCTGCAGAATCGAGAAGTTGCTCCGATAGCGAATTCTCGATTCTCCTCTCCGCGTTCTCCTCCCTGATTGGTCAACGGAGTAGGGGTGCTCAATATGCATAAACACTTATACCGGGTTGCGAACGAGTTGCAAAATTAGTGTTTTTGTCAAAAGCGAGAATGGAGAAGTCAAGAGGAGCAAAAACGGTAATTTTTACGAGAATCGAGAATTCGGATCAAAAACGCAACTATTGAGAATATCAGCTTTATTTATTCCCGGAATGGCCTTGGGGCGTATTTTAACTTTAATTTGTTTGTCATAAATTGTTCTCGTCTTTTCGTCCAGGTGATCGGTGCGACCCAATAGGTACAAGGACTGAGCTGTAGGACATGTATTCATTTTTTTTTGCAGATTCGCTGGGAAAAGAACATCACATTAGGAGAGCCTCCGGGATTTCTACATTCTTGGTGGTGGTAAGCTATAGAATATTTTGTATTTTCCCCTAAATAACAGCTCGATATACGAAGGGTCCAAAAGATTCCCCAAGTTTCATTCTCACTATCATGAAGCTTGTGCTACTGTCTTTCATCCTCAGAACTTATTTTTGGGATCCCAAAACGTAAGTGGAGGGATATCTGTGACGTCGTAAAAGTTGTCCGTCCGTCGGTCAGCACGATAACTCTCGAAGGGAATAGATATTTTGTTGTATGAGGGTTCTTTGGGTCAAGGGACAGGTCGATTTCGTAGGTGGGCTCTGTAAGTCTTAGCGGCGTGGGGGGGGGGGGGTCAAATGAAGGGGCGAACAAAACATTTTGTAACAGTTAATCAGATAGTCGATTTAGAGGTACGAAGACATGCTGAATTGGTGTATGACAATGATTTTCTACAAGGACATATAGTTTGCCGGGAATCCAGAAAATTTGTTTTAGGTAAAAGTTTTATCTGAAGTTGATTAGAGGTTCGGTGTAGTGGTAAGTACAGGGGCGTCACTAGCCTTTTACCTTTGGGGGGGGGGACGTCCTGTTTGTGCCGACGGACTCAAAAATGTGCCGACAAAAAACGCCGTTGCCGCTTCGCGGCAATGGCGTACATTTCCCACCAGCACAGAATAGACCCGGGGTAAAACTAAATGTAATGCATCAGTCTAGATTATTTCTTTGATGTAATTTTCTATTTTAAAGTTCACATATTTGGCTTTTCATTTTAGCCTTCGCTAAAGAGCAAAGCTTCCAACGACTGTACCAAGAACAAGTTAAACTAAGCGCCGCAGACGAAATTTTTAAAATCTGCCTTTTTTCCGGAACATTTTAGTTATACCTACCATACAAGTTCTAGCTTTTAACGTCTCTCAACGAGTTTCAATCCTGAAACACCAAACTAAATGAAACACTAGTCTTCTAAATAAAGCATACTACAAAATGCGCCGCAGGCGAAATTTTGTGTAAACTAACTGTAACGTATCAATTGAGGTTATTCGTTCGGTATAATTTCGTATTTTAAAGTTCACATATTCGGCTTTTCATTTTAAGTTTCGCTGAAAAGCGAAGCTTCCAACGACTGTACCAAGGCAAGTTAAGCCAAGCGCCACAGGCGAATTTTTTTTCCGGAAAATTCAGCTATAGTACCATACAATTTCCGGCTTTTAAAGTGTTTCAAACCCCAAGAATTTCTATCCTAAAAGGAAAACCAAATGATACACCGTTCTTCCAAATAGGGAATACTACAAAATGCGCCGCAGGCGAAATTTTGTGTAAAACTTACTGTAATGCATCAGTTGAGATTGTTCCTTTGATGTAAATTCATATATTTAATTTCACATATTCGGCTTTTCGTTTCAACTTTTGCTAAGAAGCGAACCTTCCAACGACTGCACACAGAACAAGTTGAACTAAGCAACGCCCGCGAATTTTTTTTAAATCTGTATTTTTTGCGGAAAAATTTGATCAAGACAAATGTTTGCAGAATTTGATTTCTTACGTATAAAAGACCCGGTGTGCGGACAATAATACCGACACCCGACAAAAGTATTCAGAATTCGATTTCTTCTGTGTTTTGCCCGACAAGATTGTGAAGAACTTTATTTTTAACGCGTAAATAGAAGCCGATGTACCGACGAGACTAGAACTTTCGGCATGCGCCGATAAAAAGTTACAGAATTTGATTTTTTTTAATTTTTTTTTTGTAAAAAGAACCCTATGTGCCGAGAAGAATACCGACGCCCGCCAAAACCACCGAGCATTTGATTTGTTGTGTTTGTTGCTCGACTAGTACAGAACATGATTTCATACGTATAAAAAATTACCCCTTGTGCCGATAAAACTTAAACTTCCCGGGTGCGCCCGACAAAGTTTGCAAAATTTGATTTCTTACGTATAAGCAGAACCCGATATGCCGACGAGTCGACCGACGCCCGACAAAAACTTAACTTATGTTTATTTCTTCTGGATTCCTTGTGTATAAAAAGAACCCGATGTGCCGACGAGAACACCGAGGCACGATAAAAGCATGCAGAATTCGATTTCTTCAGTGCTTTGCCCGACAAACGTTTGCAGGATTTTATTTCTTGCATATAAAAACACCCGATGTGCCGAAGAGTCGACCGATGCCTGACAAAAATGATACAAAATTTTATTTCTTCTGTGTTTGCCGGCGCTTCGCGCCGACAAACAAGTGAACTTTCGCCGGGCTTCGCCCGACGAAAGTATATTCTCAGGACCTTTGGGGGGGGGGGTGAGTCCCCCCCTCCCCCACCATAGTGACGTCCCTGGGTAAGTAGGCATGCTGAATCCTTATATGGGATATATTTTCTCGCCGGACAAATAGTTCATCCGGAATCCGTCCAGAACCTGAAATTTTTGTAAAAGTTGAAGTTTTATCTGAAGTTGATGAGGGGTTGGACGTAGGTGTAAGGAGATATGCTAAATTCGTTTTTGAGCTTTATTTTTTTTGTCCGACAAGTAGTTTGCCCGGAATCGAATGAAGGGGCGAACAAAGCATTTTGCAACAGTTAATGAGATAGTCGATTTAGAGGTACGAAGACATGCTGAATGTGTATATGACAGTGATTTTCTAGAAGGACATGTAGTTGGCGGGGAATCCGGAAAATTTGTTTTAGGTAAAAGTTTTATCTGAAGTTGATTAGAGGTTCGATGTAGTGCTAAGTAAGCATGCTGAATCCTTATATGGGATATATTTTCTCGCCGGACAAATAGTTCATTCGGAATCCGTCTAGAACCGACCTGAATTTTTTTTAAAAGTTGAAGTTTTATCTGAGGTTGGATGTAGGGGTAAGGAGATATGTTGAATTCGTTTTTGAGCTTTATTTTTTTTGTCGGACAAGTAGTTCGCCCGGAATCCGGCCGAATCCGGAAGTTTGGCAGAGGTAAGGCAGGAAGTTTTGATAAATTTCGTCAAAGTATTTTAGATCAAATATTAAACTATTGGGATCCCATCGAAACTTTTGGTCTTGTTCAGGATAGTTTCCGGTTTAGTAGTCTTTGAAATTACCTATAAAACGACTAGAGAAGCTAAATGTTAAGGAAGTTATGCTTAGTTTCAATGCTTTATTGGTTAAATGTGGCAACACTTTCCGGGTTCCATCTGCTCCATGCTGACTCGTGGCTCAACTTGAGCTGATAAATTCGTGGATCTTCGCCAGCTTTTGTTACCAACTTGTATGGTAGTTCGTGCGCGAAAGTTCTTGTAAGTTTACAGTGTGCTTTCCATTTAGTGTTCGCTGAGAAATGTCATAGAAATGATTAGCACTGGTGGCTTTACCCTAAATTAGAGGTTCTTATTTTTGGGATCCCAAAACGTAAGTGGAGGGATCCCTATGACATAGCAAATGTTGTCCCGTCTATCTGTGAGCATGATAACTCTCGAAGGGAATGAGATATTTTGATGAAACTTGGTGTGACGAATCTTTGGGTCAAGGGTAAGGTCAAAGTCGTATATGTGATCTGTAGCCCTACATTTAGGGGTGGGAAAGGGGGTTTCAAATTAAGGGGCAAAAGAAATATTTTTTAAAGCTATTGACATTGTTGATTTAGGGGTAAGGAGACATGTTGAATGCGAATATGAAATTTAGTTTCTTGCCGAACAAGTAGTTCACTCGGAATCCGGCGAAAACCGGACACAAAATTTGTCGACCAATTTTCGGCTATAGCAGTCCCTACCCCTTTATTCTCAAACCAGTATAGCTCTGCGCGGGTGGGTGACGACATCCATTTGTTAATTCTATGGACGTCGGAGAGACCTAGTGTAATCGAAGGTTGAAGGGGTTGATATATAATGTTCAAACGAGGAAATACGTTTTTCAAGTGAGGACGTTGTTCAATCAGGATTCGCTGTTGTAGGGGTTTAGAATTTACGGTAAATACATGTATGTTTTATAAGCTAGTAAGATATTCATTGAGGGGGTAAGGAGGTCCGCTGAGTCCATATCCGAACTTAGTTTTCTTGCGGGACAAATGGCTCATCACGAATTCGGCTGAAACTGGAAATTTGGTTGAAGCTCAAAGTTGTTTCTGAAATTGATTAGAGATTCGGTATCTGGGCAAGGAGACAAAAAGCCATGCTGAATCCTTTTTTTACCTTTATTTTATCAGTACAAATATTCAAGGAATCCGACGAAGACTGAATGGCGAAGGGATGACCCAATTGTTTGAATCAAATGTTAGATTTTTGGGATCCATCGAAACCGTTGGTCTTGTTCGATCACTCATGAGTTACGAGCGTCCTCACATGCTGAGTGCTCACTAGAGATGGTCTTTTGAACTTGTCGGTGACGTGCCATAGCTTTGTCGATTTGCTCAGTTGTTTGCGTGATATTCCTTACAGATGGATTCAGAGCCACCTGGACACAGGCAATTTTTTGTCTTGCCTAGCTGGAGTGTAAGTCAAGCTATCATGTGACCAATCTATATTAACTCTGCTGCCGAACCCTTCAGTTATCCTTGCATAAATAAGTTGAAAGGTTTTTTTTTTTTTAGTGTTTTCTGGGATTTGTATTGCGCCGCCCCAGAGAGGAGAGAAAACTGTGAACATTCAAGTGAAGCAAAAGCTTTCCACGATTATGTAAGTATTTCTTATTATCCCGGTTCTGGGAGAAAAGCCGATGTAAGAATATCATATCTATAAAAGTACTGCATATGGCGTAAAGCTTAGTGGAGTTGCGCGTTCAGTTTGGCCAGCCGCTATACTTGCCTCCCGGCCAAGTGCAATATACCGATCACTTTTCCGTCTGAATAGAATAGAATAGTAATTTATTCACTCACACTTTCACGGTTACAAAACCAAAATTGGTGAGTACTGTCATAACATAACATTTATAAGCACGTACAAATGGTCAAAGGCTATTTAAAATTTCAACAATCTTTGGTATAAAACTGTTTTGGTAACGGCTGTGTTTGGCCGCTACTGGTTGGAATACTGGGACCTTCGCAGAGACTGCTCGCTCTTGCCTTTCCCTTACATTGTTGTATGGGGGAGTGAGAAACTCATTGTAGATGGGGTGCGAAATAAGTTTTTTTTACCGATCTCGAGGCATAGGTTCAGTCTCCGTTTCTCCAATGTATCAACTGTGTATGTTCTTAGAAGAAGGGAGTAGGGTACTTTTGGGCCTTTATGGATAATATGGAGAGCGCGTTTTTGGATTCTTTCAATACCTGAGTTTTGATCTGCAGTTAGACCAAAATGCCACACTGCGCATGCATACTCCATTAATGGTCTTATGAAAGAGGTATAAATCCTGAGGATGTGTAGACTTGGGACATTATGCTTTGATAAAAGCTTTAACATGTTCAGGCTTGAGTTTGCCTTACGGAGTATTTCTACTGTATTATCTTCCCAATCTAAAGTTTCAGTAAAAACTACTCCAAGGAGTTTTATTTTTTTTACAGCCAAATTTTCAATGAGCTTTGGTTCAAATTGCGGGGGTGATTTTAAAAATGAAATAGTTAAAACAGCACTTTTTTCTTGGTTAACTTGCATATCGGACAAAGACGCTTCATTTTGAATGTCTTCGATGATTGCTGCTGCTGAACTTTTAATATGACGGTAGCATACTTCAATAGTACTCAAATCGTCAACATACTTCCACCGATCCGGCAGATCCTGTGCAATTTCATTAATCATAACCAAAAAAAAAAGGTCCTAAAAGAGTACCTTGAGGTACACCACAAAAAATGGGAACCGGGTCAGAAAAAACACTTTTATATTTAGTCATTTGTTGTCTTTCGTATAGGAAACTAGCAATTATTCTAATTATATGAGGGCTTACGTTGAATTGACTAGAAAGTTTACCAATTAAAAGACATACCGTCTGTCGGTATGTCTGTCTGTCCTTCGGTCGGTCCATTGATCGAGAGTTACGGTACTTCAGATGCGCTAGGACGATGAAACTTGACAGGTGTATCAGGGTGGGAGGGAGGGGAAATCCAGGATTTTGAGGCAAACATTCAAACCTTGCTCGACTCTGGCACAAATGAAACTTGACACTTGGATAGAGCTCGGGTCGCGGATGTCCCGTTTCGTGTCCGGACCTGATCCGATAACTCTGGGGAGAGGGATTGGAGGGGGGACAGTCAGTGGAGGGAACGGGATGAATCTTCTTGAGAAGAACACGTATAAGCACGTAAAACATTTTTGATAGAAACGGACCGGAAAAATTGAGGTATTTTTAACTAGTGGACGGGTGATCGGATCTTGATGAAACTTGATATTTAGGATGATCTCGCGTCTCACATGTCCTAGTGTAACTCCGGACCGGATCCGATGACACTGGGAGGAGTTGGAGGAGGGAACCTGAAATCTGGAGAAACGCTTGGAGTGGAGGGATCGGAACGAAACTTGGTGGGAAGAACAAGCAAAAGTCCTAGATACGCCATTGATATAATCGGACCTGCTCCAGACACTGTGGGGGATTCGGGGGGGGGGGGGGGGGGGGGTCCGGATTTATAGCGATCCGCCGAGTAGGGTATACTTCCTGATATACTAGGACGATGAAATTTGGAAGGTATGTCAGGGAGCCGAACAGATTGATTTGATTTGAGAATAGTCGTTTTCGTGATCCGACCATCGTGGGGGGAGTGGATATTTACATGCATAACGGGTGACCAGATTTGAATGAAACTTGTCGGATGTTTACCGCCTCAGATGTTCTGTGTCAAGTCCGGGTCGGATCCGACACCTATGGGGGATGGAGGGGGGGGGGGGCTCATGAAACGTTTAAAGCAGAGAGAGATTGGAATGGAGCTTAGTGGATAAAACAAGGGTTAGGCCTAGATACGAAATTGACGGAGCCAGGTGGAGACGGAGCCTCATTCCCATGAGTTAAATTCGTCTATGACAGGTCTCAAGTCAAACCAAGAATATATAAGGGGAGAATTGAGAAGATTTGAGCGAAGTACCGCGCTAATTCTTCTGATCGCCTTTCTTCGCGTCAAGAAAGGGCGCAGAATCCAAAATAAAGGGAAACGGATAGTTTTGCTTTGTAGGTGTGCTTTAGCGTAATTTTGAAAGATGGAGCAGGTGCTTTGCGTGTTTAAAGGAGTTATATCATGAGCATTCTCAGGGTTGCCAGATGTCGCACGATAGAGTGAATTACCACTCTATTTTATTTTTGTCACTCTTGTCCTACGTAGGACATAAAATTCACTCTATTTCCAGCAGTGATTCCTACCAGAAGTGATTATTCCTTGTTTTTTCAAGGACACTAAATTAAGATTTGAAATTTTTGCAGCATTGATTTTGACCAAAAGTGACAGTTTCCTATTTTTTCATGAAAACAAAATTTCACTCCTAAATCACTCTGTTTTCGAACAAAGTCATTCTCTAATCTTGTTCGATGTGGCAACCCTGAGCTGCTGAGCATTTTAGCCCTTGCAGCGCCTGGAAATTAGTATATAGCAGACAACCGTCGACAGCGTGATTAGAAGGTAGCAAAATTCGGCAAGTGAGAAAATCAGCGTGGTTTTGTTAAAGGAGTAAGAATGTACCGTACGAAATTGGGGTCTCCGTGTTTAGAAATACATGGAATGATTATGGAAGTAGGTTGCGTTAGTATTATAGGTAAGACAGGTCCTTCAAGGGAACGGAATGGACAGCCAGCTCCCGTGATGCTTAGTGTATACCTATGCGGCCAGTAATTAACCATTACGTGTATACCTATGCGGCCAGTAATTAACCATTACGTCTAGTCATTCCGTTTCTGGAACAGTATTTTGTATACATCCCATATTGGCCCATTGGACTGCAAGGTCGACTTGCACCCCTATGAAGTGCAGCTTTTGACATATCCCCTTTATTTTCAGGGTTTTGTTAATTCGGGATACGGCGTCAATGGAATCGCCCACGTAAGTTGAAATCATTTTTTCTTTTGTCGTACATATTTGCAGCGATTGTCGCCACAAGTTGCTTATTATTTTTTGCAAGAGCTGTTTAAGAAGTTGGTAGTCGGTGTCTAGCAGTTATAACCGGTTTAAAATTGGCTGGTTGCAAAACCCGTTTTTATGAAGTCGAAAGAAGCGAAACAATCCTGAGCCATAACTATGTAGACCATCCGACTTCCATCCCAACCCGGCGATATCAGCAGGCTGCTACTTGTTTTATTTTGTGGGATTAATTAGTCGTCCTACTTTATAATTACGCTTGATAGTTTCACACGTGGTATTTTGCCAGTGAACCCTTTTTGTATCCTGTACCCATTTTGGCACGTCTTTTACTGTTTGTGAATGCTTTGCCCCCACCCCCTCCGGAAACCGTAGGTAATGATTTTGCCCAAATATTTTATATTGCAGTGTTGCTTAGTTGATCGCTGCCCTGCGCATGGTTTATATGAAGTGCTTCCACTTGCTGCTCTTCGAAAATCCTTCCGGGAACCCCAAAAGTTCTGAAAAATCCTGCCGAAAAAAAAACAAACTTTTTCATACTAGTTATAGGGATGGTCGCTTAGACTATAGTTGGCGGATTTGAACAAACGCAACTGAATATGTCATTTGTGAGGACAAGGACGTTTTGCCGTAAGAATACTAAAAACGACTGTATATCGTAAATACCGCAAGAAACCACTAAACAGGGGCTTCACTAGCCTTTTTATCTTTTTTTTTTTGGGTGGGGGAGGGACGCCCAGTTTTGCCGAGGGGACTTGACAATGTACCGACAAAAAGCGCAGCGGCAACAATGCTAACGACAGTGTCCAGGACAGAAAATAAAAAAAACATTTTTGTTCTGGTCAAAGTTAACTAAGATTCTGGCTTTTGGTGAGCTATAAACCCCCAGAATTCGAAGTCTTTAACGCCAACTGAGTGATTCGCCCTTCTTCCAAATAGAACATATTTACTACAAAATGCGCCGCAGGCCAAGTTTTGTGGAAACATTGATTATGAAAGTGTCTCTCTGCGACCCAAAATGAAGACGGATTTATAGCTTTCAGACGAAATAAAGAAACCGCAATTTAATTTTTTATTTTCAGTAAAAAGGAGTTTGGTAAACGTCGGACAAATAAGGAAAGTCGGACATAGCCAAATAGCTACAATAGAGCTTCTGTTATTGGTGCGTTTTCCCCAATATTCCTAATTCTTACTGCAAAGAAATATCAGAAAATTCCTGGGAATTCTGAGGAAGTCAGAAAATCCTGCTAAAACCTGGATTCTCAAAAATCCCGAAAAAGATCCTGCCAGGATCCAAAAATCCTGAATTTCATGATAAATCCGGGAAAGTAGAAGCACTGTTTTGTCTGAGGCTTTGGCTTACGTTGGCTTCACATGGCTTAAGTATTTTTTTTTATCTCGTTGACCAGATTCCTGCTTCAAGGTTCTTCTTTCGGAAGTCGTTCCAGACTTACGTTGGTGCACGGATTCTGTGGGTTTTCAGCACATTATTTTACGATCGAGCCTGGTTTGAAGTTATCTAGCCACAGTGGCGAACTGGGGTCTCCCTACTTTCAATTTCAGTGTACACTGTAAATAAAAATGTTGCAGTATTTGCTACTGGGATTAATCTTGTCTCTAAAAAGATTATCTTATATGTAATTCGGATTAATCTTATCTCAGTGGAGATAAGATTAATTCCAGTAGCAAATACTGCAGTTGACTTTAATCCTTACTCGGAGAAACTTTTACAGTGTATAGCAAGTGCGCGGTGCCCGGTCGGTGCCGGCTGGCAGCAGGTATCAACGGGTTCGGCGTGTTAGAACATTCAAATTAGCATGCTTAGAAGCCGGAATCGCCTGATTTGTGGTCGCCACCGCTTGTTTGGGCCGGTGCCGGGAAAAGGTGTACAGTAGGTGCCTGGACTGGGTAACCCCATGTGGTGAACGTTTGCCTAGGGCCCTAACCTCGTGAGACTTAATGTGTAAATTACAATGTCGTAAATGTATAGTTGGTAGCTGTCTATATCATCTTTAAGCCTGATTGTCTATTTCATAAAGTCGAAGCACGTAATAAATACAATACTATTAGTAAAGTTTCTTTGTTTGCTAAATTACCAAAAAGGGGGCCCCGACTCTGTTAACTGGCTTGGGACCTGGATCTCTATAGTAACGGTCACACACAGTCCGGTCTCGCAGTCGGATGCAATATTCCTTGTTCGCTCCATATGACGTATCGCATGCTTATTTTCGCATTAGAAATCTTATCGACTGTTTGTGCACGTAGCTCATGCCCGGGCCTGTCCGGCCAGAAGAAGAATCAGGCCAGATTTTTACGAGAACTAAGTAGTTTTTCTATAGCAGAAAAAGAGGATGTAGTGGAAAATCCTGCTCTCCCTTTTCCCACGTTTTTGGTGATGACTCTATGACTTCTTTTATCGCAGACCTTTTGCGGCTAGTTATAAAAAAGGGGAAGTGGAAATAAGTCTTTCCATAGGTCGAAGAACTATTAGGAAGCACGAAAGTTTGAAATCGCGCGAGGTATCCTCAGAGGCCGGTTTACCCCTTCTGGGGAGGAAGGGACATTTAATGCCGGAATATGGTGGCTTTCGGGAACACTGTAGTTAACTTTTTACAGCTTGATGAACCTCCAACGGTGTCCACTTTAAAATGATCCTTCGCCAGCGTATCATATTGGAGAAAGCGGTTCGCTTAATTTCTTGATATCCACCTGTGTGATCTGAGTGGCAATTCTAGTATGCACAGGTGTCCTTGCCCCAAAATACCCTGGTGTTAGTGATTGTAGCAGTGCCTTTTAGACGAAGATAACTTCCATGCTCTAAAAGTCAATGGGAGCCCCACTTTTGTCCAGATTCTACTGTCAGGGAAAGCCGATTACAAATACGCACTTGGATCGGTATTTGTGTTCCTCTTGCTTAATTCTCTTACCGTTTCCCTGGCTACCGAGGGCGGTAGGTTGTAATTCTATTGTTCCGTAGTCTTTCGAGCTGTCGGATGTACCAAATAGTGGAAAATAGAAATGAGGGTGAGGGGTAATTGCAATACGCCCCACGGCTGAAGCAGTTTACTTGAGAATATGGAACCTAGGGTTTTTGTGAGTGTTGCTCTCGGGTCTGTAGCTAAATTGGAGCGGGACAGTGGATTTCCTAGCATTAAGAGTACAGGGCTTTTCTCCTGCTGCTTTGTACGCCAGCGTAAAGTCACCGTCACCGGGAGCGAATGCTCGTGATAGAATCGCCGTGTGCCTAGCGAAGAGCCAGGAACGTCACCACAACTGTCCCAAACAAACTTTGTTGATTGGTTTACAAAGGATGCGAATCAGTTTTAAGGACTTGTTGGGGTGACTTTTCTTGTTCTTCCCGAGGTTCACTGGCGTTTTTCGAATTTAGTCATACAGAGTATTGGCTGTAACTCATATCCGCCTCCTGGCTCTTCGAAGTTTGTCGCAATCCGTGTGACGTATCATTTTTTTTAGATTTTTTTAATTAATCGATGAAGGATCCATGATCTCCGTAGAGGCCAATGGCGTATTTTTGTGCATTATTTTATTATTATTAAGATCTACCGCTGTCAACGACCGTACAAATATAAGGTTTGAAGCTAAGCTGACCATTCATTGCAAAAGGAACAAAACAAAACGAGATTTTCGTGTTTTTTTTTATCAACTAGCTATATATATATATTTATGTATATTCGTGTATAAATATAAATGTATATATCATCTTAGAGGGATAGCTAGCTTATAAAAAAAAAATGTCACGACTGTACATAGGCCCTTTAAGAAAACATAACGTAAAGAATGAATGTTATAAAAGGGACTTTTAGCGTGACAAAGAATTTGAATTCAAGTTAGAATCTTGGACTCCATTTTCGTTACCTCAGACAGTCTAGGGCCTATATGGCAGAACTTCATGGTGAAAACCTAAAAAAAAACGACAAATTCCATTTTGTGGGGATACATGCAATCCTTGAGATGGGGTGTGAACTGCTAGACAAGTTTGCCTTCTTATTGTAGTGGTTACCAGTTAATTCAGTTTAATTTAAAAACACATAACGGACGAGCTGATCGGCTGTTTTTTGCGTCATAACACAAATCTATATGTACATACATTGTGGTATTTATACCGACGCCTTATCACAAATATGGTCATTAACATAATACAACTAATACAATAAATATTCCTTGAGCCCAAGCTGACTTTTTAACATATATTCAAATAATGCAAAGACGGATACGTCAGTTACGATGCTTTAGCAGCGATATTTCGGCCCTTCTTGGCAAGCTGACGAGGACCCTTACATTATTTCAGCTAATACAATTCTACTAAAATATAAAACGAAATAAAATACGGACGTTCAAATGGGTCCCGATTACCTTAAATGAACGAACGAGGGGACAAAACCTTTTGCGGACGCTTGAGAATTATGTTCACAAGCCCCTCTGTAGCTCAATGGTAGAGTAGTGTCCGTGTAAGCGTAAGGTAGTGGGTTCAAATCCCGCCTGAGGACCACTTTTGTCTTTGGGTTCAGTACTGCTAACCTTTCGACAAGTTTGCATTTCTTGTACTCACATGTATTTTTTCTTCCATAGAATTCCGGTCCAGTTCCTAGCCCTTTGGGACAGATGCCGCCATCTGACAACATGCCAGGAGGCCCGCTGCCACATGGATTCTTCCCGGTAAGTTTGAGTCTCATTCCCACCACTTCTGATCAGGGAATGCTTCAGATTAGAATATACACAGAAGGCTGTTTCTTCCGGTGTGAAGTCGAATACCAAAACGGGCTGGTCGTTTTTTCGGGAGCTGGATGTGAATACCGTTATATAAAAAAAAAAAAAAAAAAAAATCCTCATTGCCGACATTGAGTGACGCACCCCGTTCGATGTATAGTCCGACGACCCAAACGGATGCCGTGTTTCCGTGGATTTGGGTGATTTGACAACTAAGCGCGTGAAACTGTGAGGATGTACCACCATCGCACGAATCAAGACGTTTCACATCCCAAGTAACCAAAGAAGTAATGAAATAACCTAATTTGAAATAATGCCACTTTAAAAGCTTTTAATGTAAACAAGCCGCATGTAGGAATCCAAAGAGATCTTCAAGCTCTTGCAAGAACAGTTTCAGTACTGAATGTCTTGCAAGCCAGTCCGACCCTTGAAACCTCTTTTCCAGTAGCAAGGTGCAATAAATTAAATCAATCAATCAAGTTTAATCAAAATAGCTAAAAGCTAGAAGAGTAAATCGTAGCAGCCCAATACCCCTTCATCACAACCTCATTAGAACGGCATATTATCAATCATACGACAAAACCGTCCAGTTTCCAAAATTTTCATTAAAGCACAATGGACACTTCTAATGCTTTACTTTGTATTAAATACTTCACAAATAAACATTACCGACTTCCTTTAGAAGGCGCTACGAAAATCGGCCGTTTTCTTGTTATCCCTTGTCTTTACCTCTCTGGCATTTCGGCGATCCAAATCTTAAGAGCTGGGATATCGTGGCAGGAAATTCAAAAACTCCCAGCAATGCTTGATAGAGAAGGATATACCTGAGATGTCACCAAATTCAAGCTGCAGATGCAGTTTACCTTATTGTTCTAGTGTTTCATTAGAAGTTCCATGGCTTAAAGCGCCTATTAAAAAAATTTCTTTGTGGAATAGTGTTGTGAAGCTTGATTAGCTTGCTTTATAAAATGTACCAGAATATGCGACAAGCTTATAAAAAATAACACAGCTCCAAAAATCATTCAAAAACAAATAACCTATTCAAATCTGAATTATACAAGCTGATTTTTACATAAAATAAAGATCTACTAAGTATTACAAGAAACATCACTTTTATCTTTGTGCAAGCTAGTAAATTGAGCATGTACTGGCCCCAAAAATTACGCTTTGAAATATCACAGAGAGGAAACTGTTGAAAAAGCTGCTGATCTAGGGGGTAAGCATTGTTCCTAGGTTGTTACAGAGTGGGATTGGGGTAGTTTGATGTGCCCATTGAACTTTAAGGATTGAAGCAAGTCGCGTGGTCTTATCCGTTGCTGTTATACCAAAATCCACATCAATAAATACATCTCCCCAAGTATACAGGAGCTGCCCGTGACCGGAAGATTGGGGGGGGGGGGGAGGGTAATTTGGGCCACTTGCCCATGACCCTGGAGGGTGGGGGTGTAACTCCACACATGTATTCCCAACCCTAAGATCGAAAAGAAAAAGGAATTTTATCGCCCTATCTCCAGTTACTGTCAAGTTAAAAACATTAAAAGAAATGGGCAATCTGGGCCCAGTTACCCCTGAACCGAAGTGGGAGTTGGGTTTGGGACTCCCAAAAAGCAAACTGACGCTCCAATGCTCACAAGCCTACCAGGTTTCAGCTTGGTATGCCTGTTGATTCTTGTCACAACTTTACTCATGGGCAATCCAGGACCAGTTGCCCATGAACAGGGTGGGTGGAGGAGGTGCAACTTTAACAATTGTACTGTGTTCTTCAAAACTGTTCTAACCGAAATTTTTTTGAAAACTGAGTTAACTATATCATCGGAAAGAACATAGCTGATCTGGTTTTCTGTTAAATTATGCTAAGTTTTAAATGACGACATGAGCACCATCTAACAGGTAGATTAGATTTTAACTTTCTGAGCTCCTACTTTCTTCATGCAGATGGTACACACAAAGCTGGGCCCAACAATTATGAAAATGTAGTTAGCACAGTTTTGAACAATTGTTTCCCAGCCGTAGGATGTACAAGTACAAGAAATTTAATCGTCCTTTGTCCAGCTCTGGTCAAGCTATGAACATTAATCATTTGGCAATCTGGGCCCATTTGCCCCTGAACCAGGTTGGTGTGGGGAGTGTTACCCTCAAAAGGCACAAATAGACCTCACTACCTACAATTTTACCATGTTTGAACTTGATACCTGCACTGGTTCACGATTTATGAGCTCCACAAAAAACGGCGATAACCGAAAACTGTTTTACCCATCAGTAGCACGAAACCGAAAACCGTTTTACCCATCAGTAGCACGATAAGTGAACACTCGTCAGGAGCATAGTGCGCATGGAAGATCGTGAATCGCGGAAAGTGCAAAGATTAGTTTGGTGTGGTTAGCGGGTTTAGACTGTAACATATGCAATTTAGGTCTCCGGGTTTATGAATGAGTGAATGCAGATACGGAAGTAGGTCTCATTGGCTAAAACTGTGTGGAACTGAGCTTACTTCCGTAAAAGAATTTCGGTACCTTGGGTTCATTTTTAATGATCACCTACTTGATGATGCACGTGTCCGTAACACTCCGCTCGGTTTGCTCATCTGGTGTCAACACATTTCTTTTCCGTTCGTATTGTACAATCATTTTTGGTCTCCCACTTGTACATAGTCACACTAACCTCAGGTTCACACTGAGGCGATGTCGGCCATCCCTGAGATTTTCTTCGCCAAAATCGGCGATTTCTGTTGCTTCGTCAGGCGATTTTGAATATTAGGAAAATTCAGCTTTAATCGGGCGACAGTACGATTTTATGCACTCATCAGCAACATAGACGACCCTTTTGATGATTCACTTTTAGAAATTTTTTAATTATTTTTAATTATTTTAAGGGTTATTTTTAATTATTTTTCGCGTTAAATTCTGTTCCCGACGAAAATTCAGTATGAAAATCCAGGCAATAAAAATCTTCTGTCGCTGTGATTGAAAAATCTCGTTCATCGCCGCGATTTGCTCTGTGTGAACCTAGGGTAAGAACGGAATCCAAGAGCTTCGCGTTCCGTACACCAATACGATAAGGTTCCTTCAAGGAATGCCGCGTTTCTGCAGTGCTACGGAGCTATGCGCTGATATTTGTGTTTTGAATTTTCATCTAGTGCATTGGGCTAACAGAGTGTCTCTGCGAGAACGGCTTTTAGCATTTGAAATCCCGTTGAAATTAGCGCCTCGTTCTCCGTTACTGCGTGTGTCACTTCCAATGTGGTTGAAACTGTATCAGCACATCGAGAAGAGTTCTTTTTCCTTCATTTGTTGTTATTTCATTGTTAGTGCTTAATATGTTTTTTGTCACCGGAATAAAAGTATTGAAATGAATTGAATTATAGGTACGACGGATCCTTTATCAATCAATCAATCAAGTTTAATCCGAATAGCTAAAAGCTAGAAAAGGAATACAAATTTACAAAATACACAGACACACAAGAAACAATTTAACTAATACACTTACAAGAAATTACCAGAAATAAATGATGGAATGAAACTACGTAAAAATTGGGTAGAAGAATTAGCGGGATATGGGGAAAACTTATTGCCAGTATTCCTCTCGGACCGACGCACGGAAGACGGGAGGGGAGGAGGGAATAGATGGGTCATCTGGGGACAACACGTTATCTTAGCTCCAAATTTGTTTGAAAGAGTATTTCTACGTACTCACTACTTTATGAGAAGACTGCATGATACAATGAAATCTGACAGTGTAGTCAAGGACCGAGGAGCGGATTTCATTCGATGTCGTTGGTTTCTCGCTACCATGACTTTGAAATGAATTAATTTATGTTTATTTAAAGAATCCGGGCATGCGGCCGTCTCCACCCACACACCCTGTCTCTCAGCCATCACCCCACGGACAAGGACCACCAACACCACAGATGATGCCAGGACCTCAGGTGAGTACTGGTACAAATACAGTTACGCGCTACTCAACGTATGGTTCTATTTAGTATTCACGTTTAGTATGCATGATCATTGCGTTCGTCGAAAAAAAAAATGGTAGTTGCGTTTTCGCAGGTACCGTAGTATCTGTTACTACGGTAACTGAATCCGCAATTAGTCGTTTTTGCAGTTGGTATCTGATACTACGGTTGCACTGCAAAAACGACAATTGCCGGAATTGCGATTTAGAAGTCATCCAAAAAGAAATATTGGTATCCACTAATGTATACAGTGATATAACTTCTTTCCCACCAATTTGACAAAAAACTAGACTCCTGTGTTAGTGATCATGAAAGTGAGATGAAATTTCAGATACCACGATCGGACCACGGTAACTGCGAAAACGACTTTAGACCGTGGTGTCAGGTACCATGGTATCTACAAAAACACAATTGATAATAATAATCAAAAATACTAATTAAAAAGATTAAAAAGAAAAAAAAAGCATCTAGGGGATTGAGATTTTTTCTGTGACGAGTATCAAACCTCGTTTTAGTTAGCCTAGGCACCTAAATCCATTGATCCTTTCGTTTTGTAGGACACATGTATGAATATATTGGAAAAGCAAGTTACAACGAAAAAGAGAAAGAAGAACCGTACGAAAAATAAATACACACCATAGCTCTTAATAATTAAGCTGCCTAAAGATGAATGAGCTTAGCTAATAAGGTCCTTTTTTCTAGTTCATGAACCCTAGGTACAGTGGTGGACCTAGGCCTGGCGTCAGAATGCCACAAATGGGACCTGAATTTAATGGGGTAAGTGCTGTTTCAAGTTCTCCAGCCTCTACAATGCCCTTTTGGGACACTACAATGCCCCTTACCCCATCGTGAAGGTCTTATACAAACCTGGACTTGGGATCTTAATCCAATCTTCGCCTCGTAGACCAGATAAGAGTCTGGTCATCATACTCATCAAACATTCCTGTCCTACGGAGCATTTTGGGCAAGGCAGAAAATAAAAATGAAGGAAGACATTCAAAATATTCTAATGTTTCGGCTCTTGAGGTCTGGTTGACAAGAAATGCCATTGCTAATTATTCAGACGATTCATCAGGCTCATGGAAAAGAGTTGATTAGTCAAAAAGGGTGACAGACATGTGTTTGACGGTTAGAGTTTTTTATAGTTCAGTTTTTGTAATTGTTTCTGCCACTTTGCTGGGCGGATACGTTACAGTAATCAGGTAGGCCGGAGTTTTAAGGCAGAGTTTTTTGTAAAGCAGAAACAGTGTGTGTTTGAACCTGTCTGTAAGGACTCTTTAATTTCTGAGTGAATAGGTAGATATTTCCCATTTGCGGGACTGGAAGGGACGGTCAGAAAGCAAAAAAGGAGGATTTATTGTATTGTTTATTTTTCAGCCTGGACAGCAGATGATGCCCAACAACTTGGATCCTGCCAGACAAGGTAAATGTTCACTTATCTTTGCCGTCAGGTTTGTAGAACACTGCTCCACAAGTTATATGTCCGAAAACTTTCTAAATCAGAAAAGGGTGCGGTGGGGGATTAGCATATTTAATTTAATTTAATTTAATTTATTTATCACCCACACAATACATGAAGTAAATATGGTGGAGTAGGAATAAGTAAAAAAAAAAAAACACAAAAAAAGAAAACGAAATATACACAAAATCAACGAAACAAACGGATAAGACGGTGGTGAGGGGATAGGCGCGCATAAGCCGTACCGGAGAGTTTTCTGTGCAGTATCTCCAACTTTAAAGTTATATCAGGAACTGAAAATTTACTAACAAGAATCCGGTTTTTTGTCCAAGGTGGAAGATATAGAAGAAATTTGCAGAATTTGAAGTAATTTATCCGGATTCTTTTTAAATTACCTTTCTTAAGAAGGGGGTAAAGACCTGAAGCATAAAGGACAGAATGATCACAGAAAGTAGAATAAAGTGTCATATGGTCAGTTCAAAGGAGCATTAAATATACATTCGGGTTGTCGAAGGACCTGTCTTGGCTATTATGCCCAATTCACCTACTTCCGCAGTTGCATTCATTAATTCTTAAGCCCGGAGAGACCCAAGTTTCGTATTAAATAGTATGATTTCTAAGCCCGCTAACGATTCCTCACTAATCTTTGCTCTTGCAGCGATCGCTATTTTCCATGTGTACTATGCTCCCGACGAGTGTTCGCGTATCGTGCTATTGATATGTTATACCGGCTGTCGGAAGTTTGCTGAGTTTTTGCTAGAATTCAATGGGCTTGGGAAAAGGCTTAAAACAGCCAAAGCCGTGGATAGATTTTTAAAAAAAGAGCCTACTTATACAGTATTCAAATAGTTCTGAACATAGGAACAGTATTGGATCAGTATACATTGCTAGGTGTGCTTGAAGAAAGTACCGGTTGGAATTGCATCGCTCCTGCCTACTACATTTCTGGATCCCAAAGTTGTAACTAGATTATATATGTCCCTGTTCAGACCGGGAGACTTAACAATCCGCTTCGTTCCTTACCCTCGAAAGATTTTCCTTTTTGAAGCGATTAAGTCGTTTTCGCAGTTACCGTGGTATCTGATACCACGGTCAAAAGACAATAGAGCCTAGGATTTTGTCAAATTTTCGAAAAGGGCGATTTCGGCAATTGTCGTTTTTGCAGGGCAACCGTGATATCAGATACCATGGTAACTGCAGAAACGACTAATTGCAGATCCAGTTACCGTGGTAACAGATACCATGGTATCTGCAAAACACAACTAACCATGGTACTGCAAAAGCGCAACATCTGTGTGAGTTAATATGTTAGCCACCAGTATGATGACCTTTGGGTTTAATTGGTGTGCACCTGTAAACTGTATGGCGAGCGAGACTAACGCGATCTTTTCCGGTAGGTGATCCCGGTGACTATATAGGTTGGCAAGGTAGGAAAGTGCATCCGTTGTTCAGGTTTTGATACACCTTGCACTGGTTGTGCTGTTGCTAGTCTATCCGCGGTTTCTTTGCCACCTGAGACTTTCTATAACAACGATCTATGAGAGCGCGAAGCCGCTGTTTGTGTGCCTGCTTGGCAAGACTAGTGAGTGCCGCTTTGTGGGCTCTTCTGTTGGAGGGATTGACGATAGAAGCCACCTCCCCCCACGCTTTTGGATTGCTTTCTCACGACTTGGGCTTGGTTTGACGATTTCGCCTTTCTTCAGTGATCCTCTTCATAAACGTGATTCTTCCATGACCTGTCAGTTTTTAAGTCTTTTTTGTCTCGTTTGTTTTGGCACTGTATATGCAAAAACATTCTATACTCATGACCGCTCAAAGATACCCGAAATCTCCAAAAATGTTAAAGAAAAATAGCCGAGCTTGGGGTTCACTGATTTTTTTTTTGACGATTGTGTTTTCCAGTAGAAAAAATGCTGAAAGCATAAGATATGACAACACCGTTGTGGAATTTTATAATGGTTTGGCGAGTTCTCTTAGGTATTTTTTTTTACCCTGTCAGAGGGGAAAGAGAAGTTTGTACCCACCAGACATTTCTTGTCATCTTTCAGTATTAATCAAACGATTTTTTTAAATTGTTCGAATATATTTTCCCAGTCAGCTTGTGCTCAAAGACTATTAAATCGCCGATGATAAGAAAGAAAAAAATAAAACTTAAATGAATAGATTTTATTATTCGTTTGTAATCTTTCACTGAAAGCAAGTCTTTTCATTTAACATCCTCTCTACTTTACAGGACCTCCCATGGGCGTCTTAGGGCCAAGACTTGGAGGCCCGCGTGGCCCCGGAATGATGGGCCCAGTACCTTATGGCCCGGGCATGCGTGGGCCTGGCCCGGGTATGCCCGGCGGCCTAGGGCCAGGAATGGGACCCGGTGGACCTATGCCAATGGGAATGGGACCTGGAGGTCCGAGACCGCAGTGGCAACCTAATTCTTCAACGGTGAGTGAAGTCTTTTACTCAGGAATTTTTTTATTTTAGGTGTAGCAGATTCCAGAACTCTTGCGTGCAAATGGCGTGTCATCAACCAATTGATTTGGTTAGGGTCTCTCGCTGCCCAGAGGAATAGAATAAATGAGCGATTAGTGTAAAACTAAATGAATTTTCAATTAAATTCAATTCATTTATTTGTATCTGCCAAAGCTGGCGAGTAGAAAAAAATATAATAAAATTCACACAATCGGTCTACAAACTAATAACTAGACCATATACTTTCATAAAAACTCTACGTCATTTAAAAAACAATTAGCCTACACTATCCTAAATGAAGTCTACCTAACAATTTAACCAAAATACAATCAACGCAACGCATCGGACGAAGTGTGCTTTATGGAATAAATTTTTGAAAAAAATGTTTCCCGTTTCTTTTTTAAAGATCAATGGGGTTTTTTAAACCATAATTATCCATCATAAAAGAACTGAATTGGTATTTCGAAAACCGGCATAAAAATTTCCCAAAATTAAAAAAAGTAGTTTTAATACGCGATAAATTTGTCAACGTTAAAAAGTGTAAAAAAGAAGATGCAAGCAAAGCCTGTGGAAGAGCAACAGTGTTAAAAATCTTTGCAAGATTGCGTCTACATAGGAAATCCCTAAGACAAATCACCGCCCCGAAACTAGAAGAAATACGCGACTCCACATCTTTTACTATTAGAGCCCTCGTTAATGACAAAGTCGGGCCATAAGGGATTCCCAGATATCTCAAAGACTCACATGGTTTTAGGATTGAATTATTTATACGGACAGATACTGAAAGAGAAATTTGTTCACGGGGTTTTGGACCAAAAACTTTTCAAAAAATTTTCAGGTCGAAAAATCAGGCCATATTCATTAAAAGACTTAACTAGATAATTTGCATTATTCTGAAAAGAAATAATACTTCCAATTGATGAAATAACATTTCATGAAGTGTAACTATCTGGAGGACCCATAGAGAACGGCTAATAAGGAGTATGTCGTCAGCATACGCTATAAGAGAAGCTAGGATGCGCTTACAACTCAAATACTACGTCACGAAATTACTATTTGCGTAATTTTTTACAAAACTATGTCACAACGACACCACGACGGATAAGCTCAGGATGTCAGTATTACCCTTTCCAAAGTCTCCTCGTCTCTACCTAAAATCACTGACAATTGGACCCAACCAGCGCATGACCTTTTATCCTGTCGAAGATTAAATTTGTGTTATTTTAAGTGTTTGTATTTGTTTTTATTTCTTTCTTTCATTTTCTTTATTCTCCGTTTTCCCAAATGGCGAGTGAAAAACAAATTACTTACTTGCTTAGTCGGTTATGCTAGTCTACTTAATGTGTCAGTCTTAGCTCTTGTTTTTGGCCATTATCCAGGTTCTTAGGCAAGTTAGTCCTCCAGTGCCCCCCATGGCAACAGACAAAAGGGAACGACCCTTCACTCCTGGATATATGGTACCCTATCATCGTCGATCAGTAAATTGTTCTTCCAAAAACGTTTTTAATGGTAATACGAGTTTTCGTCTTCTCTTGAAATACTGTACATATAATTGCATTCACTCATTGTCAAGCAATTGGGTAATAATAAAACAACAGCAGCGTTCAAATTCTGAGCCAGGTTATTTGTGATTCACTATTTATGTTGAAAACCTTCCAAAGGAGGGGATAAAACTTTTCTCGTAACGCACATGAGATGTAATTGCTGCGTTCGAATGCTTCTCTTGAAATACTGTACATACAATTATAATCACATATCGTCAAACAATTCGATAATAACCCAACAACAGCGACATTCAAATTATGATCCACGTTATTGATTGTTTATGTTGAAAACTTTACAAAGGAGGGGATAAACTTTCTCGTAACGCACATGAGATGCAGTTACTGGTGCCTTCGGTTTTGTTCGGTTGGGCAGATGGGGAGGGGGGAGTATGTGCTGATGAATCTGGTCCTCCTGTAGTTTGTAGCTGTACTTAGTGCAAGGTTGTTGTCCACGATGTGACAAGGATTTTTAGGCAGAACGTGTTCAAATGTACGCGATTTCGAGTATTTTCGTAAAGAGTGGTAATGGATCCGCGAGATTTTCCGACTGCGCTGATGGAACGCCCACTCTAGACAAGCCACCCTCGAGTCATAAGGCGAGGACCTCCAGGTCATCTTGCTGTAGAGCCCACCTTTCATCTGAGAACGAACGGCGGGATGTGTGTTTGACGACCACATACGCATAAAATGCTCAAGGGGTTATTTGTGTGTTATTTCTAGGGGCCGCCTGTATCGGGGGGACCACCAGGTCCAGGAACTCCTATAATGCCTAGCCCCCAACAAGATTCGTCGGGGTCAGGCGGTGACGGAATGTATGGAATGATGAAGCCAGTCCCCGGAGGACCTATGCCAGGGGTAAGCTGTTATTTCTCGTATTGGCAGAAGTTGTAGGAAATACAGAGGTGCCCCCTCCCCTCGCCCCGCCTCCATTGGCATAAGTTTTTAGGAAATACAGATTATATACGTACATACATGTTATATATTATATAAATACGTCCCCATTGAGGAAATCAACGGGTATAGCTGCATTTCGCTTCGACTTCCCGTGAATGAAAATGAAAAGTTGAAAGGCATTCCTGGAATAGGTTTCTTTCGGCGTTAGCGATTCGCCTTGGTCCCGGAAAGTGACTTAGGAATCTCGCGAGAACTTCTGCACGGACCAACAGTTCCGTTCAACAGACCTAAGACAGGGCTACCACAAATTCCCTAAACTCTCTGTGAGTCCATTAATCAGGCATAGGTCCCTTTTATTCCTTATTGGTCCCTAGGTCAATCCTCAGGATCCTTCGGATTTTTTTCTTGGCGAACGTTACAGTCAAAACACTTACAGTTGAGTGTTGACCCGGCATTATCTGCCAAGTGAAATTTTTGATCATAAAAAGTCTATTTTGTTTTATTCAAAAGAAATCGTAGCCTTTTGTTTTATCTGTGTAAACGCATTTTCATCCACGAAGCGTGGGAAATTTGGAATATTGCCTCTTAGACACCTTGGAAAATGATCTTATTTATGGAGAAAAGCTGCCGGATTTTTAATTCGTCAAGGACTACAATCTTCCTTGCAATTTCCCTTTTATATCCTCCGTATTTAGGCAATTAAAACTACCAAATAATAATAATAAAAGTGTAATATAATAAGTATAAAGTATCATATATAAATATATTTAAAAAATGTCGCCCAAGTCTAAGTAAGATCCAGATTTTGCTACATGAGATATACCAATGTTTCAAGCCGTAATTCCTCTGATTCTAGCCATTAAAGTGCAACAAGTGCCCTACCAATGTGTACCTCAGGTTGTATTAGCTGTGATCTTAGGTCTCTTTTTTGGTCTTCGGAGGGCCCTTTTTCGATTTGTAATAGTCCCTATTTTCAAGTCTCTTAAGCCTGTGGCTCACCTGCTTACATGGTCTGGCGTTATGTTCCGGAGTCTCTGAATTTAATTTATTTTCCTAATTTTTGTGACAAAACTGCCTTAAATGGACTGTGGAAAAGAAAGAAGCCAACAACTAAGCAGCACCCTTAGAGCACAAACGACAAGATAGTTTGTTCTTTTCTATTTCGGAAGGGCCTTTACGCCTTTCTTTACGATACTGACCCTGAGAAAAAGTTTAGCATTATTTTCTTGATAAAATAGTAGTAAGCAAGCACCGAGAGTGTCGTCTCTGCTCTCTACAAATAGAATATATATACACAAAAGCCCGAAGACAAAAACACTGGTTTGAATAAACATGCTAACAACATAAAAAAATAATGACTAATAAATAAACAGATCGCGCTGATGCAAACCAATCCGAAGGAATTTCGCAAACATTCTTACATCACAAATTGTCCACTTTTTAATATCCTAAACATCCGCTCTCTCCCAAACACTCCCTCACCAAATACCTCATATCTTAAATCATTCAGTTCCTACACTCGCACATAAAGTGGCTCAAATCATCATTCGCAGTCCCACACATTGGGAAGAAGAAACGAGGAAGAACTTCCCACGTCATTTACTAATATAGTTTATCTTCTCTCCAGAGGGTAAATAATTTCCCCGAAAAATCGATAACAACTTTGATGACTCCCTTCTTAGCCCGCTTCGAAATAAACCTCCTCCCCCAGCTCTCTTTGACAGTCGTGTATAACCTCAGGGACCCGGAAGCTACCAGCTCAACAGGCCATGTCTGGATCTCCAGGTCCTGGACGACCCCTTGGACTTTCCTACCAATTGAACCAACCTTAATAGATAGAAAACCCTTACCCTCATTCCAGAATCCTCCTATGCCACATTGAGCCAGGATATTCTAACTCTCTCCACACGAATCCGGCCTACTCTCAGTGCCTCTAGGCACACCGCTTTAACCAACGGCGTACGAGGGAGGCGTATCAGTATTTCCCATACCTGACCATCTGGACCAATCTTAAACTTTAACTGACAAGCCAACTTATTTTTGTTATCATTTAAGTGAACACGCTGCAGTATTTGGATTGTGTTAAAGGATTTATGTTTCACTATTTCCTCTAGTATAATAATCCAGATATCTCCGGCCGTCTTTAACGCAAAATTCTACTATGAGGGGAAATATAATTTTAGTACAAACGCGGCTTTTCAGTGGCCAGTGAGGAGCTCGCGGAAGGTAGCTCACTGCATGCAGACAGGTACAACAACATAGAGGTACCACAAATTCGATAGGGAAATTCCACTATATAAAGATCGTGTTTTCGTGAAAAGCGGAGCAACGAAGTAGCGCATTTTTATCGGGTCTTCCAGCCTCTTTAAGTGAATAAGTGATGGGTAATTAGATTGTCCTGTCTCCGCCATTTTCGGTTAAACTTCAACGACTTCAACTTGAGAGGACCTAAATCCCCCTTGAGAACCTTACTATCCATAGAACTATGTAATCCTAATACTCTATTAAAATATCTAAGTTGAGTTCTCTCTAGTTGTGGGCCTTTCATATAACCCCAAAGTATGATCCTTCATACCACGCCTTAAAATAAAAAATGCGTTGCTGGCGTAATCATAGTTCGTGTATTGCAGGAGTTCCCGATAAGTAGTGGGCCAGACGGGAACCCCATGGGTGGTCCAATGGGCTCCTCAGGAATCGGATCGGTCATGAACGGTAACGACGGAATGGATGGTATGAAACAGTCACCCGCCAACGGGACTCCAGGTACTCCCCGGGAAGACGCCGGAGGCGGGGGCTCTCTGGGGGATTACTCCCTCGGGGGCTTCGGGGGTCCAGGAGAAAATGTGAGTATCGGCACGGGTTTCTTCTCTTCATAAAAGTGATTCATCAGAAGATAGTGGTGAGACTCAGAAATCGCTCAAGATTCCGTCCCCGACTTGAATGAAAGTGACAGCGAAAGGCTTAGAAGCCTGTTAGGAAAATGCTACAAAGTACAAGCCGAACACTTGAGCGCCACACTACCCTGGCCCAAGGCCGAGTGAGAGAGATCGAACTCTATTTACTTTCATATCTCCTTTGTGATTTTTAGTTTGCTTATTTTTCACTACTCATTATGTTGTCGACAGAACCTTATGTACGAGACAGAAGGCGTCACTTCTAGTTGTTGGCAAAGTAATTCATATGCATGCTTACTCTTGAAAAGCTTTTATTCCTGGTGGTTTGTGGTAGCCTTGTCGCTGGGCTAGAGGGAGACTGAACATGCCCGACCCTTGCCCCCCTCACCCTTTCGCAGACGCGTTCAAAAGACGTTCGGCCTTTCGCTTCACGTGCCATCCTTGATTGGACCACACACCTTAGGTTAAGAAACAGAAGCTCTAGATTTGTCTGTTTCTGTATTTCACTCATTTATTTTTGCTTTCCACGTCTCCCCCTTGTCTGGTACTGGTACTAACTTGTTGCTGGACATGAGTTTTGCTGCCAATTTGCGGTGATGGGACATAGTAACCGTTGATATTCTAATAGTTGCTCTTTGCTTTTTGCATGCTATTTTCTTGATTATTACATTTGTCCCGGCTGCGTAGTCTTTCTGCGTCCGATCGACTTAAACCTCAGAGCCTACCTTTGCCATAGAGGTACTACTCGTAAATGAAGAGGGAAGGTACATTTCCCTACCCCTTTCTGCGACACATAAGGTCTCTGGCAGGCTCACCCCTGGCCGACACAGGCCGCACCTATTGCCTCGCGCTCTTCCTCGGCCACAATCGTCGCCAGCGTGAAGCTGAAGTTTTCTCAAAAATAAAAAGTAAAAAAAGCGGATAAAACGCTGTTTCGCTCTGTCGGAAGGTCTTAAGAAACAGTCTCAACACGCAAACACATGTGTCGAGAGACTTTGCGTTTCTGCCGCGTCAGCTTTCAGCGGAGAAACGCATTCTGTGTGAACCTTGGGTCAGTCTTTCCCTTGTCGGGTATATATGGGGGCGCGAGTCGTATCTCTATGGCAGAGCACCGACTTTGGCAGCAAAACTTTCGAATCTTCTCTCCGACGCTGACCGCTCTTGTTCCTGTAGGATCATACTGAGTCGGCGGCCATTTTGAAAATTAAAGAGTCAATGCAAGAAGAGGCTAAGAGGTTTGAGACGGACGGTGACCATCCGGACTATTTTATGCAATAACCCCACACCCTCCGGCATGCTCCGTAAATGGTTGGTTTGGTGTAGAGTTTTACCCCTCATTCGGTGGCTGGCGCTGGACGCTTTTTGCGATGTTAGTGACAGTTCCGAGAGTCTACCCGTGTGGTTAGTTGGAGTACTTAGAAACCGCAGTCGCGGAGCGACTTGATATTTTGACCCAGTGCTATAGAATCGCAGTGGTTTTGAACTTTACTCACTGACACGTTGCCACGATATTCGTCAGTATCCCTGTTTGTATGGAGAGCTAAGTGATGTATTGTTTTTCTGGTTGTACATAAGACTTTCTTTTTAGTAGAAACAAACCATTTTTTGTGTAAGATAATGGTTTTACATTGTTTTTTTTTGTGTTTAGTTTGTTTTAATGCAATTGTAGTGCAGAGTACCGAGAATGTGCTAATGTACAGTCGTTCTTCTTTGGTATCAGTTTCCGTGGATCTGTGGACTGTGGAGTGAGTTTCTGTACTTTATGTTGGTACGCCTGCTGTGTTTATACGTGTGAGCGGATGGTGAACGAATGGGTGAGATTTAGCATGCCATCGAAGTTGGAGCATGATTCTCTATACTAGCTGTATTTACCAGCTCTTATCTCATATAACATGTTTGTAAAAAGAATCTACCGATTGTGTTAAAACTCCTGTATAAGAGCCCAGGAAAGGCAGAACCTTTTCATCATAAACCACCGTTCGCAGGGGTTGACACTTATGCTGGATATAAGTTGAACTTACGGCAAGCATGGTGATACGGACAGACCTCCTGCGACCGTCCTTAATCGATAGTGCAAGACTATGTGAAGACCGACCCAACCCCTAGGGTAAATTATCCCTTATGTCATCTTTTCCGGGAAATCTCGACGTCAGCTAAAGATCTTCTCTAGAAAAATGCATTACCATGTCATTTGACATTATTCATTGTGGTCATATAGTTGAATACAAACGTGAAAAATTCTGTCATGTTGTTATAATACAGTGTAGATGTTTGGAATAAAGCCGCACAGTCGAAGTCTGTTTCTTCAAAGAATATAGGTGCGTTTTTGCAGATACCATGGTCTAAAGTAATTTTCGCAGTTACTGTGTGTATCTGATACCACCGGTCAAAAGGCGTTTCATAGTTATCATGGTATCTGGCCAGTTACCGTGGTATCTGAAAAAGTCATCTCACGTTCATCATCACGAACATAAGAGTGTAGGATTTTGTCAAATTAGTGGGAAAAGAGGCTGGCACTTGTAATGTGAGTGGATATCAATCTTTATGGAACTTGCAGCCTCTGGCTCAAGTGCCAAATACCGATCGCAATTCCGTCTGTCTCTTGGTCGATCCATTTGTCTGTCACACTTTGTCGAGTTAGGGTACTACCAGGTGTGCTAGGACTATGAAACTTGGTAGGCATATGAGGGACCCGATCGAACTAACCTGAAAATAATCGGTTTCTCGATCCGACCATCTGGGGGGGGGAGTGGAGGACAGGGGAATCCGGAAAATTTAGTAGTGTGTAACTGTCGAACGGGTGATCGGATTGGAATGAAACTTAATAACTGAATAAATGTCATATCTGTGGTTTACGGTTTGAAGTCCGGACCGGATTCGTCAGGTATGGAGGATACCGGAACTTTCGAGAAACGGTTAGAATGGAGGGATCGGAGTGAAACTTGCTGAGAAGAACAGGCATCGATTGGACTGGATCCGGACACTTGGGGGTGGAGGTGGAGGGGAGTTTCCCCGAAATCCGGTGCGTGGTTTTTGTGATTCTCATGACGGAACTTGGCAGGCAAATCAGGGACCCGATCAAACTGACATGTAAATACAAATTTACTCGATCCGACAGTCGTGTGCGGAGTGGAGGAAGGGGGATTCCGGAACATTGAGTAATGCTAAACTTTGGAACCAGCGATCGGATTCGAGTGAAATTTAATAATTGAACCAGAGGACATGTCTGATCTTTTGTGGTGAAAACTATTGGGGGGGGGATACGTAACCGGCTTAGACTGGAGAGATCGGGATGAAACTTTGTGGGAATAACAAAAAGTTGCTCTGGATAAATCATTTACAGACTCGGGATTGGCTCTGGGCACTGTGGGGGGAGTTTGAGGGGGGGGGGGGGGTCCGGACCGGTGATCGCGAGTTAAGGTGCTAGGACGATGAAGCTTGGCTGGAATATTACAGATTCGACAAGATTGGCTTAGAAATTGCCACTTTCCAAATCCGCCTATTACTTAAAGTACCAATCTTGACTGCAAAGTAAGAAAAATCCTTTTAAGCAAATATACATTTTCCTGATCCACATGAGCCCATTATCTTTTTTGTCTCAAGGGTTATGCTTACAAATGAAGTTCTAGCTCCGTTAATAGGCAGCAAGGTAAACAAGACCTAAGGTTTCGATGGGATCCCAAAAATTTAATATTTGACCCAGACAACTGGGTCTTGTCTTCGCCAGATCCAGTCTTCGCCAGGCCAATCATCAGAGAAAACCAAGTTCAGATATACCTCTATAAATCATATCTATTTTGACGATACTGACCGAAACTTCCTGCTTTACTTCTGCCAAATTTCCGGTTTCGGCCGAATTCCGAGCGAACTACTTGTCCAGCAAAACAAAGAAAATCCAAAATCGAATTCAGCCTATCTCCTCATCCTTATAAAGAACATCTAATCAATTTCAAATAAAACTCGAACTATATGCCCGGTTAAAAAATGATTGTCATATACAGACTCGGCGTCTCTTCTTACCCCTATATCTGTCATCTAATCAACTTCAAATAAAACTTGTTACTTTTAACAGATTTTTCGGTTTTGGCCGATTTCCGGACGAACTAGTTGTCTGGGTAGAAAATGCTTTTCACATAAGTCTTCAGCATGTCTACTTACTCCTGAATCGAACATTTAGTCAACTTCAAATGAAACTTCTACTTTTAACCAACTTTCCGCTTTTTGACGGATTCCGGACAAACTACTTGTCCGGCGAGAAAATAGTTCTCACTATCGTGTTCAGCATGTCTTCTTACCCGTAAATCGAACATGTAATCAACTTCAAATGAAACTTTTATTTTTAACCAACTTTCCGGTTTTTGCCGGATTCCGGACGAACTACTTGTCAGTCGAGAAAATATTTTGCATATTCGTGTTCAGCATGTCTTCTTACCCCATAACCGACTATCACATTAGCAGTTTAAAAATATTTTGTTTGCCCCTTAATTTGAACCCCCTCCCCCACCCCTAAATGTAGGGCTACAGAGCCCATCTAAAAACTTGACCTTACCCTTGACCCAAAGAATCCTCACACCTAGTTTCATCAAAATATCTCATTCCCTTCGAGAGTTATCGTGCTGACAGACGGACAACTTTTGCGATGTCATAGGTATCCCTCCACTTACGTTCTGGGATCCCAAAAAGTACTTTTGATCAAACGATACATCTCAGCCCATGATGATTTGTGCCACAAGGGTTTTGCTTCCAGATGTGCTAGGCCGATGAAACTTCACTTACAAGCTCAGTTCTATCTCCTTAGAATGCGCATCTTACACACAAACTTCAAAAACAACAAGAGCCACGAGCTCATATGGCACTTGCTACGAGTAGGCGGTAAAAGAAAGTAGATGAGAACGCCACAAAATACACCCGCCATTCAATAATGTGGTTCGGACATAGAAATAGGATATTTAGTTTCACCAGGGACCCATAAATTTCCTGTAATGACTCGCCATTCAGGGGGCTAGTCAATAAGAGATTTCTGTTGCGCTCTTGACCGAGTGTCAGATAGTTCGAGAAATGCCCACGGGGATAAAATGCCCGACTGTCCAGATAGGCAAAATTTTTGGCAGCTGTTGTGCTGAATTAGAAATATTTCTCTGTAATGGAAGAGTATCCTGGATCTTTTGTCCTGGCTTAGGTACCTGGTGGCATGCTGGCAATTTTGTCTATCTGAGCAAGAACGCCGATTCGACCCAAGCGGAACTTTTGGAAAGTAGTTGAGGCTCGGGCAACATAGAAGCATAGGAAATGACAAGCCCCCTGAATGGCGAGTCATTACAGGAAATTTATGGGTCCCTGGTTTCACTCAATTCTGAGCAGTTCGGTTCGGATTATTCTGAGCAAATGACAGTCCAACTAATCCACTCGGTTGATCCCTAGACGCGCTACACGATTTCCGGTACTCCCGCCATCTCCCCCTACCGTTCCGAGTCTGGTTCGGATATTCCAACTATGGGTCATCTATGCATCTTCTTTTATACCATCTATCAAGTTTCACTCGAATCTGAGCATTATTGGAAAATTTCGGTACCCCCACCACTGTCCGATCCGGTTCGGACACTAAAATATGTCAGCTAGGGTGTATGCTCTCTCTACATTCCAAGTTTCATTTAAATTGATGCACTCGTTTAACCCCTATGCGAGCCTCAAAATGTTCGGCAATCTCCCTCAAACTCACCCCATTGTGGCCGAAGACGACTTGGAAACATAAACGTGGTATCTCTTAAACCCCTCTTCCTGTCCATCAAGTTTAACTGAAATCGGAGCAGAGCCTATCTGCAAATTGTCGGTTCCACCTCCCAACCTTGGCCGAAACTGTCCCGGACGCCAACTAACAAATCTAGGCACATAAACTCGGCACTGTCCAACTTGCGTCCCATTCGGTCCACCCGTTTGGTTCTTGTGCATGTCAAAAGCCCCCCCCCCCCCCCAATTCCCCCGATCGGGGTCGCATGTAGTTCGTACGCATGATTTGCATGTCTAGGTCATCAGTTCTTATCACCGATTAAGTTTCTTTCGAGACTAGTTCGCAATTTGCAGAAGTCAGTTTCCATATTCTCTCCCTCCAGCTCCCCCCACAGAGCCCCGAAACCATCTGGCTTGGTCAATTTCGTATCTAGGCCTAATGCTTCTTCTTTCCACCAATTTCCGTCCCAATCCTTCTGCTTTAAGCGTTTCATGAGTTTTCCAGTCCCCCCATCCCCCCACAGGTATTGGATCCGGCCCGGACTTAACACAGAACATCTTAGGCGAAAGCTCTTTCCACCTGACAAGTTTCATTCAAACCCTATCATCAGTTATTCATGGCACTAGATTCAGGATTCGCCATCCATCCACTCCCCCCACGATGGTCGGATCGGGGAAACGAGTATTCTTAAGTCAATCTTTTCAGATCCCTGACATACCTACCAAGTTTCATCGTCCTAGCACATCAGGAAGTATACCGTACTCGCGGGATCGCGAGAAATCCGGCCCCACACAGTGCCCGGATCCGGTTATGTCAATGACGTATCTAGGACTTGTGCTTCTTCTTCTAAGCGTTTTTCCGGTCCCCCAGTATAAAAATAGAAAGTTTCATCTAAATATCAAGTTTCAGTATGATCTGAGGCCAAGTGCCATATAGCGATCGCCGTTTCTGTCGGTCGGTCGGTCGGTCCTTGTTTTACTAGTTTGGGCAGTTCCACGTTAGGTAGGACGATGAAACTTGGCAGGCATGTCAGGGACTCCAAATGATTAAGTTGGAAACAGTCACTTTCCCAATCCGAATATCGTAGGGGGAGTATAGGGAGGGAGAACCCGGAATAGTGAGGAATGTATAACTTTTAAACGGGTGGTCGGATCTTAATGAAACTTGATATTAGGAAAGACCTCGTGCCCCAGACGACCCAACTAAAATCCGGACCGGATCCGATGACTTTGGGGGGAGCTGGAGGGGGGGGGAATCTTGGGAAACGCTTAGGGTGGAGCGATCGGGATGAAACTTGGTGGGAAGAACAAGCACAAGTCCTAGATACATCGTTGACATAACCGGACCGGATTCTGACACTATGGGGGGAGTTTTGGGGGGGGGGGGGCAGTGGCGTCGCAAGGGGGGGTTGCAGCACCCCCCACCTTTTTGAGATTCGGTAAAATTTTGGGCCGGAGGCCCAAAATTTTAATAAAATTGTCCGGTATTTTTTCGATAGCAGAATTGTTCGATATATTTACGGGGATTCGGTAGTTATACAAAATCCTAAATAGGCTATATGTACAAATCTCTTCGGTATAATGATCGGGATTCGGTAAAATTGCCAGCATTCGGTAGTTATCACGAATTTGGTGAGAGAATTTACCGAAATCGTTTGGTAATTTTTCGATGCCAAAACTATTCGGTATATTTATGGAGATTCGGTAGTTACACAGAATCCCGAAAAAGCTATTGGTTCAAAATTATTCGGTATCATGATTAGGATTCGGTAATTTGTTCAGTATAATTTCCAGGATTAGGAAGTTAACAACGAATCCTGACTTTGTTCCAGTTTCGACGAAAGTATACCGAATAAGAATATTGTTCGGTAGTCTTTCGACACCAAAACAATTCGGTATAGTAACCGGGATTCGGTAGTTATACAGAATCCCGAACATGCTATCGGTCTCAACTTATTCGGTATAATAACTGGGATTCGGTAATTTATTCGTTAAAACTGCCAAGATTCGGAAGCTAACACGAACCTCAGAAGAGGTCGAATGAAGCACTGGTCGCAGACAAAAGGGATGATCTATGATACCATCGATAGTCCTTACTTTTATTTTGGACCTCCAAAAGAATATCTAATCATAAATATTTCGAAAATTCCGCCTGCAGCACTTTTCGTAATATTCTCTATTTTGTGGAAGGGCGCGTCATTTGACGGGGGTTTTAAGCAAGTTTTAGGATGGAGGTTTTGAAACATTAAAGGCTAGAATTTGGGAGGAAAAATAAAAAAAAATTCGCCTGCGGGGCTCACTTTATGTGATTGTGGGATATTAACTAGACTACAGTTGCTGCTGCTGCTGCCGGAACGTCGCTCCGTCCGGTTTCTGGAACTTCTTAGAGTCTCGGTATTTAATCAACGGTAAATGATAGAATTTGTTAGAGAAGCAGTTAAATTAAATTTTAGTGTAGAGAAAAAAAAATGGATTTCAGAAATTTTCGCCCGCGGCGCTCGATTTAGTATTCTGTTGGTTATAGTAGATAGAAGCTGTTACTGCAATCATGCCCGGCAGTATATTCCACATGTGGGCTTCGCCAAAACGCCGCCTAATAGTTGGCTTAACGTCTTTCATGCTGTCCTTTATTGTTACTCTTCCTACGTAATCGTTTCTGTTCCAGAATTTAAAGCTCGAATTCTTAGTTCTAGGATTCGGTAAAATTTTTGAAAGATTCGGTAAAATTTTGGCTCTGCAACCCCCCCCCCCCCCACCGAAAATGCACTTGCGACGCCCCTGGGGGGGTCTAGTGATTCAGCGAGTTCAGTACTTCCCGATGTACAAGGATGATGGAACTCGGCAGGAATATCAGGGATCCGAATAGACCTACTTGGAAATAGTCGTTTGAACGATCCGAACGTCGTGGGGGGAGTGGAGGGATGGGTAATCCGGAATCTAGTGGCATTTATAACTTTTAAACGGGCGATCGGATTTGAGTGAAACTTGGCAGATGGAAAGAGCTATGGCATGTTCCGTGCCAAGTCCGGACCGTATCCGATACTGGGGGGGGGGAGTTGGAAGGGGGCACCGGAATTTTTGTGAAACGCTTAGCGTCGAGGGATCTGGTTGGAATTTGGTGGGAAGAATAAGCATAAGCATTAGATACTTTCTTGGCAGAACTTGACCATAACCGGGCTCTTTGGGGGGATTTTGAGGGTTTTTTCCGGAATTCCGGTGATCCCGAGTTACGATACTTCCAGATGTTATGTGCTAAGGAGGATAAAACTTGGCAGGCATATTAGTGACCCGACCAAATAGACTTAAGGACCCGACACAATGACCTAGGAAGTTTTCCGTAGCTGGAGCCGACAATTTTTCGGGGAGTCGAGTGAGGGGGAATCCGGAAATTACTGACTTCCGTAGGTTGCGAACAAATGGTTCAATTCAAACGAAACTTTATGGGTGAGAAGAACTGGTGATCTACATATACAAAGCATGTGTCCGAACCCATTCGGCCATGGTTGGGGGAGGGGGGGGGTCTGCAAACTTTTTGACATGCTCAAAACGAAACGGATTGGCCTAACGGGATGCATGTTGGACAGTAGCAAATTTACGCGGCCTAGATTTGTCATTTGGCGTCCGAACCTTGTTCCGACCAAGGTAGAGAATGATGAAGCGGGAACCGGAAATTTGCAGATATGCTCCGATTCGAGTTAAACTTGATGGACGGGAGGAGATGTTAGACATGCGAAGTTTATGTCGCCAAATCATTTTCGGCAGCAGTGGGGGGAGATGGAGGGGGAGTCCCGGAAATGTTGTGGCTCACATAGGGATTGAACGAGTGGAGTGATTTGAATGAAACTTGGAGAGTAGAGAGATTGTGTGCCTTAGATGACGTATATTAGGGTCCAGATTGGATCCGAGCACGGTGGGGAGGAGTACTGGAATTCCCGGCAAAATGCTCGGTTTACTTTCTCGTTTCTCACGCCACCTATTCGTGACAAGTGCCATATGAGCTCGTAGCTCTTTTTATACGTAAGAAATCAAATTCTGCTAGATTTGTCGGGTGCAAGTTTTTACGATTAAAAGTACAGATTAAAAAAATTTCGCATGCGTCGCTTAGTTCAACTTATTCTGTGTAAACTCGTTGGAAGCTTCGCTTTTTAGCTAAAGTTGAAACGAAAAGGTGACTGTGTGAATTTAAATATACGAATTTACATTAAAGGAGCAATCTCAACTGATGCAGTAAAATTAGCTATACAAAAATTTATTTAGAGGCGAAAGCCTTTTCTCTTTCTTTGTATTAAAAATCTGGCCTGCGGTGCATTTTGTAGTATACTCTACTTGGAAGATCGGTGTTAGGATTGATATTATGGGGGTTTGAAAAACGTTAAAAGCTAGAGCTTGTATGGCAGGTATAGAAAAATGTTTCCGGAAAAAAGGCAAAATTAATTTTTCGCCTGCGGCGCTTACTTCAACTTGTTCTAGGTACTGTCGTTGGAAGGTTCGCTTTTTAGCGAAAGCTGAAATAAAAAACCGAATACGTCAACTTTAAAAGACGAAATTACATTAAAAGAATAACCTCAACTGATGCTTTACAACTAGTTTTACACACAAATTTCGCCAGCTGCGCATTTTGTAGTATTCTCTGTTTGGAAGATCGGTGTTTCATTTACTTGGTGTTAGGATTGAGAGTCTTGGGAGTTTGAAACACGTTAAAAGCTAGAGCTTGTGTGGTATGTATAGAAAAATGTTTCCGGAAAAAAGGCAGAATTAAAAAATTTCGCCTGTGGCGCTTCCTTGAACTTGTTCTAGGTACAGTCACAGGAAGCTTCGCTTTTGAGCGAAAGGTGAAATGAAAAGCTGAATACGTGAACTTTAATGTACGAAATTACATTTAAGGAATAATCTGAACTGCTGCGTTACAGTTAGTTTTACACCGGTTATATTCTATGCTGGTGGGAAATGTACGCGGGAAGCGGCAACGGCGTGTATTGTCGGCACATTTTTGTCCGTTGGCACAAATCGGGCGACCCCCACCCCCCTCCCCCCAAAGTTAAAAGGCTAGTGACACCAATGTTGGGCATATGGAACAAGTCGACGGGTTAAAGTCGCGTATAGATTTAGATTTTTAACGAAGCCCTTGGGCCATGAACAACGCATATACTACAAAGAAAGTTAACGGCTCTTGATCACATCATGACATCCTGCCCAAGGACCATTGTTGTGCCAAGTACTTCTAATTTTCACAAGTACTCGAAGAAAGTTTACTTTAGTAAAAGTATTATGTACTTTTCAAAAATCTATTTAAGTAATAAGTACTTTTCAAAAAGTACTTTAGTCCTTAAGTACTCAAGTATGTAGGTAGTAATTCGGTACTTTAGTACTCATGTATTTATGTAAGCTTAATTTGATGGGTTTGCAAGAAATCCCTTACCAAAAGATCAACGACCAAACAACACATATAGTTCCCATGTGACGGGATACAACAAATCAGGTTTTAGGGATCCGAAAACGTAGTGACGGGACACCTATATAACTCCACAAGCATGTCTGCCCGTTTGTCCGTCTGTTAGCATGATAACTCTTGAATGAGTTAGGTGGGCTATCTTGTTCAAACATGGTGTGCGGGTCCTTTGCATCTAAAGTACAGATCGTTCGTAGATCGTATTGTAGCCCTACATTTAGAGGTGGGGGAGGGGTTTCAACTTCAGTAAGATTTTATTCACGAGCGAGAGACAAGCTGAATCCCCGCCATTCGGCAAAAAAAAAGATTTCCGTTTTGCTAATAGTTTATTGATCAAGTATATAGAATTCTTGACTCAAGATACTGGGGAAGTCTGAGAATCTGTCTCGGTCTATTTGATTTGTTGTGCTCTATCCTACGGACTTAAATCCCATCAAAAACAGAAATTCCGTAGGTTTCGCTTTACCGGATGCTACGAGTTAGAAAACGACATTTTACGGCATAGGAAATCCACCCTCTAGCTTCGTTTTCCCGTAAAGTTTTCGTTAATAGAGTTTCGTTAAAAGAATTCGAACTTTCGTTAATAATGTGTTTGTTCAGTTGCTCGTGTCGGTGTAGGGATAAGACGACCTCCTACTGATTGGAACTATCTGTTAGGAAATTTACCCTACTGGGTAAATGGTGATGGACCGGAATCTGATGTAAACCGAAAAAAAATCGAAAGAATAACATCCTGTGACCCAACTTATTAGATTGTGTATTTCGAGGTAAAGAGCGTGCCTAGGTTTGGGTTAATCAGTCAATCAAGGTAGAAAACTATTGCCTAAGGGATCTAGTTAATGTGTTGAGTGGAGACGAATACAGTTTTCGCGATCTGACAGAGACAGGAAGTGTATATTACCCGATTTTCTGAATGAAGGAGTATCACAAATATTTCCTCTTTGTGATCTAACCGAAACCTTTTTTCTTTGGAAAGGTCCGGATCCAGGAGTTTAATGCAGGGAGGAGGGGGGGGGGGTGTCCCCGCTTGTCGGACCTAATCCATATAACAGTATAACAAGAACAGATCAGAGGTTTCGAACAAAATGATGACACCTTCACCAACGGTCAGGTTTGTCCCAAGCCTCTTTCCGTTAGTGGGCAGGAAGTTCCCACAAATTTACGGAACGGAAAATAACGGAAAAGCAGTTTTCAGTTTTAATCTTTTAATGAATTGATATGTTGTCAGCTCTAGGCTACATAGCTGATGAAGAAAAGCTACATAGTTAGCTATTCTTCAAACAACCACTTCAGGCTCACAGAACGAATCACTGGATTCACTCGACATACTACCGAATGTGTGCTAGTTGGACCTTCCACTATTATGAAAGTACTTGAGTAATTACTCTAAGTACGATTATTAAGAACTTCTTACATTTTCTACTTAAGTAGAGTACAAGTACTAAAATTTTTTAATTAAGTAATTACGCAAGTATTTCACAACACTGCCAAGGACTTTGGCGGGCAGGAATGGCTGTCTGGTTTAGTCATACAGCAACGAGTCCGGAGGGTTGAGTTGACATTGGGGCTACAGAACCTCTTATTCTTTGTATACCCCAAAATACTTCCGTAAAGTGATTCCAACTCGAGTACGGGTGTTTCGCTTTGATACTAAAAAGATGAAACTATTGCCATCACAATGCCGCGGAAGTATGTAATTAAGGAGAGGCCGTTGCTACGGCCCATTACAACTTTAGTTCCACTTCACAGCTGATACGACATCCGAACAACAATCAGTATCTGCTGACGCGTCTTTACATTCAGTTTCGCCTTACGCAGGATTTGATTGGTAGAAAATGAGCAGGGTAAGCAGATTTTTTTTTCTGTATCAACTGGCGTTTTGAATCCCTTGGACATTATTCGTATACATGTATAAATCGAGGGGTTATCCGCTGCCTGGCACCTGCTGTACACCCTTTCCCGGCACCGTCCGAAATCAGTGCACTGCAACGATGCCAACCATAAATTAGGCGATTTGTCTTTTAAACGCTTCTAAAAAAGCTTATTTTAGGGTTATAAAACATAGCAACCGCTGCCGGCAACGTGCACTTGCTGTGTATCAAAATCGGGAACGGGTAGCCCTTCGGTGTGGCTGTTGAAAACTATGAAACTACATTATCGTACTATTCCATACGACAGACGAGTCACCGGCAGTCCTTCATGATCCCACCGATCGGCTGCACAGACGCCTGCCACTAATTGGCGTGAGGTTGCCTTAAAGCCTGCCTTTAAGATGCGGTTGGAATCAGTCCAGTGTTGCCATATTTGCGGATTTTACGCCAAACTGGCGGATTTTACGACCGACTGGCGGATTTTTTTTTTTGCTGGTGTAGCGAAATTGTTTGGGTTCTGCTGACAATCCTTGTATATTTTTGGAGATTTCTTGCAATTTTCGGTTTAAAAGTAATTTGGCGTCTTTTTCAAAGACAGCGGTGTATTTCTTGAAGCATGATCTGGCAACATTGGATTAGTGCCAGGAGAGTAGTGGGCGAAATTGGATGCCCGTGACGATAGCACGCAGGGATAAGACAAATCATGGAAGCGTTCTAATTATTTGTACGATTGCCTGTCAGTTCTATGCTACCTGTACGGAATTCCGACCGCCTCAAATACATATTCAACAGTATAAATAAATACTCTATCGTCTATATGGCAAAGTCCAAGACACTCCAGTGAACCTCGGGAAGAACGAGGAAAGTCACCCGAACGATGACTCAAATCTTGTGTCAACTATATTAACGGCGTTCGTTGGAGATAGCTGTGGTGACACCTTTCCTGTTCTTCCGCTAGGTACACGGCGATCCTTCATCAGCACGTAGGGTTAGTCATCAAGAGTATTAGAATTCTTATCTACGGACATCCTTCCTTCTACTCCTTCAGCATCTATCTAACTCTTGATGGAAGACAAGCAGCAAATTGGAAAGCATCCGCGCATATACCTAGAACGCTCCCAGTCGTAGGGACATCTACGATTCAGATTAGCAATTGCATATTTTTGAAGTTTTAGATTGTTGACAAGAATGTTTGATTCCTAAAGTCTTGTATCAGCTCACCTTGATGGTGACACACAATAAAGGGTTGATTTGTGTGAAGCAAAAGCTGAAGATTAGATTGAGACTAAGAAATCCGTGGAGACTAAGAAATCGCCTTATGTAGAATTTTAGTGGTAGGGAAATGAGCAGGGTAAGGAGATCCCTTTTTCTCTATCAACTAGCGTTTTGAATCCCAGCTGAAACATTCGTATAGATGTATATGTCGAGGGGTTGCCCACTTCGAGGCACCGATGTCAACCATAAATTAGGCGACTTGTCTTTCAAACGCTTCTAAAAAAAAGTATATAGAATCGTATTGAAAGAACCGGGTCGAGTCGGGACCACACGGTGATGAATATAAGCACTTGTTACATATTCCAGGGTTTGTATTTTGTGCTGTCAGCGGGAATTTTCTTGTTCATGAAGCGTACCGATGCGACCGATGCTTTCTCTGCAACTGCCGAGCTCGAGGAACTGCTGATACTGGAACGAGAACTAGTGAAGACAATGATTGAAATCCAGGCGAAGCTGGATGGAACAGTCAAAAGCATAAGCGCGTAAGTGCATCCGATACTGTTCGCTTCATCACCCCTTAGCTTAATTCTGTCAACTTTAGTAGAAACATTAAAGGAACCCTCGTACTTATACTGGCGTTATATTCTCCATAGCTTCCGTCTAGAAATATAAGCTTCAGAAACCACGCCATTCACCACTGTTTCGCTTTGCCCCTGTGACGTTTTAGTGATTTTTCGGTCGAGCCGAGATTACCAGCCAAGCAGTAAACACTGCGCCAAAAGGTTCAAGGTCCGCTGACAATTCTTTGAAAATAAAGGCATAGAAGCTTCTAAATTTTGTGTTTCCCTTTGGAAGACTTGGTACGTCATATCTTGGTGTTCCTTTTGCGTGTCTTTTCCCACTTTTTAACCATGGCTCATAGTTTTGAAATATTTTACGTCGAACGTCCACTTCGGAGATCTGGAAGCCTGAATTGTGTTGAAAAGCGAAACAAGAAAGTCGCCAGGTTCAGGTGGCAAGTATTGGTATTTTCGAAAACGATATATCTGAACGCCCACCCCAGCTTTGACTGGTCTCAAACCAGAAGACGTGCAAAGTTAGACCGCCAAAAAATGACCCCGCTTAACCGAGGTAGGGATTCAGAATGGAAACTTTTCAGATATCTGAAAGAATACGCCGTTGTGAAAGAGCGTCTGGATTCCGGTCGAGTTACTCCCGAGGACTACGTTGGCGACCCCATAAATGCATTTCATTTGATGAGAAGGACCTCTATCCAATATGAGGATGTCAAGAAAGCCCTGGAAACGGTCGATTTTCTAGGTAATTTAATCCGTCTCTTGCCCATAAATAACCTTGATGATTTTGAAGCCTCAAACTAGCACTCCAACCTATGGCGGGGGGTGGTTGTAGAGTAAAATGTTGATGAGTTCAATTCTCTGCCAAGGAAATAACCTTTTAAGGTGTGAGAGTTTCTGATATTTTTTTTAAATTCCAGTCATGGACACATGCAGAATAGTCAAGCGAGTAATGACTATCCTAGGGTTTGGGGGAGGGGGCAGTTTAAAGTGTGACGACAGATATCTATGTTTGCCGACGGAATACCGGAAAAAGTAGCCGCGCAGAACTTTAACGCTTCACATCAGATACTGTAGTTATGTTGCTACATTATCAACAAAACTGGAACATGGGCGTTTTTATATTTCAAAACCACGGAAGAAGCTTTTAATCAGGAGATGTGCCGACAAAATATTTCGGTAGGCTTTACTTTTGCTACTTGTGTAATAGGTCTAATACAAAATTGTTCCGACGTATTTCCATCTCAGACCATGTTGGGGGGGGGGGGGGGGGGGGGGCTGTAGACTGTAGTCCCTCCTGCATTTCCCCTCTTAGTTACGCCCCTGAACGTAATGCATATTTAAATATTACAAAGAACAAATAAGCACCAGAAGCTCTGTTTCCCTATCTCTGTAATAGCACCATGCGGAACCGACTAGATTCCTATACCCTACCCGATGCAAACGAGCGGAGGTTGGAAGCTACGTGGAACATCACAATTCGTTACCTCTACCAACAGCTATATCACAGTAAATCCCCTGAGAAGAAATTTCCAAAGTAAAAGCCGATTGGTTGTCTGGACCCACTGCAGAGCTGAAGGCGCCTTCTGCATTTTTTCTTCTGATATGCGTAACTGCGAAGAGGGAAGTAGACGGGCGCCAAACTCAAAGCTCAGCAAATATCTCGGGGTATAGACGCTGCATGGGACGAAAGACGGACGTTCTGTTGGCTTATTTTTTCTTGATATTACTCAGCCAACGCTGACAACGAATTACAGTCGACTGCTCCAACGGATACGTCAGCTGATTTTCAGCTGAAAATATTATAGCCTACCAGTTCTCGGTAATTTTGTTATGCTCTCACACAGGGGCGTCACGACTGGGGGGGGGGGGACGCCTCCCCCCCCAATGCTGTCGGCCAGTCGGTAAAAAAATAACCGAATCGGCGCGGAGCGCAGCGATTTTTCGTCAAAACAGTTAATTTTTTTTCATGAAAACAGGCGTTTTTTCTGAAAATTGGTCGATTTTTCGTCAAAATAGTCGGTTTTTCAAAAAATCGGTCGATTTTTTTCAAAAATGTCATTTTTGTTGTTGAAACACTTCTTTTTTCTGCGGAAAAAGTCGGCAAAAATTACCAGCCAGTCGGTAAATGCCTCGTCCCCCCCAGACATTTTGGCTAGTAACGCCTGCTCTCACAACGTGTTAAAGTAAACACGAAGAAAAGTTGACGATGGTTTTAAATAACAAGCTGCACTCACAAAAATAACCGTCCACAGACGGGAGTTTTCCGTATGCCACAAGTTATTGATCTTTCTGTTCATGTACTGTAAATTTCCGTTTGCCAACAGGAATATTTCTGTTCAAGCCGAAATTTCCATTTAGATCTGTTTCAGAAGTTTTCCGTACGCGAGCAGTAAAGTTCAGTAAAATTTTGATGTTGGTGTACAGTTTCGCCAGAAACAGAAAGTTTTCTGTTTTCTTTCAGACGTTTTACGCTGGTACCCAGAAATTTCCCGTCTAACAAGAAACGGCAATTTCTCTGTTGAGGTTCAGAAAATTTACGCTACTGGACAGGACTATTCCGTTCTGAAAGAAAATAAGATGTGGGTTCTCCCCGCGCCGTTCAGCAACAGGAAACTTCAGTACCTGGACAGTTTTATTTTTATGCTGGGATACGGAATTTTTATTTTTAGCAAGAAACGGGAAGTTGCCCGTTGAGCTCCAGAAAAATTACGTTCAGCAACGAGAAAGCTCAGTACCTGAACAATTTATATCTATTTTTATGCTGGGATACGGAACCTCGTCCGGAACTTTTCTTTTTAGCAAGAAACAGGAAGTTTTTGGTTGAGCTCCAGAAAGTTTACGTCAGTACCTGAACGATTTATATCTATTTTGTATGCTGGGATACGGAATTTTTCTTTTCAGCAAGAAACGGTTTTCCGGTTTTCGAGCAAGAAACAGTTTTTCTTTAAGGTTCAGGCAATGCAGACAATTGACGTCCAGCAACAGGAAACTTCAGCACCTGAACGATTTGTATTTATTTTTAGGCTGGAATACGGATTTTTTTTTTTTTAGCAAGAATTGTGAAGTTTTTCGTTGGGCTTAAAACAAATTACGCTACTACCGGTTAATTTACCAAAACCAAATGTATTATGGTCGGGACCGACTCATTATGTTTCGAGTGTTCGGTATTTTGGTTAAGGCCAGGCTTCACATTCCAGATTCCCATATGTCCGGGCCTTCCCCAAAGTCAAGCTACCTTTCCAGATTTTCGTGAAAATTTTAACAGCTAATTTTGCGATTTTTCAGCATTTGCCGTATGTCCCCTTCGCATTTCAGACATGTCTTGCATCCCAACCACAACTGTCAATCATTTTCCCTTTTTTCCTACATTTGCGTATTTACCATGTCTCTCAAACGAGTTCCCTCAATAGCACCTTCCAGTCACCCGGAATCTCGGGGTGTCGTCCGACACCTCGGACTTCAAGACGATTTTGGGCTAGCTTCATCTTCCAGAGCCCTCTCGACGAAAACGGCTGTCTAGAATCGGGAAGAAAATACGGAAGGTGAAGCCTGGCTTTTACAAGCGACGATAAGAAATACGCCCTCATAAAATTCCTCTCAGATTAGTTCTTTTTCGGCCGCTAGGTGCGCAATCGTAAAGAAAACAATGACACATTGCGTCTTGGTGTGCGTTTATCCAGGTTGGTTGTGCTATTTTCAGTTCCTCTTAGACCATGTCTAAAATTGTTTAAAATGCCTCTTCCCCTCTTTTTGCTTTACCCAACTCAAGCGTCATCAAGTTTGTCACTTCTGGATTCCGACTTCAGTGCTGGGTGCTGGCTCACATTTCCACAGGACTAATATGCGACCCGATATGAAGCGAAAGTCTAATCGCTTATTAACCCGTCAGATAACTTGTACCCAGATCTCACGTGTGATTGTTATTGGTCCTCTAGCGCGTCTGGCGGCAATTCGTCATCGGATTTTGTGAACGACGTATTCTTACATGTACCTGACCATATATCTAGACTCTACCAGTGAGGGAACTTGCTATTGCGAAAGTTCTCGAAGTGGTAGTAGTGAAGTGAAACTACGAATGTTCAAGACTTGTTGTTATCAAATGTATGGTCTTGAAAATAACAATTGATAGTGTTTTTTGCCGTACGTTTCGATTCCTGAAAATGTGTAGTATCAGCGCTGAAACTGTCACAGAGAATTGCCGGACATTCCTGGATATTTTTAGAAAGGCAAAAGCGTCGCTTTACATTTTGTATTTATTTATAGTATCTGATAACGATCTTGTCCTTTTTTGCAAGTCCTCTTTTAACAAAACTGGTCAGCACAGAGAATCACGACCAGTCGGCTCCGGTCAAACGTTAGTTCGTGTTCTGTGTTTGTGTCTATTGTAGATTGGATATGGCTTACGCGGAACTGAAGTGTTTCATTCATTGAATTTTTGCCGATTACCTCCTAATAGTAACAGGTCTATTCTCCCATGAAATATCCGCTTGGACACCAAGGTTTCTTGAGACTAGAATCAGTATACTTTTTTTTCTAGCCATCTTGGACCTAAGAACAAAACTTCTGCAAAATACAACCGAACTACCGACTACTAGTGACCTCTCAGGGGCGGCTACCTCCATCGCTGTACTACAAAGTGCTTACAGACTTAATATCAGCGAGTTTATTCGAGGAGAAATCAGACTACCAGGAAGACCAAGCCACATGAGTGATCATATCCTCACAGGTAGGAAGACTGTCCCCGTCCCCCTAGGACTTTCAAACTGCCTGTATAGTTGGTCTATCATGCTAAATACTGACGGATAGTCTGGGACTAAATCTCTGGACTGAAATACTGAATGGACAGGCCTCGCGCAAATACGAACGGTCTGGAGCAGGGGCGTCACGTATGGGGGAGGGGGGCTTTGGGGGACGCCCCCCCCCCAATGTTGTCGTCCAGGCGGTAAAAAATAACCCGAGTTGGCAAGAAATGCCGCGATTTTTCGTAAAAACTGTCGATTTTTCTTCAGAACAGTCGGTTTTTTTTAAATAGATGTTTTTTCCTAGAAAACGATATTTTTTTTCTGCAAAAACAGACGGTAAAAATGGTCAGTCAGTCAATAAATACCTCCCCCCCCCCACACACACACACGTTTTGGCTAGTAACGCCTCTGCTTGTTAGGACCTACACCGAGAAAGACCTTTCACTTGGAGCCTACGGTATTATGTTAGTTACTTTGAAGTTCCTCTGAAGTTATCATCTGCGTAAAACGACAATCTTAGTTAAGTACTTCGTCTCGTTTCGTCTGGGTGAGCTTGGGCCTTTAAGATGGAGATTCCTCTTGGTTGCACTGAAAAAAAGGCCAAGGATAGTTGTGTGTTCAAAGCTGCTAGAGTATTAGAAAGCTAGAATCTGTGGATTCTAAGCGAGGTTTCTATACTGTCAAATTTGATCAATTTTCTCTAACAGGTCTGTAATGCATATCTTTCCACATCACGTCCCACAGGTTTGACAATGACTTTTGTCGAAGTTGATACGATGTCGTATCAACCCCCAGAGAGATTAATAGGCATGACGGATCTGTTATGTTCATTTCAGCTCGCGACTGTCTTTTCTTCGGAAAACATGCTTTCAACAAAGGTATGTATGACAGGGCTGTGGAGTGGCTTCAAGCCTGCGTTCAACTGGCGGACGAAAGAGATGATGGGACCGTGACACTATCGGATATCGAGCCATTCCTTAGCACAGCCATCAAAGTGGTAAGCCTCAAATGTCTGCTACAGTGTTCACGTGATACTCGGAACATATTGCATTATTACTCCCAGAGCTTTGTCTTGTAGGCATACCTTTGTTTTTCTGACTTCTGAGCGATAAACCCGATGGTCATTGGGAGATATTGGTTATTAGTGCAGATGTGGAGTAATCAGTAAAATCAACGTAATTGGGTTCCCCGTAGCCGGATTTCGCTTTTCACCGGATTTTCTTCACTCCCTAACCCAGTACTATGGGTGACACCGAAAATCCTTTTGTGAAATCAACAGCGTATGAATGAACTAAACAGTATCCTATGTTCACGAAGACATATGGACAAAATATTTTTTTAAAGAGTAAAACCTCGGATAAGGATAACCATATTCGGTTTTTCGCCTCCTCAACTAGGCTTTACAATGATTTTTCAAGGGTAGCTCTGGGCCTGCTTGGACAGCTAGGGTTACAGATGCCCCCCCCCCTAAATGACGCCCCTGATTATGTTTACGCATCTAGCCATGCGATGAGATTTTTTATCTCCCACCTAGCCATGCGATAACCTGTTTATCACACACGAAGGCGTAGTGTGGCATGGGATGCTCATTTTATTACGCTTTACAGCACGACGACGTACTGCAGAAGAAGGGGCCTATCGGAAAAGACTGGAGGACGGCTCCAGTTCCCTATAAGAAGACAACCAAAGGGAAGGCGAAGAAACTGAAGGCTAAGACCCGAGACGAAATCGAAGATAAAATTCCGACCAACATAGATCCAAACGTTTTGAGAGAATATGAGGAGCTGGAGATTTACCACCGACTCTGTCGAGGGGAACTAGTTAGGGTAAGAACCTGACCTGAGTGGAACCCTCTTTTAACTCAAGTAACGGTGCTTTCGTCTATGTAGCCTGTTTAGGGCAAGAGACTATTAGCAGAAACAAACACGGTATGAAATGAAGTCGTCAACGGAAAAAATATATTCCAAAGGGTGTATCCGTTTCCTAGCCCATCAACTTAAAGCACAAAGGATTGACATGTACACGTTTGAGGTTTCAAACGGAAGTAAGTGATGCCTCTGATAAAGTTTGTCCGTTCATCTGTCATCATTACTGCAGAACAAAATATGTCGATGACACTTATAAGTTTCTTGGGCCAAAGGCATGATCAAGCTCTAATATAGGTCTTTTTTGGCGGTTTTTCTGTTCATCAGCAGTGTTGATCAACGAACAACTGTTAACCGCCAAAACGTCCCTGTTGATCAACAGAGGTGAATCTCTAACAAAACGAAAAATATGGCAGATTACTAGACAAGTTAACAAACAGAGACGACCAACAACACTTTCAGTTGTTGGTCGATTTTTACCAACAATGTTGGCCACAGAGATTTCTGTCGGGTCGCTAGAACACACTGTTGATCAACATTTGCTCAATGATGAACCGCTAAAAAACCGCTTTGTGTAATTCTTGAGGGTGGGGGACCGGATGGGATTTTAGGGGCAGAGAAAATCATATGATCGAACATCATTAGAAGGTACACTGTAAAAAAAGAAATCTTGCAGGATTTGCTACTGGGACTAATCTTGTCTTTGAGACAATATTATCTCTTAATCCGGATTAATCTTATCCCAGTAGAGATAAGTTTAATCCCAATAGCGAATATTGCAGTTAACTTTGATCCGTATTTGGAGAAACTTTTTACAGTGCAGGGATAAAGGGAGAGCTGATCCTGAAATACACTTACGTCTTGCATTTGTTTCTCTCGGTTTACCATTTCAGATCGAACCCGATGAAAACGGATGTTTTTTTGCGAATAAAATAGGTACTGACAACTGATTTTCGGTGTGAGTAAAACACATGCTAATATAGAAAAACGTTCGAAATTGCGTGATAAAATACTTAAGACTATCTTGGCTCACGCGACAGGAACTATGGACAGTTCCGACAGGCTCTGTGGAAGGACCGGCAATATAAAAAAGAGAACGTAACCTCGCCTGATCCTTTTGGCCTTGTTTTTCTTTAGTCGGTGTCAAGATCTGTAAAATCGTGGCCAAGCTTTAGAAATCAAGAACTGCATTTCCTATCGTTTGTCAGAGTTGTCCCTGTTTGTTTTCCTTTCGAATAGAAAACAGACTTGGCAACAAAGATGAAATTTTGGTAGAACCAGTTCTGCCCAGCTAGAAAAGGGAAGCTGCATAAAGCGTGGATCAATACCCGGTTTTTCACGCAGAACGCGGACAAAAAATAGCTTATCCGCCAAATATGTAATTACCTTTTGTTTGAATCTGAAGGCGACTTTTCTCAGATTTATTCTTGCGATTTCTTTGGAAGCAAAATCATTTTCCCCCAACTACCGAAGAGGCCCCAGTAATAACAATCCCTAACAACAATAATGGTTGCATCGAAAATAACCAGACTTGAATGGTTGCATCGAAAATAACCAGACTTGGCCTATCGTAAGTAAACAGCAAGACGAGTGAGCATTTAGGCCTGGTTTAAGGTGACTTAATTTATCCTAGTTTTTAGAAAAGATCATTCCTTATTTGTGTTCCAGTCAAAGTACGAAGTAAAACATCTGAGATGTCGCTACCTCCGCAATCACCCTTACTTCTTTATCGGTCCGTTAAGGCTAGAAGAGCAGTCGACCGATCCGTATATCATTGTTCTGCGAAACTTCATGACCGATCAGGAGACAGCTTTGATGAAGTCCGAGACTATCAAGAAACTTGAAAGGTCCGCGCATGGAGGACGCTTTGGAACTTACGTGACGAGTGACAAGCGGACAAGCAAACAGTGAGTCCGAACAAAGTTTCCTTTCAATAAGCGTAAAAGGGTCGCGTAAAAAGCACCACACCGTGTATAACAAGTGTTGATGATGTATACCGAGCCAAAAGTTTGTGTGGCTCGGATAAAGTGTATCCGCTATTGTTTGTGTGAACTTTGGCCCACAAGTGTGTTTCCTTGACCAACATGGTTTCTGTGGCTCGCTTTATGGCTCGAATTCGACAAACTACTGTCGAGGAGCGTGATCCACTCTTCTAACATTAGTAACTATTAGTTACTATTTCCGTTCCAACCTCATGAAAAGTTACTACGCTGATCGTTCCAACCTCCTCGAAATAGTAACTAATAGTAACCATTTGCTTACCATGCTGGGGAGCGTAGTAAGCGTGGTAACTATACTCATGATATTCTGCCGTGGCATGATATTCTGCTGGAAAATAGAAAAATCGTTCCAGCCTTGACGGCAAAAAGCCAGAATTTGTGACGTCATGCGTAGTAACTACGGTAAGTAGGGTGGAACACGCTCGAGGTGACTTCCGATTTTATGGCTCAAATTGGCGGGAAATTCAAATTTAATAGTCTTGTAATTTGAATTCATAAAATAGTTTAATAATTGAAATAAAGATTTTTGTTTTGAAGTATAAATTTGTAATTTTTTTTTGTTATGGAAAGAGTAGGTGACACACGGTGTAAACACGGAGTAAATATAAAGAGAAAATAAAACAAGAGAAAAAGAGAAGAAAAAGTAGATTCAAACATAGACAGAACACCTTCTGATAAGAACAACTGCAAAATAGAAACACACTTAGCAACTTCAGGTAACGATTTACAGAAAGGCGCTGAAAAAGCTATTCGTCAAATCTAACGACTTCTCAAACCGCAATCTCCGTTCCGCAATGGCTTTGATCGGATCTGCGATCCCATACAGAGAAACCAGGCGCCGGTTTCTGGCCCACAGAGGTATACCAACAAGAACTTGGCATACCGAAAGAACAACGGTCGCAGCGTCCTCTTATCGGAGATAGTAAATACATTCCAAAAAGGCGTCATAGCAAGCAAATGGGGCACAGCAAATGCATTGTAGATTTTAGATAGTATACTTCTTTTATATCGAGCTTTACACGGAACAAGCACACCGTATGTCTTACGAAGCTTTGAACCTACAAATTCTAACAAAAGCGATAGGGTATGTCTCAAATCACTCCCAATGGAAAGTCCCAGGTAATTGATGCGTGGCGATAGCGGTACCGGTTGACCATCAAGATAAATATTATCCGGGGAGGGCCGATTACGTGTTTTACCAATTGCAACAACCTCACTCTTCTCAGCATTAAACTTCAATCCAATCTTCCTATACTCTACTCATAACAACTACTCATCCTGCTTAGATTCAATATATCGAAAGCATAATTCAGAAGCGACAGGTCAAGGCCTCGGTAAATAAATGTCGTGCGAACTTTCTTCTGAGCCTCCAGCACACTTTTGCTATATAATGGAGACACGCCACCCTGCCTAATACCTTTCCAAACATGTATTACAATCTTCGATATTATAAAACCGTCCAGCGTTGGCACACTTTAATAAGAACATACAGTTTGCTGTACATATGCCTAGAAACACGTAAAATTGAGCGATCCGGACCACTATCCTTAGCACTGATTAGGAGCTGAGGATGTATTCCAGAGTCAGACGCACGAGATACATCGTGACCGGCCATAATCATAATAGAGAGATTGCACCATACCCAACGAAAACGGACGGGTCCTAACGAAACAATTTAACATTAGGAAGTATAGGACTTTCGACTTTGAGACTAAAATTACCGGCCTTTGATAGCCAGTTTGAGCCAGCAAATTGCAGGATCGTTAATCTGGCTCCTTCTTGTTGGAATAATATAACTTTTGTAAAAGAGTATTCTTTCTGATCAGAGTTTGAAGGCGTCAAAGTTTGTAAACAAAGACGAAGTCTCGTCCTATTAGTCAATTATGACAAATTTGTTTAAATCTGCGTCATCGCCGACCAATAGGATTTGAGACCCCTTTTTTGTGTTCAAACTTTGAAGCCTTCAAGCTCTTACTTCCTTGGAAACTCTTTTGCAAAAATAGAATTATAAGATTGAAGAATAGCCCAGTTAACATTTCTGCAAGTCCCTGGCTCAGAATGATGGTCAAACGCCGATAATTTAATTTCAAAGTTGAAAGTCCTATACCTCCCAATGTTAATTTTTTTTTTGTTACGTTCCCGTGATGATGGTGTAGCGATATCCGTTTTCATCGGGTAGGGTGCAATCTCTCTATATCATCTTTCTCTTCAACATCAACTAAAACATTCGCAATAACTCTGTGTACATGTTCACGGCTGTAACCTTTTTTAAAGCCAAACAGATTTTCTGGTGTCGAACAAACTTCAGTTATCTCATCAATAACTAGCTCTAGCAATTTGCACATTACTGGTGAAACCGTGATTGGCCGAAATGAACTACATTTGCTTTTATCTTTCCCTTTCTTAACCACCGGGGTTATAACACCGGCACAAAAAACATCTGGGACTAGCCCACAGTTAAATATCACTTGGAGCAGTAGACCGAAATGGTGTAACAGATTTATACTTCCGTGAATAAGATGCATACCACATAGCTGATCAGTTCCACATGACAATTTCTTTTTCAATTTCAGAATGGACTGTTCCATTTTTCCAGACTAACCGTGAAGCTGGGACCCGAATCACAATCACCCAGCGTCGCATCAAGCTGTGAACAGAATCCATCTTCCAGATCGGTTTTGGGGGGCTGAAAACTCACTACTATAGTATTTAACCCATTCTTGCTCTGGCGGTACCTTTTGGTCATTTGACTGACAATCACCTTTCTTTTTTCCGATGAACTTCCATATTGGGGTTTTCTGTCAGCCTCTCAGTGTATCTATCAATCACCGCTGCTGACGTCATCGAGTGGAGGAGTCGTAGCCCAAAAATTCGAAAACAGGATTGTTTTAGAGAAAAGGTGCTACGCAGGGTTAAAAAATGTATTATTTTCTATATTTTATAGTAGTACTAAAAAAAAAAAAAATCGAAAATAAGAAAATGAACTACTTTGTCAAGCAAATTAAAATAATACTGAGAATCCTTCTATTACGGAATGGTAATGGCGTAAGCCTGATCTTCAGTTCATGGAGATTTTGTCTGGATTTATTTTTTATTTTTAGGGACTGAAAATAGCTCCAAGAAAACAAACAAAACGAAGTTTTCGCGAGTTTCAACTTGTGGGTCGAGTGTGTCGCACACACACGTGTTTCCTTGAATACTTAAAAGTGGATGTGACAAAACTATGACGCGGGAAAACGTTTTGGGTTTCCTCTGACGAACAGGTCCGACAAAAAGTGTGTGAAGCTCTGCGCTCTCCAGTTTACATGGCCAAAAAATCGATTCGGTCATATTGGAAAGAATACGAAACGGGAATTCCATGAACGCAGTACTTTGTTTTACCCGACTAAAGAGCTATATCCATCCCAGGCACTGCATAGAAATGCCCTTAAATAATGGTCCCTCTATCCGACTGGTAGTGGTAGGTCTTGTGAATTGTGATAAGCTATTTTAGGCCCTTGGTGTAGGGAAAAACGCTAATGCTGCTAATTCTAAATAAGGTACTGAACACAACCCCTTACGTGTGGCAACACATATAAGTGTAGAGGACGTGACGGCCTTGTTAAAGCCTATTGTCCTGCGACAGCGCGATACTTGCCGATTTCACAACGTCTGCTCTGTGGTTTGGGTAGTTTTGTGAACTCATTTGCCATAATTGCCATCCGCGCATTAGCGCCCTGGTCAATCCATGGCGGAATAAAGACCATGCCTAGGCAGTTATTGTTATGACTCAGTTACAGGAGAGAGCAGCAGTTAAGTTATTACCGGCAGGACCAACAAGCGACGCAGTTTTCTTTACTTCTATTTAGTATGCGATTTGGATTTCCTTAAAGGACACCGCGCACTATTTACTCTTCAACTTACAGTATTTTAAAATATTTGAATACTTTAAAACTAGGCTGTGCTTTCAACAAATAACCTACGGTTTTGGCTATTTTAAGGCTTTTCCGGGACCCGTTGACTTGTAGCGAAAAAAGGGAAATAATTTCTGATGGACAAATTTCTCGCAGACAACCGTCGACAGCGTGATACACATGGTTTAGAATGTAGCGTACGAAATTGGGGTCAGCGGGTTTAGAAATATATGGAGTGATTATGGAAGCAGGTCGCATTAGCATTATAGGCAAGACAGGTCCTTTAAGTGAGTTTTTTCTTTAATCGCGATAAAAGGTCACGCGAGATAGGCGCGTTTGTTTTCTGTTTAACCATATGAAACACGAAACAAAACAGTCCCTTCTTTCAGAGCATGGGTGACGCACTTCAACGACTCCCGAATTAAGAGGCTATCGGACCGGATAGGATGGGCTGTGCGTCTGGATCCCTACCCCGAAGACTTCGGATCAGAAGTATTCCAGGTTGCCAATTATGGAATAGGAGGCCGGTACACACCACACACAGATCACGGTTCAAATCCCACACTCGGACTTACACCGAATGACCTGCCCTATGACAGAGGAGACAGAATAGCAACATTCATGGCTTATGTATGTGGATCAAGGGCTCATAATTTGTCTGTTGTTGCTTGGTATTTCCGAGGACATGTCAAGGCCACAGTTCTCGGCAATGATATTCTATACTGCTGGGTTTATCTTATTCATGTTTTAGATAACTCTTAGGCGTTTTTCCGCGATAAATTGGCGGTTCACAAGTGCGTTTCCTGCTAACAAGAATTGTGTGGCTTTGTGGCTCGAATTTGAAAAACAACGCTCGAGGTGATTTTCGGCTTGCTCGAATTCGGGGGGAAATTCAGATTCCGCGGCAATTAAAGTCTAAACAGTAAAATTAGCAACTATACCAAGCATATAGGTATAAAATGAGGATCCCGGTAGTACGGAAAGGTAAGGACGTAAGCCTGAAGTTATATTTTTTAACATCTTGTCTGAATTTTTTTCAGATATTTGAAATAACGGCCAAAAACAGACAAAACGGCGTTCCCACTAGGTTCAACTTGTGGCAGGGGCGGATCCAGAGGGGGGGGGGGGGGCGATCTCCCCCCCCTAGACGGGCTTTACTTTTTTGTTTTGTTTTACTGCACTTACGGAAGTCTGCATTAACGCATGTTCAAACTACTGTAACTAGACTGTAAAATCTTTTTACAAGTGGAGCCAGGAGCTTGAATTTTTCTTGTTAACAGTTGTCAGTTGATCAAGTACAGTTTTTACCATTCTTGTAATATATGAAAACCACATTTTCGTTAAATCAGAGACCGACAGGGACACTTAAAACGCGAAAAAAATCAGCCTTGTGGCCGACAAAAAGGACACTACCCCCACTCGGTAAGAATCGCCCCCCCCTAGAACGGAAGGCTGGATCCACCCCTGACTGGTGGGTTGACTCTGTGGCACACACTTGTGTTTTCGCGACAAAAACTCAGAAGTGTGTGGCAGACAAGTGTGCCGCAGAAAAAACGCCTTCATAGTTGGCGAAGTCAAGTAACTCCGAAGACGGCCCGCGCGTAGTCAGCGTGATAGGACAGATGTCGTGAAAAAGTGCTGTTGTACCCACGACACGTAGTCAATACCTTTGACAAGGGGCAGTTAAAGTAAATCATTACTTTAAATTAATCAATAAATACTTTTGCAAAAAAGGAAATAATACTGAAAGATAATTAGAGGAAAAAACATAAAAGGAAAATAGGAAACCATGCGGACATTTCATAATCACGCAAACAATAAAATAAAATCCTTCTCAACGGTAGTCTGTCAGTTTCTTCAGTCTCGCCTTGAACTGGGGTAGACTTACCACATTCTGGATCTAAACAGGAATTGAATTCCAAACTGAAGGATCCGTAGATATTCCTTCAGCCCAAGCTGACTGCGAACCATATTTGACGGTACAAAGCGGATAAGTTAGCTACCGGTAGCAGACTTATACGCTTTGCACCGTCAAAAACGTATGATCCATATGCTTATTACGTCGTGTATTATAAGTGGTGAAAGAACTACCAGGTAGAATATGACGATTTCGAATTTCATGCGAAACTTTGAAATTCGAACATTTCCGGAATCATGAGGAATGCGTGAGAAACCAGAAAAAAAAACGTGCAAATGACGCACGATCCATGGAAATCCGAGCCAAAATGACGCGAAAGCTGTAAACCATACAGTAAGGAAACGTCTCGGAGCGCTGGTTTAAATCCAAAAGTCAATCATTAAAACAATTCAGAAGTTTAAAAAATCACAGGTTATTAACAACATTGGAAATGGAATTCATAGGTAAAATAAAGCACAAACGACTTTGAAAACCTTTTGCTTGCATGGATAGATGGGCTCTCGATTTGAGCTTTGTTTTTATGGCCCCTGCCCTTCGGCCAAGTGCCATATAGCGATCGCAATTTCTGTCCGTTGTCGGTCTGTCGTTCGGTCGGTCGGTCTGTCTGTCCTGGTTTTGCTAGTTCGGGCACTTCCAGATAAGCTAGGACGATGAAAGCTGGCAGGATATCAGGGACCGGACCAGATTAAATTAGAAATAGTCACTTCGCCCATCCGACCATCTGGGGGGAGTGGAGGGAGGGGGAATCAGGAAAAATGAAGTATTTTTAACTTTCGAACGGGTGGTCGGATCTTAATGAAACTTGATATATGAAGCGACCTTGTGTCTCAGATCTCCCATTTTAAATCCAGACCGGATCCGGTGACGTGGGGGGGGGGGGGGAATTGGAGGGGGAAAACGGGAATATTGGGGAGAGTCGGAGGGGGGAACCGGAAATCTTGGGAAACGGCTAGAGTGGAAGGTTTGGGATGGAACTTGGGGGGAAGAACAAGCACAAGTCCTACATACGTGAATGACATAACGGGAACCAATCTGGTCACTGTGGGAGAGTTTGGGGGGGGGAGGTGGGGATCCGAGTTTCTATTGATCCCTCGGAGTTCGGCCGGTACTTCCTGATGTGCTAGGACGATGAAGCTTGGCAGGCTTGTCAGGTACCTGAATTGATTGACTTGAGAGTGTCGTTTCTCCGATCCGACCATCGTGGGGGAGTCTAGCGATGGGGAATCCGGAATCTAGTGGCAAGATCAGCTATTGAACGGGTTATCGAATTTAAATGAAATTTGATATTTAGAAAGACCTCGTGCCTCAGATGCCCCATTGTAAATCCGTACTGGATCCGGTGACACGGGGAGGAGTTGGAGGAGGGAAACGGAAATCTTTGGAAACGCTTAGAGTGGAGGGATCGGGACGAAACTTGGTGGGAAGAACAAGCACAAGCTCTAGATATGTCATTGATATAATAGTACGGAATTCGGGCACTATGGGGGAGTGGGGTGCTCCTGATCTCTAGTTATCGTGCGGGTTCAGTACTTCCGGATGTGTTATGACGATGAAACTTGGTAGGCGTGTCAGGGACTCGAACAGATTGACTTGAGAATAGTCGTTTCCTCGATCCGACCATCGTGGGAGGAATGGAGGAATTGCGGATCCGCAATCTAGTGGCACGGGTAGTTTTTGAATGGGAGATTGGATTTTATGAAACTTGGCAAGCGGAAAGAGCTATCGTCTCAGATGTTCCATGTCAGGTCCGGGGAGGAGGGGGGAATCCGGAATCTTGAGGTTAACGTTCCAACGGGTGATCGGATCTTAATGAAACTTGATATTTGGAAAGACGCCTTGAGTCTCCGAAGACCCACTTCAAATCCGGATCGGATACGGTGACTTTAGCAGGAGCCAGAGGGGGGAACTGGCGTCCTGGTGGGAAGAGCAAGCGCAAGTCCTAGATACATTGTTGACATAACCGAACCAGATTCGGACACTGGGGGAGTTTTCTTTTGTTGGGGGGGGGGGGGGGGGGCTTAATACTGGCGATCCCGCAAGTTTGGAAGTTCCTGATGTTCTAGGAAGATAAAAATTGGAAGACATATCAGGGACTCGAACAGACTGACCTGAGAATAGTCGTTTCCCCGATCCGACCATCATGGGGGTTGCGAAAAGATTTGACATGCACAAAAACCAAACGGATAGACAAAATAGCTTGCAAATTGGCTCAAGTGCCATATACCTATCACAATTCCGTCTGTCGGTCGGTCCGAGTTTTTTGCCACACTTTTTTTAGTTAGGGCACTTCCAGATGTGCTAGGACAATGAAACTTGGCAGACATATCAGGGACCAGACCAAACTAGCCTGGAAATAATGAGTTTCCAGATCCGACCATATGCGGGGGAGTGGAGGGCGGTAGAAACTTGATAATTGAGGACAGTTTGTCACACTTTTTCAAGTTAGGGTACTCCCAGATGTGCTAGGACCATGAAACTTGGCAGGCATATCAGAGACCCGACCAAACAGACTTAGAAATAATCAGTTTTCCAATCCAACCATCTCGGGGGTGGGGGTGGAAATCCGGGAAATTGAGTAGTTTGTAACTTTCGAACGGGTGATCGGATTGGAATAAAACTTAATAACTGAATAGATTATATATCTTTGATGTCCCGTTTAAAGTCTTGACCGGATTCGGTAGCCAGGGGGGAGTTGGGGGGGGGGACCGGAAATTTCAAGGAACTCTTGGAATGGAGGGATCGGACTGAAACTTGCTGGGAAGAACAAGCTTTAGACAAATGTAGTGGATCTGGACACTTAGGGGGGGGGGGGGGGGATTCCGGTGATGGCGGTTTTGGGGGATTTTCACGACGAAACTCGGCAGGCATATCAGGGATCCGATCAAACTGACCCGAAAATAAGCATTTTGTCGATCTGATAATCGTAGGGGGAGTGGAATCGGGAATAGTGAGTCATGTTTAATTTTGGAACGGGTGACCGGATTCGGGTGAAATTTAAGAATTAAACATAGGACGGGAGTGAAATCGGGAATAGTGAGTCATGTGTAATTTTGGAACGGGTGATCGGGTTCGGGTGAAATTTAAGAATTAAACATAGGACATTTCCCTGGTGATCTTTTTCATATCCGGACCGGATTCGACAACTATTGGGGGGGGGGGGGCGGGGGAATCCGTGACCCGCTTAGAATGGAGAGATCGGGATGGAACTTTGTGGGAAGAACAACCAGATGCTCTAGGTAAATCATTTACTCAACCGGATTGGCTCCGGGCACTGTGGGGGGAGGAGACTCAACAAGATTTGCTTAGAAATCGTCACTTCCCAAATCCGATTATTCCTTAAAGTATCAATCTTGACCGCAAAATTAAAACAATACTTTTAAGCAATACATGCATTTTCATGATGCCCATCAGCCCATTATCATTTTTGCCTTAATGGTTTTGCTTACAAATTAAGTTCTAGCTCCCTTATAGTGCGCATCTCAACCGCAAAGTCGAAACTTACTTTTGATCAATTAATACATCTTACCCCATGCACGTGCCATATGAGCTTACAGCTCTTGTTTCATTTCTCTAATGGGGTTATAGGTCTTTTTTTTTTTTATCAGTGCGACTGCAGGCTAAAAAGCTTTATGGTCCATTTACACACTGCGTAAAATCCGAGCGTATTTTACGCACGTTTTGAGCTTGAAAAGATTTCTAGCAATTCGGACGTATTTGAGAAATCGGTCCGTTTTGTATCTAAATACGTCCGTATTGCTAGAAATCTTTTCAAGCTCAAAACGTGTGTAAAATACGCTCGGATTTTACGCAGTGTGTGTGAAGTGCACGCAGTGTGTAAATGCACCATTAGACTGACGCTATAATCGGTGCTTATCTCTTTTAAGCTTGAGGATGTTCCAGAAGGCGGCGCAACGGTCTTTACGATAGCTGGCGTAACAATCTGGCCTGAGAAACGGAGCGCAGCCTTCTGGTGGAACTTGAAGGCCAGTGGAGATCCAGACCCAAGGACAAAACATGGGGCCTGCCCAGTCCTCCGCGGGTCCAAATGGAGTAAGTACAAGAACAGGGCACGAGGGACAATCTAAGTAATTCCATTCCGTAGTCTATTTCTATCTTATAAATGCTATGAAAGGGCGGTGGTCTAGCCGGACAACATTTGCGTTTTTGAAAATACCATAGTCTGATACCACGGTATAGCTGAACCTGCATACGCCCCTCGTGAAATTCCGTCGAGATTATATCTTTTTGGCCGCTAGCACAAAGTAAACAATGACACGTTACATCTTGGTGTACGTTTATCCAGTTTTTTTTGGCTAGTTTCGGTTCCTGCTAGGCCTAGCCATGTTTAAAATGCCTCTGCCTCTATCTGTGCTCTACCCAACTCAGTTCTGTCTAACTTAATCAAGTTTCTCAATCCTGGCTTCCGACATCAGTGCTGACCTTGACTTTGCCACGGGTACGTCAGCTACGGTTCTTCATCAGCGATATTTCGGCCCTTCTTGGCAAGGGTCCTCGTCAGGCTGTCAATCCTCTGGTTCAACTTCGGGGAAGGAAACAAGCCTGTAATAATAAGACCTCACGTGTGATTGTCTCTCTAGCGCATCTGGCGGCAATTCTCATTGGATTTTATGAGAGGCGTTTTTGTCATTTTTGCAGCTACCGTGGTATCTGATACCACGGTTGCTTTGAAAAAAACGACAATTGACGAGATTATGATTTTAGAGGTAATACCATGAGACTAACTTGCAGCCACTCACATCACTAGTCCCGAACTTCTTTCCTCCAGTTTGACAAAATTCGAGTCTCTCATGTGGGTGATGTCAGATTACTTTTTCGGAACCGTGATCTTATGCTATCTGCGAAAACGCAACCGATATAACTCAATTCTGCTGCTGAGAATTGCGGCAAACAACCCTATATACACTGTCAGAAGTTTCATAGCAGATAACACGAGGATGCGCGGTTTCAACAGATAACCCTTAGCAGAGACGTCACTATCCAAAATATTTGGGGGGGGGGGGACGAGACATTTACCGACTGGCTGGTAATTTTTACCGTCTGTTTCTGCAGCAAAAACGACCGTTTTCAATAACAAAAAATGACAGTTTTGAAAAAAATCAACTGATTTTCAGAAAAAGCCACTGATTTTCAGAAAAAACGACTATTTTGACTAAAAATCGACCAATTTTCAGAAAAACCGACTGTTTTCATGAAAAAAATCTACAGTTTTGACGAAAAATCACGGCGCGTCTCGCCGACTCCGTAGTTTTTACCGACAGCACGTCACAGCTTTAAGCATAACAAGCATTGTCAGGAAGAGCAGAAAAGCATCTGTGATATTTTTGATATCCTGATGACGAACAAAAAGTCAGCAGATATTTTCTCAACGGCGTTTTGGCTCTTCTTGTATGATTAAGGTTTGAAAAACATAACAACTACCATCCTAAGTGTTATCTGTTGAAACCGCGCATCCTTGTGTTTCCTGTTACGAAACTTCTGACAGTGTGTATTTTTTCGGGCCATAGATCGATAGTTCATTGACCGAATTATCTGCATTTTCGTCATAAAGTTGAACAAATATCAACTTTCCGTACGGAATTGATGATGGTGCCGCAAACACTGCAATATACAATATACCGCAAATACTTCTGCGAGCTCCAAACCTAATCGTCTGTCAGCATTATCAGTTGTTAACTTCGTCAGCCGACCGAATACCCGCGTGGCAAGACTTTCGGCTCCGGTCGAAAAAAAAAATCGCTTTGCCGAATGACTGTCGCGGAAAACACTGAGAAATTCCGACGGGCAGATAGTTAAAGGATCTGTCTTACAATAACAGTAACGCAACCTACTTTCATAATCACTCCGTATATTTCTAAACCGGAGACCCCAATTTCGTACGGTACATTCTAACCCCTCTAACAGAACCAGCTGATTTTCTCACTTCCCGTGTTTTGCTACATTCGATGTGGATCAGACTGTCGACGGTTGTCTGCGAGAAGTTCTTCCATCAGAAGAAACGGTTATGTAAATTGTTTTCCTGTTGGCTTAAAACAGATAAAGCCGTGGGTTATTTGTTGTAAACAGAGTCTAGTTTTAGAGTATTCAAATATTTTAAAATACTGTAAGTTGAAGATTAAATACTGCGAGGGGTCCTTTAAGGGATCGAAAGCACGAACAAAACGCCAGACCACACCACAGCTCATATATTCTAATTTCAGTCTGCAACAAATGGTTCCACGAGCGTCAACAGGCTTTACTGCAACCCTGCGGAAGTACGAGAGAAGACAAACTGAAGTACCCTTAACTTATTTTTCTTTGTAACAAAAATCTAGTCAAGACAATTATGATTATAAAAATGACAAGAAAAGCTGGTATTTTTTCTTCAAATCTTACTGTCGCTGTTGAAATTGTCCCATCTGTCCCATTTGCCCCATCATCATGGGATTCATCATGGGTCGCATGCCTAGAAGGATAAAAGTAGGAATGAAACTTATACACTACAACAACACGCAGCAGCACAGTTCCAAAATCTCTTTTTGATGTCCTGCGCAGTTCACCATGTTTTATGTCCTTTCCAGCAAAAAGAAATGTGACCAAACTGTCAGAAGTTTGATGAAGTTGACCGAGACTGATATGATACACCCTCCTTACAACCCTACCAAGTAGAGAGCTCAGGTTCTCCCGGCACCCCAAAGTTCTTTAAAAGACCCGTAGTCTCTATGATGCCAATGCAACCTACATCCGTAATCAAGCCCGGAGACCCACATTTCATGTTACATTCTAAGCCCGCTAACGATACCTCACTAATCTTTGCACTTGCCACGATTCATTATTCCCATGCGCATTATGTTCCCCACCAGTTTTCGTGTATCATGCTGTTGATGCGTAAATCCGGTTATCTGAATTTTACCGAGTTTTTTATTGAAGTTAATGGGCCTGGGAAAAGGCTTAAACCAACCAAAACCGTGGATAATTTGTTAAAAGCAGAGCCCCGGTTGACAGGATTCAAATAGCTTCGAATATTGGAACATAAACAGCAAATAATGCGAGGTGTGCTTTAAATTTGCACAGACCTGCCGACACTGAGGGTGATATTCTGGTCTAACTCCCGACTGGAATTGTGGCTTACCTTACCGGGCGTCCTGTCTATCTGTACAGCAACTGTGCGAAGTTGGGATTATACGATTCGTAAAATCATGACGTAAAGTCAAAGATGTAAAGTCCGAAATGCACCCTTCTCGCTAACACGATCCCGCGTTAGACCCCACATTAGCGACACATAGAGTTAATGGTGTCGTTCGCTCTCAATTGACAAGGAATGAATTTCCTCTTTTTTAACAGGACGGGAAATGGTGGCATTCTGAAATGAGATATCGGACTTGCATTTTCTTCTTCTTAAAACGGACTAAAAATGTGTGGACTAAAAATGTGAACACAGCGTGTTGCCTTCAAGAAGCTGTAATGTAAAAAGTTACAAAGAATGTACAAAATCAGGTCTAAAGAGAAAATTTGGTGTGATTTCACGCTCTTCCACTTCTGTTTTTTTTTTCAGGGATACGCAGCCTTTTACCTTTGGGGGACTTCCAATTTTGGCAACAGAACTTGAAAATGTGCCGACAGAAACGCAGTTGCTGCCAAACAACAACATCGTGAGCGGCTGTACCCAGGAAAATTAAAGCGCCGCAGGAAAAAAAAATTTGAATCCGCCTTTTTTCTGGCAAATTCTAGCTTTTAACGTTGTTCAAGCACCCCAAAATTCCAACCCTCAAACGCAAACTAAATGACGTACCCTTCTTCTGAATAGTGAAGACTGCTAAATGTGCAATAGGCGAATTTTTTTTGGAAACACTCATGATCAAAGTGCCTTTTTGCGATCCCAAGGCTACCTATTAAACCATAGAGCTGCCTGGCGAGAAAAGGGTTCATCCACGGTACAGTAGATGTAAAGTACATTTATTCTGAATTTACAGCAAACAAAAATAGGCTAGTTTTCACGTCAGGGGACGTGCTTATTCCTGAAGTTCTGCAATCGTTAGAATTATAAGTTAAATAATGAATGGAAGCCAGTTGAATTGAAGCTATCGTTAAATGGTAAAGAACAAGAGCTAAATAAATGCCACTTAAAGTAACCAAAAGTAACCAAGGTGAACAAAATGATGAATGCTTACTACCGAAAAATTAAACTAAAAAAATAAGGAGCAGATCGGGAGCGGTATAACGACCGAATTTCGGAGCGGACCAAACAAAAATCAGGTGAATTAGCGTATTTGGTAACGAATTAGAACCAAATGAATCTGATTAATGACCGAATTATGAAATGGACTGACCGAATTGCGATAGAACAGATACGGACTTGAGAAAAGTCCGGTGAACAACCGAATTCGCTAACGAATGTAACCAAATAAATACGTTAAATCACGGAATTTACGTAGTGACGTAGCGAATGCGGTGAAATCGACTCGGACTGAACAAAAGTTGGATTAATTACCAAATTCGACTAAGAATGGGAACCAATAAACACGCTAAATTGCGTAATTTCGAAATGTGGGTACACAAGTTTTCATGAAACAGGCATCATGGCTTCGCCGCGATGCCCCTTTTGACCGAATGCTCAAAACGTAGGCGGGGGGCACTGCGCCGCCCGACCCCTCGAGACGACCCTGGTTATGGTACCAAAGAAAAAAAAATCTTCATTAACACCAATGACATAATCCTTAAAAAATCAGCCCAAGCTGACTGGGAAACAAATATCAAACAATGGCTCGAAACGGAAAGTCAGCTACAATCTTCGTCAACGATATTTCGGCACTTATTGGCAAGGATGCCCGTCAGGCTGTTGCTCCAGGTTCGATTCTTCCAGCAATTGAAGAGGACCCTTCTGCAAGATTCCAAAGTCCGCCGTACCCCACCAAAATCTGTCTGAAAATCAGCTTTTCCCTTTAGATTTTCAATTCATCCGATTTTAATGGGGGCAACTCCGCCTTGCTCCAGGGTACTGCACTCCAACGCTGGAGCGGCATGTTGGGGTATACCCAAAGTTTGATCACTGTGCCAAAAAAACTGAGGAGTTGTGTATCTAAGAACAAACACTTGACAAAACAAGCTTACTTACCCATCATCTGCATCTGTGTGCCCGGTCCCATCATAGGCATACCCCCCATTTGTCCCATCTGTCCCATAGGTCTACCCATCGGCCCTCCCATAGCTCCCATTACTTGGCCAGGCATCATCGCAGGACCAACTGGACGAGCCATGAGTGGCGTAGGGGCAGCAGCAGGTACACCAGGTCCTCCAGCTGCAAAACAGAAGAAAAGAAGGTTTGGTGTCATGATGGTCAAGCAAAATCTTCTAAATCAGGTAATATATGGTCAATTACTTTCTCTACCAGTTGGGTGCGACGATATAAATCCTGATCAGCCAATTATCCATCTAAGATGTTAAGCGAGGGACAAATTTAATTTCGGTTGAACAGCCGTTTCAAGGAGCTTGCAGTAGTTACAGTATCTAAAACCACTTACGTCCTCCAAGGCCTGTAGGGGGTGGGATGGCAGCTCCAGGCTTCAAAGAGATCTTGCCAGCCTTGTATGCAGCAGCTACAAAAGAAGTGAGCATTAGTCGAATTTATTCCTAGTGTGGGTAATGAGGGACTTAAATCATCGAAAGGTTCGTCAAAATGCTGTCTCCTGTTTTGCCCTATTCTAAAACTCTATTTTTTCGTCGATCCACGAACTAAAATCTAGTCCTTTAGCCAGGGGCGACGCAAGTGCATTTTCGGTGGGGGTGCAGAGCCAAGATTTTACCGAATCTTTCAAAATTTTTACCGAATCCTAGAACTAAGAATTCGAGCTTTAAATTATGGAACAGAAACCATTACGTAGGAAGAGCAACAATAAAGGGCAGCGAACGACGATAAGACAACTTTTAAGCGGCGTTTTGGCGAAGCCCAAATGGAGAATATATTGCAGGTCATGATTGCAGTAATAGCTTCTATCTATTATAGCCAATAGAAAATTAAATCAAGCGCCGCATGCGAAAATTTTCGAAATCCATTTTTTCTCTGTAGGACCGGATGGAGTGACGTTCCGGCAGCAGCAGCAACTGCAGTCTAGTCAATATACTACCTATAATCGCATACAGTGATCGCCGCAGGCGAATTTTTTGTTTGCTTTTTCCTGCCAAATTTATTTTCCATCCAAATTCTAGCTTTTAATGTTTCGAAATCTCAATCCTAAAACTGGCTTAAAACCCCCGTCAAATGAGGCGCCCTTCCACAAAACAGAGAATATTACGAAAAGTGCTGCAGGCGGAATTTTCGAAATATTTATGATTAGATATTATTTTTGTGATCCAAAACAAAAGTGAGGACTATCGATGATATCATAGTTCATCCCTTTTGTCTGCGACCAGTGCTTCACTCGACCTCTTCTGAGTTTCGAGGTTCGTGGCAACATCCGAATCCTGGCAATTATAACGAATAAATTACCGAGTCCCAGTTATTATACCGAATAAGTTTAACCGATAGCATGTTCGGGATTCTGTATAACTACCGTATCCCGGTTATTATACCGAATTGTTTTGGCATCGAAAGACTATCGAACAATAATTATATTCGGTATAATGTCATCGTAACTGGAACAAAGTCAGGTTTCATCGTTAACTTCCTAATCCTGGAAATTATACTGAATAAACAACCAAATCCCAATCTTGATACCGAATAATTTCGAACCAATAGCTTATTCGGGATTCTCTGTAACTACGGAATCTCCATAAATATACCGAATAGTTCCGGCATCGAAAAATTACCAGACGATTTCAGTAAATTCTCTCAACAAATTCGTGATAACTACCAAATACTGGCAACTATACCGAATCCCGATCATTATACCGAAGAGATTTGTACAGATAGCCTATTTAGGATTCTGTATAACTACCGAATCCCCGTAAATATATCGAACAGTTCTGCTATCGAAAAAATACCGGACAATTTTAGTAAAATTCCTTCGGCCCAAAATTTTACCGAATCTCAAAAAGGTGGGGGGTGCTGCACCCCCCCCCCTTGCAACGCCCCTGCCTTTAGCGTAGCACGGTAACACAAACTGTATACAAAAACCCAAGCAAACCAATTACTCTCCACCTAAAACGTAATTTTTTTGTGGGTGTTTTGTGGTTACCAGAAGATTTATTAAGCTGGGGGGAGAAAATGTCTTTGATTTTCCCCTGGTAGATGCTGATGAAGTCTCGCGACTCCGACGAATCAGAGAGAAGCCTAATAAAGGAACATCTGTGCGACGTCGAGACTCCGACGTCGGAAGGCGCCAACCAAACATTTCTATGACCTTTAATGGGCTTCAGATCAGGGGCGTCACACAAGGGGGGCGATGCCCCCCCCCTATGTTGTCTGCCAGTCAGTAAAAATAACTGAGTCGGCGCGAAGCGCTGCGATTTTTTCGTCAAAACAGGAAGAAGTCGATTTTTCTTAAAAACAGTCTGTTTTTCGTATAAATAATCGATATTTTCTTAAAAACAGTCGGTTTTTCTAAAAATCAGTCAATTTTTGGTCAGAACAGTCGTTTTTTCTTAAAAACTGTAGTTTTTCTGGCAAAAGCAGTCTTTTTTTTCTGCAAAAACAGCCAGTAAAAATGACCAGCCAGTCGGTGAACACCTTACCCCCCCCCCCCCCCAAGCATTTTGGCTAGTAACGACACTGCTTCAGATATGTCCTTGATCAAAACTTATGAGCCACAAGATGAACCATCTGGCAAGTAATGCCGCCCTAAGAAATAGGTGCAATACAGGTTTAAAAGATCTGCTGTTTATCCTATAACACAAAAAATACCAGATCCTGCAAAGCACGAGACAAAATACATACTTGTTGCATCAATGAGCTGTTGTGCCTGATCTTCCATCCATTTCTGATAGTAAAATTTGACATTTTCCTTATGTTTTCTGCCACTGCAATGGGTTTTTCTCACTGAAGGCTGGAATAGGAAAACATTAATAGGACATTGATTACCTAGCCATATCTACAAGTTTCTTTAATTAAGATGGTGCCATCAAGCTACCGAACCATATTTTCTATGGGTGCTGATGGCATTTGTGGTAAACATCTCGAACATGGAGGCCGTTTACTTGTGTCCCACCTATCGGTTCTTTTCCAAATAATTTTCAATGTCGGTTTTGTTCCGGACTCTTTTTGCGTTGGAATTATTTCTCCTATTTTAAAAAAGGGAAAACCGAGCCGTTTTTGTTCATCGTATAGACCCATCACAGTTTCAAGTGTTCTGTGTAAGTTATTTGAGTTACTTATTATTTCAAGGATAAAAGCGAAATGTAAAATGCCCGGTTTTCAATTTGGTTTCATAAAGGGCCTAGGTTGCGCACAATTACTCCGTTCGCTATGTAATGTTTTGAAAGATGCACATGAAAGCGATGAAATGCTTGCTATTGGTACTTATGATGTGCAACGTGCTTTTGACTCGATTATTCATCCCCAAGCTATGCTAGAACTTATAAAATCGGGAGTTGAAATAGATGTGGTAGCCCCACTTTACGACATGTATCGTCAACTTAAAGTGCAGGTTAAATTGCCTCATTCACAAAAGCTAACTATTGATATCCCGGTAGAAAAGGGTATCAAACAAGGGTCGATAACGTCCCCTATTGTATTTAACAATGCGCTTCTGCCTGCCCAGAGTAACATTGATACGTCTTGTATATTCCGCGGTTTAGATGTTTCGAAGTTTTGTTATCGGATGATCTTTTTAACATAAGTCGAACTGTTGCTGGTCTTGAACGGTATTTCCGGGGTCTAAGTACTAATTATGATAAGATTGGTATGTCTTTGAATCCAGATAAATCCCAAGTGCTTTTGTTTAATTGCAAAGATCCTATTGAAGCTCCGGTTAATTTGGGAGATACTGTTGCTACTCCAGTCGATCACTTCATGTACTTGGGTATCCCAATCGGTCGGACTATTGCTGCTACGCGGAAGCTTCTGGTACAGCACATTGAGAATAAAGTGCGAAATTCTTAAGTTTCAGTAGTTGTATCCCAGCTAAATTTGGGTAGGAAACTACTTACTCGAATATTCAACAGCTCAGTCATGGGCTATTTTCTGTATATCGTTCCCTTCTGGGACATATTACGTGACACTGATAAAGCTGACCTCCGAAAAATTTATTTTAAATATGGGAAATATCTCCTTGGAATCCCGTCCTGGTCAAGAAATAGACCTCTAGTGCGAAAATACGGTCTGCGGGAACCGGTAACTGAAATGGCCGAACACTTCAAGCGGATGACTGCAGACAAGCCGTCTCACCACCCCTGGAGCGGCATTCTATTTTAGTATTTATCGAATTTGTTGTTGTTTTTGTATTTGGGTATGAGTTTATTAGTTCCTTCTTTTTTCTTTTCTTTGTTCTGTACTCCGTTTCATGCTTCTGTAGCTGTTGTAGATGGGTTATAAATAAATACATACATACATACATAACACGCTCTATGCCCAGGGGCATCCCGAGCCTTTCTTCGTTGGGGGGGCAAACCTGGTAGAAATTGACCGAATCGGTACCGGATACTGACCGAATTTATAATTTTTTTTCTCTAAAACACAGCGAGTTGCCTTCAAGAATCTATAATCTAAAAAGCTGTATAGTATGTACAAAATCAAGTCTAAAGAGAAAATTTGGCGTGTTTTCACGGTCTTCCACTTGTTTGTTTTTTTCATGAATATGCTGTCACTATCCTTTTACCTTTGCGAGACGTTCAGTTTTGCCAACAGGACTTGAAATGTGCCGACGAAAAACGCAGTTGCTGGAAAGCGACAACGTCGTGAACAGCTGTACCCAGGAAAACTTAAAGCACCGAAGGCAAATTTTTTTAATCCGCCTTTTTTCTGGCAAATCCTAGCTTTTAACGTGATTCAAGCCCCCCAATATTCCAAGCCTCAAACGCCAACTAAATGACGTACCTTTTGTCTAAATAGTGAAGACTATTAAATGTGCCGCAGGTGAAATTTTTTGGAAACACTCATGATCAAAGTGCCTTTTGGCGATCCCAAGGCTACCAATTAAACCACAAAGCTGCCTGGCAAAAAAACGGTCCATCCAGGGTAAAGTAGATGTAAAGTACATTTATTCTGAATTTACAGCAAACAAAAATAGGCTGGTTTCACGTCAAGAGGCGTGCTTATTCCTGAAGTTCTACAATCATTAGAAGTATAAGTTAAGTAATGAATGGAAACCAGGTGAAGCTACAGCTAAATGGCAAAGAACAAGAGCTAAATAAATGCCACTTTAATTACCAAGCTCAGTAGCTGGGGTGAACCAAATAATGAATTTGTACTACCGAAAAACTAACAAAAAAATAAGGAGCAGATTATTAGTGGTATAACAAACGAATTTCGGAATGGAATACAACTCTGGGTAGAACCACCTAAAACAACCGAATATGGTAAGTCTAGTAACAGATGCGAACATAACAAAAATCATGTGAATTACCGAATTCAGTAACGAATTAGAACCAAATGTATCTGATTAATCACCAAATTATGAAATGAATTGACCGGATGCGATAGAACAGATACAGACTTGAAAAAAGTCCCGTGAACAACTGAATTCGCTAACGAGTGTGGCCAAATAAATACGTTAAATAACCGAATTTACGTAGGGACGTACCGAATGCGTTGAAATCGACTCGGACTGAACAAAAGTTGGATGAATTGTCGAATTCGGTCACGAACCAGAACCAAATGATTCTGATTAATGACCGAATTATGAAATAGAGTGACCGAACGCGATAGAACAGATATGGACTTGAGTACAGTGAAAAACCGAATTCTGTAACGAGTGTGAACTAATAAATACATTAAATAACCGAATTTACACAGGGACGTACCGAATGCGGTGAAATCTACTCGGACTGAAAAAAATTTGGATTAACCCACATTTCCAAATTAGGCGATTTAACGTGTTTATTGGTTCCCATTCTTTATCGAATTTGGTAATTAATCCAACTTTAGTTCAGTCCGAGTAGATTCACCGCATTCGGTACGTCCTTACGTAAATTTGGTTATTTAACGTATTTATTTGTTCACACTCGTTATTGAATTTGGTTTTTCACCGTACTCAAGTCCATATCTGTTCTTTCGCGTTTGGTCAGTCCATTTCAAAATTCGGCCATTAATCAGATTTATTTGGTTCTGGAAAATTTTAACGAATGCCCAAAACTTAGGGGGGGGGCACTGCACCCTCCCCTCGGGATGCCCCTGTCTATGCCTAATGGGGCCACTAGCTACCAAAATATTCAACTCTACCCAGTCTACACAGGGAGCACCGCCAGTTTGGAATAACTAAAAGCCAATATAAATAAGATGTTGTTTTGTCAAATTACAAAAGTTTTGATGCTGCTGACCCTCTGGGGAATAAGGGGTACACATGTATGAGCACTATGCTAATTCATACCCCAGCATTTGAGAACTCTTATCAGAAAAGGACATAATATACTAGACCAACTCCAGCTCACCAATGGCATAGTTCATGCTTATTCAAGCATGTGTTTGAGAATAGCAGCATGTAAATTTAATAAACTGTACCATTTAACACACAGTTTAGACAAGTAGAGGTATGCTTCTTTGAACACTACTCTAAATCTCAAAATACCCAGACTTTGTATTTTGCTCTAAATACAAGAAACAAAAATGAGATTTTTGGAGGTTTTGTGACAAGCTAATTATCCATCTCTAAGACGTTATGGAAGGGATAAATATAAGTTAGAATATTCTTACCGCAATTCCTGTCAAAATTTTTAGAGAAAAAAAACTAAATTACATATTCGAACACAACAACAACAGAGGAAACGATGCAGACTCGACAAACCAGACGATGACCAAAAAACAATAAGAACAACAACAAAGGTAAAATATTAAGATCTGTATGGGACTGTATGTTGAAATTACTGCCTTCCATTACTGCCTTTTTTAGGTGACATTTACAGATAGCCCGTGAGTTCTGTAGGAGATATCCAGAGTAACATATGCTTATTTGAAGGTTGCCTGCAACTTGAACATTGCCAAAGAATATGATGAAAAATAGAAGCTAATAAATTTTTAGGCACATTAACTTAAGTAAAAAAGAACAAATTGTATCACAATTGTGGTTCCTTTAAATCTTTGGCTCTTTGTTGCTTGATTTATTCTGCAACATTTTCCCACCCAGGCCAAATTACAGCATTTGGAATTTTGTGTTACTTTCATGGTAATCCTAATACAGTAGTATTCCAAGTCCAACATAAAGAGTTTTTTTTTCAAATGAATAACAAACTGCACCAAAGCCAAAAGGATACTGGTTTCACTCTTTGCATAAGAAGAAAGCTGACGAAAATTGGCTCTTTGCTGTATTAGGTTCTTCACTTATCATCTCATTCTACCCCAAAGGCCTTTTTCCGCAAAACTATTGTGGGTCACACGCTTCTGAATGTTTGTTGTGGAAATACAATTGTGTCCCACATTGTCGAGCCACAAGTTGAAACTCCCGGAAATGCCGTTTTGTCTATTTTTTTGGTGGTAATTTCAAATACCTGAAAATAAAAATAAAATTTATGTTAAACCTCAATAAATAAAAATAGAGGCTTGAAAAAGTAGTTAATTTTATTGTTTACACGATTTGGCTGCTTAATACGAATTCCCCGCCAGAACTGAGCCACAATATTGACAATCACCTTGCCAGTTGTTTGTCGAATTTGAGCCACAAAGCAAAACGAAAATCCTGTTGGTCGCGGAACCACGCATGTGGGACACATGAAATACCGTGAAAACTCTTTTCGAGAGACATTCGACCCACAAACTATTTGTGGGAGCATGGTAAAATGCCTAAAAAAGTCTGGTGCCCAGCTGTTCACTTCCAAAAACTAGCGGAGTGCCAGAACAGCCTTGGGAATCTAGCGAGTTTTAACCCAGTCGAAATACCACACGGCGGATAAGCCAACAGAGCCTTAATACTAGTTCATACCGAATCGTGTGTTAAATATGTATCACAGTAATCACAATAATATTTGGGCATTTTCCAGCGTTTCTTGTCTTTTTCAAAATGGTTGGGCAACAGCAGCAGCAATCATGCACATGTAGAACTGTGAAGAAGAAAATTTGCTGTCAGTTCAAAAAAGAAGCCGAAGAAACTCGCTCTTCCATTTCCTATTTCCTATCCTATTTTCTAGGAAAAAATGAGTTTTCTGAGCAAGAATGCTCTGATCGCAGCTGGAGTTGCTGGAACATTATTTGTTGGATATTGCATATACTTCGACAATAAAAGAAGGAGCAGTCCAAGCTACAAAAAGAACTTGAAAGAGAGTAGGCGAACTTATTTTGATTTACAAAGCTACAAAAAGAACATTTAAAGCGAGTAGGCTAACTTATTTTGATTTACGTATTGATTATTAAAAAAACAACAACTGTAAGCTAGAAGCTTGTGGCTATTATTTTTGTTCACTCCGGTATGAGTCAGGTATGAGCAGGGTATGAGTATACCTTCTCCTCACCGAGGCCTCTAGGGAAAACAGAAGTTGCTTTTTTGCACTCAGCCTTGAGGGTGATTGAGGGTATCTGATATCATTCATGGGAACTGGATCTGAATTTTGTCATTTTGCAGTTACAGGAGTGGTATCCAACCCAAGACTTCAAATTTCCAGTGAAGTCTTTCTTTCAGAATAATCCATCTGGCTCAAAATGAACAAAAAAATATGACGAACATACTAGAATGAAGCTAATTGAATGGTTCACACGTTCTGCACACATTGGATAAATAAATATTGCTTCAATATTTCTAGTTAAACATAGTTTTCTTTTCAAACAAGATCACGTCATTCTAACCTTAGCTCATATTCCACACTCTGAGTCACAAAATGATGAAAAATTTAGAGTTATCAAAGTCAATAGCCATCAAATCCCTTTTCAAAGCAGCTTCAAAACAAAGAAAATGCACCGAATTTTAATATTTTTGTACACATGACTGCTGAAAAAAGTCATGTTTTGCCTTGACTGTCAAGACCGCAGATACATTTCATTTTAACATTTTTACGGCAACATTCAAGATAGTTTAAAAAGCAATGTCAGGTACCCCTCCTGTAACTGTAAACACGAATTTATACTGTGGTATCAGATATAATGGTATCTGGTATCTGCCAAGACGCTCGGACAGACCACCTCAGCAGATCGTATGACTCTGGTAACAGTCATGGCTGGCTGCAATCAGTGCACTGGGCCTCACCTCGGTCGATCGGCGCAGCACATTTGAGGACGTTGAGGTTTAAGGCATAGACGTGAGCTTCCTAGATGTTGAGATAGAAGAAGGGAACCATGGGCTTCTTGTTCCTCAGAATAGTCACGCATGGCACACTATGGTGCTGAGGGGATGTACACTGTCAGTTAGGACCATGAAGTGGAGTTCTTGAAGCATTTGGATAACGAGGAATTTGTTTCTACCGATGAGACATGATTCATTTATAAGTTCCAATTGGTGTTTCGCCTCCCAAAGCCAGTCCCTATTGGTGGGTAATCCTGCCAAGCAGGGAGGTTTGTTTTTGGAATTAACCTTGGGAGGTTTCCACTTGGATAAGATATAGTTGGTATTTTATAAACTTTCTAATTTTTATCTTCATATTATACCCAAAAATTACATGGTAAAAGAAGATCAATCACACTGGTTCATCGTGCCCTGAGGGTGGTTTATGGTAACCCAGGGGTGGGGTAGGATGAACCAGCTGACCAAGTTTTCTAGAACCGTCGGTGTGCTGTCCTCGAACAACTTACATGCCAACGAAAAATACTCGGAGATGAGCAGATAAATAAGCTACATCTTGAAGTGAAAAAGATACTGAAAGCTCCTTTAGTTCGCCTGGAAAAAAAATCAAAACACAAATGTGGTTCTTGGTACCCCGCTCTCCCCTAATGCTGGTCAGAAACATCAATAGGGTTACTTAAAGGTTGTGAGAGGAAACTTATAGCTGATTGATGCTATGGATGGTGTCAGTCCATTTACTCGAAAGGCGGATATCAGTTTTCTTCTTTGTCCTGTCAGATTACTGCAACTGAAGAGGATGTGTTTGTTCATGGATATTGGATTGTCATTAGTACTTTGGCTAACAGAGGAATTTCATCATACTTCACCATGAATGTATGGCCTAGTGAGGTGATGTAGCTTTATAGGTTCATGTTCTAATGACAATACATGATCTAATATCATAATGTGACCTTGAAAGAGGACATCATTAAATGGGGTAGGGGGCTTAGTTGGATAGTTAAAAATTAGAGCACTAGCTGTTTTTCTATTGAATTTTCAGTAGAATTTGTCCGGTTTTGGCACCATCAGCATGGAAATAAAAAGTTGGATGCTATCAGTGGGTGAAGATTTAATAAGTTTGATCATCCTGATGTCTGGTAGACCAAGATTTCCCTCCTGTGCCTTTTGTCAGGATATAGTGTCCTAATGGGGGACGTTGTATATCCGCATCATGTCGCCATCATGAACAGCAAGCAGTCAAGAATTCAAGTGCAATTTGCAGATTGGATTATCAACTTACAAATATGGACTGGCTGCATACGTCCATTTATTACAGGAAGTGTCTGTTTTGCTTGAATCCTGTTATTTTTGGCTGCTATGTAGTTATTTTCTAGAGAAGATGAAATGGGTAGAAGGTGTTTTTTTGCTCATTACACGAAAGTTCAAAAAATTTAGTCATAGAAGCAACATAGTAGTGAAAGTGTAAAATGCTACAAAGGATATCTAGTATCCAATTACGCAAAATTCCTTGCTATGAATTTCTGAAAAGCTAAAGGAACTAGTGTAGGCTGTAGCTCCGTGACCAGTGTCAGTAGTAGGACTTTGATTCAGCCAAAGGGATTTGCGCTTTGGCAAGGACGAGCTCCAGTGCTAGCCTTTCTAACTAGGAATTACCTTCATTTATGTTACTGTGTATTCTAGAACGAAGACAGAAGAAGACAACAGGAGGCACTGGTACCTCGGGGCTACCTGACTTGAAGGACCATGAAGCAGTTCAGAGGTTCTTCCTGAGAGAAGTAAGTGAATCAGACTGTATTTAAAACTGTGTTGTAGCATCCTGGGCTCGAATTGTAGGCCCAAGATATTTACTATTTCACAATTTCCGTATTTCGTTTGTAGTTCGAATTTCATAGTTCCGTCAGCCAAACTATTCAGTGAAACTTGTCTGGTACTTGGGTCAGAGATGGGCGAATCCGAATCCGGATCCGGATTCGAATCCAGGATTCGTCCTTTTGGCCGGATTCAAGTCCGGATTCGAATCTTCTGCTAGTCAGGCTGGATTCCGACTCGGATTTCAAACCCTCAACCTTACGAAGTAGTCTACATCATGTAGACATCTAGTCTACATCATTCCAGTTTTCGTTTCCCAAATTTTACACAGTGACCTTAGGCAAGCCATCTTTTTTATCTCCGCCACCAGCCATCCTCAGTAATTTATCACGTTATCCGATTACCTTAGATATCAGTGCTTTTTCTCACCTCACATTTTTGAATTATAACCCATGCATATGATTTGATTTTTGTTAGGGTCGGGTTCGAATCCGGATTCGAATCCTCAGCATTAAGTGGTGGATTCGGATTCGTACCTAGCCCTGGATTCGGACTCGAATCCTTTCATGGTTGGATTCGCCCATCTCTGACTTGGGGTGATAAAGGTAGACCCTGGCTGTGTTGTATAATGGTTAGAATTTGTTGGTGAGATCATAGAGATAACAGATGAACCTACTTGCTGAAAAAGAAATAGCCTTTCGATCTGGTAACAGAACACTAAAGCTTGATACCCACAGAATGTGGATTCACATTCGCCTAGGCGAATTCGTCGTCGCCAGCAGAAGAAATACGCGCCGCGCCATTTCAACTCGCAAGTCGAACTTTGTTCGCGTCGCCGAAAAGATGCCCATTCTGTTGGCACCAAGCTTTCTTTTAGTTTTCTTAATCGCAGAGCAGCGCTGAGGACATTTGGTGGCTCTTTTGTAGATAATCCAGGGCATAAAAGCAAGATCAGCTGATTAACTTTTAATCCCAGACGAACCAAAAGATTGAGGGTAAGCCAAAGGCCCTGGGATTGGCTATAATTCTGAACATTCGTTCCGTAATGAATCGTTTGGCATCTTTTTAGCTTTACAGGATAATCTGCTGCAAGACTTGCTGATCCTGGTTGATTGCGTTGTGGAAGCACAATGTAAGCCCACACTGCACTGAAACACCCCACATTATGTTAAATACAGCAGGCCCCATGGACGGCTGTACTGGATCGAATAGGCCGGTATAGAGATAATTATAGATGATTGCCATACTAGACTGTTCATAGAGTTTGGGTAATTACGTCTATTCAGACCGAGTTTCTTTTTTAGGTACAAATCGGCGAAGAGTTACTGGCACAGGGAGATCTGGAAAATGGAGTGGAACATCTCAGTAATGCAGTTGCGGTTTGCGGACAACCACAACAGCTGTTGGCAGTATGTGTAACTTGGTTATCTTTTGGAGCTCTCAGGATTGACTTCCATGAAATAGTTCGCCAATCCTCTTGTGACCAAACTTAGACCTAATAATGAAGAATCATCTTTCATGTAGTTGTTTTTAACTTGGGTGGCAAACAAGGAGTTTCTTGGTATGCCTGATAGATATTCGAGGAAAAAATATAGGCCTAGACCTTCGGTAAGAATTAGAGCGAGTATAAGCGATATCATGGGTAGTAAGAATTGTTTTCTTTCGTTTGTTTTTCTTCATCTGCCAGATCAGAAATTTAATATGCTGTTTGTCCCTCTTTTTAGTTAACAAACAAACAAAGTTTCGTTCATTTTCCTTTGGGTTCGTCACAAAAGAATTTCTAGCAACACCATGAATTCCTTCTAGCTCAGCCCTTTAGTAATTTTCTTCGTCTTTCAAGTTCTTTTCCCTTGTCTTATCGTAATATGCATGTTCGAGGGATGGTCAAGGCAAATAATCCATTACTTTCATTTCAGGTTTTACAACAGAGCTTGCCTGAACCAGTATTCCGCCTCCTATTGGAGCGCCTTCCTGCTGCTGGGCAGAGGTTAATCGCAAGTGCCACCAAATCAGGAATCCTCGACGATGATCTTGAATGATTTTGTCTCCGAGTAAAGAAAAGTTAGGTATGTAGGTCGTCCGAATTGCTGCGGCCTTTTTGTATTCGTTGCTCCAGTCTGTTAATAAGAAAACTTAGAAATTCTGACATTGCCTTTTGTTAGGGTTAGAAGGAGGGCTCTTACTCGGCGTGGCGCGACATATAGTTTGTAACTTTCGAATGAGGTCACTTGTATCGAACACTGATTAAGAGTTTGTCCCGTCAGTTAGTTGAGACTTAAGCGTTGTATCACCCTATCAGTTCAGTTATCTTGAAGGGGAATCGAACTTTCGGTTAAACCAAGAACAAATAAGCCAACAGAACAAGGCCAACAGGTCTTTGGTCCCATGCCATGCAACGATTATGGACACCCAGACAAAACTTGAGCTGACCTAAAGGTATTTGCTGAGCTTCGAGTTGATGCCCGTCTACTTCACTCTTCGCCGCTGCGCATGTCAGAGGAAAAAGTGTAGCAGGCGTGCTGACCCGGTCTGCAGCGCGTCACATGCGGCGTCACTATGGTAGACAACCAACCGGCTTTACTCTCGAAATTGCTTCTTCGGGCTTTAATTCGATATAGCAGTTTGTAAATGTAACGAATTGTCATGTTCGGCGTAGCTTCTAACCTCGCTTGTTTGTATCGGGAATATATTTGACTACGCATGGTCGTATTAGAGGAATAGGGAGACGGAGGCTCTGGTGATTATTTGTTCTTGGTTGAACTAAAGGACGCTGTAGCCACAGGATAGTGAATTAAAAGGTCATTAAGCAACTCATGCTGTACGCGCACCTCCTATACTACAGTCGCTTCTTCGCACGTACCCAGAACAGTGGTTTGGGTGTTGGGCTTAAGACAAATCTGGAAGACTTCCGTTCTCTTACAAGGCTTTCACGAAAATGTTCCGTTGGCGTTAGAGCTGCCTCGCTGCAACTGTAGGTGCGTTCCTTGCGTCCACTGGTGTTCGGTGCTTGTTCTGGTTAGCCCGCACTAGTGAGCCGAGGCGTCGCAAGTGCATTTTCTTTGTGAAGTTGCAGAGACAATTTTTTTTACTGAATCTTTAAAAAATTGGACCGAATCCTAGAAGCTGAGAATTTGAGCTTTAAATTATTAAATAGGAAAAATTAGGTACAAAGAGTAACACTAAAGGCTGCATGAAAGATGATTGGATAGCTACTAGGCGTGGTTTTTGCGAAGCCCACTTGGAGAGTATATTGTCGGGCACGATTCCAGTGGCAGCTTTACTTGTTTTTTTTCCTGCAAAATTTTACCACTTCCCACATTAATCCTATCTTTTTCCGTGGGTTAAACACCGCAAGATCCCAATAATTTCCAGAAAACATCAAAACCGGTTAGAGCGAGGTCCCGGCAGCAACTTGTAGCTAGTGTCGGCTACTCAATACTGCCCATGAGCTCATAAAATCAGCGCCGCAGACGATTTTTTTTTTAAGTTCGCTTTTTCCTGCTAAATTTAACTATTTCCTTGCAGATTCGATCTTTTAATGTCTCTCAAATTCCAAGCCTAAAAATGGTTTAAAACCTCAACTAAACGACGACGCCCCCGAAATATTTATGATCATCTTCGGGTGATGAAATCATAGATCAGTTCTTTTGTCTGGAGCCAATGCTTCACTAGACCTCTTCTAGAAAAAAACAATCTATATCCAGACCTTGCCCTGCATGCCTTTTTTTTTTTTTAAACCTACTCTGCTAAAATACAAGATTTTTGCGAAACTGTGCGCCGCTGGCAAAAACATCGAAAACGGCCTCTCCGCTTTCAAAAAGATATCGGTACAAGCCCGACTGAAATTCAGAGTTTGGTAACTACTTTACTGATATTCTAATAAGATCCAAACCTACAGCTGAGAGTACGATTCTCTGTGGCGTGTGGGAGGTCACCCGATTTTAGGACTGACATCGATATTGGACTAAAGTTCGGAATCCCGGAGAAGCAAATAGCGAATAACTACTGACTAACCCTAGGTTCACAAAGAGGCGATATCGGCCATCGCCGAGATTTTCGTCGTCAAAATCGGCGATCTCTGTTGCTTCCTTAGGCGATTTTCGGTGTTAGGAAAATTTAGCTTTAATCGGGCGACAGTACGATTTTATGCACGCAACCGCGACATTTCGCGTTAAATTCTGTTGCCGACGAAAATTCAGTGTGAACATCCAGGCGATAAAAATCTTCTTCGCTTCGATTGAAAAATCTGGTTCATCGCCGCGATTTGCTCTGTATGAACCTAGGGTAATATTCGGGATTCGGTAAGATGTCGTCGAAATTGGAGCGAAGTAAGGGGTTCGTGGTAACTGCCGAATCCTGGCAAATATATAGAATATATTACCGAATCCCAGTTATAATACCGAATAGTTTTGGACCGATAGCCTATTCAGGATTCTGTATAACTAACGAATCCGTAATTATACCGAATGGTTCTGGCATGGAAAAGATACTGAATAATATTCGGATTCGGTGTAATTTCGTCGAAGCTGGACCTAAAGTCGTGATTCGTGTTAACTAAAGAATCCTGAGAATTTTACCGAATTGTTCTGGCATCGGAGAATTACCGAATCATTCAGTAAATTCGTTCACCCTACTCCTGGTAACTACCGAATCCTCGCAATTATCCCGAAAAGTTCTGATGTCGAAAAATAACAGAAAAGTTTTAGTAAAATTTTAGGCCTCTGGCCTCCAAATTTTACGGAATCTCAAAAAGTTGGGGGATCACCGTCGCGATCGCGGCTTGTGTTGGTGCTTAATGTGAACATTATCGGTATACTTGTATACCGACGTCTGTGAGGTCTTGAAGAGGTGTTTCACTAAATTCTGAATAATGACGACAGATCAACACCATTGTACATATCCATCAAAGCTTGCCATTCGAGTTGCCATTTGGCTTGGTCACTGAGCCTGTCGAGTGTCATTGTAATACAAAGGATCCAACAGGCCATACATATGGTAACGCCTACGGGTTACGGAATGGATAACCCGCCAGTCCGTTTTAATTTGAGCCTGGTGTAGACACAGAAGGCTTGCTCGCAAGAGCAGAGGAGGGAACCAACAACCTTCACGAAAATTTGTACTGAATTGCGTCACATAACAAAAATAAAATATAATATCTTTCTGGGCAATAAAACTAATTCGGCTTGATACGTTTCGGTCGTAACTCCATGTCTTCTTCCGACCGTGTTCGCCAAGGTGTGGAGAACTGTCTGTAAGTGTTAAAGTTGTTTAGACCCCGTACAAAACTTCCAGGTCGATCAAAAGGACAGACATTCTAAACCGAAAGTCAGGTCGAAATCGACGCCAGTTTTTAATGCCAAAAAGAGTCAGGGTAATGTCAACCCATAGCTGAATTAAAAATTTGGCGGTTCATTTCTTCGTGTTCCAAGTTTATTTTTAAAAGCAATGATTTATTTCAAACCCAGCTGCTAACATGAGGGAGGGGTAACAGTACTATATCCGAATTTAAGCTTAGTTGGCCACCATTATATAACTCTTCGTTCGTCACAGGCCGTTTTGTCTTAGGTCTGTTTGCATAGCGCTGCCCACTCATCGCTATGAACAAGACCAGAGGTTTCGATCGGATCCTAAAAAACTTAATATTTGATCCAGACAATTACGTCTTGTAGATATTCGGTCTTCGCAAAGACTCCTTGAACATTTCTACTATTGAAATTTAGAAGCAGATTAATACCAATGGCTAGTCATCTGAGAAAACCAAGTTCATGTGCTTCAGCATGTGCGTTTACCCATATACGTCATATCTACTTTGACGACATTGATCGAAACATCCTGCCTTACTTCTGCCAAATATCCCGTTTCGGCCGGATTCCGGGCGAACTATTTGTATGGCGAGAATATAATTTTTCATTTACGAGTTTACCATGCCTCTTTACCACTACATCGAACTGAACCACTACAGCTTCAGATAAAACTTCGAACATTTAATGATTGTCATATATGGATTCAGCATGAACACCGAACGAACTTCAAATAAAATTTACTTTTAACAAATTTCCCGGCTTTGGCCGGATTCCGGGCGAAATACTTGCCCGGGTAGAAAACGATTGTCATGTACGGATTCAGCACGTCTTCTTACCCCCAAATCAAACATTTTATCAACTCAATTAAAACTTCTACTTTTAACAAATGTTCAGGTTTTGGCCGCATTTCGGACGATCTGATTGTCCGGCGAGAAAATAGGTTTCAGATACAGATTTAGAATGTCCCTTACCCGTAGATCGACTATCACATTGGCTTTTTAAAACATTTTCTGTGGTCCCTTATGTTTAAACCCCTCCCCCACCCCTAAATACTGGGCTACAGGGATCATTTACGAACTTGACCTGTACTTTGACCCAACTGATCCTCATACCAAGTTTGAAGAAAATATATCTACCCCTTCGATAGTTATTGTGCTAACAAAAACTATATATCCACCCTGGGGTCCTTTCTCCCTGGGGTCCTTTCTCGTAGCTTTAATATTGTGTAGGAGATGGTGAAATAAACTGGCTGTCACTTCTGAAACTGACGGTCATTACATTAACAGGAACTTAAACACATCTGCCAGTATCATCCCTAGAGGCGGGGAATTAGAGAGAAGCCCTCATGGAAGCGTCCCGCCTCGAACTTTCGATACTCATAAACATACAGTAAAGGTGTAGAGACTTTTTTAAACCTCCGCAAAAAATAATTTAAGTAAAAACTAAAGCTATTCACTGTAATTTTGTTTTAATTTTTTGCTCATCACTGTTCAGTTGCTTTTGTCCCTCAAACGTCAAAGTTACGGCGTTGTCAGTATGGCAACAGTTCTGCGTTACTTTCACTACGGTTCGAAATCCAACAGAAGAAATAGAATATTCAAAATAAACAGCAGACGAGGTTAAGCGAACCTGACTTCAATAGTTGCGTTTTTGATCCGAATTCTCGCCTCTGAATTCTTCATTCTCGTACAAATTACCGTTTTTGATCCTCTGACTTCTCCATTCTAGCTTTTGACAAAAACACTAATTGGGGAGCTCGTCCGAAGCCCTGTTTACGTGTTTATGCAGATTGAACATACTCTGTTCACCAATCAGGGAGGAGAATCGAGAATTCAACATCGGAGCAACTTCTCAATTCTGCAGAATTGCGAGGCTTTCCCAGTTCTCGATTCTGACAAAACGCAAGAAAAGGAGAATTGGCTTCGTCCGAATAGTCCAAAAACGCGAAATAGGAGAATCGCGAGGAGAATTCGGATAAAAAACGCAACTATTATTTGTGTCAAAAGAAGCCCGAAACGCTCACGAGATATTAAGTTCTTATTGATCAGTCCCATTTGACTGTTTTAGATGAAAGAAGCAAACCCAAGGTAGTCCAGAATTTAAAGAGGTGTTCGAAGAATTATACCTCTACTCTAAATGGCCCAAACTGGCAAAAAAAAACAGTCGTTGATTGATTATGAAGTAGAATCTGAATTTCTTCTCGCATATTTTGGAACTATATCTATAAACCATGGGTGTAGGAACCTCTCTGATAGAGCACCTCAACACTCGCTAGGGATTTGTCCCAGTATTCTAGAGTACTTCCCTCATTACCGCTTTGTCATCCCACCTCAAAAACTACCTGCCCCGTTTTAACCGTACTTTCAACATATGGATTTCGTTCGCCTTGGCGCCAAGCACCCGAGGCAAGCCGTTTTTTCGGGTGTGACTATGAAGAAACACATGGCGCAGGAGTTCATGGCACTAAATAGGGAATTCGTGCGGTAAAAAAACTAAGAGGAAAGAATGCATCGGCTGATTAAGGAATAACAGATGAGCAATAAATGTAGCATTCACTTAAATTTTTAATAAATACTAAAATAAAGATTTAAATACTATTATTATTACAATAAGGCTATATCTAGGCCTTTAATTATATTCTTTATATTTCTCTATATAGAAATTATAAGAGCTCATCCCCTTACAAATAAAACAGTTATTTTTATTATTTAACCCAACCAGTGAGAGACTGCGTGAACAACAGCCACCACAGATGTTAGCCGATGTTTTGTAGCTTGAATTTTGGATACCTTTTCTCAAATCTCGGTAATGGCATACCGAAGACGCTCACAGGTAAAAGGGGGTAAACTCCAATATCTTCAAACTCAAAAGGGTCGGGGGCGAACGACTTCAAAATCGGCTGCTTTCCTGCAGAGATATCCTCATCTCCTTCATATCGCGCTCTTAACTGGAGGTATTTCCTGTGTTCTCTGATTCGCTGATGGTCCCACCTGAAAGGGGAGGGGGGTTAACGCATTGGTGTCCTGCAGAGCGTTTTCCTATTATTTATTTATTTATTTCCCTCATAACTGAGGAGTACACAAAAATTTATAAAACAGAACTATGGCTAAACCATCTGGTCCATTCAATGACACATAAATACTATAAACAAGAGCTACGAGCTCATATGGCACTTGTACGAGTAGGCTGTACAAGAAAGTAGATGAAAACGTCACAAAATACACCCGCCATCCAAAAAGGCGGTTCGGAAATAGAAATAGGATATTTAGTTTCACTCATTTCTGAGCAGTTCCGGCATCGTCTCGATTGCAAATGCACATGACTGTTCAAACTTTCATCCCAATAAATCCATTTGTTTGATCCCTAGACGTGCTACACGATTTCCGGTACTCACTCTATTTCCACCTACCGTGGCCGAATCTGGTTCGGAATAAAAAAAAAATCGACCACCTAAAGCATCTTCGTTTATACCATCTACCAAGTTTCACTCGAATCTGAGCATTTTTGGAAAGTTCCGGTACCCCCCCCCCCCTTCCCACCAACGTTGTCGGAGCCGGTTCGGGCCCAATCTCTTAATTCCCTCATCAAGTTTGACTGAAATTGGAGCATAGCCTATCTGCAAGTTTCCAGTATCCCCCCCCCCTACCTTGGCCGAATCCGGCCCAGACGCCAAATAACAAATCTAGGCCGCATAAACTCGGCACTGTCGAATTGCATCTCATTCGGTCCATCCGTTTGGTTTTTGTGCATGTCAAAAGTCCCCCCACCCCCAATTCCCCTAATCGTGGTCGCATATGGTTCGAACGCATGTTTTACATGTCGAGGCCATCGATTCGTATCACCCATGAAGTTTCACTCGAATTATACCACTCGTTCGCAATTTATAGAAGTCCATATTTCTCTTCTCTTGCTCCCCCAAAAATGCTCGGATCTAGGAACGGAAGTTTCCGGGGGTATGTTGTGTCAGGTTTTTAAGTCTAGATAATTCGGGTCGCTAATATGCCTGCAAAGTTTCGTTGTCGTTTTACATCTGGAACTATTCTAACTCACGACTACCGGAATTCCAGGAAACCCCCTCCAACTCCCCCCACAGAGCCTCGAAACCATCTGGCTCCTTTCATCTAGGCCTAATGCTTGTTCCATCCATTAAGTTTCGTCCCAATACCTCTGCTTTTAGACTTTCTTGAGTTTCCCCCCCCCATCCCCACAGGTATCGGAGCCGACTCACTGAACGTCCCGAGGCGATAGCTCACCAGACAAGTTTCATTCAAATCCGATCACCCGTTCAAAAATTATGCACGCCACTAGATTCCGGACTCCCATCCACCCACTCCCCCCACGATGGTTGGGTCGGGGAAACGGCTGTTCTCAAGTCAATCTGTTCGGATCCCTGACATACCTGCCAAGTTTCATCGCCCTAGGACATCAGGGAGTATGCCGAACTCGCGGGATCGCTAGAAATCCGGACCCCCACCCCAACTCCCCCACAGTGCCCTGATCCGGTCCGGTTATGTCAATGACGTGTCGAGGACCTGTGCTTGTTTTTCCCACCAAGTTTCATCCCGATCCCTCCACTTTAAGCGTTTCTCAAAATTTCCGGTTCCCTCCTCCAACTCCCCCCAGTGTCATCGGATCCGGTCCGGTTATATCAATGACGTGTCTAGGACCTGTGTTTGTTTTTCCCACCAAGTTTCATCCCGATCCCTCCACTTTAAGCGTTTCTCAAAATTTCCGGTTCCCTCCTCCAACTCCCCCCAGTGTCATCGGATCCGGCCCGGATTTAAAGTGAGGTCTCTGAGACACAAGGTCGTCCTAAATATCAATTTTCATCAAGATCCGATCACCCGTTCAAAAGTTATGCACGCCACTAGATTCCGGACTCCCAATCCACCCACTCCCCCCACGATGGTCGGGTCGGAGAAACGGCTGTTCTCAAGTCAATCTGTTCGGATCCCTGACATACCTGCCAAGTTTCATCGCCCTAGGACACCAGGAAGTATGCCGAACTCGCGGGATCGCTAGAAATCACGACCCCCACCCCAACTCCCCCACAGTGCCCTGATCCGGTCCGGTTATGTCAATGACGTGTCTAGGACCTGTGCTTGTTTTTCCCACCAAGTTTCATCCCGATCCCTCCAATTTAAGCGTTTCTCAAAATTTCCGGTTCCCCACCCCAACTCCCCCACAGTGCCCTGATCCGGTCCGGTTATGTCAATGACGTTTCTAGGACCTGTGCTTGTTTTTCCCACCAAGTTTCATCCCGATCCCTCCACTTTAAGCGTTTCTCAAAATTTCCGGTTCCCTCCTCCAACTCCCCCCAGTGTCATCGGATCCGGCCCGGATTTAAAGTGAGGTGTCTGAGACACGAGGTCATCCTAAATATCAATTTTCATCAAGATCCGACCACCCGTTCGCAAGCTAAAAATACCTCAAATTTTGGCTTCACCCTCCCTCCACTCCCCCCCCCCCCAGATGGTCGAATCGGGGAATTGATGATTTCCTATTTAAGCTGGTCGGGTCCCAGACATGCCTGTCAATTTCCATCATCCCAGCACATCAGGAAGCACGGAACTCGCGGGATCACTACAAATTCGGACTTCTCCCCCCCCCCAACTCCCCCAAAGTGAGCGGATCCGTTCCGGTTATATCAGTCACGTATCTAGGACTTTTGCTTGTACTTTCCACCAAGTTTCATTCGGATCCCTCCACTCTAAGTGTTTTCCAAGATTTCCGGTTTCCCCCTCTAACTCCCCCCAGTGTCACCGGATCCGGTCTGGATTTAAAATGGAGGGTCTGAGACACGAAGTCCTTCCATGTATTAAGTTTCATTAAGATCCGATCACCCGTTCGTAAGCTAAAAATATCTCATTTTTCCTATTTTTTCCGGATTCCCCCTCCCTCCACTCCCCTCCAGATGCTCGGATCGAGGAAGCGACAATTTCTAATTTAATCTGGTCCAGTTCCTGGTATGCTTGCCAAGTTTCATCGTCCTAGCTTATCTGGAAGTGCCCGAACTAGCAAAACCGGGACCGACAGACCGACTGACGGACAGAAATAACAATCGCTATATGGCACTTGAGTAAGCTCAAGTGCCATAAAAATACACACGACAAGTAAATTACAATTATTTACGCACTATATTATGTTTGCAGTTTGTTATTTTGTTTGCAGTTCAAGGAAAGCTTTTCGTACAAACACACCCCCCTCTAGTAGCACCCACAGGAATCTAGGTGAAAAATTCGACCCTTCGCCGCACCTACCAGTCGGATCTTCGCAACATCAACTCGTCTATCCAGCCTGAATGGGAAGATGTATGGGCAGCAGCTCATATGACAGACGGCTGGCGACTATTTTTGGATGCCCTAAGCACCTCCGGAAGTGCAGGAGGAACCAAGTTCTAAGGAATTTTTCCCAGTAAATAATACAGATGACTCTGCAGAGCTTTGACAAATGACTTGAGGAGTAGTTGAGCTACTGAGTTGACTGAGTCATTGTGGTGGCTTTAAAGTTTCCTCATGCTGACCTAGGTTCTAGTCTAGTTTGAAGGTCCCGATCCCTTCAAACTAGAGAAGCTCCAGAAGAAGTGCTACGCCCTACATGAATTATTTAGATAAATAACGACATTGTGTTGAAATGGTACGAAGCGAGTATGTTCCGCTGGGCGTCGCCTGCAGCCACCAGGTCTACTCATCGTACGTCGGACATCGACTGCTGGATCACACATTATTTGCCAGGAGTAACCAGTGTTGCCACTGGTCGCACAATTCTGCGATTGGTCATAGATTTTCGCTTCCTCGACAAAGCGCGCCATAGTTCTGCGACCGGTTCCTTACCAGTAAATACAAAAATTAAGCGAAGAGTTGAGGCATATTATTATGAAGATGATAAATGAGATTTCTCGATAATAGCTGGTAAAAGGATTCGGTTTCATAGGCGCCAGAATGTCGCAGGTTTTTCGGTCGTAGTCACAGGTTCCGTCAGAGAAAACGGTAGCACCAGGAGTAATTACGTACTAGGAACAACACCCAGAGCTTGTTCCACCCTTCTACAAATAGTAACTATTAGTTTCTATTTCCGTTCCAACCTCACGAAAAGTTACTACGCTGACCGTTCCTACCTTCTTGAAGTAACAACTAATAGTAACTATTTGCTTACCACGCTCGGGAGCGTAGTAACTACGGATCTCTGTAACGTGATTGGTCGGATGCGCCCGTGGCATGATATTCTGCTGGAAAATAGAAAAATCGTTCCAGCGCTGACGGCAAAAAGCCAGAATTCGTGACGTCATGCGTAGTAACTACGGTAAATAGGATGGAACACGGTCACATACAACGTTTCTTACCGTTTCCTCTTCTTTTCATCGGCTTCAAATTTCATATGGCGTTTGTCATAGACGTCGTCACCCAGTGGTTCAGTACCTTCCATCGTGTAGACGGGTGGGTAGGACCGCACACAAAATGAAGGAATCTGAAATTAAGATACCGGACATGATATGATATTTTATTATAAAAGCCAACACGCCATTGCAAAAACAAAGAAGAACCAAAATCAAATACTCATTCAAGTTAAACCGAATAGGTCTTAAGTCCAACAGTCCAGTTACACATTACTTATTCGCTTAAATAGGTCTGGAAACCCGATACAAATGCGTTCCTTCGTTTGTCCTCGATTTCATCGAATGCACTTATTCTTTCGGATTTGTGGTACCTCTATATGCTTGTCCATCTACGCTTGACACTTTTATCAACTAAAAATGTCAGCCATTGCCGAGAATTTCCGAGGTAAGTTTCCTAGCTTTTCCGAGCTCAGCTGTAACCCTGGAAATGCAGGCCTGTACTGAGATTCAAATTCTTCACGTCTGGGTGAATATTTGGGTTGTCGTGCAAGCAGCGAACAGTCAGGTTATTACTCGAGCCCGGGGTGAAAACAAGATAAAGGCTGCGATGGGATCCTAAAGACTAAATGTTTATTGGACTTCGTGATCCGGGTCTTGTAGATTTCCGGTTTTCGCCAAAGACCTTTAAGTTATTACAATTTATCCAAAATCAACCGCTTGAGAACTTAAAAAAATTATTCCGTTGGTGTTTTTTAACAAATTACGGCCAAACAACTAATCAGATAAGAACCAAGTTCAGATATGGATTCAGCGTGCATGTTTACCCCTATCTCTCATCTCTAATCGACTTTATAAAAGTCTTTTACTTCGACCGAAGTCCTCGTTTTAGCTGTACTCCGGGCGAACTGCATGCAGAGCAAATGAGCTGGTGACATTGAGAGACGCAAAGAACCTTTCGATCCAAATTTTCGGGTTTACAGAATTACTTGTCTGACGAAAAAATACAGTTCAGAGATGGATTCATCGAGTGATGTTACCCCCTATACGAATCTTTAGTTGAATTGAGAATGAGTTTGTGTTTTTACCAAATTTTCGGTTTGGCCGGATTCCGGCAAACTTCTTGTCCGGTGAGAAAATTAGTTTCAAATCTGGATTGAGCACGTCTCCTCACCCTATATCGACTATCTCATTGGGTTTTAAAACTTGCTAGCAGATTTCCGGTTTCGGACGGATTCCGGGCGAACTACTTGTCAGGTAAGAAAATAAAGTTCAAAAACAAATCCAGCATGTCTCATTACCCTAATATCGAACTCTCCGGTTTTGGCCGGATTCTGGGTGAACTACTTGTCCGACGATAAAATAAATTTCCTATTGGGATTCAGCATCTCTCCTTACACCTAAATCGACCATCTTATTAGCTTTGGAAAAAAAAATGTCGCCCTTAATGTGAAGCACCCTCCCACACCACTAAATTTAGAAGTACAGTGCCCATCTACGAACTTGACTTGTACTTCTAACCCAAGGAATCCTCATACCAAGTCGCATACATTAATAGTAAACCTAAACACAGCCCCGTCCTTGATTCCCGCGACATCAACTAGAAAGCCCATGTACACAAATAAACCACTTTCGCTCCTAGGCACCGATGAATGTATGAAAACATATCAAAGATGTGCTGTCTCAAAAGAAGTTACTGATAAAAGCTCCGGAACCGGAAGAATGTGAGGGACGGGACCCCCCCCCCCCAAATGCACGCACCATTATACCCCAAGGCAGACACGCATACTAAGTTTCTGCTTGATACCAGGGGCGCCATTTTTTTTTGGGGGGGGGGGGGAGGAGGGAAATTTCTCATTGGTGGGAAATTTCTCATTGGTGCTGATTTTTTCTGCCACTAAATAAGTTTCAAAAGACAGAATGCAAAGCCATGCTTTTACTTTACGCAGATTCTAAGGTAGCCTATATCCAAAAGCTACTTTAAATTTGCCCCCAAATTAGTGACTCAGTTTTCAGTCTCGGTTATAACAAACCTGGCATTGGGCCCAAAATTCAAAATTGATCTCCCCCCCTCTCCCCCAGGTTTACTGAAGTGGCGCCACTGCTTGACACCTGCCTCATTTTATAAGTTATACAACAAATATCCGGTACCGTTCGAAAGTTACACATACCTGAATTTTCCTGATCCCCCTCCCTCTACTCGCGAAATGACAATTTCCAAGTTTATCTGGTCGGGTCCCTGACAGCCTGCCAAGTTCCATCGTCCCAGCTTATGTGGATGTGCCCGAACTAGCAAAACCCGGACCGCCCGACGGACGGAAAGAAATTGCGATCGCTATATGGCACTTCGCCGAAGAGCAAGTGCCACACAAACCCAGCTACAGCCGCCAGGATATCGAAAACTCCACTACCAACGCTAAATCGTCAGAAGACAAACTAGCTTGCGTTAGAAGTGTGTAAGAAAACTGGACAAATAGGCCCACTTTAAAGCTAAGTGCACATACACACTCCGACACGGTTTCGCATGCGAAATGCTTGTCAATACTGGGAAACCTGCATAAGATTCGTCAACCTTTCTTAGCCAAATAGGAAATTCACACCACGTATCTTGTTCAAGCACAACTGAGTCCATCTGAGCTAGTATCATACCATACTAGCTCAGATGGACTCATATCATACCAGTATGCATACGAAGAGCCTGTTCCACCCTACTTACCGTAGTTACTACGCATGACGTCACAAATTCTAGCTTTTTGCCGTCAAGGCTGGAACGAGTTTTCTATTTTCCAGCAGGATCTCACGCCAGGGGAGAATCCGACCAATCACGTTACAGAGATGCGTAGTAACTATGCTTACTACGCTCCCGGGCACGGTAAGCAAATAGTAACTATTAGTTACTATTCCGACAAGGTTGGAACGGTCAGCGTTGTAACTTTTCGTGAGGATGGAACGGAAATAGTAACTAATACCTACCAGAATTGTAAATCTTATGAGAAGGACATTTACATTCCCCGTTTCCTACTTTATTTAAGGCTCTAGCTCGTCCACTAATTGAATATGGCCACGTAAGAACGAGGCCCTTCTATAACAAGGACATCATCGCCATTGAGCAAGTTCAGAGACGAGCAACAAAAACAGTGCCAGCCATTCGCCATCTGCCTTATGAACATCGACTTAAAAAATTACGATTACCCAGTTTATCTTATAGATTTCTCCGAGGTGATTTGATTGAAACTTTTAAGATTTGTCATAGTTACTATGATAAAATAAGGCCTGATGATGTCCTCACTTTCAATCACAACGGTCTCAGAGGACACAGCTTGAAAATTCGTGGTGAGAAATTCCGAAAAGACATTGGAAAATGGAGCTTGAAGGTGGAATACTGGAATAATCTCCCCGAAAATGTCGTATTCGCCGAAAATATCAATCAGTTTAAAGCAGGCGTGGATCGACACCTGGCTGAAATTGAATTTAGTGTACACACTGTCTCGAGAAATTAACAGAGGCGAAAGCCTTTTTTACTGCAGTTATATTATTATTATTACTATTAATTGTAACTATTGTTAGAAGGGTGGAACACGCTCCAAGAGAACTCACCTCAACGCCAGAGCTGGAAGACTCTGCTTCAAGAGAATTCAGAAAGCGCGTTGTGCAGGCTATGTGATAGGGTTCTTCAACTAGTAGAAGTCCCGAAGTTTCAGGTACTAGTTCGGCGTCTATCTTTGTTCGGCTGGTTGGAGGCGCATCTAAAAGTGGAATGTTCATAAGCTAATCGGTAGGAACTTTATCTTGGCGTAATTTTCTTCGATAAACACAGCGGCGAGAAAACCAAGGTTTGGGTGGAATACCAGAAATAATGTTTATTAGACTTCTAGATCAAATCAGGTATTGAAGATTTTGGGGCTTGCGGTACCCCAGGAACATGTCATCTTATCCCTAACGTGTCATCTTAACCAGATCCAAAATTCACGTCCACAATTTCCGGTCTAGCTCGGATTAGGACTGGACTATAAATACGAGTCGAAAAGTGATAGAATAGGCCTACCGTGATCCATAAGCCTACCAAAATTCAGAGGATTTTGTTTCTGGTTTTACTTTCCTTTTAAATATCCGGCAGAAAAACGAAGCAGACAGACGAATAAGGCCCTACACCAACAATAACAACTAGACACCGATATTGTCAGAAGATTCAGAAGTAAAATTCACTGTTCCACCAGATTTTGGCGACCCCGCCCCCATTGACTCCGGAGGTAAACGATGCTGAAGATGAAGCGGAAAAAATCGATCTGCATGTCCCTCTTACCTGAGCCTCGTTTGTGTTGCAATAGCGCTGCAGAATCGCTGCATGCAACAAAAACGAGGCTCTGATATCGACACTCCAACGACCCGATAAAGACGAAGGCTGCTGGATTTTGACTTTGTAGGCCGAGTCCCGGTGTTCCCCGAAAGACGTCCGAGGCACGACAAAGCAGGAAAAAAAGCAGACTCGGCGTGCAACCTTACCCTACCAAGACACGCTAAACAACTATATCAAGAAATTATTCCAGTTACAGAGTTTCCAGGTTTCACCGGATCCGGTTGAAATTTCTTTCTGGCAAGAAAAGAATTGGAGATTCAGCTTGTGTTTTTTACTCCTATCTTGACACCCCAATCGACTTCAACATGTTTGCCAGATTTCTGGCGACAGTGAGCGCAAAAATAAGAAAACGTACCCGGGGATCCATCCGCAGCTTTTACTTCATCATTAAAAAGACACTTCGTCACAGAGTCCGCGTCCCAGGTCACTTTAGTCGTTGCGGTCCGCTTCCACCTCACAGTTCTGTTCGGTGTACTCAGAAGCAGATCTTCTTTCACTTCACTCTTACTTCCAGCTAACTCTCCGTTTTCACTTGACGTTCTTTTCTTTTCCTGCTTCACAACCCTCTCGACTTTCGTCACAGATGAAATTCTTTTCCTTGACTTGGTTTCCAAACTCGGAGTCAGTACCGCGTCATCATCTGACAAAGCCTCTTTCTTAAAGCGGATTTTCTTTTCTATTTTGTTCAAGTGTTTCTGGCTTGGTGCATCACCTGGTTCATTCTCCTTCTCTCTCTTGGTTGGGTTCGAATGAGAGCAAAGTCTTCCACTGGCTAAGAAGCAGCATTCGTTCTTGACTTGCAGAGCTTGACTAAGTTTCAAGCAAGTTTGGCAGGAGGTAGATTTTTCCGAGTCGAGATCAGAGGTGTCCGTTGCGACGTGGATTTGTTCGATCCTGGATGGTTCTTCAGCCACAAAATCAACCTGAAACAAAATTATTCAACATACTTGTTGGTAGTTAAGCAACCAGGATGGTAATACCACCTCTCGACTGCGTCTAGTTGGTCACTTATAGCTGTTTCTATTTCCATCATGCACTACAAAAACCGTTTCAATTAATCCTGATCGATACGTGATAGGATTCCTACTTGAAAGTAGGGCTCGTCAATCTCCTCTACCAGCTCCCATGCACTACAACAAAGCATGGCAAGTCACAGCGATCCTAAGCCACAAAATATTCTCGGCTTTGTTAGAGAATGCAACTTCTTATAGGATTCTTACATGCTTCAGCCCAGAAGTTCCCACAGCAACCTTCACAAACCCACTCAGACTTGCAATTAATCACGTAGCCTTTCGCGACATCACAAATGTCTTCAGCAAAGCTTAAAGGTAATCTCTTGCCCGCTTGGACAGTACATCATAAATCCTTCCCTCCTTCCATTTCGTCGGAAAGTCCCCCATATTACTTAAATGTAAGAAAAAAAGGAATAGGAGCTCTTACCTCCTGGTGTCCAAGGGTTTCGATGATATGGGACTCAACCTCGATATCCGATATAACATGTGATGAGGCAAAGTCATGGAAAACATCAGAAGAGGAAGCCGCATGTCCTATATTATGCACTTCTGCTTGATTGGCACCAGCTGACCACTAAAGCAAAAAGTTCAATTTAACACTGATCGACAAGCAATAAATCCCTCATTCACTAATAATCAATCAATCAATCAATATTTTATTTCCGCCAAAGATAGCGAGTAAAAAAGAAATTAATAGACACTGACAAATTTCGGCTAAACACTATAACTCAAAAACTGCCGAAAGATAGCCTAACTACACTGCCGAAAATACTTAAAACTTATCTACAATTTAATTACAGTTTAATAACTGACAAATTGAAAATAAAAAAAAAACAAAAAAGAATAAAAATATCATTCACGAAAAAACCTGCACAGGTTATGTTGGAGACCTGAAAAATTTGATACAACCCGTTGAAGTTTCTTATTCATTATAATAAGCGGATCTTTAAGATTATAGTATTCCATCATTTGCGTGTTAGAAAAATAACGAGAAAATCGGCATAAAAACTTTCCAAATTTAAAAAATGACGTTTTCATATGCGTTAAATTGCTAAGGGTAAAATACGGTAAAAGGGGAGAAGCAATTAAAATTTGAGGTAAAACAGCTGTATTAAAAATTCGCGACAAAGATTTTCTTGTCAAAAGCTCTCGGAGAGAAACGAGAGCACCAAAAGAGCAAGAAATTCGTGCATCTACAGCCTTTACAATAAAAGCACGAGTTGAAGAAAGCGTCGTCCCGTAAATAAGACCAAGATACTTAATAAAATCAGTAGCCATAACCCTATGCTGACCAATACAAATATTTTCATGCTGGTTTTCACATGGCTTAGAACCAAAAATAATAAACTGACATTTTTCAGGTTTTAACCGAAGGCCATGCTTATTTAAAAAACAAAAAATAAAATCAACATTACGTTGTAGAGAAAAACGAGACCGACTTAAAAGGAGGATGTCATCCGCGTAAGCGATCCAAGAAACAAAAATACCAGAAGCATCAACAAAAGAAGCCTTGAGTTGATCCAAACACAAAGCTAGTGTTATATTGAAAATAAAAGGGGAAAGCACACTACCTTGCCGGTAGTGTGCTAAACAAAGTCATAAACAAGGCCTCCATATATGCTCCATGGTCTTCTCCAGTGTGGCTGTATCCCCAACTCTATGCACCACAGACACCCTTAATCTTTCTGATTTGTGGTATACTTGTCCCTCTATGCTTGAAATATTTACCAACTAAAAAGGCAAACAACTGTCGGAAATAAACAAAATGGCAGATTCCTTCCAAGATTCCTTGTCTGCTGCGGACCTTTCAGTGCTTGGCGCCTTTATTCCTACAAATGTAGGCTTGTATTTCAAATTCAAATTTCCGCATCTGGAAGAATTTCGGGTTGTCCTGTAAGCAGCGCCCATTCTGAACGTCATTACTAGAACCTTGGGTAAAAAGTATCAGATGCAAAACAAAATGCCTTTTCAGTTAAACTTGAAAGCGCCTGTGAGTTCGTTAAAAAAAAATAAAAAAAATGCTAGTTCGAAAGAAAAACTGCTAATTAGTGAACAAAAAAACACTACCCGGTAAACCACATAGAGGGCTCACAGTTACTTTAAAACTGTAGAGTTCCGCTGATGGTGGATTTTTCAAATTAATTAGTCCAGTCCCAAATTCTTGGCACTATTTAGGTTGCCCAATAAGTAGCTCAAGGGCCGTTTAAATTTCTCTAGCTTTCGTGTAGGAAGTTGATGACAGCATGGTTCTAAGATTGGCGATCTGAAAGGTCATAATTATTTTGCACCTGCTTCCATTTGGCTTCGCTTAAAGCCTTGGAGAAGGCTAATTTGTCTTACAAGCCGAAAATTACTTACAAAGGGTGACTGCACCTCCGATTCTGCATCCCCGCTTGACTGGGAAAATCCATAAAAGTCACTCCCACAGTTTTCAGTCAACTTTTTGTTCTTCTCTAGGACTGACGCCAACTTTCTTTCAAGCCTCAACGCCCTTTGCCGAATCTGAAAATTAAGAAGTGGGTTGCTATTATGAATAACTGATCAGTTGGATACACAGGATCATTTCTTAATTTTTTTAAAGAGTGCGCTGACGTTCAGCCATTGGCTACTACATCGTGTAGACATAGTGCAGAAAGCAAACCAAACCAGATAGCTTAAGAAGTTCGATGACATAACCATACCTTTAAACATACAAAAGTCTGATTGTCCATAGATGTTACAAAAGCGTTTGACTAGGCTTATTACTTACGAGCTCATTCTCTCTCTGAATCTGCAGAATTAGTTTCTCCTTGGCGTTTATTGCCTCTGACTGTTGATGGATCAGATTAAGGTGGAGAACAACAAGCTTCTGAAGCTCTGATTCTCTGCTCTTTAATGCTATGGTCTTACTGTCCAGTAAGCTTCCTGTTTCTGTATAACATTCTCCATTGCTGATAACGTCTCCTTCCATTTTAATGGACTGTTCTACTGATGATGAAGTAGACACAAAATCCAATTCATCATGCTGTAAAATAGAAAGAGAAAGGATGAGAATTTTAAGCAGTTTCAGGATAAATTTTTTATTATTTTAAGTTATCTTGGTACATTTATCTTGGTACATTTGTGAATAAGGAGTTTTAAGCTCCACATAGAGACATTCCAGGATTGCAGTCACCATGCCTAAAGCATCAGTTCCATAACCTAGTACCAAACCTGCTATCTGCCAGCGCACAGAGAAGGGCACCCTGTGTTTTCCTAGTTGAAGTTTAGTAATAAACCAAAGACGCTCCAAGACTAGCATGAATATACAAGTTATGAAAACAGAATATTTTCAACTGAAAATCAGTGTCAGAGATAACATGTGTGCAGATGACTTGTCTATTCAACTCTTAAACAAGAACCATGATCAGTAGCGATGAATTCACAGGTTAGTGGTTCAGTCTAGTACACTAGCCCCTTTTCAGGCACGGTGCTCAAACGTCTAGCACCATGCCTGGGTGCTAGACGTTCAAGCACTGTACCTTGGATTTCATGTATGGTGCATGGATTTCAGTATACAGTGCATACATCAAAAACACAATTTCTGTCATAACAACTGAGCACCAGCTCGGACAGGGCTGAAATTACTACCATGAATTAGAGAAATCAAAGACAATCCTTTATATATTTTTCACAACAAAAACAAAAGGGCTCGGCTGATGACAGATGTGAAAAACCTCATTTCATTTTCTACATAGTCAAGGGTTTTGCATGCAAAGTGCCCTGTGCCTCAGCTTTTTCTACCTAACAGCCAACCAGAATATTGGCTCTTGGGGAATAGATAGGGAAAATACATGGAAAATAGATAGGGTGCTGTTAGGTTTTTCATCTCCATCATCATTAGAGCCCTTTTGTTTTTGTTGTGAAAAATATATAAAGGATTGTCTTTGATTTCTCTAATTCATAGTAGTAATTTCAGCCCTGTCCGAGCCGGTGCTCAGTTGTGATGACAGAAACTGTGTTTTTTCTGTATGCACTGTATACTGAAATCCATGCACCATACATGAAATCCAAGGTACAGTGCTTGAACGTCTAGCACCCAGGCATGGTGCTAGACGTTTGAGCACCGTGCCTGAAATGGGGCTAGTGTACTAGACTGTAGTGGTTTTCAGCAAACATCATGAAGAAGTATTAATTCGCTCAAGCTAACAGCAAATCACAGCTGATGATAGTGACAAACGGATATGTCAGGGATATGTAAACTGATGTAAACTGAACTTCATTACTATTAGTTAGAGCAACATTTTGCACTTTCTTGGCAAGAATTCTTTACAGGCTCAAGCCTCTCAAGACAGTCTCAAGATGAAGTTCATTTCCCAGCTTTGGCGCCTTGAGCCTAAAGGGGAATTTATCCTAGGTCAGTCAGGGTGTCTTTCTTGACAGTTAAGGCAGAGTTAAGGACTGCAGTGATCTTTCTTCTTAACCTTTTAAAAGCTCGATGATGGGTACCCCTCCTGTAGCTGACTAGAAAAAAACGTAACGCAGGTGTAACTTGTTTATAATTCACAACTGAACTGACATTAACTGACCTTAAAATAGCGGAATGTAAATATATCAAATTTGAATTTTTCCACTTACTGCAGTTTCTTCTGCGCAAAACAAAGGCGATTTTAAAGCATACAAATGTTCAAGATTCAAAGTAAACAAACGTGCGTGCATGCTCATTAACAATTTGAGCAGCATTTCATTTTAAGATATTTACCAGTCAGAAGCCCTTATGAAGGTCCCTTCAGTATATGAAGTTGCTGCAGATTTGTTAAGAAAGCATATTGAAAAAAAGAACAGTCTGAAATCACTGATCTATAAGTCAAACTTTGAGGTTACTATGCAGTTACTTCTATGATAAGAATATTAGTTATACTTTGAGCCGAGTCTAGGCCAGAATATTCATGATAGACTTTAGGATACCAACAGCTGACCACCAGTCCACAACAGATGCTTGAATTTTGTATGGGGTACAGGATACCTTGCTTTGCACCACCCGTGAATGAAATGTATGCAACACTGTTTCCTTCCAGCCTCTACACTTAGCCTACCAAATAAACGTGTGAATAAACATGTGAAATTTTATGTACCCGCCCAACTGCAAGTGCTTTTTTGTACCTTTCTTGGGGCGGGTACTGGCAACATAGTTAAATGTATTTGGGTCGTAAAATAAACTGAACTAAAAAAAAAAAACTGAACTGAACATTGATTTGACCGGTCTAATTATCCTCTACAACCTAATATTTTTTTCTGTTTTTGTTGAATGAAGTTACAGCATTGCCAAGTGTCTTTCTTGTTTCTTCTAAACACCTGCTGACCATGGCCAAATTATTTTTGCACCACCTTCCGTTTCGAATTTTCTTTTGCACCTTTTGTGGATTTATTTACCCTACCAGGCTAACCCCAAAAAAACACAAATAGCTTGAGCCAGGCTTGAGCATGGCTATTTGCGGCAGCATTTTTCTGTCATACTTATTTGCGCCTTTTCTGCTTTGTTTTGCACCAGGCAATTTTTCTAAGAAGAAAAAATAGTAATTGAATGGCATTTGATAGTAATTGATTCAGTCGGTATGGATATATTTTTATGCTCCACACACAATCCTTGTGATTCAGTGATACAGACTTTTACTAGGGATGGTGCAAAAATATGGGTGGTGCAAATAGCCAAGTATCCTGTATTCAAAGTGTTCGGTGTAGGCATAGGTGAAGTAGGCTACCCGAAGCAGCCAGTTTAGAATAGCCTGTAAGAATTGAGAGATTCGAAGATGAGGATTGGAAGGCTTTAAACTTTCAACATAAAACAAAATCTTACATTCCTACCAGTTGATTATGACTTGTGACATGAAATTCCAAAACCAACCAATCAGTAAGAAGAAAGTTTGAAGTTTGAAACCGTCATTATTCATTTCAGGCTCTCATTTCTCGATGAAACTTTTTGAAAAAGCTGTAGTTATACAATCAAGAAAGAATCAAATTGGTTTCCAAGAGTTTTGTATTTTACAGGCTCAGAAGTGCTACCATATGCATTTAATCAGGCCTGAGGCTCAGTAGGGAGAGTTCAGGGCTACCACGAATTTTGCAGAAGTGCAGAAATTTCAGGCTCCGAATTATTCTGAAAGTTTTGATTACTTTCCTAATTGTACAGTGGATTCCAACAAAGGAAACAGAACATTCAAGGAAACAGCAGACACAAATCTGACTGTGTGTCAAAAGAAACCGGAAACACTTGGCTCTTATCAGACTAAGTTCTTAATTTACCATTTCTGTTTGACTGTTTTAGAGGCAAAACGCAGAACCAAAGTCATAAAAAATTAAGAGAAATTCTCAAACAAGCGTACCTCTATTGTATCTTAAAACTTGGGTTTGGGAAGTTCTTGAAATAAGGATTTTCCATCTTTTTGATGCTTTCTCCTTTCCGCATCTCAAGAGTTAGTAAAAAGATTAATGATATACTTCCATACTGTGTTATTTTCTACTGAAATTTCCTTGATTTCTTTTGCTGGAACCATAAAATTTCACGAATTTGTCTCTCCAACAAACGCTTCAACATGTGTAGCCTACTAGATGTGTAGGCTAAAATTTGTCCTCTTCTAACTTATTCCCCAAAGCTTGTTATTAAGTAGAAGAATATCTAATCAAAGAACCTTATTCTTATTGTAGCTCACAGCAAACCCTGATCAGAAAATAAGCTCTTAAGATTTAAGGTGCCAGCATTTGTTACCAAGTTATGCTAACTTAAGCCTAAGAATAGATTTGACACAACTTATATAGAAGGAGCCCAGTCTCTTAGCCCATCTTTATCTTCTAAAATTGAGATTTGTTCCCTATTTGGTAGCATAGTTTTGTTGAAAAGCACTTAAAGACCCATAAGGTTTGGTATTTAGATATGTAGTATCATTTTTCTTACTTCATTTTCATAATCGCAACATTCATTTTCGGTTTTGGCTAGGCCTGGGTTCCTGGTTGTAGTTGGTTGGTCCTTCTATGGGTATTAAGGTAGTTCTGTTTCTGAGAACTCTAAAGAGAAGTTTTGGTTACTCTTTCAGAACTTGAAACAGCTGTTTGCTTTACTTCATGAAGCTGTTAAGAATGCGAGCAAATTGGAATTTCTTCTGGGATCCAGCGGACTCCAAGTTGAGGACTGTGACCCCTATCTGACGAAACTGCTTCTTTATGATATAGTCTTAAAAGGCAGGAGAGTAGCTTCTTCTCACCCTCTTGTGAAGATGATCACAAAAGAAAAGAAAAAACTGTTATCTTTGCTGGAAGGTTTTGTTCAGCCAGTATGCCAGTCTGTTGTGGAAGGTAGGTTATTATGCGGAATATTTCTGAAATTTTGATCTATTTTAGTTTTGAAAATGAAGCAGCCAGCAAACAAAGGCTATTTCGCTTCAACTGATGCTCATCAAAGCAGTGCATTATGGAGTCTACTTATTTACAGTGTTGCCATGTTCACTTTACCAATCATAGCATACTTTGGGGTAAAGAAGATGGTTGAGGAGTACTTTGACATCTCAGAATCAAAAAGCTTCATATGGGGTGTTTTCGCCTCAGTAGTTGTTGTTCACATCATACTTTTCGGATTTGTATATCGTGCATGGAAAGATGACAAGGCTGAGAGATCAAACATAGTGTTTAAGCAAGACTAAACCAGTGCGTGTACCAAACTTATAACTCAGCTGACAGTAGTATATTTTAGTGCCAAGATATGTCCGTGTCAACACCATAAAAATGACAGTTAGTGAAGCATCAAAAGCTCTACAGAGTGATGGTTGGAGTTTACGTGAAACCCCGGTGGACTACGATGGATTTCTTCAAGAAGTGAGACAGCTGCAAGAAGACCAGTATCTTATTGATTATCATTTGGAGTACCTGCTTGTATTTAATGCCAAAGTGGACTTTCATGACCACGAATTTGTCAAGAATGGATCTTTTTTGTTACAAGATAAGGTAATACTCTCTTCTATTACCATTTACCTGCCTCGAATTTCCTTTCGGAGCATGTAATGATTCTATATTGTTTTGTTTAACCTGTCCGGAACCTGGACAACATCCTTGAGTTGAGCATAGCTATTCTGAAAATCAACGGTCTGTGATAATCTGCCAGAAGGTGAGTTTTTTCTTCTCCACTGATCTCTGGGTTTATAGTAGGGTCACGGTATACAGTGCTTGTGCCTCACCTATCGATTGCCAAGACTTTAAATTTAGGGTCCCGCTAGTTTCCTAAACGACGGTCACGCAAGGCCATCGACGTGGATTTCGGTTCGGTTGACTGACATTGCCTTTTCACTCCTTTGGGTGGTCGCTGTCCATTCTACGACATATCTCAGCCGCAACTAGTTTCTGGGCATTACCTCTACCCGGTACTAAGGGCCTGTTTCCGCGCCAATGTGGGAATTACTAAGGAAGAGTGGCTATTAGAAAAGATTGGAACTACAAATATGGGGGATATCCGTAAGGTGGCTAGATTCCTCCTCGTTGGTTTGTCCCATAGAGAGCGACTTTTGTAGTTTGTTGTGTTTTCTTTTTGTTTTGTTGCGATGACCCCATGGGTTTTTTCGTGCACTAAATTCAGTCATTCATTCATACTCCGGTTCAAGGTAACCAGTGTTTTCGCGACTTTCGGTTCTAATGAATCGGTCTTTTTGCGTCGATCAGAATTTGGTTGGGCAATCGGTTCCGATTTTCGGTCAGGACATTTTGATACCGTCATCGCTATCGTCCATGATTCTTGGTTCTGAATCAGCTTCACCGTCATCAACTAGAAAGTAAAAACAATGACGGAACAGCAAATAGAAAAATCTACTAAAATTAAAATATGAACTTACAAAAAAAGATAACTTGAATTCTTTATTTATTTTTAGATTTAATTTTTATATTTTATATTTTCAATTGAAACTCTAATTTTCATTTTAATTTTTAATTTTAGTTTTTTAATTTTAATTTCTTAACTTGAATTTTAATAATTATATATTTAATTTTTAATTTGAATTTGATTTTTTTTTTCTGATTGTGCAAATCGGATACGTCAGCTGAATTTTATTAGAGCTATATTTCGGCCCTTCTTGGCAAGGGTCCTATTTTCACAAGTTTCGTTTTTTTTTCAACTTGAGCGGCTTTGACCCTGAAGAAGACCCTTGCCAAGAAGGGCCGAGACATAGTGTGACAAACTTCAGCTGACGAATCCGTTTTGCACTGTCAAACATGATTCGCAATCAGCTTGGGCTGAAGGAATGTTTGATTTTGATTTTTAGTTTTAGTTTCAGTTTAATTTTTAATTACACTTAATTACACTTCCGTCGCGAGTTCGCGGATTGGAAAACCGGCTATGATTTGAAACCAAACTGGATCCTTCTGCACTTGACCGTAGCAAACAGTTAAATCCCAGTCTTTTTTGTAGGCGAGTTGCCTTTCTGCCGCAGCGTTGAACCCCAAAAGCGGAAGTAACGTGATTGACTCTTGTGCTGCTCCAGGTATGAAGACGACACTTTTAGCTGCTTTAATGGAAAACACTGGGTAAGTCATTGTTTTTTGTTTGTTTTTCAACTGAAGACTGTAGTAGATAAATGACACCCTTCCTTTACCTTTTGTTATGAACTGTTATGGAGTGCTAAACCCCACTGTTAGGTAACGTTTATATTATGTACTGTGTTACACGCTTTTAATCTGTTATGCAACGCTACTCTGTACATGGTTCCCGAGCAGTGTGAACCACACTTAATTGTACAAAGTAACGTGCATGCTAGCAAACTCTTTCTTCGACTCGAAGCTAGTGTCTACCTCGTTAATCAGTTCTAGAAAAAGATAGGTGTTTATTTACACTTATGAAATAAAGGACCAAAAATATATATACAACAGCAATTCAGGATAAATCCTGGAAAGTGGAAGCTCTGTCCCCAACTCTCCGTCTCGAACCCGAATTACTGAAATTAGATATCGCCAGGAACCTGAATATTCGCTGGCGGGATAACTGAAAGAACCAAAGTGTAGTCGGCTCCTTGGTGAAAGTACACCTTGGTTACACTTTTCTGTTAAATTTACCCCTTCTCACTGTCTGCACTGACGGTATAGAACACTGTATTGGCACACCTTAGAAATCGGAGCACTGAGTATCTTTAAGCACTGAAAAAGTTTCGGGTTCCTAAGGACAAGCTAAAGCTAATGTTTTACTGTTTCATTCGACCGTTAGTCGAATATATATATATATACGTGTATTTAAAAGCCAGTGGCCATATACACAACTACAAACACAAAAAATAAACATAAAAGAAAAACCCTAACACTCAACACCTTCAAGTCGCTGCCTTCCGCGCCTCCACGCCTTTCTCTATAAAGCAACATAACGCAATAATCGAATCTCTTGAATTAGTCCCCAAAATACCAGGGAGCAGCGGTACACCCCCTCGAAAGTATTTATCCCTCAAATTCACCAAACTTTGGCAACTATTCAGAAAATGGTCCAGCCCATCCCCAACCTCCCCACAAAGGGGGCAAACACATCTACCTCCCGGGCCACCATCAACAAAAAACTCCCAGTATCTTTTACGCATTGGTATGCAGTTTGCCCGCGCCTGCAACCAACACTTAAGGACTCTCCACGATAGGTTCAGTTTCAGATAAAACTCCTCTTCAAACACTTCTTTAATTTGGCGATAAAAAATATACTTGTCCGGTTTGGCACTTTGCTCTTACCCAAGGTGAAACTGATACAATAGAGCGAGTTCAGAAGAGATCACTGCAAATTATCTATGGTGGTTCCCCCCTACCATACTCTTTTTACCTCAAAGAATTTAAAATTGAATCCCTTTCTTCCCGCCGCGGAAAACTATGCCGCAACTTTGGTTCCTCCCTTCTCCAGCACCCCATGTACCGTTCATTCCTTCCCCCACCCTTTGTTCCTGTAAGATCTCGTCCCCCCCCCGAGAAGTGGCTGAAAAGGTTCCCAAACTGACCCCAATCTACTGTAACACTATGCGCTACAGTAGAAGCTTTGTGCCTAGCTTCGTAAAGCAGTACAATGATCTTTAGCATTATCTGCCTTGTTATTTTTATTTTCTTTTAATTATTTGTTGACAACTTATTTTATCTCTGTTTATGATTACAAAAACATCGTATTTGGGCTCTGCCCACGAGAGATATGTTTTGCTTTATTAATAAATAAATTGAAATTTAAATAAATTGAAACGTGAGATGGATGCAACTCGGGTGTTACTGCAACGTTGTGTTGTGAAGAGGCAAGGTTCTAATTGGCCTTAACTTCGACGCTGAGATTATCTTTCTAGCATACAAATGATATGGCAATCTGCACTTTACTCGAACCATAATTTTGTTAGAAGGAATACTTTTCCAGCCTCCAGATGTGGCCGAAGACAGAAATAAATAGCACAAGCGACTGTAACAAATTCCGTCATCGAAGAGCCGATTGATTTCAGCGCTTTTCATAGTTCTACATGTTTTTGGTTTTCTAAACTGTAAGATTTATCGGAATGTTCTACAAATATTTGGTTTCAGATCCATCGTTGCCATTGACCGTAATCGCGAAAGATCATCGCTTCTTCAGAGTATTGTGAACAGTACTGGTGCTTCCTGTGTTGAGGTTCACACTTGCGATTTTTTGAAGATCAGTCCACAGGGTTATCCGGATGTGAAGTACATCCTCGTTGATCCCTCCTGTTCTGGGTCTGGTAAGTTTGTATCTTGACCTAAGGTTGACCTCCATTTTTACTCGTGTTTATAGAAATGATATCAAAAGCTAATATACAGATGATGATTTGTTGTTTGCTGGATCTGAAAACATCAATGGGTTCGAATCTTTCATGATTCGCGGTTTATCAGTTTTATCTCTGGATCTGGTTTCTGTCGGACAGAAAGCATGAGTGGGGTTACTCAGTCATACAGCTAGCCTAGTTACAGCAACCAGACGGCATTGCATGCACTTGCATGTTTTGTCGTCCTTTGTCGTGTCTTTGCTGTAATTAGTGGGTCGGTTGGGTAGGATTTGCTGGAAGATTAATGTTAGCTCACGTATAATACAGACGACCCAGTCTCTAGCTAGTTCTTCATTGGGAGGGCTGTCAGTTCCAGCCTACTTGCAAGCACGTCATTAGCTGCAGTAATTCAGTTTGTAAGAGCAAACACACGGCAGTGACTTCCCCAGTAATCCCGTCGCCTTAGTATTGATTGGATTTCCCTCAGGCCCGGCTATGGAGATCCAGGGCCCCTAGGCCGTTAAAGTTTAACTGAAAAGCAAACTTATTTTTGTGTCATTTAATTGAATAAAATGAATTATTTGGATTCTGTAAAGGATTTTTTTTTTTCCACTGTCTACTCTAGTTATTACGTTCAGAATATCTGCAGCCGTCCCCACAGCGTAAATTCTACTATGACGCGGGAAATTTTAACCTCAACACAAACGCGGTTTTTTAGTGGGCAGTAGTGAAATTGGTGAAGACTGCTTAGTTCCTGAAAAAAAAAAAAATCATAAATATTTCCCGCAAGGCATACAACAAAAATACAAGCGCATAGAGGTACCACAAATCACACGGAAATTCCACTATTTGAAAGTCAATTATTTGTGAATAGCGGAACAACGAAGTAACGCATTTTCAGCGGGTCTTCAAGCCAATTTAATTGAATAAGTGATGGCTAACTAGATTGTCCTATCCGAGCCCGTTTCGGTTAAACTTTAACAGGGTTGGCGCCCCCGTCGAAAAATCAAACTTTACATTTTATTTTATTTTATTAACGTACTTCGAATTTAGAATATAGACATACTCCCAATAGACATTCTCCTCCAGCCCAAGCTGATTGGGAAACATACATTAAGCAATGGCCCAAAACGAAAAAGTCAGCTACTACGTTCGTCAGCGACATTTCGGCCCTTCTTGGCAAGAGTCTTCTGTCAGGCTGTTTTTGGACGAAAACGAACCTCAGTTATTCATCCTGCAATAAAAGATTTTTTGTTTTCTTCTAGGAACAGCCTGACAAGAAAGGTCTGAATATCCATAGCTGACTTATCCATTTTTCGCCATTGTATGAAATAAATCAAATAGACACGTATCAATTATACTATATTTGTAAACTTACAACCGTTGTAATAATAAATTGTGACATATCAAATGAGACATTTTTCTAATGAAAGTTGATGAATTTGCCATTCGCTTCCCGGCACCAATAGTTATCAAATGGAACCAGGAACATACTGTGCAGTCAATTGTTCTTGCAAACCCGAAACATGGACAGATATTGCAACAGACTACTTCACTTCTTGAAGATTTACTCTTGTAAACTAAGCGGCTTTTTGGGGTTCCAAAACGTTAGCACCTACGAGTTCGTAAAGTTTGTCTGTTACGATGATAACTCTCAAAGGGGTTGGAATATTTTGTTGAAATTTGGTATGAGGATGCATCGAATCAAAGTACGGGCAATCCAGTTTCACGAATGGCTGATGGGAGCAGATGCCCTAAATTTGCTGTTTCTGTGTGCGAACGAAAACTGACAACTATAAGCTGAGTATAGGCAGGCCCTTATCCAGGAATTTATTTCGGGGGGGGGGGGGGGGGAAGACATGCATCAGAGGGAAAAGCCTATGAAAAATGCATACCCCCCCCCCCCCCTGGATTCGGCCCTGAATGTAGGGGTCACAGTAAATTTGTGATACTCTTCAAAAACCAAACGGGCTCATGGGCCCTAGAAAGTGCTCGGATTCGACTGGAATTTGCCCAAGATGTTCAATTTATCCGCGTCCGAGAACAGAGTTGCAAGGAGGTCTCGGAAATATTTTAATACCACTGGGACCGAACGGATAGTGATTGGGATAAAACTTGAAAGGTAAAAAAATCATGGGACCTAGACATATAGTTTGAGGCCCAAACCAGATCTGACGTCCGTGGGGTGAAGGTGGGGCTGGGGGGGGGGGGAGGGTACCGTACCGGTAGGTCCACTCGTAATTTTTCGGAAATTTGCCATATATGTGTCCGAACTTCTTCTTGCCATGGTGGTAGTGCTGTGGGGGGATTAGAGGTGGGTCCTGGACATTTTCTTAAACGCTTAGGGATCAAATGGGTTGAGCGATGGAGATAAACCTAGCGATCCTGGCCTGATCCAACCTCGGTGGGCCGAGTTGGTGGGGTCACCTCATAAGTCACTGAATAAAGTGGACTATTTATCGAATTGACTGTACCATCTATAGCCAGATTAAACCAAAAGGGCAGTTTATGGGAGAAAACAGAGAAATCATCCAAGAACAAACCAAGCAAACAGGTTTGCCGGTGTGGTTGGTTTGCCGTCAAGTAACAGAAAGTAAAGGTGTTTGTTTAGTGCTTTTACCCAAAACATTTTCGGATTTATCGACGAGAATATTCCAGTCTTCGCACTGACGAACAGTCCACAGCTACTGAAATTAACGACACGATTTGTATCCGTTCAAGATGTAAACAGAAAGAAAAATAGATTTCCCATTGTATCGACAAGACGGTCACCGTAGCCTATCGAAAAATGAAAAGTTACCGATATCAGGATCTCGATCCGATCATCGGCTTGACTTCCCGACAAGCCTTTTTTCGGTATCATCTCCTCACCGACAAAAAATTATGATTTTCAGACAAGAAGCTTCCTGATTACCGACAGAGCTTCTGTGCGGTATCATAAACGGTATGTGGAAAGTGTTTTATTAGAGCTCGTGCTGTTACTAAAAACGGAATCCGCGCACCGGCTCAGCACCGACAAACGCTGCCGATTTCCCAACAAGAAGTTTCCTGGCTTACCCACAGAGCTTTTGTCGGTATCAGAAACCGAATGCTGAAGCGTGCCTTACCGACAAACGCTACCTATTCCCTAACAGGAAGTTTTCTGTATTACCGACAGAGTTTTGACGGTATAGAAACGGAATGTTAAAGCGCGCCGTACCGACAACCGCTGCCTATTTCCCAACTGGAAGTGTTCTGTTTTACCGACAGAGATTATATCGGTATCAGAAGCGGAATGATAAAAAGCGTTTGTCGGTATCAGAAACGGAATGCTAAAGCGCGCCGTACCGACAACCGCTGCCTATTTCCCAACTGGAAGTGTTCTGTTTTACCGACAGAGCTTTGTTGGTATCAGATACTCGTGCCGTACCGACAAACGCTGCCTATTGGAAGCTTTCTGTTTTACCGACAGAGATTTTGTCGGTATCAGAAACGGAATGATAAAAAGCGTTTGTCGGTGCTTCGCACCGGCAAACACTGCCAATTTACCGACAGTATTTTTCGTGGGGGGGGGGGGGGGCCTAGTTTCGCCACTGGCTCCTACCCTCCGTTCGTTTGCATTTGGTAGGGTATAGGGATCTACTCGACTCATGGTCTTATTACTGAGATATGGAGACGGAGGTTCTGGTGCCTGTGTGTTCTTGGTAGTAGGGGTAGTAGTTCGCCAGTGATTGCAGTGCAGGTTGAGACTAAGGCTTGAAGCTTATTTTTAAATATTCATAGGCATCGCCCGACGTACTGGCTACCACTCAGAGAAAGACGAAAGCCGACTCAAAAAGCTTGCCAACTTTCAAAGTGTCATCCTTAAACACGCTCTCCAGTTCCCAAGCGTGAAACGGGTTGTGTACTCCACGTGCTCAGAGCATAAGGAAGAAAATGAATGCGTTGTGGAAGATGTTCTGAAGACGGAGGGAGAGAAGTTCAAAGTGAAAACCGTGCTGAAAGGCTGGCGTACCAGAGGCCTCCAGGGGTTTTCCTTCGGGAGCAAGTGTGTTCGAGCGTCGCCAGATCAGGATTTGACGAATGGTTTCTTCATTGCCAGTTTTGTACGTAGAAGGGACAGTGAATAGAATGCGTTTTTGTGGGTCGTTTGTTTTCGTATTAGGGTTTAGTTAATTTAAAAACAAATGGCGCAGAAATTCGTGTCGCATCTCCCAAAAATAAAACTCCTTTTCCGATCCTCGAGGTTCCTGCGCGCGTCAGTAATCCGAACGTTCCGTTTGTTTTGTGTCAACTTTCATGCGCCTTTCTAGACTTCCGGACTCCCAAGTTCCGAGATATTGAGCGGACAATCAGACTGAGAAATACGAGCAGAAACACGCATGCGAAATTCGCGTTACTATGGGAGACCTGCATGCGATGCGTCAAAACTTAGGAGCGTAGGAGGAAATTTGCATCCGATTGCGAAGATACTCTTGACGACTATCTCTCCTTGCCGATCCAAAATCTCCGGCCTTTCCGGGTATCTAGCGGAAGGAAGGTGAGTTGTTGAGTGTGAGTCGTACGGACACACTTACTCCTTCTTCCTGAGGATCGCTGGCGTTTTGGAATTAGTCATATAGAGTATCGAGCCGTGTGTTGAACATTCACCGTTACTTGAATATTCTATCTTATCAAATTCCCAAGCCTCTGCAAAAAGTGCAGCCATGCCGTAGGTACGATTACACTACGCAATGTGCTTGCTCCGTTTTCAATGGAGAAGAATCGAGCAGTTAACATCACTTACCCTAAGTTTGTTGTACACAGCCCGGATGTTTGTCGTCCTTGACCTGAATTCCGAGCTGGATCGTTTTCATTGCCACTATTTACATACTGTTTCGACTCAGAACGGAATTTGACTTTTCAGAATGGAAAATGATGAGAGAGAGAGAGAGTATCATCCAGGGTTCTACAACAGTTGCAGGCCTGTATCATCGGTTTTACGGGAGATATAGGAAACATTTTTTCAGCTGAATGCATTAATAATAATAATAATAATACCTTTATTTCAGCCAGAGGCCATATACACATAACAACAAGAACAGAACAACATCTAACAAACACTAAAACGCTCTAAGGACATACGTCCTTGAGGAGCGCCCTCCTAACAGGAAGGCAGCTGAAAAGGGGATCAGCGGCATTCCTAACAAGAAAATTCTCGGACCTGAAAATTCTCTGATGGAGGGACGCTTTAGACCGCCTCACTATCTCATTCAGTGAACAGCACCTTCGGGAAACAAGTTCGTGGCTCACGCTACAAATCGTTGGAAGTTTGTACAGGCGGCGGGCAACTCGATTGTACCCGGTTTTAAGTAGTCTGGCCGACTTGAGTGAAATATTGGCCACTAGAGAAATACCAAAGAGCTGATAACAATAGCACTGGAACAAGCGAGATTTCACAGCATCAGAACAATGCCCAAATTTGAGGACGAGCATGTTACCTCGCTTAAACAGCCCTCGCAGAAGCGCGGTAACATGATCGTCGTCTCGACAATCATCCCGGAGGGTAAACCCCAGATAAGTAAAATTACGTACAAACACAATTTCATTTCCACCGAGCCGTATGCCCTTCTGAGGAACCGGTAAGCCAGGGGGTAGATAAGCCATTGCAAATGTTTTTTTCATGTTAAACAGAATATCATGGGAAGTAGCATAACCATCGCAAATTTGTAGGAGCTGATTCAGGGCAAAAATGGTAGGCGAAATTAAAACGATGTCGTCTGCAAACATTAAATGATTGTAGCAATACCCGTTGATGTGGCAACCGATCCTCGAGAGGCATAACTTTAATGAAAGTTCATCAGTGTAAATAGTATACAGCAGTGGGGAAAGAACACCCCCCCGCATTAAGTTGATGTCTCTATTAAGACGAACTGAACTACCTGAAAATCAAGCATTTGATTGATCTCCGAACGAATTCTAGCAAAGAATGACTCAACCACGAGCAGAACTATAGTAGTGTCATGAAAGAATGTCTCATCCATGCACGAGCATGCACGACACGAAAGTATGGAACTGTCTATCAAAGGGACAGAGTATATACTCCTAAAAACAGTTTTAATATTCCAAAAACTTAAAACAGCCTTATAAAAGCAGGTACAAACTTTATCACCTGAATGAGAGTAACTCATGACTAAATCTGTGATGAATAGCAAACGGAATGACATCGGTTGGGTTAACACCCGAAAAGGTACGCTAATTGTGATGTCGCTGAAAAATTTACAAAGGTTTCAGTCGACTAGAAAACAGATTATCAACATGTAAAATAAAATAAAATATCAGAAACAAGTACGAAGGGCACGCTCTGCGTCAACCATCTAGCTCAGACCGAATGGCCTTGATAAGCGGAAATCTCTCGTCCCCGCATAGGAAGTTGTAGTCGTCACAGTTTAGGTCGAAAACCATCACTCCACCGAAACCGCCTTCTTTTATCCATCTTGCCTGAAAACAAGAAGTTATTAGAGGAAGGATCGTTCAATTGCAAATCACAGGTCTACCAAATCTTTCCGTTCACATCCAGGCATACCCAAATAATCTATCCCAATGCCATGGCCTCAGGCTTTTTGTGCAATAAATTCTAATTCTATACTATGTTGACATAGTGCGTTGGGCTAGAAGACAGCTTCAGGGGATCATGTCCCTGGTTATATTATGTGGGTAGTACACAAAGAAATTAATGACTCTCGACATTCCGCACTTACAGCGTTTACGACATGTTATGGAGACATACCATAGCACTTTGCTCTGCAATAGTCCTAGTTATTTCCTCCCTCCTACTTTTCTATATAACTCTTCGGTTTCCATCACCATATTAAATTTCCCGGCATCGCGACATAGTTCGCTCGGTCTTTATCCCGCAACTCCAGTTACCTGCTGTGATCATAATCCTAAGGTCAGGCTTTGATCCATTTCATTCAAAGTATTTTGGTACGGAATGAGCCCTTTCATCCCAGTTCTGACACCATTTCTGTAAGGATGGACGAGTGGTAGGCGAGGTTACTGAAGCTATGGGTCCTTTAGTGAACACCTGAAGAACCTTATGCCCGGGCGACATTCAGTCACACCTGTACGTAATTTGGTTATTACCCACTCTTACGTTTCATCCTGGTTACACCTGGAACGAAGAAATTCAAGATATATTACCACCATCATCACTCACACGTAAACAAAACAGGCTAAAATCAGCGACTCTGGTCTATGATTGGTCCAAACACTCGAAAGATATGTTTAAAAATGGCTGAGATGGATTTTTCCATCTCGACAACCATTCGTTTTCAGCGTCTTTTCTTCCCAATTTCGACCGTTAGACCCCCCGATTTATTACCGGCGTTTTTACTAGGTGTGACTATAGTGGGGCCCGGGCATTAGCTTCACTAAATCTCGCCCACCACTCGTTCATCCTTACAACAGACATCTATAAACCAAGGAGGTGGGCCTTAAAGAGAAGGTGGTCGACTAAAACTATGAAGACTCGCTGGACATGAGGAAACACCTCTGAAGTGGGAAGACGGTGGAACGGACCCCTTCTTGGTCAAACAGGGGACAAAACAGAACTCGTCTCTGACTACTAAGGAACTCAGTACTTCACTCCGTCTCGTCAGAAGCAGTTATTTTCTCGTCCGTACCAGACAACCGACAAAAGCAACCCTAAATAAAAGGAACACGTAGATAGTTGCGAATAATCAGTTTTTATAAGCCGTTTTATAACCGCTAGATGTCCCACGGGTGGTCGGGGGTAATGCTGGTCAACAACAACAATCTCTTGAAAACCATCATCCAGATTCAGAGCTGGATATTCGGCTTCATTCCTTGAGTTACGCACGAGCTCCTTTCCCCTAGTTAGAGAAGCCGTATTAAAAGAGCTACGGGCGTTTTCCGCGGCGTATCTGTGTCCCACACGTTTCTGAGTGTTCGTCACTTGAACCAAGAATAAATGCTGAAACAATTTTAAGTCCTGTGCAACACACTCGACCAACAAGTTGAAACACGCCGTTTTGTCAGAAAAATAAACGCCTTTACCATCATGTGCTAGAAGGAGTCTTAGCAGACTAGCCCATTTTGTTACATATACTTAAAGGCACAGAAAACTTGACTACACAACTTTCGGCCATCAAACCGACCTGGGGGGCTTAGATAAAGTACAGGGACTTATTGTCGACAGGACCCCCCTTCTTTGTTATCTCGAAGCCCCTCCTTAGTGTTCCCAAAGCTAGCTGGCAGGCTCTTGCCCCGTGTGCACTGTAAAAGTTCGCCTTTGTCCGTGTTGACTAACACATCGGGATAGTAGTCAAGAGGTCGTGCGTTCGATTCCTACTCCCGGCCAGCTCCCGGCACACAAACCTTTTGCTTTTTTTTTCTACTAACTCAAAAGTCGAATTCTCGGAAACTGCCCGGAAACTGCAATGGTCGTAACGAGAATTTTTCTCACTCTCAATATTGACTCAGGGTACATTCTTGATATGTCAGCTAGCTCCCCGAGTCAAGTTTGAGTCAAGTTTTCTGTTTATTTAAACAGGCCTGAAAACCAGATAAACAAGACCAAAGGTAAATATTCTTTGAGCCCAAGCTGACTTTGAAACAGCCTGACGAAGACACTTGCCAAGAAGAGCCGAAATATCGCTGATGAAGAATCATAGCTGACGTATCTGTTGTAAACATTGTTCGAATAAAAGACCAAAGGTTTCGATGGGATCCCAAAAATTCAATATTTGATCCAGACAATTGGGTCTCGTCTTCGCCAGATCCAGTCTTCGCCATACTCCTTGAAAATTTGTATGGCACTTGAGCTTACTCAAGTGCCATATAGCGATTGTAATTTCTGTCCGTCAGTCGGTCTGTCGGTCCCGGTTTTGCTAGTTCGGGCACTTCCAGATAAGCGAGGACGATGAAACTTGGCAGGCATATCAGGAACTGGACCAGATTAAATTAGAAATGGTCGCTTCCCCGATCCGACCATCTGGAGGGGAGTGGAGGGAGTGGGAATCCGGAAAAAATAGGAAAAATGAGATATTTTTTAGCTTATGAACGGGTGATCGGATCTTAATGAAACTTGATATATGGAAGGACTTCGTGTCTCAGACCCTCCATTTTAAATCCAGACCGGATCCGATGACATTTGGAGCGGGAAACCGGAAATCTTGGAAAACACTTAGAGTGGAGGGATCCGGATGAAACTTGGTGGAAAGTACAATCAAAAGTCCTAGATACGTGACTGATATAACCGGAACGGATCCGCTCACTTTGGGGGAGTTGGGGGGGGGGGGAGAAGTCCGAATTTGTAGTGATCCCACGAGTTCCGTGCTTCCTGATATGCTGGGACGATGGAAATTGACAGGCATGTCTGGGACCCGACAAGATTAAATAGGAAATCGTCAATTCCCCGATTCGACCATCTGGGGGGGGGGGGGTGGAGGGAGGGTGAAGCCAAAATTTTAGGTATTTTTAGCTTGCGAACGGGTGATCGGATCTTGATGAAAGTTGATATTTAGGATGACCTCGTGTCTCAGACATCTCACTTTAAATCCGGGCCGGATCCGATGACACTGGGGGGAGTTGGAGGAGGGAACCGGAAATTTTGAAAAACGCTTAGAGTGGAGGGATCGGGATGAAACTTGGTGGGAAAAACAAGCACAAGTCCTAGATACGTCATTGACATAACCGGACCGGATCAGGGCACTGTGGGGGAGTTGGGGTGGGGGTCCGGATTTCTAGCGATCCCGCGAGTTCGGCATACTTCCTGATGTCCTAAGGCGATGAAACTTGGCAGGAGCCCAAGCTGACTTTGAAACAGCCTGACGAAGACACTTGCCAAGAAGAGCCGAAATATCGCTGATGAAGAATCATAGCTGACGTATCTGTTGTAAACATTGTTCGAATAAAAGACCAAAGGTTTCGATGGGATCCCAAAAATTCAATATTTGATCCAGACAATTGGGTCTCGTCTTCGCCAGATCCAGTCTTCGCCATACTCCTTGAAAATTTGTATGGCACTTGAGCTTACTCAAGTGCCATATAGCGATTGTAATTTCTGTCCGTCAGTCGGTCTGTCGGTCCCGGTTTTGCTAGTTCGGGCACTTCCAGATAAGCGAGGACGATGAAACTTGGCAGGCATATCAGGAACTGGACCAGATTAAATTAGAAATGGTCGCTTCCCCGATCCGACCATCTGGAGGGGAGTGGAGGGAGTGGGAATCCGGAAAAAATAGGAAAAATGAGATATTTTTTAGCTTATGAACGGGTGATCGGATCTTAATGAAACTTGATATATGGAAGGACTTCGTGTCTCAGACCCTCCATTTTAAATCCAGACCGGATCCGATGACATTTGGAGCGGGAAACCGGAAATCTTGGAAAACACTTAGAGTGGAGGGATCCGGATGAAACTTGGTGGAAAGTACAATCAAAAGTCCTAGATACGTGACTGATATAACCGGAACGGATCCGCTCACTTTGGGGGAGTTGGGGGGGGGGGGAGAAGTCCGAATTTGTAGTGATCCCACGAGTTCCGTGCTTCCTGATATGCTGGGACGATGGAAATTGACAGGCATGTCTGGGACCCGACAAGATTAAATAGGAAATCGTCAATTCCCCGATTCGACCATCTGGGGGGGGGGGGGGGGGTGGAGGGAGGGTGAAGCCAAAATTTTAGGTATTTTTAGCTTGCGAACGGGTGATCGGATCTTGATGAAAGTTGATATTTAGGATGACCTCGTGTCTCAGACATCTCACTTTAAATCCGGGCCGGATCCGATGACACTGGGGGGAGTTGGAGGAGGGAACCGGAAATTTTGAAAAACGCTTAGAGTGGAGGGATCGGGATGAAACTTGGTGGGAAAAACAAGCACAAGTCCTAGATACGTCATTGACATAACCGGACCGGATCAGGGCACTGTGGGGGAGTTGGGGTGGGGGTCCGGATTTCTAGCGATCCCGCGAGTTCGGCATACTTCCTGATGTCCTAAGGCGATGAAACTTGGCAGGAGCCCAAGCTGACTTTGAAACAGCCTGACGAAGACACTTGCCAAGAAGAGCCGAAATATCGCTGATGAAGAATCATAGCTGACGTATCTGTTGTAAACATTGTTCGAATAAAAGACCAAAGGTTTCGATGGGATCCCAAAAATTCAATATTTGATCCAGACAATTGGGTCTCGTCTTCGCCAGATCCAGTCTTCGCCATACTCCTTGAAAATTTGTATGGCACTTGAGCTTACTCAAGTGCCATATAGCGATTGTAATTTCTGTCCGTCAGTCGGTCTGTCGGTCCCGGTTTTGCTAGTTCGGGCACTTCCAGATAAGCGAGGACGATGAAACTTGGCAGGCATATCAGGAACTGGACCAGATTAAATTAGAAATGGTCGCTTCCCCGATCCGACCATCTGGAGGGGAGTGGAGGGAGTGGGAATCCGGAAAAAATAGGAAAAATGAGATATTTTTAGCTTACGAACGGGTGATCGGATCTTAATGAAACTTGATATATGGAAGGACTCGTGTCTCAGACCCTCCATTTGGTTGGAGTTGGAGCGGGAAACCGGAAATCTTGGAAAACACTTAGAGTGGAGGGATCCGGATGAAACTTGGTGGAAAGTACAAGCAAAAGTCCTAGATACGTGACTGATATAACCGGAACGGATCCGCTCACTTTGGGGGAGCTGGGGGGGGGGGGAAGTCCGAATCTGTAGTGATCCCACGAGTTCCGTGCTTCCTGATATGCTGGGACGATGGAAATTGACAGGCATGTCTGGGACCCGACAAGATTAAATAGGAAATCGTCAATTCCCCGATTCGACCATCTGGGGGGGGGGGAGTGGAGGGAGGGTGAAGCCAAAATTTTAGGTATTTTTAGCTTGCGAACGGGTGATCGGATCTTGATGAAAGTTGATATTTAGGATGACCTCGTGTCTCAGACATCTCACTTTAAATCCGGGCCGGATCCGATGACACTGGGGGGAGTTGGAGAAGGGAACCGGAAATTTTGAAAAACGCTTAGAGTGGAGGGATCGGGATGAAACTTGGTGGGAAAAACAAGCACAAGTCCTAGATACGTCATTGACATAACCGGACCGGATCAGGGCACTGTGGGGGAGTTGGGGTGGGGGTCCGGATTTCTAGCGATCCCGCGAGTTCGGCATACTTCCTGATGTCCTAAGGCGATGAAACTTGGCAGGTATGTCAGGGATCCGAACAAATTGACTTGAGAGCAGCCGTTTCCCCGACCCGACCATCGTGGGGGGAGTGGGGGGATGGGGAGTCCGGAATCTAGTGGCGTGCATAACTTTTGAACGGGTGACCGGATTTGAATGAAACTTGTCTGGTGAGCTATCGCCTCGGACGTTCAGTGTCACGTCCGGGTCGGGTCCGATACCTGTGGGGATGGGGGGTGGAAAACTCAAGAAATTCTAAAAGCAGAGGGACGAAACTTAATGGATGGAACAAGCATTAGGCCTAGATGAGATTGACGGAGCCAGATGGTTTTGGGGCTCTGTGGGGGGAGTTGGAGGGGGTTTCCTGGAATTCCGGTAGTCGTGAGTTAGAATAGTTCCAGATGTAAAGCGACAACGAAACTTTGCAGGCATATTAGCGACCCGAATTATCTTGACTTACGAACCTGACACAACTTACCCCCGGAAACTTCCGTTCCTAGATCCGAGCATTTTTCGGGGAGCAAGAGAAGAGAAATATGGAAATTGACTTTTATAAATTGCAAACGAGTGGTCTGATTCGAGTGAAACTTCATGGGTGATACGAATCGATGGCCTCGACATGTAAAACATGCGTTCGAACCATATGCGGCCACGATTAGGGGAATTGGGAGTGGGGGGACTTTTGACATGCACAAAAACCAAACGGATGGACCGAATGAGATGCAAATTCAACACTGCCGAGTTTATGCGGCCTAGATTTGTTATTTGGCGTCCGGGCCAGATTCCGCCAAGGTAGGGGGGGGGGGGGGGGGTACTGGAAACTTGCAGATGGGCTATGCTCCAATTTCAGTAAAACTTGATGGACAGGAACAGGGAATCAAGAGATTGGGCCCGAACCGGCTCCGACAACGTTGGTGGGAGGGGGGTGGGTACCGGAACTTTCCAAAAATGCTCAGATTCGAGTGAAACTTGATAGATGGTATAATAGAAGATGCTTTAGGTGGTCGATTTTTTTTTATTCCGAACCAGATTCGGCCACGGTAGGTGGAGATAGAGTGGGTACCGGAAATCGTGTAGCACGTCTAGGGATCAAACAAATGGATTTATTGGGATGAAAGTTTGAACAGTCATGTGCATTTGCTACAGACAATCGAGACGATGCCGGAACTGCTCAGAAATGACTGAAACTAAATATCCTATTTCTATTTCCGAACCGCATTTTTGGATGGCGGGTGTATTTTGTGACGTTCTCGTCTACTTTCTTGTACAGCCTACTCGTACAAGTGCCATATGAGCTCGTAGCTCTTGTTACTATTAAGATTCAAAAACATGTTAATCATCTGAGAAAAATAAGTTCAGGTATTGAATCAGCATGTGTGTTTACCCCTATAAGTCATCTCTGTTTTGACGAAAACTTCCTGAGACTTCTGCCAATTTCACGGTTTCGGCCGAACTCCGGAACTACTATTCCGGCGAAAAAAGAAAGCTCAAAAACGAACTCAGCGTATCTTCTTTCCCCAATATTGAACATCTAATCAAATTCAAATAAAAATTCAACTTATAACAAATTTTCCGGCTCCAGCCAGATTCCCGTCGAACTATATGTCCGGGTAAAAAATGATTTTGTCATACACGGGTTCACCATCTCTTTACCCCTAAATCGAATATCTAATCAACTACAAATAAAACTCTAATTTTCGGTTTTGGCCGGATTCCGGGCGCACTACTTGTCTGGGTAGAAAATTTTTTCACATTAGTGTTCAGCATGTCTTTTTACCCCATAATCGACTATCACATTATCTGTTTAAAGATATTTCATTTGCCCCTTAGTTTAGAACCCCTCCCCACCCCTAAACGCAAGGCTAAGCCCATCTACGACTTGACCTTACTCTTGACCCAAAGAATCCTCACACCAAGTTTCATCAAAATATCTCATTCCCTTCGAGAGCTACAGTGCGCACAGACGGACGGACGGACAACTTTTGCGGTGTCATGGCTATCCCGCCACTTACGCTTTGGGATCCCAAAAATACGTTACCCTATGCGCCTGTCCCTATACGCTTGAAATATTTACCAACTACAAAGGTTAGCCACTGCCGGAAAATAAACTAAAAATGGGAGATTCCTTGGGAGTAACATGATTTTCTTACTTTCCTCACCCGTAACTTCTCCGTGCTTAACGTCTTTAGCCATGGGAATACAGGCCTCTGTGGAAATTCTAACTTTCCGCGTCTAAATCAGAGTTGGGCGAATCCGGATCCGAATCCAGGATTCGTCCTTTTGGCTGGATTCGAATCTTCTGCTTGTTACAGTGGATTCAGACTCGGCATTCCAAACACACAATCTTACGAATCCGCTGAAATTTCTAGTCTTCATCCTTCCAGTTTTCATTTTCCCAATTTTACACTGTGTGCTTAGGCTTCACCACCAACAATCCTCAGTAAATTATCACCTTATCTGATTACCTCAGATATCACTGCTTTTTTGTCACCTCTGATTTTTGAACTAACATGATTTGATTTTTGTTAAGGTCGGATTCGAGGCCGGATCCAGATCCGTTTTCAACATGAAATGGTGGATTCGGAATTGGATTCGGACGTAGCCCTGGATTCGGATTCGCCCATCTCTGGTCTGAATGAATTTGGTTGTCGTGCAAGCACCGCACATTCTGACCGTCATTACTAGGGTGTGTTTCGGCGCCAACCTATGTTCAGCGGAAACCGGTAACCGGTTGTCGCAAAAATAGTTTTTTATCGTAACCAAAAATCGGTTCTCCCAAAACATTGGAAATTACGCGAAAACACGTTTCAAATTTGAAGACGATGACGTGATGAAGAAAGATATTTGATAGTAAAGATGGAGGAAGAATTTGTAGCTGCAACCGGATCTACATCAGCAGCTGACTGGGTTTTGTGTTAGGCTGTATCTTTCACGATAATACAAAATCATAGTAATAATAGCAAAAGAAAAAATTAAAGGTAAAACTGAAAAATTAAAAACTGGAAATTGTAATTAAAAATTAAAATTAGGACTAAAAATTAAAAATTTACATTAAACATTCCTTTAGCTCAGGCTGAGTGCGATCATATTTGACAGTGAGAAACGGATACTTCAGCTGAATTTTATCAGAGCTATATTTCGGCCCTTCTTGGCAAGGGTCCTGTTCAGGGTCAAAGCCACTTAACTTGGAAAAACGATAATTACGATCAGACTCGCAGTCAGCTTGGGCTGAAGGAATATTTACTTTTAATTTTTTATTTTTAAATTTTATTTTTATTTTTTATTTTTAGTTTTAGTTTTAATTTATATTTTTCATTACAATTTTCAGTTTTGAATTTTCAGTTATATTTTTAATTTTTTTTTACTATTATTTCTTATTACTATTACAAATTAAAAACTGAAAATAGAAAATTGTAAATCAAAATTAAAATTAAAATTGAAACTAAAAATTTAAAAAAAATTAAACTTAAAAATTTAAATTAAAAGTTAAAAATTAAAATTTAAAATTAAAATTAAAAATTAAAATTAAATATAAAATTCAAATTAAGAATCAATAAAATATTCAATTTATATTTTGGACTATGTAAGTTCTTATTTTAATTTTAGAACATTTTTCTATTTGCTGTTCCGCCTTTGTTTTGATTTTCTAGTTGATGACGGTGAAGCTGAATCAGAACCAAGAATCGTGAACGGTAACGATAACCGTTCCAAAATTTCCTGACCGAAGATCGGAACCGATCTCCGAACCAAATTCTGGTCGACGCAAAAACACCGGTTCATCAGAACCGAAAGTCGCGAAAACACTGGTTACTCTGAACCGAAGTACATTGGTTGGCGCCGAAACAGGCCCCTAGAGCTTCAGGTGAACAAACACAAAATCCCTTAGATGGGTCAAAATATTTCAGTGCGCATAAATGCCAGACGTAAAAACAGGCTGCCTTTTCAATAAAACTTTAAAGAGATTGCAACCTATCCGACGGAAAAGGAGCTTTCTTCACGATCGTGGGTAATAATTCAACATGAGAGGCATAAGACTTCCGAATTTGAGATTGACGTATCGGGGTCAGGAACTATTTATTAGGCTGTAAATTGCTAGAAACGTTAATCTGGCTCCTCGTTCGTACAATCACATTTTTTTTAATAAAGTTTTGTTGGAACGGAAAGCTTGAAGGCTTCAAAGTTTGAACACAAAAAGGAGCCACCGAATCCTATATTGGTCGGATGACGCGCCGTGCAGAAACCAACCAATAAGAAGCAAGATTTGTTTTTGTAGTAGAAGTTTGAACTTTTTTACAAATATGTATTTACACAATCGAGGGCGAGTCAGCATAAATTATTGCAACCATATCAAGGCTCAGAAGAGTTATCAAACGTCGATAATCCAGTAACAACGCAGAAAATCCTAAAGTCACTATATGCTGTTATTCGTTTCTACTCCTTTCCGCTTTGTCGGAGGCGGCAATCTCTCTACAGGCGCGGTCTCGCCATAACCCCCGACACCCATAGCGGGGTCTCCGCGTTTTTGTTTTTACTCTTTATACCTAGGCAATCAGATTTCGGCCCCCCTCACAAATCATCTCCATAATAGCATATGAATGAATGAATGAATTTATTCCTAATAAAACCCTCTTTAATTATATGAACCAGATATTTTCATAAAAAAAATTCTTACACGAAACTAAAGGTTATCAATTATAATAAATAACGTTTACTCTCACGACTATTTACAAATGTACAAGTCAGGAATAGGTCAAGTCAGGAAACCTTGAATTTGTAACAAATCCACTTAACTATGTCATTCCATAATCTGGTTGAAGGCTGTCTACCAACGGAACTGGTAACGCTTCAATCAAGATAAATTACTGTTAACTTTATCCAACACTTGTTAGATGGCGTGATAAATAGGAAAAGCGCGGAACTTTCAAATAGACTGAGAGACGAAATCAGACGATTCCCAATATGACTGTGACTGAAACAAACTTATTTCTTTTAATTTGCAAAACCTGATAACCTTAAATGTTTTGCTGTAAGGAGTAGGACTCATAAGCGGTTGCCTTATTTGGTAATCCGATACTGAGAAAGGTTACGCGCAACAGGGTTCATCCCTTCGCCTAAGGTAAGGTAAGGTACAATTTTAATGGCAAATATAAATAAACCTGGTGTTTCTCAAAAGCATCAGACAAGCCAGTGGCATAAAAAACGACGCTTCACTAATTCTGATGGGTGTGTAAAAATTATTAATACAATTCTAGCCTAAGGCATTGTAAAGAAAAAACAAACGAACAACTATCACACATCAACACTAAAATCTTGAAAAAATGAAAAATAAAAAAGGTTTGCGACATGGGCCTGATCCTCCTCCGAGCACAAACACAAATGAATCAATCAAATCAAACAGAAGAAATATAATTGCTAGATAACATAAATCTTTTTAGAGCTCTTTTAAAAACTTTCCTATTTTCGGACACTAATAGTTTCAGGCAGTGAATTCCATACTATTCATTATCCTGATTACTCATTATCCAGGGTTCCATTTTCTTATTGAAAACATGGCAGATTTGTTGAGAGACAAACATCACAGAAATGATATTAAAGCCTGCAAACGAATTATTGAAATATTCTAGAATTCATACACAAATGACAGATTATTTTTTGTTATTATCTTTTGTAATCCTTCAAAACTGAAGCTTAATTATACAAATTTTGTACAGCGATTTTTACAAAACAACAAGTTTTCCTGAGAGAGAAAAATCTTTGATTCTCCTTTTCTAACAGCGCTTAAACATGTACCGCCGAATCTAGTCACTAGGTCATTCCACGATCATACCGAACCCTGGTTTAAACTAACGCCTTGAATGTGGGCGATCTGGACGCGGCAAATTCGACAATGCTTCCGATTTGACTCATCTAGATGACAGTCCAAGTAACGTAAACATCTACTTCACTTGGAACACGGCATAACCGAGGTTTGTGAACTCGCCCATGTCCGTTTTGAAAGAGGTTTTCAACAAAGTGAATAACTAGTATAATAAATTAGATGAATTAATAATTAGTGTAATAACTGCAATGACCAGCGCACTTTAGCATATTTTACGGAAGAACGCAATGGGTTATTAATAAACCAGTGGGTTATTAGTAAACGAGCGAGTCTATCCGATCAAGTTCCTACACTGGTTGGACCTACCTTTTCTCTGAGGCTCTCTGTATCATCATATGATACCCACTGATCACCACGGTAAGCATATGGAACTCGCGCCTCAGGCTCCCAAATCCTCGTGGCGTTGTTCTTCAGGAACTCGCAGACGATAGGATATGGGACTTGTCCATCGGCCCACAGCCGGCCAATTCCAAGAGCGGGGGCTCCGATACCATTCCTGTCAGCTGAAGCCAACCTAAGAACAAATTTAAGGGATTATGGTTATCCTCATCACATAAATCATGGCCAACTGGGCCCAGCTAGCGCGCGACATTCTAAACTCTTTTCTGGCCGAAGAATGAAACATTGTATATTGTATTTGTTTTTGTTGTGTTTTATTTAATTCCTTTTTTTATTTTACATACTCACTTTTTGAAAATGGCGGGTCACACATAAATTACTTGCTGAAGGCGTATTCTCGCCATTCCCAGAGGATTCTTCGGGGAATCGAAGGGAACGGCGAGAATAGAGGGAGTCAGTCCACGCGGACTCCTCGTACAGAAACATCGAGAACACGGGAATGCTTCCAAAAAAAATTGTTAGAAAAAAAAATATGCAGTCGACGAAATTAGTCTGGATTATTTTTGGTTTTGTTTATTATAATTGTTTTTACCTAATTTTACATTGCACCAACACCAGCAAAAATTGATTCCCCTCCGAATCTGAATGGAGTCCTTTTTGATGATGATGATTGATAACTGGAGCATTCCCCACCCGCGGGGACTCGCACCAAAATACGGGGAGTGAGTCCCCGGGACAAACAAAAACGAGGGGACTCCTGAAGTGGAGTCCTCGGGGAACGGCGAGAACACGCCTTTTTTTGTTCCACCCTACTTACCGAAGTTACTACGCAATGACGTCACAGATTCTGGCTTCTTGGCGTCAAGGCTGGAACGCATTTTTCTATTTTCCGCAAAATATCATGCCACAGGTTAATCAGCCAATCCCGTGACAGAAATTCGCGGTTACCACGCTTACTACGCTCCCGAGCGTGGTAAGCAAATAGTTATTATTAGTTACTATTTCGAGGAGGTTGGAACGGTCAGCGTAGCAACTTTTTACGAGGTTGGAGCGAAAATAGTAACTAATAGTTACTATTGTTAGAAGGCTGAAAAACGTTCTTATTTTATTCGGTTTTCACAGCTAAATTTCAAAAGTAATACTAAAAAATCGTACAAACAATGCGCAAGACCATCAAGGCAGCGCAAAAATGTAATAAATGCACAAATGGCACTGGCAAGGGTTGGTAACCAGCAAATCGGCTAAGATTCTCGCTCGCTATCCGAAATTAGACCATCAAGTTTTGTCCAGAAGACGTCCACTTTCACGGGGCCAGGAATCCCTTTGTAAGCAAAACTCATGAAGCACAAATGATCATTGGCCCTCGGGGATGACAAAATGTTTTGTTTGGCCAAAAGTATTTTTTGGGATCCCAAAACGTAAGTGGAGGGATACCTATGACTTCGTAAAAGTTGTCCGTCTGTCTATGCCTGTCCGTCTGTCTGTCAGCACGATAACTCTCGAAGGGAATGAGATATTGTGATGAAACTTGGTGTGAGGACTCGTTTAAGTCAAGGTTGCAATGCGCACTTCAAGGGGGCTAGGAAGTAATTTTTTTGCAAAATCACAGAGGCACAAATGATTACGGGAACTTGGGGACAAATGTATCGTTTGGTCGAAGTGGCCTATTTTGTTCACTTGCGGTCAAGACGCACACTTTAAGGATGCTGGGAATCCCTTTGTAAGCAAAACTCATAAAGCACAAATGATCATTGCCCCTTGGTGATGATCAAATGTTTGGTCGGTCAAAAGCATTTGTTTGCACTTTGTGGTTAAGATGCGCGCAATTTAAGGGGCTAGGAATTTTTTGCAAAATCATTGAGGCACAAACGATTTCGTGACCTTGGGAACATAAAAACCTATCTTTTGGTCAAATTAGCCTATTTTGTTCACTTGAGGTTAAACGTACACTTTAAGGGGGCTGGGAATCCCTTTCTTATCAAAACTCATAAAGCACAAATGATCATTGGCCCTTGGGATGACAAAATGTTCTGTTTGGTAAAAATAACTTTTTCCACTGTGCGGTTAAGATGCGCACTTTAAGGGCGCTAGGAAGTAATTTGTTCGCAAAATCATTGAGCCACAAATGATTACGGGACCTTGGGAACATGAAAATGTATGGTTTGGTCAAAGTAGCCTATTTTGTACACTTGCTGGTTCAAGACACACACTTTACGGTTCAGGTTCAGGTTCTTTTAATAGTAAAAGAACCTGAACCTGAAGAGGGCTGGGAAATCATTTGTAAGCAAAACCCTTGAGGCACAAATAATAATAGCAATAGTGTAGTAATAATTTATTGAAGCCCATTTATAACACAAAAGAAAAAGCAGAGTATGTAACAAAAAGACAAACAGGAACACTAAATAAGAAAAAAACACGAGTTAACTCAACAAGTATCGACAATATGCGTTGTTATTCCAGTTCCTAGTTAATCTGGACGTGTCCCTGATACAGCTGCCAAGTTTCATCGTCCTAGCCCCACTGGAAGTACCGTAACTCATACCCCCCTCCAACTCCCCTCTGCAGCGCCCGGATCCGGTCTAGTTTTGTCAGTATATAGCTAGGGCTCTACTACGGCTTGTGGTAGTTGTGGTTGTTCTTCCCACCAAGTTTCATCCCGGTCCTTCCCCTTTAAGCATTGACAATATGTCCGGTTCCCCCTCTGCACCCCCCCCCCCACAGTCCTCTGATCCGGTCCGAACTTGAAATGGGATATCTGAGACCCGCGTTCTTTCCAAATATTAAGTTTTGGTAAGATCCGATCACCCAATCGAAAGTTACACATACCGCAAGATTCCAAACCCCCTACCCCCCCCCCCCCCCCGATCGGAAAACTGACTATTCCCAAGTTAATCTAGTCGAAAAATATTCTTTGAGCCCAAGCTGACTTTGAAACATTTATTCCAGCAATGTTTTCAACGGATACATCAGCTAAGATTCTTCATAAGCTTATAATCATAAGCTTATAATCTAGTCGGGATCCTGCTACGCCTGCCAAGTTGCATCGTCGCAGCCCATCTGGAAGTATCTGAATTCGGGATCATCAAAATTTCTGCCCCCCCCCCCAGCTCCCCCGCAGTGCCCGGATCTGGTTAGTGTTTGTCAAGAATTGGTATCCTGGGCTTGTGGTTGATCTTCCCACTAAGTTTCTTCCAAATCTTTCCACTTTAATCGTACCACAGGATAACCCGTTCCATTTCCACCCCCCACCTCCACAGTATCGGATCCGGTCCTAAGTTAAAGTGGGATATTTGAGACTCGAGGTCTTTCCAAATATCAAGTTTCATTAAGATCCGATCACCCCCTCGAAAGTTATAACGTTGAGATTCCTGATCCGTCCCTACTCCCGTCACGATGGTCGGACCGGAAAACCGATTGAAGTGAAACTGATTAACCGGTTGGTCTGGTCGGGTTCCTGTTACAACTGACTAGTCCACCTGCAAGCAGGGGCGTCACTAGCCATTTAGTCCGTCGGTTTGTGCCGACGGACTAAAAAATGTGCCGACAAAATACGCCGTTGCTTCGCGGCAACAGCGTACATATCCCACCAGCATAGAACAGAACCGGTGTAAAACTAACTGTAATACATCATTTGAGATATTCCTTTAATGTAATTTCGTATATTAAAGTTCACATATTCGGCTCTTCATTTCAACTTTCGCTAAAAGCGAAGCTTCCAACGACTGTACCCAGAACTAGTTAAAGTAATCGCCGCAGACGTAATTTTTTGTATTGTGTCTTCGTCCGGAAACATTTTGCTATACCTTTTTAAATCTGCCTTTTTGCGATTTTTTTTTTCTATACCTACCATACAAGTTCGAGTTTTTAACGTGTTTGAATGTCAATCCTAAACAAGACCAAAGGTTTCGATAGGATCCCAAAAATTCAATATCTGATCCAGACAACTGGGCCAACTTAAGGCCTGGACAACTTAAGGCCAAATAGCTAATCACCTGAGAAAACCAAGTTCAGATATGGATTAAGCATGTGTGTTTACCCCTATAAGTCATACCTGTTTTGACGAAAACTTCCTGCCACTTCTGCCAATTTCCCGGTTTCGGCCGAACTCCAGAACTACTTGTCCGGCGAAAAAAGAAAGCTCAAAGACGAAATCAGGGTATCTTCTTTCCCCAGTAATGAACATCTAATCAACTTCAAATAGAAATATAGCTTATAACAAATTTTCCGATTCCAGCCGGATTCCGGTCGAACTATATGTCTGGGTAAAATATGATTGTCATACAGGGACTCAGCATCTCTTCTTACCCCTAAATCGCTTATCTAATCAACTAGAAATAAGACTTTGACTTCCAACAGATTTCCGGTTTTGGCCGGATTCCGGACGAACTACATGTCCGGGTAGAAAATTGTTTTCACATAAGTGTTCAGCATGTCTTCTTGCCCTAAATCGAACATCTAATCAACTCCAAATAAAACTTTTAATTTTGACAAACTTTCCTGTTTGGGCCGGATTCCGGTGGAAATACTTGTCCGTCGAGAAAATAGTTTTCAACATCGTCTTCAGCATGTCTTCCTACCTCTAAATCGAACATCTAATCAACTTCAAATAAAACTTTTACTTTCAACAAACTTTACGGTTTCGGCCGGATTCCGGGCGAAATACTTGTCCGTCGAGAACATAGTTTTCACCATCGTCTTCAGCATGTCTTCGTACCCCTAAATCGAACATCTAATCAACTTCAAATAAAACTTTTACTTTCAACAAACTTTCCGGTTTGGGCCGGATTCCGGGCGAAAGACTTGTCCGTCGAGAAAATAATTTTCACCATCGTCTTCAGCATGTCTTCCTACCCCTAAATCGAACATCTAATCAACTTCAAATAAAACTTTTACTTTCAACAAACTTTCCGGTTTTGGCCGGATTCCGAGGGAACTACTTGTCCGATGACAAAATAGTTTTCACCATCGTGTTCAGCATGTCTTCTTACCCCATAATCGACTATCACATTAGCTGTTTCAAAATATTTTGTTTGTCCCTTAATTTGAATCCCCTCCCCACCCCTAAATGTAGAGCTACAAAGCCCATCTACGAACTTGACTGGTCCGACGATCCAACGAACCTTCACACCAAGTTTCATCAAAATATCTCATTCCCTTCGAGAGTTATCGTGCTTACAGACGGACGGACAGACGGACGGACGGACAACTTTTGCGATGTCATAGGTATCCCTCCACTTACGTTTTGGGATCCCAAAAACAGCGATACTACAGAGAATACTATAAAATGCGCCGCAGGCGAAATTTTGTGTAAAACTAATTTTAATGCATCAGTTGAGGTTATTCCTCCTTATTATCCCTATTTCGTCTTTAAAGTTCACATATTCGGCTTTCATTTCAGCTTCCTCTAAAAGTGAAGCTTCCAACGACGGTACCCAGAACAAGTTAAAGCAAGCGCCGCAGGCGTAATTTTTTGTATTGTGCCTTTCGTCCGGAAACATTTTGCTATACCTACCATACAAGTTCTAGCTTTTAACAAGATTCAAACCCCCAAGAATGCCAATCCTAAAACGCCAATTCAATGAAACACCGATCTTCCAGATAGAGAATACTACAAAATGCGCCGCATGCGAAATTTTGTGTAAGACTAATTGTAATGCATCAGTTGAGGTTATTCCATTAATGTAATTTCGTCTATTAAAGTTCACATATTCGGCTTTCATTTCAGCTTCCTCTAACAGCGAAGCTTCCAACGACTGTACCTAGAACAAGTTAAAGTAAGCGCCGCAGGCGTTATTTTTTGTATTGTGCCTTTCGTCCGGAAACATTTTGCTATACCTACCATACAAGTTCTAGCTTTAAACGTGTTTCAAACCCCCAAGAATGTCAATCCTAAAACGCCAATTAAATGAAACACCGATCTTCCAAATAGAGAATACTACAAAATGCGCCGCAGGCGAAACTTTGTGTAAAACTAATTTTAATGCATGAGTTGAGATTGCTCTTTTAATGTAAATTCGTATATTTAAATTCACAAATTCACCTTTTAATTTAAACTTTAGCCAAAGAGCGAAGCTTCCAAAGACTATACCCAGAATAATTTGAACTAAGCGCCGCATGCGAAGTTTTTTAAAACTTTATTTTTTCCGTAACGGAAATTTGCGCCCGACAAAATCTGCAGTATTTGATTTCTTACGTACAAAAAGAACCCGATGTGCCGAAAGAACATCGACGCCCGAGAAAAGCATTCAGAATTCGATTTCTTATGTGTTTTGCCTGACAAGACTGTTAAGATCTTTATTTCTTACATATAAATAGAAGCCGATGTGCCGACGTAACTTAAAACTTTCAGGATGCGCCCGATAAACGTTTACAGCATTTGATTTCTGACGTGTAAAAATAACTCGTTGTGCCGAAACGAGACTTGAACTTCCTGCGTGCGCCCGACAAAGTTAGCAGAATTTTATTTCTTGCGTATAAAAAGAACTCGATGTGCCGACAAGTCGACCGACGCTCGACAAAAGCATACAAAATTTATTTCTCCTGTATTCCTTGTGTATAAAAAGAAGCCGACGACAATACCGAGGCCCGAAAAAAGCATGCTTGCGTATTTCTTGCGTATAAAGAACCCGAGGTGCCGACGAGTCGACGACGCCCGACAAAGCATACAAGTTTGATTTCTCTGTATTCCTTATGCATAGAAAGAATCCGACATGCTGTAGAGAATACCAGGGCCCGACAAAAAGCATGTAGAATTCGATGTATTGCTTGTTTTGCCCCACAAATGTTTGCAGGATTTTATTTCTTGCGTATAAAAAGAACTGGATGTGCCGACAAGTCGACCGACGCTCGACAAAAGCATACAAAATTATATTTCTTCTGTGTTTGCAGGTGCTAAGCGCCGACAAACAAGTGAACTTTCACCAGGCTTGGCCCGACGAAAGTACTTTCTCAAGACCTTTGGGGGGGGGGGATCCCCACCTCCCCCCATAGTGACGCCCCTGCCTGGAACTACCTTAACTCGGAATCATCGGAATTCCGGACCCACCCCCCCTACAACTCCCCCCACAGTACCTGAGTCCGTTAGATTTTGTCAGTATTTGTAAACTGAGCTTGTGGTTGTTCTTCCTACCAAGTCTCATCCCGATCCTTCCACTTTTAGCGTATGTTATCACAAGAATTCCGGTTCCCTCCTGCAACTCCCCCCACAGTCGTCGGATCTAAATGGGACATGTCAGACCCGAGGTCTTTCCATATATGAAGTGTCATTAAGATCCAAACAGCGGTTCGATTGTTCGAAAGTAATAAATACATCATAATTCCAGATTACCCCTCCCTCCACTCCCCCGACGATAGCCGAATTGGGGAAATGACTGTTTCTATTTCAATCTGGTCGGGTTCCTCATATGCCTGCCTGCCAAGCTTCATCGTCCTAGTACATCTGGAAGTACCCTAACTCGTGATCGCCGGACCGACCGACCGACCGACGAGAAAGGGATCGGTATATGGCACAGCCAAAGGGCAAATGCTATAAAAGTTGTCGGGTCTAAAAATAGTTTCTTAATTGGCTAGCGGAAAAGGGTCAAGCGCCGAAACGTCAATATCCTGAATACAACTGTTCATACGGATCAAGTCTTAAAAAAAAAAAAAATTAAAGCAGTAAGCAATCCAGTATCTGGAATCTGTTTCGAACTATTTTCCAGTATGCGATACGAAATGCAGTCACGAACAGCGAAGACAGTATTTTGCAAATATTTCGGAGGGACCGAGCTATATTCATGCGATGTCAATCTCCGGTTGGGGAATTGGAGAATTACTCGTTTAGAAAACAATTCTTGCAATCCTTCGACGACATCTCTAGTCTTGTGCTTGGGCAATACTCAACTGTCTCCTTGTTACTTTCTTGTCAAGGTTTCAAGCCGTCTTATTTTGCCTTGTCATGTGAATGACTCTGCGAACAAGTATCACTAATAAAACACAGTCGAGAAGTCCACCTGAGACAGAGTCTGCTAAATCAAGTCATCATTAACGGGGTCTTGTCCGGAGCCGTCCGACAGAGCACTAACAACTGCCACATTACATTACAAATAAAACGACATTACGGAGACAAGGCAGTTAATAATATGGCATTCAGCTGAAAGGACCGAGATAAGGCCAAATCGTACGCAGCTTAATATCGAAATCTCTCCGGTATTTAGGTATCAAATATGGCACAGACAGCAGATCTTCTCGCGCATTCCTTGTGCGGAATTTGTGCAAAACTATGTGTGCTGGTTACGGAAAAGCAGTTTCTCTTGGAACTGGTTGTGCAACCGTTCCGAAGTAGGAATAAAAGTTCCTACTTCGCCTCTCTTTGTGGGAATCAAATAGACAAATTAGCTGCCAGTTCAGTTTTGTTTGAACCCAGCCAAAAGTGTCGTGAGATAAAGTCACGGGCTTGTCGCCGAGCCTTCAAATACCCTTACGAGTCAGTCCTGACGCATATTGTCTACATTTATTGAGTTAAAGTCGTGCTTTTCATGGCACTTGCCCTTCAGCCAAGTGCCATATAGCGATTGCAATTTCTGTCCGTCCGTCGGTCCGGGTTTTGCTAGTTTGGACACTTCCACGTAAGCTAAGACGATGAAACTTGGCAGGCAAATCAGGGACCCCAAAAGATTAAGTTGGAAATAGTCACTTCTACGATCCGAGCATCGTGAGGGGAGTGGAGGGAGGGGGATTCCGGACTCTTGAGGTATTTATAACTTTTGAACGCGTGATCGGATCTCAATGAAACCAGGTATTTGGACACACCCCGAGTCTCTCACGACCCAATTAGAATCCGAGGATCCGGTGACTTTGGGGGGAGCTGGAGGGGGGGGGGGGAGAATCTTGGGAAACGCTTAGAGTGGAGCGATCCAGACGTGGACGTGGGAAGAACAAGCATAAGTCATAAATACATCGTTGACAGAACAGGACCAGATTCGGGCACTGTGGGGGGGGGGGGGATTCTGGTGACCCTGTGAGTTCGGTACTTCGGTTGGTTTAAGTTGACATTTCTATGTTATCATGGTGTGGAACAGATATTCATGAATAAATACGATGTTTGATTGACTGATCCGATACTTGTGGGTGGGGCGGGGGGGGGGGGGGCACCGGAAGTCTCGGGAAACGCTTGGAGTCGAGGGATTGGGATAGAACTTGGTGGGAAGAATAAGCATTAGTCCTAGATACGTAATTGACAGAACCAGATCGTATTTGGGTTCTGTGGGGGAGTTGGAGGTCGCCAGTTCGGATAGTTCTAGATGTTCTAAGGACGATGAAACTGTGCAGACATATTTGTGATTTAATGACCCGACACAATACCCTAGTAAAGCTTTTGTTCCTGGATCCGACCATCTTTGGGAGAGTTGTGGGAAGGGGAATCTGGAAATCACTGACTTCCATAAGTTGCGAACAGGTGCTCGGATTCATGTGAAACCTTATGGTTGATAAGAAGTAATGACATAGACAAGCGAAACATGCGCCCGAATCACATGCCGCCACGACTGGGGGGGGGGGGACTTTTGACAGGATGGACAGAATGGGATACAATTTGGATAGTACCGAGTTTATGCGACCTGGATTTTATATTTGGCGTCCGGACCGGGTCCGGCCAAGGTAGAGGGAGGGGGGGGGGGTAGCGGGAACAGAAAATTTGCTGATAGGCTATGCTCCGATTCCAGTCAAACTTGGTGGACGGGAAGATGAGAAATCAGAAAGGGAGTTGGAAGGGGAGTCCCGAATTGAAATGTAGAGAGATCATATGCCTTAAATAACTTATTTTAGGGTTCGAACCGGGTCCAACTATGGGGGGGGGGAGAGAGAGTTACCGGAAGTTCCCAAAAATTCTGAAAGATGGGTGGTAAGAACCAGATTCGACCGTGGTAGGGGGAGTTGGAAGGGGGTACCGAAAAGCGTGGGACACGTCTAGGGAACTGAGAGCGGATCGATTGGGTTGAACTTTGGAAGGTACTAAAGTCATTTGCCCTAGATGATCCGAGGCGATGTCAGTTTGCGTGTTCCAGCTGTAGGTCCGAATCGCACTTTTGGATGGCAGGGTATTTCTTGACGTTCTCATCTACTATCTTGTACCACCTACTCGTAACAAGTGCCATATGAGCTCGTGGCTCTTGTTTCTCATTTAATGTTCTTCTTTGTCTTTTTGTTATTTACTCCACTTCTTTTTTTTTTTTTAGAAGTGGGCAGCAATAAATTATTAGGCTAGACTACTATTTTTATTATTACTGAGTTTTTACAATATCCCTCGCTGAAGTTTTCAAGGAATGCTGGAATAAGACTTCAACCGGCGAAAAATTAGGGCAACCTCACAAAGTAGGGATTTCACCCTCTCGAAACCCCTTTAGCGTCTCTGGAAAAAAAAAAAAAAAAAAAACTTACGTGAAAGTTATTCCATAAGTTGGTACTCCCACTACCAGCTTTTCTTTCGGTACCCCGAGGCGCAGCCAATATAGGGCGGCCCACTCAGTATTTAGAGTTGCTGCAGCGTAGCGCTCCTTCTGTCGCCGGAAGAGGGGGGCGTTCAATCCAGTTGCTGGGTAATACCATGTGTAGGCGTGGAAGTCATAACCCATTAAATTTATAAAATCCACGAGTCTAAAAAGAGAAGAACGATCGTTATAAAAATGGACTGTTTTCGCTTTATTGGACTCGGATCAGCTCTATAAAACATTATAGAAGGACTATTGGCCGTGTTTTCAAGATTTTTTTTTTTTACGATAATCCTGCGCACGCGGTTTCTCTGTACTGTCACTGCGAAGCTCTGTGCTGCGCTTTATCTTTTTTTTTTGTAGTTTCAGTTTTAACTAACACAAATCTGCGAGTTCAGAAACGATTTTTTTCTCTTTCAGAAAAATATTCTACAACTAAGGTTTTAACCTCTACGGCGTCTGTATCATGATAATTAGAGGACGCCAACCTGGTCAGCCGTGTCTAGACTCTAAACTGAGAAGAATTCACAATTCACAGAGGACCGAAACTTTCATACACCTACCTTTTAAAACATTTTAGCCTCAAAACACTGCATGAGTGCAGAAGCTGACGAGCTAATCACCGACTTCGGTTCAGCCGTGATATGTCGTCTTCTTCCCTCCCAAATCCTTCCTTCCGCCAACCAAAACGCCACAAATCTACCAGAGCGAATGGTAAGTTCTACGATAACCAAACTATGTCCTATACCTATAAAACAGGTCAGATTTACTAAATGTTTCATTCCTGACTTAGTAAAACTTTTAAAGAAGCGTAATTGATTTTGAAGTGTATTGACTTATATACTTTGAATGTATTGCTGACAATAATCGCAAATGTGGTTGTGTACAGTTGTGTAACCCATCGCTTTGTAAAATAAAATTTCTATTTATACGCCAACGCCCCGAAGCTACGTGACGACACGCGGAAACTTTTGCATAACGAAAAACATGGATATGTTAAAGCCATCTGAAGATGGCCTTCAGTAATAGCTCCTAAAGACAATTGAGACAGGGCCATTACGGCCTCGAAGTTACCTGGCTATGTCAGAGACACGATAGGAATGGTCTACAATCCATTTCTCAGGTGCGACAGCAACACTAAGAATAAGGCTTGCTTCTGTTGTACTCTCACGAAGGTCTTTCAGAAGGTCAATGAAGTCGAATCGTTCTTTGAAGGCTCTTCCTAAGGCTGGAAACTCCCAGTCTATATCTACCCCATCGAAGAAGAGATCTTGAACTGTCTGCACCACTTCAGAAACAAACCTGTAAGATAACTTGTTAGTGCAATGGGTCATCTCTGGTTGATTCAAGAGCAGTGGTGGTCGGCCTAGAACTGAACACAAGGCCACTGACCAGAGATCCACCTAGATAAGAATTGTCTGATGCTTCCAAGAAAATGGTATCAGGAGCAGAGACGGGCGAATCCGAATCCGGATTCGGATTCGAATCCAGGATTCGTCCTTTTGGCCGGATTTGAATCCGGATTCGAATCTTCTGCTAGTCAGGCTGGATTCGGATTCGAACTTGGATTCCAAACGCTCAATCTTACGAATCAACTCAAATTTCTGATCTACATCCTTCCGGTTTTGTTTCCCAATTTTTACACAGTGGCCTTAGGCAAGCCACCTTTTTGATCTCCGCCACCAGCCATTCTCAGTAATTTATTACGTCGTCCGATTACCTTAGATATCATTGCTTTTTGTCACATCTCAGTTTTTAAGTATAACCCATGTATATGATTTGATTTTTGTTAGGTTCGGATTCGAATCCTCAGCATGAAATGGTGGATTCGGATTCGGAATCGGATTCGTACCTAGCCCTGGATTCTGATTCGAATCCTTTCATGGTCGGATTCGACCATCTCTGATCAGGAGAAGAACTACCCAGCTTCGAACGCCTACCCCGCACTGCTTTCACACTATACTATCTCAGAATCATTTACTGTAACATATCAGTCAAAACTTAACATTTCAATAGAATTAGGAAAGACGCTTATGCGTTACATCATCTGCATTGTGCACAAACTTATTTCTACAAACCATTTTCGTTCTTAGTTTCAGGATTCACTTACTTTATTGCCAAAACCACACGCGAAAATAAATGAAAACAAGAGCTACGAGCTCATATGGCACTTGTTACGAGTAGGCACGGCTCGGTTATGTCAATGATATATCTAGTGTTTGCTAGGTGTCTTCCCACCAAGTTTCATCTCGATCCCTCCACTCATAGCGTTTTCCAATACTTCCGGTTCTCCCCTCCAGCTCCCCCCCAAAAGTCACCGGATCCGGTCCGGATTTTAAGTGGGTCGTCTGAGGCATGAGGTCTTTCCAAATATCAAGTTTCATCGAGATCCGGTCACCCGTTCAAAAGTTATAAATACCTCAAGATTCCGGATTCCCCCTCCCTCCACTCCCCCGACAGTGCCCGAATCGGCTCGGTCATGTCAATGATGTATCTAGTGTTTGCTAGGTGTCTTCCCACCAAGTTTCATCTCGATCCCTCCACTCATAGCGTTTCCCAAGATTTCCGGTTGCCCCCTCCAGCTCCCCCCAAAAGTCACCGGATCCGGTCCGTATTTTAAGTGGGTCGTCTGAGGCATGAGGTCGTTCCAAATATCAAGTTTCATCGAGATCCGATCACCCGTTCAAAAGTTAAGTATACCTCAAGATTCCGGATTCCCCCTCCCTCAACTCCCCCCACGGTGCTCGGATCGGGGAAGTGACTATTTCCAACTTAATCATTTGGGGTCCCTGATATACCTGCCAAGTTTTATCGTCCTAGCTTATGTGGAAGTGCCCGAACTAGCAAAACCTGGACAGACCGACGGACGGACAGAAATTGCGATCGCTATATGGCACTTGGCCGAAGGGCAAGTGCCATAAAAAGAGCTGATACCAAGAACAAATAAGCACCAGAACATCCGTCTCCCTATCTATACCTATCTCCCTTTCTAGCACGACCATGCCGAGTCGAATATATCTCTGTACCCTGGCCAATGCAACCGAGCGGAGAGTAGGAGCTACGTGGAACATCACAATTCTTTACCTCTACAAACAGCTATATCACTGTAAAGCTCCGAAAAAGAAATTTCCAAAGTAAAAGTAAATTGGTTGTCTGGACACGCTGCAGAGCGGGTCAGCGCGCCTCCTTTGCCAGATTTTGGGATCCCAAAACGTAAGTGGAGGGATACCTATGACATCGCAAAAGTTGTCCGTCTGTCCGTCCGTCTGTAAGCACGATAACTCTAGAAGGGAATGAGATATTTTGATGAAACTTGGTGTGAGGGTTCGTTGGGTCGTCGGACCAGTCAAGTTCGTAGATGGGCTTTGTAGCTTTACATTTAGGGGTGGGGGAGGGGATTCAAATTAAGGGACAAACAAAATATTTTGAAACAGCTAATGTGATAGTCGATTATGGGGTAAGAAGACATGCTGAGCACGATGGTGAAAACCATTTTGTCATCGGACAAGTAGTTCGCCCGGAATCCGGCCAAAACTGGAAAGTTTGTTGAAAGTAAAAGTTTTATTTGAAGTTGATTAGATGTTCGATTTAGGGGTAGGAAGACATGCTGAAGAAGATGGTGAAAATTATTTTCTCGACGGACAAGTATTTCGCCCGGAATCCGGCCCAAACCGGAAAGTTTGTTGAAAGTAAAAGTTTTATTTGAAATTGATTAGATGTTCGATTTAGGGTAGAAAGACATGCTGAAGACGATGGTGAAAACTATTTTCTCGATGGACAAGTATTTCGCCCGGAATCCGGCCCAAACCGGAAATTTTGTTGAAAGTAAAAGTTTTATTTGAAGTTGATTAAATGTTCGATTTAGAGGTAGGGAGACATGCTGAAGACGATGGTGAAAACTATTTTCTCGACGGACAAGTATTTCGACCGGAATCCGGCCCAAACCGGAAAGTTTGTCAAAATTAACAGTTTTATTTGGAATTGATTAGATGTTCGATTTAGGGCAAGAAGACATGCTGAACACTTTTGTGAAACAAGTTTCTACCCGGACATGTAGTTCGTCCGGAATCCGGCCAAAACCGGAAAACTGTTGGAAGTCAAAGTTTTATTTCTAGTTGATTAGATAAGCGATTTAGGGGTAAGAAGAGATGCTGAGTCCTTGTGTGACAATCGTATTTTACCCGGACATATAGTTCGACCGGAATCCGGCTGGAATCGGAAAATTTGTTATAAGATAAATTTCTATTTGAAGTTGATTAGATGTTCACTACTGGGGAAAGAAGATACCCTGATTTCGTCTTTGAGCTTTCTTTTTTCGCCGGACAAGTAGTTCTGGAGTTCGGCCGGAACCGGGAAATTGGCAGAAGTGGCAGGAAGTTTTCGTCAAAACAGATATGACTTATAGGGGTAAACACACATGCTGAATCCAAATCTGAACTTGATTTTCTCAGGGGATTAGCTATTTGGCCTTAATCTGTTTCTGAATTTTAATTGTAAAAATGTTCAAGGAGTCTGGCGAAGACTGGATCTGGCTAAGACAAGACCCAGTTGTCTGGATCAGATATGGAATTTTTGGGATCCCATCGAAACCTTTGGTCTTGTTATGACATGCGGAATGGCAACGAGGTAAGTAGACGGGCCGCAACTCAAGAGCTCAGCAAATACATCTAGCTCAGCTCAGTCTTGTCGGGGTATCCATAGTCGCTGCATGGGACCAAAGACGGAGGCTCTATTGGCTTGTTTGTTCTTGATAATACCAAACGCCACTCATGAAACCAATTTAATAATAATAATAATAATTTATTTTTAACCCACAAATCGTACAAGCCGAAAACAGTGGAGTACAAAAGAATATGACATAATTAGGCAAAACACTACACATACAAACAAAATCTACTTAAGAATCAAACAGACGAATAAGCCCATGAGAGGGCGACAGACGCGCGTACGCCGTTTCGGACAGTTTTCTGTGGAGAACAGACAATTTCTCCGTGATATCCGGTAGCGAGTACTTACTAATAATTTTGGAATTTCTTTGCCAAGGAGGGAGAAAAAGAAGAAATTTACAAAAACGAAAATAACAGGATCGCATAGCTTTAATATCCTTTTTCTTTAAAACAGGATAGACACAGAAGGAAGAGTATAGTTTGCCAAGAGCTTTCCGATTGTATTTCCCCCTGTTCGCAACAATTTTCGAATAACCCAGTTGAATTTTTAGTCTACAATCGGAAACCGTCCGGGATCGGAAAGAACGAATATTTTTAGTAATGGTAATACCCAACCACCGAATAGAATCAACACTTGGAATAGAAAACTTCAAGCAATTTAGAGACGCGGATGGCCCGGAGTTAAAAGACAGATATTATCATTTTTTTACGTTTAAAGAGAGTCCAATATTGGAAAATGAAGAGGAAACCTTCTGAACCAAACGCGACAACTCGCTCCTAGATCGGCTAATTAATAGGTCATCTGCATAAGCAAGATATGAAACATTTGAAAAACCAAGGAGATAAGAAGAAGAAATATTTGTAAGCGTATCAGAAATACACATTTTGAATATACTAGGAGAAAGTACACCACCCTGTCTTACACCACAACGGACAGGAATCCTTGAAGCTGAAACAGAACCATTAGATTTTATTCGGAGGTAAGATTTACGATACCAATAACGAAGAAGAAATATAATGGAAAGGTTAATGCCGTTACTGTAAAGAGAGTAAAGAGCTTGAGAGTGCACGATACTGTCAAAAGCTTTAGAAAGATCTAGTGCACAAATGTGAAGACTATAACCCTTTTTAGATGAATCAATGAGAAGAGACGAAAGTGCCCGATGCGCATGCTGACATCCGATACCAGGCTGAAATCCAAATTGATTTTCCCCAAAGTTAACATTATCATTAAGAAAAGGAAGAAGCAGATATTCATAAACTTTACTTAGATTGCAAGAAACAGTAATTGGCCTATAAGAAGAACATTCAAACGGAGACTGACCACCTTTAAGGACTGAACTGACTGTACCACACAGAAAACTGTCCGGAACCAGCGAAGAACATAAGCACATTTGAAATAACAGTTGAAGATGGCACAGAAGTGGCGGGCAATCAATTTTCAGATGGTTTATACCAATACCATCAACATCCACTGACGAAGATTTTAGTTGATTTATAGCTTTGGACACATTTCGAATAGCGATGGGGATAACATGACCCTGATGTAGCTTTGCCGGCATTACAGCATTAAGTAACTTACTGAAATATGCATGGACAGAATAATTAACATCTGAAAAAATGGACGAGTAATGAGCTTCCCAAGAAGAAACAGGGACAACGCATTCATTGGATTGCATACTTCCAATTTTCTCTGAATTCACAACTTTTCGCCACTCACTTTTATTAGTAGGAAAATTGGAACCTTTATAACGAATCGAACGAATCTGTTTTTTGTAAGTAGCTTTCGTTCGCTGTTTTAAATAAAAAAACTTGACCGGATTTCGGTCTACCACACATTAGCCACAGACGCAACCACCACTTTGCTTTGTTTTTAGCCGATTTTAAATCAGGATCCGTTTTTAACGCGTACATTTTCATGCGGTACAGCGATATATTCAGATTGGCGGAGACAATGAATAATCTGAGAATAATATGCATTTAATTCAACATTACTGTTAGCGAAACAAATTACGTAATTGAAGGAGGTGATACGGGACTCGTATTGAACTGAGTAGCGTAATAAGGGTAGAAATGTACAGAGGCATATTTGCACGTTTCCAATTGCTGCGAGTAAACCACTTTGACTGATTTCGGGGTTTTGGGGAACCAGGGCACATTTTTACTGATATACTAAAAGACAGAGGAAGGTGATCAATATCCCGTACATCTTCAATGGACGCAAATAACAGAGGGATTCAGATTTGGTGAACAAATAACATGATCAATGTTAGTAACACTACCAGAATGATGCACGTATGAATAATCCAGAGTCTTGTCAATACTTTTGTAATCAGGAAGAGAATCCAATAGAGTTTCACTACGGACAGATTTTTTGTACACATTCGTGTTAAGATCACCGGCCAAAATAAATTCGTAACCACCGGCAATCGCATTGCTAAGAACAGACTTAAGGATATCACAAGATTTGGCAAATTTGTTAAGGGCGATCACAGATTTGTTATCACATGGGAGATACGCGTTAATGAGCAGCATTTTTCCGAGGCGTATAATTAGAAAATGATCATCCGAATGGTAACAAGACGGCGCAAGGAAATTTAGGCGGCGCTTGATTATGCAAGCTAGGCCTCCCGAGGGTCTACCGAACGTGGCTTTGGCATTTGTCACAAAAACAAGATGGTCAGCACTACGCCGAAGGAAATTAACACTTGTCGAAGTTAATAGATGCTCTTGCAGGCATACTACATCAAAATCACTAAGCAGTTCATCAAGTAACGAGTCCTTGTCCTTAGTACCGTTTATATTAAAAGAAACTATCGAAAGTAGTTCACTCATTTTGCTTTTTCGGTTGCCACAATAGCCTTGAGAATGGGACAAGTAAGACTAAAAGATACATGGGATCCGCCACAGTTGGCACATTTTGGGGTTTCGGTACATGGGTCGTCCCTAGAGGAAAGATGTGGACCAGCACATCTCGCGCACTTTGGGTCAGGACTTGGGCAAGCTGAGTGTAAGTGGTTTGGCGATCGGCAGTTGAAGCAGCACCGAGGAATGTCTTTGAATTCAGTAACACGTACAAACTCATAACCCAGCTTGATGCCATCTTTGATGTATCTTGCCTTAGAAGAAGAATCAGCAAACTCCACTTTGATCGAACTCGAACTACCAAGGCGCTTGGCATCTGTAATGCCGGGGAACTGAGTGAAACTTGAAAGATCGTAGTCCACGGGCATACCTTTCAAGAGACCGAAACACTTTTTGCTCAATACTCTAGCCGAGGAGCCGCTGACCAGACTTGCAACAGACGAGCAGAAATCGTTGGCAACCCCCTTTTCGATGTTAACAAACCACTTGTCGCGTACAGGACGAACAGAGGTCACCGATTCATGTCCATCAATTTTGTCAGCTCTTTCCGTTTGAGTGGATCAGAAAGAGAAAGGCTACAATAATACAATTATGGCAATACCGCTAAAATCACATTTACTAACAACAAAACAGAGGAAAACGCAATGGGTTATATCTGCCTCCTTTAGTTTGTACGCCATTTCGATCTAAAAATTTAAAGTACTTCTGTCCTTTTTAAAGGAGACAGAACATCTGCTAAAAATATTGACAATATGTTACCAACCGTTTCCTTAAGGTCCCATTCCCAGCCATTTCTGCAAACCCATCTGCTCCACCGCCTCCAACAGACAACATCAATTTCAGTTCAGGATTGTCAAACTTTAGAAACAACAGCTCACGACTTATTTCTTTTTGGAATTGACTGAAATCCAGCACACCTCCATTAGCTGTGGCAAAGCCAACTATTATGTGAGTACAGACAGTGGCATCAAGAAAGCTAGAAGGTAACATAGGCCATCCTTTCTTTGGCAAAGTATAGTAGCACACAAGCTTGCTGTATCCTGAAAAACAAATTCTGTTGAAACATACCTAAATGTGTAGAAGGTCATCTGGCAATGCCAAAATATTATGCAGGAAAGCAAGGGTGCTTATGAGAATATAACCCACTGTTTCTAGCTTTAATACATTTTTTCAGCAAAGTGCGCCAAAGAGCCAAGAAGTTCAGCTTTCTTTTAACATAAAAAGTGAAACCGGATTTAATTAATTCCATACTTTTTATTTTTGAACATATCTTTCTTCTGCTTCGATTTCAGTGGGTTTCCAGAAAATTGTGGAAGGAGACAAGAACTATTTTTGTAATACTCAGGTTCAGACACCATAATTTTTGCCATTCAGAGTAGCATTGGGGGCAGCTTGAAGGGTACAAAGTACCTGAGCAAAAACAGCAAAAATCCTCTGATGTGAGTTTATTTTACTTGAACCATTGTTTAAACCAGGTTTACAACATTACTGTACATACATATTTGCTAGGTATGAATATCTTCATCATTCATACCATTAAGCAACATTCAAAGCTAGACGCCTTTACTATTGCATACAAGCAGGGTCTGATCTACTTCTGGTCTTTTACTGGTCCTTTAGCAAAGACTTTGATTACTGAGGAACAGCAAAAGGCCACACTCTAAACAATAGTTAAAAATTGCAGATGACCATCCACAACATGATCCACAATGAATGAATGAATGAAGAATTTATTGCCCATCAAAACCCACCAAAAAAAAGACCTGTATGGAGTATACAAAAGAAACAGAAAACAATACTTCAGGATACCTTACTATTTCCGCGATCCCCCATGAAAAAAATATATGCACTCCATTCAACCATCCTTTCCAGCCTCTACACTTACCAAATGTGTGAAATTGGCCCTTGATTGAAAGCTCTAATTATTCTCTACCATAAAATATTTTTCCCATTTTCATTGAACGAAGTTGCTAGCATTGCCAAATGATTTTCTTCTAAATAACTGCTGACCATGGCCAAGTTGTTTCTGCGTCAGCTTCTGTTTCCGATTTTCTTTCCAGAATTATTTGAACTACCGGTTAACCCAAATGGCTTCAGCGTCACTATTTGTGTCAGCATTTTTCTGCTGCATGTATTTGCACCTTTTCAATTTTGTTTTGTGCCAAGCAGTCAGGGGTGGCCCGAAGCACTCAGGCCAGGGGGGGTGAGGCCCAACATTTCAACGACTCCTGGATCGTAATATACGACTCGCACGTACCGACAAAAATGGACTGTTGCCACTACGAGGCAATGGCACAAATTCTCCACCAACAAATAATAGAGCCGGTGTAAAACTAGCTGCAATACATCAGCTGAAGTTATTCTTGTCATCAAAATTTGTGTATACGTACCTTCGTAGCCTCAACTTTACATTTCAGCTTTCGCTAAAGCGGAAAGCTTTCAGCGCCTGTATCCGGGACAAATTAAGAGCCGCAGGCGAAATTTTTTAATCTGCATTTATCTAGAAAGATTCTAGCCTTTAATGTGTTTCAAATCTAAAAAATTCCAAGCCTAATCGCCAAGTAAATGACACACCGTTCCCCTAAATGGAGAATACAACGAAATGCGCCACAGGCGAATTTTGTGAAACGCCGAGGAGCAGAGCGTCTTTTCGCGATCCCATTTACTGTGCAAATGCCTTATTACTAGGCTGCATGTAATAAATTCGTTCATTCACTGAAAAGGAAAAAATAGCTACGAAATCATAAATCTGTCCGTCGGAAAAAGTGACAAAATAGTGGCCATAAAATAAAGTAGACACAAAGTAGATTTGTTCCGAATTAATAGCAAAATAGTAATTTTCACCTTAAAGACGCGCTTATGAAGAAACAAAACGAGGAAAACAGGTTTGCCATCGCAGTACATAAGAAAAAAAAAATCCGGATTTACGGACGTAAAGGCCGCCTTTCTGCGATCCAATGTAAAGTAAAGAATAGCTATTAAATCAGGACTCAGTCGATAAAAAAAAAAAAGTGACAAAATAGTACGCATCAAAAATAAAGTAGATTTGTTCCGAACTGATAACAAAAAAAGTATTTTTCCCGTTAAAAAAATGCTTCCTCAGAATCGAAATGAGGAAAACAGGTTTGCCAGTGCATTTGGAAAAGGGTTTACGGACGTACGGAACAAACTTTTGGTCTTCGCCCGACAGGCTTTTACAGATAGAAAAAGACGCCGGTTCGACGACGAGACTTGAGTTTGCGTTTTTTTCCGGGTGTAGTTTCACTGTAGTTTTGATGTTCTTTTGTTTCATTATGAACGTACCGTGTACCGTTTTATTTGTCATTCGACACACTGTACGTTCATGACGAAAACAAAAGCAGGTAAAGCTACAGGGAAAAATAGCAACTTACTGGTTTGCAGAATTTGATTGATTTGTATAATCTGAAAGTTGAAATCACTTTCTTCCTCTTGGTTGATAGTTCTCTGCATTCAAAGAGGACATGCTGGAGAGATTCTTCCCATATATGACAGAATCTACATAATGATGATGATGACTGCTTCCATCTGAATAGTTCCTTATTCAGTGATACCACTTGGCTTTTTAGGCGAAAGAACGTAGTACTTGCTTTGCGTGATCTGAAGGGTGATTCCAGCTTTTTGGGGGGGGGTTGCAGTGTCTGGAGTAGTCTGTTTCTTATGACATCTCTGACGGTGGATAGTTTGTTGGCAGAGGGGGTTTCTCTATCAGTGGCTTCTTGGGCTGTCTTGTCTGCAACTTCATTTCCGCTGATACCGCAGTGACTCGGTATATGCTGGAAAGATGTTTTTACTCCTATTCCTTCTAGGCTCCGGATTTTTTTTCTGATGGATATCAGATCGGTGTCACCTGTCTCCCACTTGATGTTTTGGATCAGTTGTAGTGAGGATTTTGAGTCGCTGAAGACTACGACCTTCTTGGATGTTGGGATGATCTGTATGGGGACATTAAGGGCTAAATCGATGGCTTTCAGTTCTGCTGATAGGATTGATGACCTGTCAGGCAGCCTATGCTGTATCTTCATGTTGTACGCTGGAATGTAGACCCCAGCTGCGCTTTTCTGGTTTCTCACGGAGCCGTCCGTGTAGATCTCCAGGTGGTCACAGTATTGCTGGTATTTGAGGAGTAGGAATGCTTGGACAACAGATTGTTGGGGGATTTGGTCCTTCTTGCAGTCTATCATGCTGTCTTCTACATAGATTTTGTTCATGATCCAGGGTGCTGATTCTGGGTAAGGTGTGCAGTCTGGTAGGCTGTCTTCTTTCCAGGAGGTTACGTTTTCTTCGAAGATTCCAAAGGAAGAATTGGGGCGTCTGTTTATGCTACGGACTTTTGGAGTAGAATGTTGCATCAGGGATTTGTGGACGATATGATTTTTCCCATACATCTGAATCCTGGTGAAATATTTGACGTTTAGTATCTTCATTCTTTCTTCGATTTTTGGGATGCCTGAAATTTGTTTCAGGCAGTCCACTGGGGTGTGGGGTTGTAAGCCGAATGCAATTCTTATTGCCATATTTTGGATGGTTTCTAAGATTCGTAACTGGCTTACAACGCATGAGCCGTACGCTTGTATACCATACTCAAGTTTTCCCCTGATGTAAAGTTTGTAGAACTCTATCAGGCAGTGCGAGCTGGAGCCCCAACTGGTTCCTGCCATACGTTTCATTATAGATACCCTCCGTATCGCAACTGCTTTCACTTCTTGGATGTGCGGTTTCCAAGAGAGTTTTTGGTCAAAGGTAAGTCCTAAGATTTTTGCTGTGGAGCAGACTTCCAGCACCTTTCCTTGTATGCTAATTTGTGGGTTTACAACTGTTCTTCTTCTGTGGAAGACGATAACTTTAGTTTTTTCAACGGAGAGCGGGATGCCTGTTTTTCTGGAGTATTCTTCAATTTTATTCAAGGTTTGCTGAGCACGGTTAGTTACTGTTGTTATATCTCGGTTAGAGTTGCAGGTGTAAAGATCATCTGCGAAGAGGCCCATAATACCTTCTTGAATTTTCACGTTGATGTCTGAGACGAAGATCAGGAACAAAAGCGTGCTCAGAATTGCCCCCTGAGGCAAGCCTCTCGTTATCGCTCTCTCTCTTGAAAATTCACTCCCAATTCTTACCATGAATGTTCTGTCTTGGAGGTAATGTTCTATGAACTTGCAGAAAAATTCTGGGAGTCCAATACCTCTCATTTTGAGCGTGTTCCACCCTTGTAACAATAGTTACTATTAGTTACTATTTCCGTTCCATCCTCACGAAAAGTTACTACGCTGACCGTTCCAACCTTGTCGGAATAGTAACTAATAGTTACTATTTGCTTACCATGCTCGGGAGCGTGGTAAGCGTAGTAACTACGCATCTCTGGAACGTGATTGGTCGGATTCGCCCCTGGCGTGAGATCCTGCTGGAAAATAGAAAAATCGTTCCAGCCTTGACGGCAAAAAGCCAGAATTCGTGACGTCATGCGTAGTAACTACGGTAAGTAGGATGGAACACGCTCTTTGGCTACTAGCAAATGATGGAAGATGTTGTTGTAAGCACCTTCGAAGTCGAATAGTATAGCTATCAATATTTGTCCTTCTTCCAACTTCTCTCTGATGTAATTCTCTAACCTGATGATATTGTCAATAGTACTATGTCGTTTCCTGAAGCCTGTATGCTCCGGTTGTATATAATAGTTGATTTCTAGAAGCCATTCAAGCCTCCTGTAAATCAACTTTTCAAATGTCTTTCCTAAGCAAGGTAGGACTGATATCGGACGGTATGACTTTGGGTCCTCTGGGTCTTTATTTGGTTTTAGAATAGGGGTTATCGTTGCTGTTTTCCATGCTTTAGGGAACACACTTTTTTCCCAAGCACAGTTGTAAAGCTTTAACAGTCGGACACGGAGTTCTTTTGGTGTATTGGCAATCCATGAATTCTCAATCTCATCTAAACCTGCAGTAGATTTGATGTTAAGATTTTTTATTGCATCTTCTAGTTCATCTTGGCCGAAAGGAGACTGAAATTCCATTGTGGGATCCAAGGGCTTTGGTCCTCCATGCTGGGGGTTGAAGTTTGGAGCGCTGGTGGTGTCTTTACTAGTGTCCAACTGGTCTGCAAAAATCTCCGCCTTTTCTTTATTTGATCCAACTGCTGATCCGTTAGATGATATGTTATAATGCTGAATATGTTTCTTGGTTGATTTACCATTCATACTAGAGATGAAGCTATGGATTTTTGATGAAGGGTGGTTTGCATCAATGTCGCCTGAGTACCTCGACCATGTTGTACTTTTTGCTGTTTCCACCTTTTTCCTCACGTCTGCTTCTGCTTTGCTCTTCTCGATGAGTTTTTCTACGGTTGGGTTTCTTTGGAACCTTCGCTTTGCTTTTTTCTTGCTGTGTACGGCTTCCTTGCATGCTTCATTCCACCAGGGTTTTGGTTCCTTTCCTATGTGTTTATTGATGTTTCTTTGAGGGGATGACTTCGGGATGGCTTGTTTTGCTGCATCCAAGATGATTGTAGTGATTAGGGTTGCTCCTTCTTCTGGATCGGTGCATACGTCGATTGCTCTGTAGTCTGCTTTGCTTAAGTGGGAGGAGAATCTGTTCCAATCTGCTTTATTTGTCATGATCTAGGTCTTAATTCAACAAATTCAGGGTTTACAGCATCGAGTGTAGTAAGCACTGCAAAATGGTTGGTGAAAAGTTCATCTATTCTTTCAACAGCTATACTGTCTGACAGGTTGCTGCTTCCAACTTGCAAGTCTATTGTGGATTGTTTCTTGTTTCTTGGACAAAGGTAAGTGTTAAGGTTTTTTGGCGTGAATACATCAAGATTGTTTGAATCTATTAAACCTTTTCTAGACTTTTCCCAGATTTATTAACTGTTTCTCCTCCCCACTGCTTACTATGGGAGTTGAAGTCTCCAACCACTAGTACATCGTTTTTTGTGTTTGTCAGATCCTTGATAGTTGTCTCTATACAATTATTTCCGTTAGGATTATAATACGAAAATATAGAAAGCTTTCTTTTATGTTTTCTTTCAATTTCAACTCCTACTGCATCATTCTCATGAGGGAATTCTTTTACTTGTATGGGGGAATGTTTCAGATACTTTTTTATCAGTAGGGCTACGCCTCCCCCTCTTCTGTTTGTGCTTCTATCCTTTCTGTATGTTGTATATCCTTGGATCTCTAGTGTTCTGAGTTCATTTAAGTTTGTCTCTTGAAGACATATGATATCCACTTTCCTCTTGCTCAATAGCTTGAGGAGTAATTCTGTTTTTACCTTGTTAATTGATATGATATTCCACTGAAGTATTGTAATTTGGCAAACACTAGAAGGTATATTAGTTGCCATCTTCCATTGCGTTGGAGACTCTCCTTGCTGGGCTGATGAGTGATCTCTGAGATCCTCCAGCTGCATTCAGGTGACTTTCTGACCCAGAAACTTGCTGGGAGTTACTGCTGTTGTTTTGTGGGACCAATTCCAGGTTCTTGGCTCTGAAGCTCATCTCTTGGTACATATGATGTGCTGCCTCCATCATATCTGTACCAAGAACTTCTGTATATGCTTCCTGTTTCATGAGCTTTCAATCTTCATCTGAGACCTCACCACGAAATTAGGTCCCGAGTCTCAATACGCGACAGAAGATGTAATACACAGCAAATGAAGAACGCGAAGTTCGCTTTTATAATAACTTAAACATCATAACTTGATCATTTTCGAGTTGTATGATTTTTCAGAATTTTACGAAGACTTTTCAGATGCGCTTTAACACTACCATACAGGGTCTTCACGTATGGGGGGGGGGCGATGTTGTTGGCCGGTCGGTAAAAAATAGCTCAAATCGGCGCGAAGCGCCGCGATTTTTCTTAAAAACAGTCAGTTCTTTTTTTCGGAAACAGTCAATTTTTTTTCAAAACAGTCGATTTTTTGTGAGTCGACATTTCTTAAAAATGGTCGTTTTTTCTTAAAATCAGTCATTTTTTCGCAAAGAAAGTCGGTAAAAATGACCAGCCGGTCGTTTTTAAATACTTTGCCCCCCCCCCCCCCCCCCCTGGATAGTAATGCCTCTGCTAGTATAGAGGACAAAAATTTACCTCTCGACTAGAATGAGCTATTCCAGCGTCTGCAGGACCCCTCTTGTCCTGGGAAACGAATTTCATGTGTACATTAAAATCTTTCTTGTCCTTTTCAAGCGTTGTTCCCACCTCAACCTCGCTTTGTAATCAATATTTTTCCATCTGTTCTGGGCAGACTTGTTTCGCGGGTCTCCTGTCATTTGATTTTTGATGGCCTTTCTATTACGTTCAAAAATTCTATTCCTTATTTTTTTCACTTATGGTCAAAGTTTGACCAACAATCCATGCACATATTCTTGTTTCTCACTTTTGGTCTATAATATCCCAGTGAGACTTCACTTTAACAACTAACCTATTATAATTTTGACAGGCTAATATCTGAAAGATCTAAGTGAGGCAGATACAAATCACCAGGGAGCAGAACAGGTAGCCGTATTGCTGCCCCCATGGATCGGGGTTGCGAAACCTGATTTAAACGACTCGACTCGTCTTTAGAGACGGGCCTACGACTGAAGCTCAAAATGAACAATTTTTTTGAAACAACTCATATTATTTTTGACTCAAATGAATGCCTGGGACCTCGACGAGGCCGAAATAAACGACTGTTATGACTTAACAAAAGGCAGGGGGGGTGAATCACCCCCCTTCACCCCCCCTTCGGACCACCCCTGAAAGCAGTTCTATTCTTCAAAGAAGGTATAACAGTAAGTGGATGACATCTGATATCAATCAACTAAACTTGGTTAGGATGGATGTCAGTCAGGATTCTCAGATGTTCTACACCCGAACCTCATGAATTAGTTTTTATAAACACAAGTTTACAAGGGGTGACACAAATAGCAAGGTATCCCATTGTATGTGATATGAACTGATATGAAATCTCTAAACAAAACAAATATAGAAGAAAATATAGACATTATCATGCAAATCTTCTGTTTAAGCTGGCTTTAAGCTATTTCGAAATAAATTTGATTGACTGAAGTGACTTGTAGAAACTGTGCAATCTATTTATAGAACTCTCAAGTTAACTTTCATATTCTTGCCTCAATCTCCATCACATGGTCTGCAAGTCAGCATTTTTATACTGTTTTTTTTGTTCCATTATTATTTGCCCATGGGCCATGCAGGGCACGGGTGAGACTCGACATATAATTAGCATACCAATTATACTAGGATATGATAGTATAATGTTGAGATTGTAGCATTACTTGCCAAAAAATTGGCACCAGAGGCAGAACTATAAAATGTGGCACTGGAAGCGACACAACATTGTAAATATGACTCAAAGCCATTTACGCATACACTTGGATGATTATCTGCAATTTCGTCATTTGAAAGTAAGAAAAAGCTTACTCGCTACTCCTCCTGTATACTGAAAGCAAGTACATATCAATAAAAGTAGTTTCCACCATTCCATGTTTTTCATATTTAATTTTTTCGCGAAGATGGTCTTTAAACTAGAGCCACAGCAGAAGGAAATAGAAAAATCCTGAAAAAAAACTGCAAAAATATTTTCGAAAATTAGTGTTGTCCTGGCTTTACCACATGTCAAAACAAGTGGCAATTTTATTTTGAAGAAGTGTTTACATTCAAGAAAGTTTTACAGTTTCTTTGACAAAAATAGAATTTGTTGGATCGTATTGGGGATTTTATGTCAGAAAATTATCGGTAGCGGGACTTTTTTGTATGGTGAGTGAGACAGTGGCAGATAATTTCAAAATTGTCAGCAAAACTGGTTGTGATGTTCAACTCAGCATATCAGTTCGGTCGGAAGCCGGAAGAGAAACAACTATTCCAACAGATGATACAGGTAGATCAACTATATTCCGTTTGAACCAGGTAGAGATACGGCTAGGCTACACAAGAAAGATAGTGCAAACGATGCAGTGGCAGCTGTGCACTGGTGCTGACTGCTGCAGCAGTGCAGGGCTGGTGCTAAGTGCTAAGCCTAAGAAGAGAGCCAGAAAGGGAACAACGTTGCACTCAACAGATTGACGTTTTTTATTTTCAATAAAACTATTTTATTTTCAATAAAACTGTAGTACAGTTTTACTACTATATGATGAGCATCATCTTATGCAGCCATCATCTGGAACAAATAAGCAAACCTCAGGCTCTACTACTGTCAGTACTGCAGTTAGATATCAGCTATGTTACGAAAGTGGTGGCACCTTTTCTGAGTGTAGCATATTCAGAAGAAATTCTGCTTGTGGGGATAGAAAATTGGCACTTACATCTGATAATTTAGCCTATGCCAGCAGAAAGACAGTGGTAAAACTTTGGATGGATGCTGGATGGATGGCGAAGGCTTCAGAGGGGGGTGAGTAAAAAATTTGGTGATGCATCAATGGAAACTTACTACAATACTACGTGTATAAAGGACAAGACTACTACGCCTTTCACCTACGCCTTTCACTACTGTGAAAGGCGTCAGGGCGCATTTCTTGGAAATATTTATGATGAGAGCTAGGCAAGGGAAGTAAAAAAAAAAAGGTATCAAAGGCTACCTGTGATATGTTAGATTTGTCCATCTGTTTGTTGGTAACTACCAGACTGTATGGTTATTTTCACGATTCGGTAACTGACTTCAGGTCAGTTCACTCTGTCAAGCTTGCTAAAGCTCAAAATTTACAACTGTCTCGTAACTTCAAGAATTCTTGGTAATGAAAAGAAAATCTGTTTGTGACCAAAGACTAGAATCAGATGGGACTATATCTTCCCATTTGGATGGAATAGTGGGAGCTTGTGTTGTGGGTTCAGTTCAGTTTGTTGTATAGAGTGTTGTAGTTTATTCTGTTGTGTGTTATGGCCCTAGTATTAGGCCCTAGCCCTAGCCCTAGTATTATTTAGCTTTTGCTATTGTGGCAATTTTTCCATGAAACCGTAAACCTTAGTCAACCGGTATTAGACTCAAATAAATAAATAAATACCTTTATGTCATTCTGGCCATCTCAAAAGATGTGACTTCGAGTATGATTCTCTGGGGACAGGGGAGTGTTCCCTTCCCCCATTGAAACGCCCCTGATACTATAATAGTAAGTTGATGAACTTGGGCTGGAACTCCAGCAATCGAAGCGAGCACATTGAAGAGTGGTCCTGGGCACAGACTCGCCTGAACCCCTTTGAAGATAAAAATGAAACATTTCACCAAAAAAAGATTCAGCGGCAGAAACTAATTACCGGCGGACCGCCACCACCGACCACTAGCGCAAGTCCCGTTGCCTTGATTATAAACTAGTTCAACTTAATTCTAGACTGAGCTACTTCAAGTTCAATGCATACGAATAAAAGGAAGAGAAATCCCCCGTTTTACCCAGCAAGCATTTTAGCACATTGTGGGAAGGATGTGAGGAGTTTTGGCAACGCCACAAACAGTGGGTCAAGCTGACTCCGTATAATAATAACAATTTATTTATGACCCATCATACACTCGAAAAGAGAAAGACGGAATATAAATTTGAAAAAAAAGGAAAAAGTAAATACGGTAAAACATAACACCATACAAAATAAAAATAGGAACCAACTTCTGACCAATAACCTAATAATGAACCGAAAAATAAAATGAAAGAACAACAACAAAACAGAACTAGAACAAAAACCCTTCCAAGGGTGGCTAGAAGGATTTTCTGACAACTTAGAAAAAAGTTTATCAGCAGCAAGCTGTACCTCTCCCACAATCTTCTGTTCCTTGGCCAAGGTGGTATCCGAATGAGGAACTTTGCATATTTGAAATAAACCGTTCTAATTTTTATTTTATCTGATTGACTTAATATGCACCAGAAAGTAACCAAGTATAGAACACGAGGGAGAGAAACAGTGTCATACACTTTTGCAAGTTGTTGTTTACCAAGACAGAACAAGTAGGAGCCTGGTGTAGGAAATATAAATCACACAAAATCGCTAATACAGGAAACAGCGTTCAGCTTACTCTTCGCATACATCTGGTCATCATCATCTGCTATTTATTTTTGAATGTTGTTTTTTCGGAATCCCAAAATGTTAGTGATGGGATACCTGTGGCTTCGTAGATTTTGTCCGTCTGTCTGCCTGTCTGTCCTACTGTCTGACTATTAGCACAGTCATTCTCAAAAGGTTTGAGATACTTGTTCAAAATTTAGTGTGAGTATCCTTTGGGTCCAGGCATAGGTCATGTTCGTTGATGTGTGTTTTTGGGGGTGTTTTTTTTTGGGTGGGAGGGGGTCATATTAAGAGGCTATATTATACTAATGTGTGCTATGTGTGTTTTTGGGTGTGTTTTTTTATGGGTGGGAGGGGTCATATTAAGAGGCTATATTATGCTAAAAGTTAATGATATACTTGACTGGTGTAAGGAGACATGCTGGTATTCAAATAATGCATTAAACGTATACGTCAGCTACGATGCTTTTAGCATTGGCAGTTGGCAAGGGTCCTCGTTAGTCTGTCAATGTTCAGGGTCAACTTCAGGGTAATTTTGGATCCGTATGTGAAATTTAATTTTTTCCCGCCGGACAAGTATTTCGCCTGGAACCCGGCGAAAACCGAAAATTTTTGTGAAAACAAAAGTTTGATTTGTAGTTGATTAGAGTTAGATTCCGGGGGTGGCAAGATTTTTTATTTTTATTTTATTCGTCTGAAATCTTTCTAAATAGGAACATGCGTTTTAGGATAATTTACTTGCTTTTACGACCCATTTACGACCTTATTGATATTCGGCTGGAATCCCCCCCAAAAAACGGAATTATGGTAGTACTTATAATTGCATTATCAAGCGGTTTTAGTGTCGATACTGGGGTAAGCTGACATTTTGAATCGATCTATCTGCGTTTTACTTCCGGCGTGGTAGATCTACTACCGACGGAATTTTTTGGAATTTATTTTTTCCGTTAAAGTGTGCAAAAGTAAGTGAGAAATATATTAAATTGGGATACGAAAAGACCTAAATGTAACTTATTATTTCAAATACTGTATATTTCTTTTATCCTTCCTCGAAGAAGAATGTTAGAACCGATTAGTTCCGGTTCTTTTTATTTACTCCGTGCATTTACTCCGCTATTGAAAGCTCACTTTTCTTTCTCTTTCCTGTGCTATTTCCGTTTCCTTGTCTAGTGATGAAATAAAATTTCATCATGATCATTATTGTTTCAAGTCCCAAGAGCCGTCAATACAAAAGGGTCACTTTTTGTTTGAAACACTCATTTAGCTTTCATGCGCCTGTCTTCTTGGTCGTTAAGTTTTTTCCATGCTGACTGCACTCCTGCGAGGTTTCCTAGTTGATTGTTAAACTCTTCCAGAAACAAATTATGCACGACATGAACCAGGCTGCAGTGCGCAAAAAGTACACTAAACTTATCACGCAAGCGATGAAGAGTAGGCCGTTGGCCTAAGGACAAGCCGACCTATAGACTCTCCTTTGTTTTTTCTCCTCCGTATTTTAGGTGCTCCTCTGGCTGAATAAGTACCTTAATTCCTTGATTCACACCTCGGAGCGAATAAGGTCCATTGGATCTGTGTTGTTCCGTGAGTGATGATGGATCTCTGGTCCGAGTCGTCCCAGCAGTATTTCCAGTCATCAGATGACCACTCGTTATCCAGCTTCAGGATAACTTACATTATGTTCTAATATTTTAATTTATGTTACTTGTTTTCTATTTGTTTGCACGTCAGTTGTCGTCCCTTGCTAACAGCAAGAGCTGCGAGCTAATATGGCACTTGTTAAGAGTAGGTGGTATGAAAATTTCCGGAAATTCCGGTAACCCTCCCCACCGTGCTCAGATCCGGTCCGGACCCTAAAATATGCCAGCTAACGCATACGATCTTTCTACTTTCGAAGTTTCGTTCAAATCACTCCACTTGTTTAACCCCTATGCGAGTCACAACATTTCCGGGACTGACTCCCCCTCCATCTCCCCACACTGTGGCCGAAAACGACTCGGACACATAAACTTCGCGTCTCTAACATCTCCTCTTCCCGTCCGTCAAGTGTAACTCGAACCGGAGCATATCTTCAAACTTTCAGTTCTCACTTCATCCTCCCCCTACTTTGGTCGGATCCGATTCAGACACAAAATGACAAATTCAGGCCGCATAAACTTGGTACTGTCCAACTTGCCCCATTCGGCGCATCCGTTTGGTTTTTCAAAGATTTCGCCCCCCCCCCCCTCCAATTCCCTGAACCATGGCCGCATAGGGTTCGGACACATGCTTTTGACATCTAGGTCGTCAGTTCTTATCCCCCATAAAGTTTCACTTGAATCGGACCATTTGTTCGCAACCTATGGAGGTCAGTAATTTCCGGATCCCTCAATTCCCCGAAAAATGGTCTGATCCAAGAATGGAAGTCTTCCTAGGGAATTGTGTCGGGTCCTTAAGTCTATTTGGTCGGATCACCAATCTGCGCGATCACCGGAATTCCGGGAAACACCCTTCAATTCCCCCACTGAGCCCCGATACGATCTGGTTCTGTCAGTTAAGTATCTAGGGCTCATGCTTGGTCTTCCCACCAAGTGAATCCAAAGATTTTCGGTTCCTCCTCCAACCCCCCCCCCCCCCCTAGTGTCACCAGATCCAGTCCGGAGTTAAAATGGGACGTCTGAGCACGAGGTTTTTCTAAATATCATGTTTCAATTAAATCCGATCACCCGTTCAATAGCTGAGCCCGCACTACTCAATTTTCCGGATTCCCAATCCCTCCACTCCCCCCCGCGATGGTTGGATCGGGAAACTCCATTTACCAAGTCAATCTGTTCGGGTCCCTGACTAGTCTGCCAAGTTTCATCGGCTTAGCACATCAGGCAGTACCGAACTTGCGGGATCACTAGAAATCTGGAGCCACTCCCCTGTCCGTTTATGTCATTCGCATACGTAGGACTTGTGCTTGTTCTTCCCGCCAAGTTTCATTCCGGACCCTCCACTCCAAGCGTTTCCCAAGATTTCCGGTTCCCCCTCCAACTCCCCCCAATGTCACCGGATCCGCTCCATATTTAAAATGGGGCGTCTGAGACGCGAGGTCTTTCTATATATAAAGTTTCATTAAGGTCCGATCACCCGTTCGTAAGTTAAAAATACCTCACTTTTCCGGATTTTCCCTGCCTCCACGTCCCCCCCCCCCCCCCCCCAGGTTGTCGGATCGGGGAAGCGACTATTCTCAAGTCAATCTGTTCGGGTCCCTGACACGCTTGCCAAATTTTATCATCCTAGCACATCAGAAGTACTGAACTCGCGGAATCACTAGAGGTTCGGCTCCCTCCCCCCAACTCCCCCGCAGTGAGTGGATCCGGTCCGGTTATGTCAGTCACGTATCTAGGACTTGTGCTTGTTCTTTCCACCAAGTTTCATCCCAATCTCTCCACTCTAAGCGTTTCCCAAGATTCCCGGTTCCCCCCTTCAACTCCCCCCAATGTCACCGGATCCGGTCTGGATGTAAAATGGGACGTTTGAGACACAAGGTCTTTCTGTGTATCAAGTTTCATTAAGATCTGATCATCAGATCGTAAGTAAAACAAGACCAAAGGTTTCGATGGGATCCCAAAATTCAATATTTGATCCAGACAATTGGGTCTTGTCTTCGCCAGACTCATTGAACAATTCTACTATTAAAATTCAGAAACAGTTTAATCATCTGAGAAAAACAAGTTCAGGTATTGAATCAGCATGTGTGATTACCCCTATAAGCCATCTCTGTTTTGACGAAAACTTCCTGCCACTTCTGCCAATTTCCCGGTTTCGGCCGAATTCCGGAACTACTTGTCCGGCGAAAAAACAAAGCTAAAAAACGAACTCAGCGTATCTTCTTTCCCCAATATTGAACATCTAATCAACTTCAAATAAAAATTCAACTTATAACAAATTTTCCGGCTCCAGCCGGATTCCGGTCGAACTATATGTTCGGGTAAAAAATGATTGTCATACACGGATTCACCATCTCTTTACCCCTAAATCGAATATCTAATCCACTACAAATAAAACTTGTCTGGGTAGAAAATTGTTTTCACATAAGTGTTCAGCATGTCTTCTTACCCCTCAAACATCTAATCAACTCCAAATAAAACTTTTACTTTTAACAAACTTTCCGGTTTTGGCCGGATTCTGGGCTAACTACTTGTTCGGCGAGAAAATGGTTTTTACCATTGTGTTCAGCATGGCTTCCTACCCCTAAATCGAACATCTAATCAAGTTCGAATAAGACTTTTACTTTTAACAGACTTTCCGGTTTTGGCCGGATTCTGGGCTAACTACTTGTCCGGCGATAAAACGGTTTTCACCATCGTGTTTAGCGTGTCTTCTTACCCTTAAATCGAACATCTAATCAACTTCAAATAAAACTTTTACTTTTAACAACCTTTCCGGTTTTGGCCGGATTCCGGGCGAACTACTTTTCCGATGACAAAATGGTTTTCACCATCGTGTTCAGCATGTCTTCTTACCCCATAATCGACTATCACATTATCTGTTTAAAAATATTTAATTTGCCCCTTAATCTAAAACCGCTCCCCTACCCCTAAATGTAAGGCTAAATAGCCCATCTACGAACTTGACCTTACTCTTGACCCAAAGAATTCTCACACCAAGTTTCATCAAAATATCTCATTCCCTTCGAGAGTTACAGTGCGCACAGACGGACGGACGGACAGACGGACAACTTTTGCGATGTCATAGGTATCCCTCCACTTACGTTTTGGGATCCCAAAAACCTAACTTTTCGCGGATTCCCCTCCCTCCGCCCCCCCCCCCCCCCCCCCAGATGATCGGATCGGGGAAGTGACTATTTCCAACTTAATCATATTTGACGGTGCAAAACGGATAAGTCAGCTACATTTTATTGGAGCTCTATTTCGGCCCTTCTTGGCAAGGGTCCTCTTCAGTTCAAGTTCAAGCTTGAACTCCAATCAATTTTCAGAGAAGAAGTTCACGAAGTCAGATATTTAAGGAAGAATCTTTAATTGTTTTTCAACAAGTTCATTTTCCAGCTTGAGCGGCTAGAGCCTGAAGAGGACGCTTGCCAAGAAGGGCCGAAATATAGCTCCAATAAAATGTAGCTGACTTATCCGTTTTGCACCGTCAAATATGATTCGCAGTCAGCTTGGGCCGAAGGAATATCTCCCAACTTAATCATTTGGGGTCCCTGATATGCCTGCCAAGTTTCATCGTCCTAGCTTATGTGGAAGTGCTCGAACTAGCAAAACGTGGACAGACCGACCGACCGACGGACGGACAGAAATTACAATCGCTATATGGCACTTGGCCGAAGGGCAAGTGCCATAAAAACGGAATCTTCGCGTAAGGATCTTGTAGGAAACAGCACACTTTTGGTCTCTTCTTCCTTAGGCCAGGGTTCCCTCACCAATATCCTGTTTTAGACCTGGGATCCTATTTCCCTCTCTTTCCTTAACCATTGTCTTCTTGTCTTAATTAATTTTTCGTAGTTCTTCTTGTGAGCTTTCGGTTTCCCTCTGTCTCTCGAGACCATAGTTTATACAGATCAACTTTTCTTATCCCAGAATCTTTCTGGAGCGCTTGCTCTGCGCGGTCTGGGAGTTCCAGAGACGCAGCGCGAGAGAACCGAGAAGAGGTCCCAGAAATCAGTTTCGACAGAAGAGAGATCGATAAGTTTTTCGCTTCTGGAAGCCTATTTGTGTATAAACTGGAGGATCGTCTGGGATTCCTTCTTTCCTAGGAGCTAGGTATGCGACTTTTCGATAATAGCGACTTTTCGATTTTCTGTTAATGAAAACATATTATGTTCACTTGAGTCTAGGAAATTTTAAAAGCCAAGTTTGAAACTTTGCCAGTTTTGGAGGCCATCAGTTCAGTAGGGAGGGGGGAGAGAGGGTGAATAAGAGAGCCCCGCCTCCACAAACCGCAGAGAGTCGTACTCTCAGTCGCATGTTATGAGCTTCTCAGATGGCAGTGGGAGTCTCTTATTTTTAGCTTGTCAGAATATCAGCCGTGTGTTTTGAGCTTGTTAAGCATTGTTCAAATAGGTGTAATATGCTGCATAGCGTTCTACGGGATGTTTACGTCTTATTCCACACCCTTGTTCAAACTGAAAGTAAAAGGTTTCTTATCCGTGCGATGTTCAATGTTGCCACACTGAAACAATTTTTCGAGCTTCTAGAGATCAGAAAAAATGTTCTTAGTACTAGCCTACTTGAAGTGCACAAGTACAATTTGACAACCATTATGTTGTAAAAAAGACTACTAAATTAACATATGGACAGCAGTGTTCCTCTACTAACAGTAACCAGTCGTAACAATACAAAACGTGTTCTTTTGAAGAAAAGGTGTTACCTCAACTTCCAAGAAAGTGAACTTTAGTGCACGCCGTGACAACCCTGGCGAATCTCCTCTTTACTCAGGCCGCTGGCAGAGCCCAAACCAAGCGATCTGATTTGCTCTGCAGGCAAAGTAGAAACAGGGTCCATTCTCCTTATACAAATTATTACAGCGCGCCCCGAGGAAAAGACGAATCTGTATAAGTCGTATTCGTATAACACCTTATTGGAGCATAGAGAAGAAATTCTGGAAGCTTCATTAAACAACATAAACAACAAAATAACACCTTATTACATATTTGAACAATGCTTTGGAATAACAGTCGCATGTTTTGGGCTTGTCAATATGACATAAATGCAGTTACCACATACAAGGATGCGCAGTTTTAACAAACAACACTTGGAATGTAATATGTTGTGTTTGAAAACCTTATGCAAAGAGCCGGACAAGACGTTAAAAAATCAGCTTAATTTCCCTATAGAATAGAATGTAATTACCGAAAAAAGCCCGTGGGCCATGGCGAAATATCATGACGACAAACAAATAAATCGCAAACGCTTTTTCGGCATTTTTCGGCTCTTTGGCAGTGCTTGTTATGAATAACATTTAAGTGCATAACGTTTGAAAAATCACAACAGGTGACATCCCAAGCGTCGTCTCTTGAAAACTGTGCATCCTTGTGTTATCTGTTATGGAATTTCTGACAGTGCAGACCGTGAATTTCACCCGGCGATTCACAGTTTTAACACAATCTAAAAATGTCTGTATTGTAGCATAATACAACCTGACACAGATTCAAAACTAGTTGGTTTTGTGCAAAAATCTCTGTGTATTAGCAGAAAAGAGGCTGATTTCCTGCAAGGAAAAATTTGAACACAAATCGGCTGTGTGGGCATTGAGATACTGTGGGATTACGGCAATACTATTGCAGTACTCCAGTACTAAGCACGTCTTTTACTTTTACCTTCTTTCTTTCTTTTGAGAAGATCGAGTGGAAGCAGTGCCATGTATCCACTTATTCTCTATTTTGTGGAAGGGCATATATTTGGTGAGGTTGTAAGCTGGGGATTGTGGGGTTGGAAGCATATCAAAAGCTAGAATTTGCATGGGAAGTCGTTGAATTTCGCCAGACAAAAGCGGATTTCAAAAATTTCGCTTGTGGTGTTTGTTTGTGTTATGTTCTTGTCTGTTTTTTTTTTTTTTTTTTACCGGTATAATGCTTGAGCCTGCCGGGTACGGTATGTGTTTTTATCTGACCCTTAAAGTGCGCATCTTAACCGAAAGTGAAAAAAAAAAACTTTAGACCATTACTTCCGTCCTCTGACCCAGCCCCGCAAGTTTGGTGCATCTTAACCGAAAAGTGAAACAAATACTTTTGACCATCACTTCATCTGACCCAGCCTTGCAAGTTCCATATGAGCTTCCAGCTCTTGTTGGTAGGTTCAGCTTCATGTAAAATTCGGGTCCAAAACTCTCTTGAACCAGTTTGTAATTTGATAGTGTCACCGATTCTCTAACAATACGCATGCCCATTTCCGACGTGGGTCCGAATCCATTGTTCCAAGCACACAATAGTCCCACGGAATCTAGGAGGGCTTTAATTTAGAATGGCCCTGACCTTTTTCCCCCGTTTGAAGCAGCTCATTATAAGCAGATTTGAGCAGTCTATCCTCAGGCATATGGAGAATTTTTAGCCAAAATTGTAGAATTTGGCCTAGTCTTTGTTTTCGCATTGTAAATAGTCCTGGGTCCCCTTTTAATGCTTGCCAATGGGTTGTTGGATGTAGCTTGTAGACTCTCTTGTAGTACTGCAGCTTTAGGGTTTTAATCTGTGGAGTTGTCTCAAAACCCAAGTGTTTAACGCCATAGTGGATCCCGAGTACCGGCATTATTTTTTAATTAAAGTATGTCTGTGGATCTTTAATGTTTTTATTCCCATGAATGCTGGATTTTGAAATATCGCTGCGGATGCCACTCCCCTCCGTGTCACCATTTCCTTCACATTTAAATTCCAACTTCCATTAGGGGTCAGTATAAAACCAAAATATTTGAATTTATGCCCTCGTTTTTAGTTTCTCTCCTTTAAACTTAAATTCGTGAATTTCCTCGTTACTTACCCTTGATTTAAAAGTAACCATCTCTGTTTTATTAATGTTAAGGACTAATTTTTTCATATCCAGGTATTCAGCCACCAAGTCCAACAATTATCGCTATTGGTCTGTAGTTACTACGGATCACCGGGTTTCCTTTCTCCGATAGAGGCAAAACAATGGATGTTTTTCATGTCGTGGGTCACTCCTGGGTTTTGAGTATCCAATTAAATAAACACAGAATCAGCGCTATAAAAACCGACAAAAATGCTTTATACACTCGTAATGGAATACCATCTTCTCCCGGGTCACTGCCTCCTTTTGTTTGTCTTAACGCTTCTTTCACATCATATTTTTTTATTTCTTCTACTATCTCATAATCTTTTATTTCTTCTACTATCTCACAATCTGATTCTTTCTCTGGGAACACGTTCTCTTCTTTACTATTTTTCATTACATCGTTCCAATCAAGGTAAACCTGTTTTTAATAATTCCGTTTTAAGCAATAGCCTATCTACTGTATCAAAAGCTTTTTATAGATCGAGAAATGCTATGAAAAATTTCTTATTTACCTATCCATATTTTTCTGTCATTGTTTTAAAAACGAACATCCGGTCAGACGTATGACTACTTCTAAATTCCCCTTGTTCTTCTTGTATTACCTTAAATCTCCTTAACCTTCTATCTATTATTTTTTCAAACACCTTGATTAATAACGACATTATCGCCATCAGTCTGTAATTACTATGGATCATCGAGGTTCCTTTCTTCAATAGAGACAAAACAATAGATGTTTTCCATGTCGCGGGTCACTCCTGGGTTTTGAGAATCCGACTTAATAAACACACAATCAACGCTATAAAAACTGACGGAAATGCTTTATACACTCGTGTGCTTTCTATACTCGTGATGGAATACCATCTACTCCCGGGGCACTGCCTCCTTTTGTTTGTTTTAACGCTTCTTTCACATCATATTCTTTTATTTCTTCCACTATCTCATAATCTTTTGGTTTTTGTGGGAACATGTTCTCTTCTTTACTATTTTTGGTTACATCCTTCCAGTCCATTATATTTCCACATTCTCCCTCACACTCCGCAAATGTTCCAGCTATGAATCCAGGTTAGGGCCCTCTTTATTTTTTCGTTTATTTTTTGCTGATTATCTTACATTCTTCCAAAACTCCCGGCCTGTAGATGTTTTATATGATGCCTCCACCTCTAATTCCTCTTGCTTCCGTTCATCTGTTTTTTTTTCATTTTATTTAGCTTCTTATTCCCTCCTCTCTGTTCTAAACTCTTCGTTAATTCTTCTCTGTGACTGTCCTATTAACCAACTCTAGAGCTTTTACCACTTCTTCTTTTTATCATGGCATTCTTTATCAAAGAATTGCCGTTTTCTAAAACATTTGACGTTTATTTATATCTGGCTGCGCCTCGACCTGTATCACGGAACGTAACTCGTCCAGTATTACATCCACATCTCTTTTATCATATTTAAGAGCTGCTAACCTATCTATCACTTCTTTATTTGTTTTTTTTCTACTTCTGTTTCTTCATCCCCACTCTAATCACCCCGTAAAACATACCTGATACCTCTGTACGGGTTACTCTCCCCTTTTCGCGATTTGGGTCATATTGTAACCAATTCTTCGTCCTCTGTTCAAAATGTTCAAATTCAATTTCAGTTTTCACCGGGAGGTGATCAGATCCAGACCAGTGCGGGACCTCCACGTCTTTCACGCAGTTAGCGAGGGAAACATCCACCAGAACATAATCGATAACGCTACCTCGAAGCCCAGTCAAGCACGTAAACTCACCCCGGAAGGTTTGGTTGTGATAAATCACAACCAAACCTTCCGTTTCCGATGACCAAACCAAGTTCTGCACAGAGTGCCCGGAGTCTCCTACCCCAAACATTGACTGTTTCTTGGTATCTTGTAGGTATCCGGGACTAAACATGGAATATCTGGAATACAAATATCATTTAGTTCGGGTTTATTTCCGGTATATGTATTAAAGTCACTCATTATTAGAAAATGGTCGTATGGGTTGAGCATATGCAAGTCTTTCATTTCATTTTCTAAGATAGACCACGCATCTTCCTTCTTGCACTTGCTCTTTTGTGGCGGTATGTAAAGAAACCCTACTATAATCTATTTTCCTTCTGGCAGTTCTGCCCTTATCCATACCAAATTTTCCAAAATACTATTTACTCTCGAATAACTATGAAATGATTTTTCCCTCGATAGCACTATAACTCCTCTGTAAAATTGGTTATTCTTTGCTTTATCCCTACCTACATCTTCTACAAAATAATTATTAAATAAAGGCACATTTGATCTATCGTGTCATGTCTCAATTAATGTAAAAAAATATCTAACTTAGTTAGCTCTTCCTCCTACACTCCCAATTTTACTTTGTAGTCCTTGCACATTTTACACTGCAACGGATGTCGTTATAATATGGCCCTGGGCATCCCAGCTTGAAGACACTGAATCACTTCTTTCGTCGTTTACGGTAAAGGGGTCATTGGTTTGGTTACTAAAGGTGGAAAGTTGAGACGATAGTAATTCTGATTACCATTGTTTTGTCTGTAACAGCCTCTTTGGTAGCTTCGCACTCTCCTCCCTCTTGTTCTCTCTTCATCGGTTGTCGGTTGTTGTCATCTGTCGAGTGCTGCGGCTGTCAGAACGGAACCTGTCGTCTGGACTGATGATTTCTCCTATTTTTCTGTGTGTGCCACTGCTACCGTGGTTGCCGTTTGTAGCGTTTTCTGAAGTTTCGTTTAACTTAGACAGGGGGTTCTGAGGGATTTGGGGCTTTGCGACCGCAGTGTTGGTAGTATCCGTTGCAATATCAGTGTTAGTACGAGATGCGGAAGCTCTTAGCTCATGCGCGGGCTGAATCTATTCTCAGGCATTTCAGTCACCTCCTGGCCATCAAAAATTAGCACGCGGTCATCGATGATGAGCTTGGTTCCTCTGAGACGCACGCTTGTTCCTTCGGAAATTTCTCTGTTCATCACGGGCTTTAATCTGTTTCGAACTTCTCGTTCTGCTGACCTGTAGTTAGGGGCTACATCAGCTCCATCTCGTTTTAGTTCCTCTACGTTTTCCAGAGTGTAGTTGTGAGTATCTGTCGAATTCAGTGTGAGCACTACTGGGCATGTCCTATGGTGGAACACTTCTCTGACGTCGCAAGTGAAGCGCAGGAAGCCGCCAGTTCAGTTAATCCATCGGCCCAGCTTTGAGTGAACTGTTAGCGGGATCTCTTCGTGGTTGGAAGTTAAAGAACATGATATTTGACCATTTCTGCTTCTAGGGTTTCATTTTCTGTTTGATTTGACCAATTTTTTCTTCTTAAAGTTCTCGTGAAACCGCCTCGTTCACTGTTTTATGCGTCTAGAGCTGTTCCTTCAGGTCTGTTACCTGAGCCGTGATTGCTGCTGTGGAGGGATGAACTCCCATTTTACTGTTAATTTCTCCAAGAAGTTTTAAAATCGGTTCTTGGTCTTCCATTTCACTCATAACCTCGAAAAGCTGGTTTTCTGTGTGTACTGAATCACCAAATAACTAGTATCAGAGCCACGGCACGAATGATCGTGTGACGTCGCTAATCTTATTCACTGGTGGAATGGTTAGAGCTCGCTCGAGGTGTTGTCAGGGCGAGCGTTGAATGAGAACACGGAACGAATGGTGAAAAGAAATTTTCAATATTTGCTTTAATATCGTAGTATTCACTGCAGAGAATCTAGTGCGACTTCGAAAAAGAGTTAGGCCGCGCTTTTCATCTACCACGAATGAAACGTTGTTTGGGTCAAATCAGCGAGGTTCCACGTTAAGAATTCACTCTGTAGTCTTATGTGTAGGTTTTTTTTTTTTTTTTTACCCTATCTCTAGGTTTGAGTGAAGAGTCTATTTAGAGTGAGCTGTAGTGAGTTTTAGAAGAAAAAAATGAAAAAAGTTAGTTGATAAATAGTTTTTGCTAATTTGTTTTCGGTCTTCCACAGGTGACCTGTGGTTACATATTAAGACGGACTATTAGTATATGAGTGTGTTGATTGCTGGCTATAATCTTAAAGAAGAATAAAAAATAGAACAATAAGAAAATTGAACAATTGAACCAGACGATAGTCGATTGACTTGTTAGCTCTCTCATTAAACGTATGCAGATGTTTGGATTTTTTGGACCTGGCGACTAGAAGACCTAGTCGGAACCCTGCGATGACATCAGTAGTGTCCTAGAAAGAACGTTCCTTAGACCAACCATTTTACGGACGTGCGTCAACAACCTGTCTCCGAGGTCAACAACAATGTCACACTGTTCGCCGATGACTTCAAGCTCAACAAAGCAAGTCTCCAAGCTGACCTCAACCGTGCCCAGGATTATTGGTCTGAATAGTGTCTAAGCTACTTTCATCCAACATCAGCAAATGCTGTGTCTTGTCTTGTATTTTGGACCGAAGAAAGGAAACGTAGTCTACGTACTGGATGTGGGATTCTGACTATCGAACACAGGTAAAACTCACAACGTAGAAAGGGACATGGATGTACTCGTGAACAACCAACTTAAGGTTTCACACCTATATAAGGACATGCATTATCAAAATCCTGTGCAACCCACCGTATACTCAAGATATCCCTCACAAGCAGATCTCCCAAAGTCTTGGGAGACTATAAAAAGCTACCGTAACACCCAACCTTAAGTCTGGAACCCCGCTAATGAAGGCGACAACAAGCCGTCGCTATGACATTTTTGTCCCACTATGGCCCATAGCGCTTTTTTGGGAATTCGTTCATTCGTTCATTCATACAGACAGATACGCGGAACTTAAGTCTTGGACCGACCAAAAACCCTCCCCTACGACGACAGACTAAAAAAAAAACCCGCCCAAACCCTCCTCCAGTGTACCTCCACAGACGAGGTGACATGCTACGAAACCACACGTGTTTCAATGCTTCAGCTAGCCTTCTCGACCTGCAATAGCCCAACCAGCTTCATACAAGAGGTGTAACTGGAATGACCTCTCCGGTTCTAGTGTATAAGCACTATCTTCAGAAGCGTCCAAGAAGTCCCTTGACATGTAAGACTTGAAAATACTGCTTGGACGACCCAGACCAGTAACAGATGTCAGCGATGATCACCCATTGAGCGACTAAAGGATCGTAATTTTTCCGAAGTGCTTATTGATCTAATTGATACAGAATATCGTGGAAAATTCTCTTTGGTCTCAAAAAGACAAACAGAAACTATCTCTTTCTGAGATTTATTTTATCAGCCCCTTTTCTACCAGAAAAAAATCTCTCCAGACGGCACGTGTTAAGATGCAGAACTAGCCAGAAACCCTTGACAGAGCGCAGGACAGGAATAGGATTACAAAAACTTTGAAACGTCCTTGTCGTATGAAATACTCTTGGTCATTTACTCTAGGATCAATGGATAGGTTAGCGATTGCTGTGAGTTACGCTATGCATATCTCCTTGAGGTCCTGGAAACTTCCCAGAAGGTTCATTAGCGTCATTAGAGGGTCATGCTTTCACTAATTGAGTGATTGGTCTGACGGATTGGTAATCAGCGACCTCCTAGTGCAGGTTTCTAAGCAACCAATTTGTCTTCTGGTAACCAGAAACTCCAATAGCCAACTTGGCCATTCTTTGGTCATTCTCGTTTGTATAATATTCTGTAACGACGACGCCCAATTTGAGTGACGTGACCAGGGGTGTCGCTAGCCAAAGCTCGAGGGAGGTGGCAGGGCGCCTGCCTGCGCCCTGCCGCCCAATTTAGCTTATCGTCGCATATGTAGTAATAAAACATGCGATACCTGCAAGCGTTGAAGACGGAAGAAGCTTAGTCTTATCAAGAACGTCTTATCTATCAGCTCAGGGACGGTTTGAAGGGCTTGGGTGTGGGAGGTGACTACCTTAAAATATACGACAGATGTCCGGCAATATTTAGCCCTTTTTCCTATTGTTACTGATACATCAGCTAAATGTTTTTCTTCTTGTCTGATTTGAATGTTAAGAAACCTATTGTTTATTCTACCTTTTATATAATATGTAGCTTCTTTACGGAATTGTAAGCTTCTGAAGCGCCTTTTCCAGTTGTTCCGTTTTATACCTACGACTTTTTGCGCTTTTCGGCCGAGACGAGTTCTGTCAGTCGCGTACCGCAAAATTCGCCGAAAGAATTCGAAAAAATTCAGCCGACTGCTCTTTCGAACATAAAGCTATGAGGGGCTTCTTCAAAGCATTGTTTTTCATTTTGAAAGACAGTAGATAATCAGGCATGTTTTCTATTTTTACTTCTTTTGTTTTGCCTGGTTTTCCCATTTTTTTTTAACCACGGCTCATTCCCTTTTCAAATATTTTGCATCCAGTCGCCACGTGGAAAAATGGAAAGGCTGGATAGAATCGACAAGCGCTAACAAGAAAATCGCTGATTCCACATGGAAAGTAATCGTATTTTCGAAAAATGATATCTCGGAGCCGTTTCATCATATAGCCTGAAGATCATTTCTAGTAAGAGTTTTTTAAGATTTTCCTGCACGTGTTCCTGAATCGTGCAGTTGGATGATCCTGTCGTATCGAGTCCTGGTGACCTACACACACCTTCCGCTGTCCTTTCAGATTCCGAGGACAAGCCAAATTGTGGTCAAAACGCAGAGTACGGAGGGAGACCAGATGGCTACCAATAGCATGAAATTGTTCAGAAACGATCTAATCGCAGTGGGAAAAAGTGTGACTAATTTTGGCATCGTTTTGTGAATCAAAACATCTCTTGACGATTGTTTCATTCCTTGGCTCATGTCCTGGTCAATAAAGAACGCCACAAGAATTCAGATTCGATGGTTCTCCATGAAACAGCCAGAGCTTTGCGTGGAGGCCAAAAGGGTTCACTAACGATTTTCCCGCAGGCCAGTGCGAAAACTCAGGAGTAGCCTCAGTGGTCGGGAACTCTTCTTAGAATATTAAGATATCCCGAAGATTCCGATAAAGAAGGTCTTGGCACTGACTGTTCTATATCTTGGCTCAGTTTCAAAACTGTGAGAGGCATGTGTTTCTGCACATTCTTTCATGAATTCGGTGCTTGCTCGGTAAAACGACAGCCTAAATTACCAAAGCGATATTCGAATTGCAAACGTCGTGGGTGGGTCTAGAATTTACAAGAATGATCGTGGAGGGGATCGACTAAAAGAAGCATGGCACGGCACAGCATGGCCCAGAATGCACGCGTAATAAAATTGTTCGGCTTCGCCGACTAAAGTGTTGCGAGAGCAACACTTTGGTATTGTTTCTTCGCTATCGCTTAAAAGCTGAAGTTGTCAACCCGTCGAAGCTTTCAAAACGGTATGTTCCAAGAACAACACAATCGGCAATCACATGACCAAAGGCATGACCGTCAGCGTTGAAAAAGCAACATCAAATGAATATAGGAAGAAGGGACTAAATTGACTTTGCAGCCAGTTTTGAACTTTATCCTTTTCAGTCGTAGAGACCGTAATGGATGAAAACTTGGAACATTATATTATATAATCTAGTTGGTATTATAAATCTATCTGTTACTTTTCAGGATTATAGATGAATCTATATCAATTATTACGAAAATCAACTCATTGTTTTACATTATGATTTGTACCCGTTGCGTGTAACACTTAATTATAGGTTACAGTGATAGACGATCGAGACGAATTTCGCTACCCTCATATTTATAGAGACCGAGTAAAATGTGCACCAATTAGCAGACATTTCTAGCCCCTCATGAACCCTCCTCTAGCGACCGATTCGTACTTACAAGTCCCTCCCCGTGATAGACATCAAATACACTCGAAACAAATAATAGGTACATCAACTAGCAAAAGTTGTAAATTCCTCATCGCCGAAGAGAATTATAGCCTGACAGCCGATTGTACTTACAAGTCCTTTAAATGTCTTACTATCAGGAACCAAATTGTTCTTACCGTACCGGAAACAAATGGCACACAAGGTACAACAAGGTACACCAACTAGCAGAAGTTGCAAACCCCTCATCGCCGTAGATGAGTATGGTCTAACAGCTGATTGTTGCTTGCAAGTCCCCTACATGTGTCACAATGTGATCGGTCTATTTTTGGTTTCAGTGTGTACCCTACTAGTGGGGTTGTCAACCCCTTGGTACTTTCAAAATGCTGTATCTCATGAAGGAATTTTTGTCAAAAAAAAATTATTGCACATACTTTGATCAGTTCATCAAGAGCTACCGGTTGCCGTTGGAATATTTTTTATCCGTATTAGTTCAAAAGTTGCCTTTTTGCCGTAGGCCAAGTTTCCAATATCGCCACTTACAGAGGAGAAAAAGAATTAGCTCTAGTTTCTTTAGCACTGAGAGAACTTTTAAAGTTTAAGAGAACTGTCTGATACCATTTCTCTACCGCAATTCTAAGTGCAAAAAATGGAATGATGAACTTAGTTGAAATCACGAACAGGCATGAGTAGAAACAATAGATGGCAGCACTTTCGGACCCGTGGGAAAATGACACTTTTTTGTTTCTCCAAGTTTTTCTGTTAATTTTTCACAGAAGATATATTGGTTGTGGGGTCGGGCAACTGCCTCAAATATTTAGCACTTGTAGATTTCAGTCCATATTCAGTTTTCTGTCCCCCTCGAGGAGTTTTTGAGTGTTAGGCCTATAGTTATGTCAGTATTGTCAGTAAAAGATCTACTTAATATTATAAACCCTATAATTAGATTCAGAATTGATGCATTTCTGGACCATTCAAGTAAGATATGTGATGATAGTTTGAGGACGGGGGAAGTTGTATAGTTGATTATAGTTGATTCATGGCCCAAGGGCTCCGTTAAATATCGACTATATGTAAGTTGAATGGCTACCCTGAACAAGCCCTGAAGCTAGCGTAGTCTTTGGTATTTGATATTCGGAGAGAGTTCAGTCTCAGGAAAAGGAAATGTATAGATGAGCTAACGACGCCTATAAAATGAAGGGTGAGCGACAGCCAGGCTGTGAACACGCGAGTGGACGTAGTGACGGATTTCAGTGGGTCAAACGACGGGTGGTCAAAGTTTACTAGAATTGGGTATAATGACTGATTTTCGTTAGGAATCTGAACTGAGTGACTTGGCAAGCGCTCGTTCTGGTCCTTAACAGCTGTAGTACACTGTGTATGCTACTTAAAGTTGGAGTTGGAGCCCGTTTGGTTTGATCGGTCTGATTTTGTTTTCAAGTTACTTTTATTTGTTTGTCAACAGAACTGCAAACTTGCGCTATAGAAATTCATGAGATCCATTATAATCCCTTCAAAGAATAATCATACTTTTAGGCCATGAAACATGCCATGATAATAAATCAACGTCTATGAAAACAACCTTCATCACATTTAGTTTATCACCGCAGTGAAACTTTGGACTTATTCATATTTTTCTTTTAAGGATGAATTTCGCAAGGAGCAGATCGATCTAGCTTCAACAACATTCCACCCCACGAGATGGCCTCGGTAGCTGCTTGGCTTCCTTTCGCCCGAGCTGCGGCAATAGGATGGGTCCCGATCGCAAACAACCCCCTACCCCCTCCGCCGATCCCAAAAGACAAGCGTCGCTCAGAAGACGAGAAACTGATTATGAACGTCTCGGGAAGGCGCTTCGAAACGTGGAGGAATACCTTGGAAAAGTATCCCGACACACTCCTCGGCTCGAATGAGAGGGAATTCTTCTTCGACGAGGATACCAAAGAATACTTCTTCGATCGGGATCCCGACATATTTCGACATATTCTCAATTACTACCGGACGGGGAAGTTGCATTATCCCAAGCATGAATGCCTAACGAGTTACGACGAAGAACTTGCTTTCTTTGGCATTCTGCCAGACGTTATTGGCGACTGCTGCTATGAGGACTACCGTGACAGAAAGCGTGAAAATGCGGAGCGTTTGCTCGATGACAAGCTCTCGGAAAATGGAGACCAGAATCTGCAACAACTCACGAGCCATAGGGAAAGAATGTGGCGAGCATTTGAGAACCCCCACACATCTACATCAGCACTGGTATTTTATTATGTGACGGGATTTTTCATTGCTGTGTCTGTGATGGCGAACGTTGTGGAAACCGTCCCATGTGGTGAAATACCCGGGAAGGGTGAAAGTCTTCCTTGTGGGGAGAGGTACAAGATAGTATTTTTCTGTTTGGACACGGCTTGTGTAATGATTTTCACAGCTGAGTACTTATTGCGGCTATTTGCTGCACCGGATAGGTGCAAGTTTATGCGTAGTGTAATGAGTGTTATCGACGTAGTGGCTATCCTTCCATACTACATCGGTCTGGGTATTACGGACAATGATGACGTCTCAGGTGCTTTCGTCACACTGAGGGTTTTTCGTGTTTTCCGTATTTTCAAATTCTCTCGACACTCCCAAGGACTCCGCATCCTTGGATATACGTTGAAGTCCTGCGCCTCAGAATTGGGATTTTTAGTGTTTTCGCTGGCTATGGCCATCATCATATTCGCCACGGTGATGTTCTATGCTGAGAAGAACGTGGATGCAACGAACTTTACGTCGATCCCAGCAGCTTTCTGGTATACTATTGTAACGATGACAACGTTAGGGTAAGTCTTCCTTTCAGTCTTCTTTTCTTTGCAGATAGTGGACTGAAAGACAAAAGTACTATTAGGGGGAGGGTTTGAACTCAGAGTTGTGCTATCAAAACTGATAGGCTTACGCTAACGAACTGTGTCACAGAGTGCCTTGTGAACACATACAGTTCGCAAACCGCTACAATTACCGGAAAAATTGGTCCGGAAGACCAGTGATCCTCTTTCAAGTTATCCAGATAGTTTAATTCCCCATGCCACCATGTTCACAATCCTGTTCAAATCCTCCGTCCCCGGTCTATACTGACTCGGTCAAAGGAATGAAATCATATGTATTCGAGCAAATTCAGTGTCTAGATCACTCTACCCAAGTCGCGAGCTTAGACCAAATCTCGCTATAATTGTGGTTTCATCTAGTATCGCGATTCGGAAGGATTATCTAGTTTATGAATCACTAGGGCATTAGGGCCTATCTATCCTCACTAGGCCCTATCTATCCTTCAGCAGGTCGACCTTATTTACCATTTCTTAAAGGAACTGTCTTACCTTTCGTATTAATGCAACCTACTTCCGTGATCGCTCCATTAATACCTAAACCCGGATACCTGAATTGCGTGTAATACACTCTAACCACCCTAAGGACACCTGACTGGTTTTCTCCCTTGTCTTGTTGAAAGCAGAGCCTAGTTTCGAAATGATCAACTGTTAGAATACTTTGACATGAACAGTTAATAGTGTGCGGGATCCTTTAAGATACAACTCTATACTGACCGGTTTGAAGCCGAAGGGTAGTGTTTTCATCGTACAATTATCCGTTACCAACATAACACCAGGTCTGCTTTTCGACTGTACATTATAGACTGACCGAGGGGTACCTCACTCCCAAATACATGTACAGCAAGTGCCGGGTGCCCAGCCGGTACCCACGGTACAGGGATGCCCAACAGAATGAATGAGCGAATGAATTTATTACGCACTGCCCTAGGGTCGGGAGTCCGGAGATCCAATCGGAGGATATATTTCGAGGACAGATTTTCCATTGTAGTAGTGGGTCTTGAATCAAGAAACGTTGGATCAAATATCGTGCGACCGGTTAAATATGCAGGAAACGGAGGTAAATGAAATAAGTGCAACGTATGCGATGTAGGTCTTTTTCCCGAGTATATCATGTAGACCAACCAGAAAGTTCACATTCACAAAAGGCAGCTTTCCGAGTCCTTGCCTGATATACTGCGAACGGTTCGGTACAGTTTTACTATAGCCAAAACGGATACCATTAGCAGTAGATTTAATCGCATCCACGCAAATCCTTCTCAGACTTGGAGCAACTGAGATTCCCAGCCATAATTTCTTTTTCTTTAGTTGCGATAGGCTAACGGTACATCCAATATTTATAGACGGTTTCTTCGAAGAAGCAATTAACGCGCAACAAAGCGCCCAAAACAGCCTGAAACTCTTACTCTGCTAGAAAATAGCTCACAGCGAACTCTCCGGTTAGGTGGCGCCTAGAATGATGCATAGCTTTCTTTCAATGAAATTAACAATAAACGTCGCCTTCTTGCCGCATTATCTTGGACTTTGCCGACATCCGTCTAAGACACTAGACGCACCTGGACCAGATCAGAATGTGCGATGGAACAACAAACGAAATTTCAGTTTTGAAGAGAACGCTGTCAATCTTTTTGCTTCCCCATTTCTACGCACTATGCCAAAAACCAAATAAACCAGTAACGAACGGTTGATAAACCTTAGAGCACTAGGCTGAGTAATTAACAGATATTCTTTTGCCATTAGCCCTTAAACTAGAGTAGTCTGATTCACTGATAACGCTTGATGGCGATGTTGCAGTTAATCTAGGGCACAGACTATGAAAAGCTTCATCACTCTCACCCCGTACCTAGGGTGGTACGTGCTACTTAATGGTGGTGCCAAAGTATTTGGCACGATACTCCTGTCTGCTATTTCGATTGACCCACCACTACAATCCTTCACTCCCTGTGGCTCCGTTATGATGTTGTGCTCTAGCCAAAATAACAGCCCCCCCCCCCAACAAGAATAAAAAAGTTCTTCGGCACGCAACACTAATTTTCTTAAAAGCACCAGAAAAGTGTTAATTTCGTTAGAGTTCCAGTCTAGTTGAAAAGAAAGGTCTGCAGCCGAAAGATACGAACGGGGTTCTTAAATGACGGAAGTTGATAAACGAATTGTATAGTTTGGCATTGTTTCTTCTCCTTCATTGTGGTGCCTGCCGCTAGAGTGGCCTTGGAGACGATTCGGAAAGCTGGATATAACTGCGGATATCTGTTTTCCTCAGAAGCTTCGTTTTCTTGACAGCACTCACGACTAATCGCGAATCGATCGCTGCAGAATGTCAGATTCTTTAGCACTTTGACGCCAACGACCTCCTCCGTAACGAAAGTAAGAAGGCGTCGATAAATCATCCGTTTTCCAATGCAGGGATCATCAAAGCAGAAAATTTTGGCTCCACCTTCTGCGTCCGGAGGGAATTTGGTGGCTGGAAGTGTCAAAACTGACGTGGCCGTCTGTCAAAACTTGGCCCTGGCTTCGCTCCTCATATCGATGACCGTGTCTGTGCTTGCGTCAGCTCATCGCAACCACGTGGGGAGATGACGCCAGGAATCAATCCAGATCATATCTTCCACGAGAACAAGAACAGACAAATTTGTTTCGATTGTTCCCTGGCACACTGACAGTAAAGAAGGAATGGGATGCTTAAAACAGCCCGGCCTACCGCAGACGAAACAGGGAATTATAGTAGCTTACCGATAATACGATTAGCGTGCAAATAATATGCAAATAATGTAGCCTGCAATTCTATTTCCCGATCATTTTCATATTAGGTTTTTTTTTTTTTTTAAACCCCAGTAGCATCTTTTCTTCTTACTTTTTTCTCTAATTTTCATCTTCTTAGAGTGTATTCCACCCTTCTAGCAATAGTAACTATTTTCGTTCGTAGCTCGTAAAAAGTTACTACGATGACCGTTCCAACCTTCTCGAAATAGTAACTAAGAGTAACTATTTGCTTACCATGTTCGGGAGCGTAGTAAGCGTGGTAAATACGAATCTCTCTAACGTGATTGGCCGGATTAGCTCGTGGCCAGCCCGTGGCATGTTATTTTTTACCGAAAATAGACGAAGTTTTCCAGCCTTGACGTCAAGAAGCCCAAATTCGTGACGTCATTCATAGTAACTACGGTAAGTAGGGTGGAACGCGCTCTTACTGTTGGGCTACTACTCCCCATCACTCGGTGACGCTAATTTCTTTAACCTTATCGTCACCTACAGTTTCCAAAAGGACCAACTTACATATCTTTTCTAAAAAAATAGATTGAACTGTCCAAATTGAATCTCCTTATGCATACCTTCAAATAAATATTCACTTAATTTTTACAGTGATACTTTGAGATGTGGACCATCTCATCTCGTTTGTTAGTCATTTTGCGATGGGGTGACTGGATAAAGTATTTATCCAGTCACCCCGGAAGTCACCTAGGAAGCACCGACCGACCCTGTTGTTTCGTTCCGTTTCTGATCAGGCAGAAATCTTTTAATCGGGAAACTAAAAGTATTTTCAGGATCATCGTTGTTGGAAGCACCGACACCCTTTTCTCCTTCCGTCTCTCATGCCGGCAAAAACCTTGTCGGGAAATCCTTCTCGAGATCCCCTCGGATACACGGGTTCGGGAAGGAGAGTTTGGCCTGGTCCTTTGTATGCATCCCAAGTTTCATCTTCTCTGTAATGTGAAAGTGCTGGAACTTGAGAAAGTTGGGCAGACCAATATAGCTTGACCGCGGACAGAAATTATGATCGTTAAATAGCACTAGACCCGGAGGCTGCAATGCCATCAAAATAGACGCCAAATTTGCAAGTGAAAAAGACAGGCACATAAATCTTTAAAGTTTAATAGAATAGGGCTGAGATGCCACATTCTATAACTACCCATCGTGTATTCACTTAAATAAGCAGGAATACGTGACATCTTACGGACGTACCTCTATGTTTGAAATTCTTACTTCGTTGTTTTTTCTATCCACGAATATTCAGTTTTAACTTTGCATTCGTTGTACCTCTATACGGACGTACCTCTATGTTTGAAATATTTAGCAACTGCAGCGGTAAATAATTGCCGAAAAGTAGCTCTCAGTGACATATTTTCATTCTTCAAGTGATGAAAACGAAAGCGAGAAGAAGCACTTGGCATTCGGCTATATCTGGTTGAGCCAGAGTGCTCACCTAGCTCATGAGGATCGCCTAGCGGTGGTTCAGACTCTAGGTATGATATCCCATGCTGAGCTTGAAATTCAAATTCTCTGCGCCCGGGTGAATCTATGGTTGTCGTGCAGACAGCGCGCATTCTGAACGTTATTACTAGAGCCCCGGGTGAAAAAATAAAAAATCCCTCAGGTGAGTCAAAATGGTTAAGTGTCAATCAAACACACATAAATAATTTTGCTTTTCAGTTAAACTCTAAAAAGTATATGCAAAAGTAGGCTGGCTTTTTAGTTAAACTTTAAATAGTGCTGGGAATGTGTCATCATTGTATTTCTCAGTAACCAATTTGATCCCAGCCTACCTACTTTAGATATATCCCAACCGCTTTTATCCGCCTATCGGTCCGGGATCGTGAGTTAGGGCATTTCCTGTTCGGCTAGTAGGATAGAACTTGCTAAGCAGGTTAGAGACCTGACTAGATGAAAATGGTCGTGTGAGGGAATCTGCTAGTTTGGAATTTGTGTAAGCCCTAGATGTGCCACTCATAGGCCCGCACCGAATCCGGGTACTGTGGGAAGAGTTCGTGGGTCCTGGGCTTGTGTTATGAGTAAGTGCAAAACCGTTGCAGGAATCGATAAGAATCTGGTGGTCTCACAGCGTTGGGCAGTTTCCAGATCCTGACTGTCGCTGTGAGGGTCTCTAGAGATAGGTGTCGAAATACATGTTCTTTCTTGCTTCAAACTGTGGTTCAGAGTGACAGGAAAGTTCCATCCTGAAATCTTGTTCAGTTCCTTCTCGGCGAGGTGCCTTATATTGGTAAGTAACAAGGAGTTGCCAACAGTCGTCACAGGTTCGCAGTTCATCCGTTTCCACATTCCAAGTCCAGCGTTTATTTTGTTTTGAGCCTCATTTCATTGTAATTTCCTCGACTTCGTATATTTCTTCTGTGAGAAAGCAATCGCTTGTTTGAAAATGGGAATGGTTTTGTAGCGCACTCAGGTGTAAACATTCAGAAATGTATCCACTGGGAAATGCACCAGTTGGTGACGTGGGCGCGGCGTCTTTAGGCGTATTCTCACCGACTCCTCGGGGAATCGAAGGGAACGGCGAGAATAGAGGGAGTCACTCCACGGGGACTCAGCGTACAGAAACAGCGAGAACACGGAGAATGCTTCCAAAATGGATTTTGTTAGAAAAAAAATAAACATTTGACGAAATTAGTCTGGATCCACTCCTAACCAATTTTTGGTTTTATTTATGCTGGTTGTTCTTAATTTTACATTACACCAACACCAGGAAAAATTGATTCCCCTCCGAATCTGAAAACTAGTCCTTTTTGATGATGGTGATGATAGTCGGAGCATTCCCCTGTCCGTGGCAACTCGCCAGAATACGGGGAGTGAGTCCCCGGGACAAACAAAAACCCGGGAACTCCTCAAATGGAGTCCTCGGGGAACGACGAGAATATGCCTTTTGTCAACAAAAGGGCCTAAACTATTCTTCTGGCGATCGAGACTGAATGCGAGGGAAAGAAGGATTCGCTCACGACCACATGGTGGCAATACGTGTGGACTGGTGGTTTGTCTCTGTGCGAGCTGCATTGCGGCTCATTTATGAAACTTCCCCGACGAAACGTCCCCACGGCGAAACTCCCACATGAGGAAACGTCCCCATGCATAGATTTTAAGATCTACCTCGGTCTTCAGGCGCATTATCCAAGATAACAGTATTTCATTAGGCTAGGCAGTTAGAGATAGGATATTTTCTTCACTCAAAGAAGTCTGTCCCTGACTGAAGGCTTGAACGCCTGTTAGAGGGAGAGGTATTTTTATCTTTCATGAAATCCTAAAAATGTGAGCTTGAGACTGCCAAATATCCAAGCAAACAAACAAAAAATGTATCGAGTTTATGTAACCTCGGCCCCTTCAAAGATTAATTTTGCGCAAGTTTATGTTATGTCTGTATATCTTAGATGAAAACTCACTATGACATTGTTTTAGGTACGGAGACATGGTTCCTAAAACCATAGCCGGCAAGATAGTTGGCGGTGTCTGTTCGTTGTCAGGTGTGCTGGTAATCGCCCTCCCTGTTCCTGTTATCGTCTCCAACTTTTCTCGAATCTACCATCAAAACCAGAGAGCAGATAAACGGAAAGCTCAGAAGGTAAGGAATATCTCCATTTTTTTTAGTGAATAAAATGAAAGTATAATAATAAGAATAATTGTGGTAGAAAATACTCAAGGGCCGTGTATTCTTTCAACTCAATAATGCATTAGACACGTGAAAATTACTAAAACTAGCCAGTTAAACACTTTCTAACTTCCAGCGCTCTATTTGTATATCTGCCAGTCTAACTTATAAATTGTCTGCACTTCTGAATATCAGGTAGAAAAAGGAAATCATCTCCAAAAGTCCCTACGAATTCCCGAAATTTCAAGGCACCGGCTCAAAAAACCATCGATAATCTCATTTTTCACATATGCAGAGAGGGCAAGCATTATTACCGTTTGTGTACGTGTTCTTCCTAGCAAAAACTATATTTCTGCCATGCAGTGGAAGGCAGTTAGCCGTCAGCTGGATCCAATACCTGGAATAGAGCAGACAAAGGGGAGGCGGACTTTGATGTTGGTATTCTCGATGATAGTGAGGAATGGAAAGTATATACTTCATCCCCGTAGAAACTTCTTCAATACAAATTTAGAAAACGCTTGGAGCCTGGAGGGCATTCATAAAGCGCTCAGTTTCAGTTTATTTTATGTTATATTAATTGTGGACGGATTCACCATGGGAAAGCGTCCACATTCCCAACGTCCCTACTGAAGACTACTGTGGACAGAATGAAAATCCCTAATGGGTGTTGTAATAATTCAATATGTTTGAATCTAAGATGTAAAAATAAGTTGCCTGTTCAGTTAAACTTTAACTCTTTATGGCCCCACCATAAGGCCTAACGTAAGGCGTGACAATGGGCGGGGATATAAATGGGCTCAGATAAAGAAATCTTCTGAGAAATGTGAAAAAAAAACACATACGCGAAAATAGGTCATAACGTAGAATAACAAACAGGACAACATACCTTAAAGGACACCTGAACAATGAAACCATACTTGAACACACCATGGAGAATGCATTTACAGATATGGCCACGGAGAACATTCTTCTCCTGCACGTGACGTTTTCAATAGGGATGTTCGTTTCTGGAGGTTTGCACATGCAGACTCGAAGACAAAAAACGCAATTCATTCAAATCTTGTATAGCGCTGGCCGGATCGAATTGGAATTTCTTCTAGATATACGTTTGGCTTAACTGGTTAAAAAATATCCGAGAAGAAGGGTTGATTGGAGACATTTGTTCATTTCTAAAATTGTTTGATACTGAAATAATCACAGATGCAAAATGGAGTAAAAATCATAGCTTGAAAACACTATTTTGTATTCGGATTGGGTTTTCTGCAGGCAATGTTAATGGAAGTCATACAGATAGGGATGTTACTTGGTACTCTTCAGTCAGGTGTCCTTCAAACAATCTGAACAAAAAATGTGTCGTATATTTTCTACTTTGTCTGACGAAAAGATCAAACGTCTTCGGACCTTTTATGTTTGTTTCATCATTTGTAAATTTCTTTTATACCATCCTTGAGGCTACAGAACTCCCGCGTTACTTCAAAGTGTTTACCGATCCCCCCTAGGGTGGTATGAGGCACATCACTTTTTTATCGACCAATCCTCATACAAAGATGGAGTCTTTCGTGAAAACTCTGTATTTAAAAGTAACATCTTCGATACTTTTCGTTTCCCTGGGTGGCCTCTCCACTGTTTCCTTATTTTGTTTCTGTGACGGCACAATTAACTAATAGGCGCCGAGTGTCACTATGGTAACGTAAGTTTCCAAGCGTCCTACTTCAGAATGGAAAGAGACAAGAGAGCCTGTATTGACGTCCTTCGATGACAGATTGGGGCTTTTTTTTTTAGAACGTTGACGAGTTTCTAGCTTGAAAAAGCCCATGAGTCCAGAAGGCCCGGTTGATCAGTGTTGGTGGGCAGAAGGATCAGGTTCGGTATTTACTGGTATGAACGATTAATTACAACAAAAGCAAAATAATTGAAGAACACTACTACAAATACAAATTATTTCAGGGTTTTAACAGGACGAAACCTAGTTAAAATCGCCACAAAATTAGAAATATTAAAAAATCGTCGAAAACCCATCTCAGGTTGGAACCATCATCGCACACAAGTGCCTGCAGAAACCGATACAAACCCAAACACCACCCACAGGCGGGAAACTCTGGGCAGTCCAGAGAAAAACGAATAAAAAGTACAAAAAAGATTTGGCACATTAAACACGAACCTATGCAGTAACCCAGATGGAGTTATCTTCATGTTCGACTCTTTTCCTACTGGGTTTGAAATTCAGTCCATACTAGGAACTAATGCATTAATGAATGACAACTGTGTTAATCATTAGTTGCGTTTTTGCAGATACCATGGTATAGTTACCAAGGTAACTGGATCTGCAATTAGTCGTTCTTGCAGTTATCGTGGTAGCTGATATACGGTTGCTCTGCAAAAACGACAATTGCAGAAATTGCGCTTTTCGAAGTCATCCCAAAAGAACAAGAGCTACGAGCTCATATGGGACTTGCGAAGTTTCATCGTCCTAGTGCCCGAACTAGCAAAACCGGGACCGACAGACCGACTGACGGACAGAAATTACAATCGCTATATGGCACTTGGCCGAAGGGCAAGTGCCATAAAAACTGATATTCAGTAACATCACTAAGTGCCAAACTCCTTTCCCACCAATTTGACAAAACTTGATGAAAGTGAGATGACTTTTTCAGATACCACGGTCGGACCGTTGTATCTGAATATCAGATACTACGATAACTGGCCAGATACCACGATAACTGCAAAAACGCTCTTTGACCGTGGTATCAGATACCACGATAACCACAAAAACGACTTTAGACCCTGGTATCAGATACCATGGTATCTGCAAAACACAGTTATTGAACTAAATAAGGACCAGTGGTGTGTTACAGCGAGAACAATTAAAAGAAGAAGAAAACACGAAACAAGATTATTTCATACTGCTTAAAAACTGTCCAAATTGGGATGAGGTAGAGGATGTGAGGAAGGGCAACAGATTGTTATGACGAGATCTCTTTACTGGCAACACCCAGAATGAAATGACCCGAAAAACCACACACTAATCTGGCCTAACAGGCGAGTGAACGCGCTAGTTGGTTCGGTCGAACCCAGCGATTGATAGCGGGCGGGATGGCCATACCGTTTTTGGGATCCCAAAACGTAAGTGGAGGGATACGTATGACATCGCAAAAGTTGTCCGTCTGTCCGTCCGTCCGCCTGTCCGTCGGTAAGCACGATAACTCTCGAAGGGAATGAGATATTTTGATGAAACTTAGTGTGAGGATTCGTTGGGTCGTCGGACCAGTCGAGTTCGTAGATGGACTTTGTAGCCCTACATTTAGGGGTGGGGGTATATATATTTTGAAACATCTAATGTGATAGTCGATTATGGGGTAAGAAGACATGCTGAGCACGATGGTTAAAACCATTTTGTCATCGGACAAGTAGTTTGCTCGGAATCCGGCCGAAACCGGGAAGTTTATTAAAAGTAAAATTTTGTATTTGGAGTTGATTAGATGTTCTATTAAGGGCAAGAAGACATGCTGAATACATATGTGAAACAATTTTCTACCCGGACATGTAGTTCGCCCGGAATCGGACCAAAACCGGAGAATTATTAGAAGTTAAAGTTTTATTTCTGGTTGATTAGATAACCGATTTAGGGGTAAGAAGAGATGCTGAATCCGTGTGTGATTATCATATTTTACCTGGACATATAGTTCGACCGGAAACCGGCTGGAGTCGGAAAATTTGTTATAAGGTAAATTTTTATTTGAAGTTGGTTAGATGTTCATTATTGGGGAAAGAGGATACCCTGAGTTCATTTTTTAGCTTTCTTTTTTCGCCGGACAAGTAGTTCTGGAGTTCGGCCGAAACCGGGAAATTGGCAGAAGTGGCAGGAAGTTTTCGTCAAAACAGATATGACTTATAGGGGTAAACACACATGCTGAATCCAAATCTGAACTTGGTTTTCTCAGATGATTAGCTCTTTAGCCTTAATCTTTTTCTGAATTTTAATTGTAAAAATGTTCAAGGAGTCTGGCGATGACTGGATCTGGCTAAGACAAGACCCAGTTGTCTGGATCAGATATTGAATTTTTGGGATCCCATCGAAACCTTTGGTCTTGTTTGTGTTGCGTGAGCGTCACTTCGGTTTTGTCTTTTTTTTGTTTTTCTTACCTAGTCGTCCGATTTCGTCTCATTACTAGAAGACGTTAAGGGTCTAGCGTGTGCGGTTTTCACGGAAAGTTTGGACCTAAGGCCTGATTGGTGAAGATGACATTACATTTCTGAAAGCTCCGTAGAACTCTTGCCTGGGGCCAAAAAGGATAGTTTTTGCTTGTAATAGCAGGCACAAATATGTGGGACAGTTCCCCGGCCCCACAGATTTGAGTGATAATTCGAAAAATTTACAGAATCAAAAAGTGGCATTTTTCCACGGGTCCGAAAGTGCTGCCATCTATTGCCTCTACCCATTTCTGTTCGCTATATCTGCTCATTTTGTCCTTTCACTTCTTACACTTGGAATTGAGGGAGAGAAATGATATAAGATGGCCTCTTAATCTTTAAAAGTTCTCTCATTGCTAAAGATATTAGAGCTTATCCTTTGCTCCTTTGTAAGTGGTGATACGAGAAAGTTGGTCTACGTCAAAGAAGTCAACTTTTGAACTAATACAGACAGAATTTATTTTTCAACGGCAATCGATAGACCTTGATGGGCTGATCAAAGTATTTGTCAATCGTTTTTATGGTACACAAATTCCTTCATGAGATACAACAGTTTGAAAGTTTACAGGGGTTGACAAGTTCAGTAGGAAGGTACACACTGAAACCAAAAATAGGCCGATCCGAATCGTGAGACATGTAGGGGAACTGTAAGCTACAACCGGGTGTTAGACCATAATTATCTTCCGCGATGAGGTTAGCAACTTTGGTAGCCGGTGTATTTGATCGTAAGAACAATATCTCTATAAATCTGAGGGTAAGAAAATTGGTGTCCATGGTCTATCGCTGTAACTTAGAATTAAGTCTTTGAGGGGTTGACAACTTTGATGAGCTGATCAAAGTATATGTCATCCGTTTTTGGGGACAAAAATTCCTTCATGAGATACAACAGTTTTAAAGTTTGGAGGGGTTGACAACTTCAGTAGTAAGGTACACACTGAAACCAAAAATAGGCCGAGCCCAATCTTGAGACATGTAGGAGACCTGTAAGCACTAACCGGCTGTTAGACCACAATCATCTTTGGTTATGGGGGGTTAGCAACTTTGTTAGTTGGTGTACCTGGTGTATTTGATCGTAAGAAGATTTGGTACCATGTCTGTCTCGGGGATGGAGTTGTAAGTAAGAATCGGTTGCTAGAAAGGGCTCGTGAGGGGCTAGAAACTTGTCCAAATCGGTGCACATTTTCTTTGATCTCTATAAATCTGAGGGTAAGAAAATTAGTCTCCATGGTCTATCACTGTAGCAATCGACTTTTAGACCATAATCATCTTCGGTGATGAGGGGTTTGCAGCTTTTGCCAGTTGGCGTACCTATTATTTATTTTCAGTGTATTTGATGGGAAGAAAATTTGTTACCAATCGGTTGTTAGAGAAAACTTACGGATAGCTACCATACCAAACACGCAGGGGCGTCACTATGGGGGGGGGGGGGGGGGGGGGGAGGGGGGGGACTCCCCCCCCCCCTAAAGGTCCTGAGAAAGTACTTTCGTCGGGCGAAGCCCGGCGAAAGTTCACTTGTTTGTCGGCGCGAAGCGCCGGCAAACATAGAAAAAATAATATTTTGTATGCTTTTTATCAGGCATCGGTCGATCCGTCGGCACATCGGGTGTTTTTATATGCAAGAAATGAAATCCTGCAAATGTTTGTCGGGCAAAACACTGAAGAAATCGAATTCTGCATGCTTTTGTCGTGCCTCGGTATTCTCGTCGGCACATCGGGTTCTTTTTATACGCGAGAAATGAAATCCTGCAAACATTTGTCAGGCAAAGCACTGGAGAAATCAAATTCTGCAAGCTTTTGTCGTGCCTCGGTTCGTCGGCAGATCGGGTTCTTTTTATAGAAAAGAAATCCAGAAGAAATATTTTTTTATGCTTTTGTCGGGCGTCGGTCGACTCGTCGGCATATCGGGTTCTACTTATACGTAAGAAATCAAATTTTGCAAACTTTGTCGGGTGCACCCAGGAAGTTTAAGTTTCATTGGCACAAGGGGTTATTTTTACACGTATGAATCAAGTTCTGTACAGTCTAGTCGAGCAAAACACAGAACAAATCAAATGCTCGATGGTTTTGTCGGGCGTCGGTATCCTCGTCGGCACATCGGGTTCTTTTTACAAAAAAAAAAAAAATCAAATTCTGTAACTTTTTATCGGGCGCATGCCGAAAGTTCCAAGTCTCGTCGGTACATCGGCTTCTATATACACGTTCTTGACAATCTTGTCGGGCAAAACACAGAAGAAATCGAATTCTGATTGCTTTTGTCGGGCGTCGGTGTTCTTGTCCGCACACCGAGTGTTCTATACGTAAGAAATCAAATTCTGCAAACATTTGCCGGTCGCAAATTTTTCCGGAAAAATACAGATTAAAAAAAAATTCGCCGGCGTTGCTTAGTTCAACTTGTTCTGGGTACAGTCGTTGGAAGTTTCGCTTCTTAGCAAAAGTTGAAACGAAAAGCCGAATATGTGAAATTAAATATATGTATTTACATCAAAGGAACAATGTCAACTGATGCATTACAGTAAGTTTTACACAAAATTTCGCCTGCGGCGCATTTTGTAGTATTCCCTATTTAGAAGAATGGTGTATCATTTAGTTTTCCTTTTAGGATAATAATTCTTGGGGTTTCGAACACGTTAAAAGCCAGAAATTGTATGGTACTATAGCTGAATTTTCCGCAAAAAAACAGATTAAAAAAATGTCGCCTGCGGCGCTTCGTTTGCCTTGCCTTGGTACAGTCGTTGGAAGCTTCGCTTTCCAGTGAATGTTAAAATGAAAAGCCGAATATGTGAACTTTAAAACACGAAATTATACCAAAGGAATAACCTCAATTGATGCGTTGTTACAGTTTCGCCTGCGGCGCATTTTGTAGTATTCTTTATTTAGAAGAACAGTGTTTCATTTAGCTTGGCGTTTTAGGATTGAAATTCGCTGAAACACGTTAAAAGCTAGAACTTGTATGGTATAGTTAAATTTTTCCGGAAAAAAAGGCAGATTTAAAAAATTTCGCCTGCGGCGCTCAGTTTAACTTGTTCTTGGTACAGTCGTTGGAAGCTTCGCTTTTTAGCGAAGGCTAAAATGAAAAGCAAAATAAGTGAACTTAAAATACGAAATTACATCAAAGGAATAATCTCAACTGATGCATTACAGTTAGTTTTACCCCGATTCTATTCTGTGCTGGCGGGAAATGTACGCCAAGCGGCAACGGCGTGTTTTGTCGGCAAATTTTTTAGTCCGTCGGCACAAACCAGACGTCCCCCCCCCCAAAGGTAAAAGGCTAGTGACGCCCCTGCCAAACAGATTATATAAGATAATCAGTTTTCACCAACCACGACTGAAAAGGATAAAGTTAAACTGTCTGCAAAGTCAATTTAGTCCCTTTCTCCGACATCCTGTTGTTTTTTCTCAACGTTCACAGATAGCCTTTTGTCGCCTTTGATCATGTTAAAGTGTTGAGGGGTTGACAACTTCAGTGGTACGGTATACACTCTAACAAAAAATAGCCAGAACGCGAAACATGTCAGGCAGGGAGTGAAAAGTAATACTCGGCTGTTACACCATAATCAAATTCGGCGGTGAGGGGTTTCCAGCTTTTCCTAGTTTGTGTACCTATTTTGTTTCCGGTGTTTTTGGGATCCCAAAACGTAAGTGGAGGGATACCTATGACATCGCGAAAGTTGTCCGTCCGTCCGTCTGTCAGCACGATAAGCGTGAGCTGTCAGCGTGAGGACTCTTCGAGTCAAGGGAAAGGTCGAGTTCGTAGATGGGACCGATAGCTGCATATTTTGGGAAGGGGGAGGGGTTACTGAACACGATTATGAAAACCATTTTCTCGCTGGACAAGTACTTCGCCCGGAATCCGGCTAAACCCGCAAAGTTTGTTAAAAGTAAAGGTTATATTTGAAGTTGATTAGATACGATTTAGGGATAGGGAGACATGCATCAGAATATGAAAATGATTTTCTCGTCGAATAAGTAGATCGGCCGACCGGCGAAAACCGGAAAGTTTGTCGAAAATGAAAGATTAATCTGAAGTTGATTAGAGGTTCAATTTAAGGATAGTGAAACATGCTGAATCCGAATATGAAAATTATTTTTGTCTCCGGACTAGTAGATGGCCCGGAATCCGGCCATAACCGGAAAATCTGTTATAAGTAAAAGTTTTATCTGAATTTCATTAGGTGTTCGATTTACGGGTAAGAAGGCCTGCTGAATTCGTGTATGACAATCATTTTATACCTGGACACATTTCACTACGAATCCTGCTGAAATCGGAAAATTTGTTAAAAGTTGTGTGTATGTGAAGTTGATTATGGAGATATGGATGGAATGGAGATACGCTGAATCTGTTTTTGAACTTCAATTTTTGCAAGACGGAATCCGGAATCCGGACGGAGCCCTGAATCGGAATCCGGAATCCGGACGGAGCCCTGAATCGGAATCCGGAATCCGGACGGAGCCCGGAATCCGGCTGAAACCGGAAATTTGGCAGAAGTAAGGCAGGAGCTTTCGTCAAAGTAGACATGGCGCAGGCTATAGAGGTAAGCTCACATGCTGAATCCATATTTGAACTTCGTTTTCTCCGATGATTACCACTGGACCGCTACAAGACCCGATTGTCTGTAAATATTAATTTTTTGGGATCCCATCGAAACCTTTGATCTTGTTGATGATAAGAAAAGTTTGGTTCCATGTCTATCACGGGGAGAGGGACTTGCAAGTAAAAATCGAGTACTGCATGGTCATTTTCATGAGGTGCTTGAATGGTCTATGGTGATGGTCACTGTAACCGAGAATTAAGTGTTTACGCAACGAATACAAACAATAATGCAAAACCATGACATAGTTTCACAATAATTAGTACTGAGGCATCTATGGAATTTTGATCCTGAATAGTTACGGACAGCTTTATAATACCAACTAGGTTAAGATGATATTCCAAGCCATCTCCAGTCCCTATGTCTACGATTGAAAAGGTTAAAGTTCATCTATGGTATTTTGGTCCTGAAAAGTTACGGACAGCTTTACAAAACCAACTAGTTCATATAAAATAATGTTCCAAGTTTTCACCAGTCCTGATGTCCACGATTGAAAATTAAGCATAAAGTTGAACTGGCTGCAAAGTCAATTTAGTCCCTACTTCCGATATTCTATCTTTTCTTTGGTATAGCCATGTGATTACGGATTGTGTCATCAGCTAAAAAAGAAAGATTCTTGGAACGTAATATTATTAAAACCTCGACGACTTGACAGCTTCAGCGTTTAACAGATAGGGAAGAAATAAAACCAAAGTGTGCTCTCACAACCCTTTAGTCGGCATAGCTGAAGAAATCTTGCTGCAACACTGTTGCCCAGGCAAGGTAGGTCTAGTTTCTTTTCGTCTCCTGGTGGGTCCTGTTTGCGAAAAGCTTAGTGCCCACGGAACGCAAAATTGCATTCACCTAGTCGAATTTGGCATCGCTAAAGCCGGAAAAATTAATCCGGCCCAAAGGCGAGGGCCCTATTTTACCCAGTACCGAAATTAACTGTTGCCCCAGGATAGAGGGGAGGGAAATTGATAAATTGCGCCGGGCCCTTAATCCGGCCCTGGAAACAAGGGCCTGTTGCTCTGTTCTGACTTTATTGGAAATATCTCTTCCGGCCTAGATAGATTTCCTAAGCCTGAATTCTTCCTCGCGACAACTATCAACAAGAAAGTTCACAATACCCACCAGGGCCGTATCCAGGGGGTTTGGGGGTTCGACCCCCCCCCCTCAACCAGAAACAGACAAAATTACCGTTTTTGATCGGATTTAATCTCTGGTCCGTACTTTTTGGTATGGATTAAGTCGACCCGCGGGTAGCCCCCCCCCGCGCCCGACATAATCGCCGATTTAACGAATTTGGTACATTCTCAAGTCCCGTCGGCAAAACTGAACTGCCGACGGGAGCATTGGCGGCTGAGTTCAGTAGTTAATTTGGTTAGGATGAGAAGAATAAACGTATAAGCGACGTGGTGTAGGCTACACCAAGAGGTTCTTGGCAGTATTTTAAAAATGACGGCGTGTTCATTCTGGACAGACCGGTGCTGGAGCTCCCAAAAAGTTTTGTCTGAAGTTACTTAGAGGTTCGTATGTAGGATTTCGTAGGACAAAGAATGCGCAGAAATTTCTTGTCGGACAAGTAGTTCGCCGAAATTCCAGAATTTGGCCAATATTGGAAATTTACAGATATAAAAGTTTGTCTGAAGTCAATTAGAGATTCGATATAGAGGTGAACACTAGACCTACGTTGCCTGGGCAACGTGAAGTGTTGCGAGAGCAAAACTTCGGTTTTGTTTCTTCGCCTTCGGTTAAATGCTGAAGTTGTCAACTTACCGAAGCTTTTAAAACGGTATGTTCTAAAAAGAATCATCACATGATCAAAAGCTATTGTTCAGCGTTGTGAAAACAACAACAATATCGGAAGAAGGGACTAAATTTATGGGACTATAAATGTTTACGCGACGGGCAGTTAGTCCATCTGGAATCTGACAAAAACAGAAAATTTGTCCAAGTAAAAGTTCTGTCTGAAATCGGCTAGGGTGTCGGAATAGGAGTGAGGACGTGTTCCACTTTATGTGTGAATGTGAAGGAGTGTCAATGGGCACATCAGACTACCCCAATCCCACTCTGTAATAACCTAGGACCATTGCTTACCCCCTAGCTCTGCAGATTTTTCAACAGTTTCCTCTCTGTGATATTTCAAAAGCGTAATTTTTTGGGCCAGTACACGCTCAAATTTACTAGCTTGGACAAAGATAAGAGTGATTTTTCTTATAATACTTGGTTGATCTTTATTTAATGCCTAAATCAGCTTGTAGAATTCAGATTTGAATAGGCCACTTTTTTTTTAATGATTTTTGAAGCTAAGTTATTTCTTATAAACTTATTGCATATTCCGGTACATTTTATAAAGCACGTTAGCCAAATTACGACCGAAGAAGAAGTGGAAGAAGACCATCGAAGAATTAAATTATATATGACTAGAATATTTTGGAGATTTGACATGTCTTCTAGTGATTCCGATTCCGATTTGCACCCTGATTTGGTGACATCTCAAATATATCCTTTTCTATCAAGCATTGACTGGAGTTTTTGAATTTCCTTTCGTAGTGCCTTCTCGAGGAAGCCGGAAATGTTTATTTGTGAAGCATTTAATACAAAATAAATCATTAGAAGTGCCCATTGTGCTTTGGGCATTTAATACAAAATAAATCATTAGAAGTGTCCATTGTGCGTGGGACTTACTAGGGAGGAGCGGCTATTAAAAAAGATTGGAAGTACAAATATGGGGGATATCCGTAAGGTGGCTAGATTCCTCCGCATTGGTCTGTCCTATAGAGAGCGATTTTGTAGTTTGTTATGTTTTCTTTTTGTTTTGTTGCCATGACCCCATCGGATTTTTTGTGCAATACATTCATTCATTCATGTGGGCTCAGGTACTTTACTTGCTGGACGGGTATTCGGACGGAGTCCGGCAAAACCCGTGATTTTGGCAGTTTTTATAATACAGTGATCAAGTGGTCCAGAGATGCGATAGTGCGGTGAGCTGACGTGTTGAATCGATCCACTTTGTTTTCCAGCTTGATTGACACTACCGAAGGAATTCGGTGAAAACCGGAAATTGGAAGGCTTTGTCTTTGTCAGGTGTTCAAATTTTCAGTCCAGCATAAATGGTATGGTCGCGTTTTGATGTAAACCTGAAAATTCCGGAGAGAACAAAATCGTTCGATATAACTTATAAACGTGGTGTATAGATGGACGAAGGAGGGGTCCGGACGAAGGACAGATTAACTTGTAACTCCAATAATGTGAAGTAAACGGACAATCGCATACTTTGTATATTTCGAATATAGGAAGCCTATCGCCATTTTACTGCAGTTCTTTGCAGTCTTGAACTGCAGGTGGTACTGTTTCTCAAATAGCCGTTTTCTAGTATGTTCTTTTACATCTTCATTTAATGATCAAACGCAAATCTTGACCTGTCTAAACTAACTTTTTATGTGCTTCAGATGTCGCCAGAATATGTCCCAGGCTCCAAAATTTTGAAGCAAATCGTTTAACTGGAAAGTCGCAGGCGACAGGTGTCACGGAGAATCTTGCCTCGGGGCGATTCCTTATTTTAGAAATACCAAGACAGACTTGGCCCGGGATTGTTCTAAAAGTCTCTTAATTAGATTCGGACAGGATCAGGACTGTTTTAATTGAGCGTGCACCGCGCTCGCACGTAGGATTAGGAAAGAAGTGTTAGGTCTAGTTCCAAGTGATCCGCGTTCTCCTTAAAGGGCACTTGAACAATGTAATCATACTTGAACACACCATGGAAAATGCATTTACAGGCATGGCCACGGAGAGCATTCTTCTCCTGAGCGTGACGTTTTCAAAATAGGGAAGTTTGTTTCTCGAGGTTTGCACATGCAGACTCCAAGACAAAAAGCGCAATTCATTCAGATCTTGTACAGCGCTGGCCGGATCTTTTGATGATTGGAGACATTTTTTCATTTCTAAAATTGTTCGTTACTGAAATAAGGACAGATGCAAGATGGAGCAAAAATCATAGCATGGAAACACTATTTCGTATTTGGATTGGGTTTTCTGCAGGCAATGTTAACGAAAGTCATACAGGTAGGGATGATACTTGGTACTCTTCATTCAGGTGTCCTTTAACTATTAAGACGTTCCCACGGTCCCAGCCTAGCTCAGGCGAAGGGCAAATTTCGTGTTACTTCAGCGAAGTGCCCTCAGGACGCTTGATCGCCTTTATTCCGTTGAACTTGACGATGTATGGAGGGGGGGGGGGGGTCGGGTGATTGTCATGTCGTTTAGTTCCGTGTCGAGTTTTTTCGTCGTTGCCATTCCATTTATTACTACATTTATACACTAGAAGTTCTAAGGCTCTGGAGGTCCCAAGAGGGACCAGTCAGATCCCTCCGGAACCATAGCTTGTAGGCGACCTACCGTTAAAATAAGTTTTGCGATAAGCTTGGTGCCCACAGAACGCGGATTCACAATCGCCTAGTTGAATTCGGCGTCGCTAGCGGAAAAACTTGCGACGTGCCATTTTGCCACCAAGACGAACTTGTGTCGCTTCGCGCAAAAGATTCGCATGCTGTCTGCAGTAACCTTTATGTGAGCGCGTACAGGAAGCGAATATCGTGTCGTCAGCCCGATTTTACGAAGCCTGTGAATAAAACTTGTGTCGCACCTATCAAAAATGTGCGTCTTTGACTACCTTTTCGATTCGAAAAAATCCCTCGGTAGGGGAAAGAAGGTGAACTCAGTTTTGCCATGATTTTTTTTTATTTCTAAGGTTCATTTTGTCTTCGATTGCCACTGCTGTCAAAAGAAAGGGCACCATCATTTAAGTTTCCATTCGGGAAGATTCGGTCCCTACATGGGCCATCATGCAATCGTGATCAGGCGAAATCGGGCAACCCAAATCTAGTTGTGTCACGTCAGAATCTAGCTTCACCGAGGACGGCTCAAAATGATTTTCGTAGATTGCGTAAAGTCGTTCGCAAAGTTCGAAAAGGCTTTCCTTAAGCCCGCGTAAAGTACTTTACGGAAGTTGGATCAACGTTAGTTAACTTTTTTCGTAAAAGTTCGTAAGGTTGACCTAAAGGAGAAGACGTCCTAAACAGTATTTTAAAATAAATTCGAAAATGCAGAATCAAGAAACGGAAAATGCTGGGATGATGATTACGTACCTTACGAACACTGTCTGAGTAGTTCTTTAGCCAGCAAACTGCCAGAAACCTTTATGTGATACCTTTATTCCGCATCAAAGCGAAATTCCTTGTACGTGGTGGAATTCGTAGAGCAATGCTAAAGGGGTCCCAGCGAAGTCAGGGATTATCGCTAGTTCGCACAGTATTATTGAAATACTTACAATAGTTGCGTTTCTATTTTTACTTTATTTACGTTTTCGTAAAATGATCCTAAGCACTGTTTAACAAGTTCCCGTTTTTGTCAAAAAGGCAACCTCCTACTTCGCCTTTTCCTCGCCTTTTTGCAATAAGGGGCACTTGGTAGCTGGCCAAGTTGCGCCCTCCCTTTGGGTTTGACCTTGCGATTTCTTATCAGTTTACCCCCAATAAAAGATAGATTCGAGTCAAAGTCATAGACAGTACTTGGAGAATATTCCAGGTTTTTATGACATTTGCAGCTCCACTCAAGTGCCATATCCCGATCACTTTTCGGTCTGTCTGTCAGGCCACTCATCTCGAGTTAGGGTACTTCCAGATGTGTTAGGACGATGAAACTTGGCAGGCATATCAGGGTCCCGACCAAACTAACTTGGAAATACTCACTTCCCCGATTCGACCACCGCTGAGGGAGTGCAGTCGAGAATATTTACGTGTTTTTAATTTTTGAACGGGGAATCGGATCTTAATGAAATTTGATATTTCTAATGGCCTCCTGTCTCAGGTATCACATTTCAAGTCCGGATCCCTCATCCGACTTTCCCCGGATTCGGTAGTCCGGAAACTAGGAACAAGGGTAGCAAAAGGATAATGTCTTGATGTGGTATCGATCCGACGTCCTCTTTTGAGGAAGCCTGACGCTTTAGACCACTCGGACGTTAAGGCTTGTGTTTAGAGCCGAATGCAGAAACAGGTAAAGTTTAAGGCAACAAATGCTAGACTAAACTTTTATCTGATTGTGTTCTGCCCTTTCCCAAAAAAGTATGCTACTTCTGTCTCCATTTTGTCCTCTGGGCCAACTGAGGTCAAAGTAGCCTAATTGTATTTTGATACTGTTCCAGATTGGGACTCCAAAACAGAAACTTCCAGTTCCTTCAATTTGAATAGTGTACAGACCAAAACAATCAATTCCCTGATCCGGCCATTGTGGTGGAGCGGGGGGACGGGAGTTGAGAAACTAGTAACATACATACGTTTGGAACGGGTAATCGGACATGCATGAAACTTGACAAGCGTCAAGAAAAAGTGTCTCAGAAGTTCAGTTTCAGATCGGACCGGATCCGATAACTGGTGCGGGGTACCTGGAGGGGGAATCGGAAATCTCGTTGATCGCGAATTAAGTTACTTCCAGATGTGCTAGGACGATGAAACTTGGCTTGGAAAAAATACTTTTAATCAAAATATACATTTTGATGATCCCCATGAGCCCATGATCATTTTTGCCTTAAGTGTTTTGCTCAAAAATGAATTTTTAGCACCCTTAAAGTGCGTATCTTAACCGAAAAGTAAAAAAAAAATACTTTTGACCAAATGATATGTATTCATGGCCCCCAAGGGCCCATGATCATTCGTCTCAAGGGTTTTGCTTACAAGTTAATTCCTTAAAGTACAAACTATAATTTTGAGCAAAATATATATTTTCCTGATCCCGATGATCTTATCATCATTTGCGGTTCAAGAATGTTCGTTACAGATGAATCTCTAGTGACCTTAACGTGCGCATCATCATAGCCAAACGCAAAAATATAAATAGTTTTTTACGAACGATACATGCTTGTGATTTGCAAGGACGCATGATCATTGTTATCTGAAGGGTTCTGCTTACAAATGATCACAGCAAAGACACGAATTGACGAACTCCTACTTTCATCCTCTGAACCAGCCTTGCAAGTGCCATATGAGCTTCCAGTTGTCGTTAAGATAGGCAGTTTATAGTACAAGTAAAATGGTATTTGTCAAAATTGGGTTTTTATCCAGAAAAAGCGAAAAGTCCTTAGTAGAAACGGCGACTGATAAAAACGCAAAAAGGTTCAAAAAGGCCTGAAAAAAGGCTAAAAGCTGAAGCCAAAACAGGGCAAAAGCCGGTTAAATTTGGAAAAGCTAACTCAAAGAAAATCTCGCCTGTTGCGCTTACTTTATGTGATCATGGGTAGAATTGGGTAGACTACAGTAGCAGCTGCTGCTAGAACGTCGCTCCATCCGGTTTCCGGGACTTCTTAACGGTATTTAATCCACGGTAAATGATAGAATTTGTAAGAGAAGCAGTTAAATTTTAGCCTACAGGAAAACAAAAATTGGATTTCGAAAATTTTCGCCTACGGCGGTCGATTTAATTTTCTCTTGATATATATATACGAAACCGGAAATTTGGCAGAAATAAAGCAGGAAGTTTGGTTCAGTCTCGTCAAAACAGATATGACTTATAGAGGTATATCTGAACTTGGTTTTCTCTAATGATTAGCCTGGCAAAGACTGGATCTGGCGAAGACAAGACTCAGTTGTCTGGATCAAATACGAGATTCTTGGGATCCCATCGAAACCCAGGTCTTGTTTTTCAAGGGAGAGTACTGTCATGTGGCAATAAATTACAAGGTTGTAACGCTCAGGATATTTCTCTACAATGGATACCAACATGTGTCCATTTGGACCACTTCTTACATGGGCATAATCAAAATTATTCCTAAAAAATCCAATTTTATTGTTTCTGAGGTCGAAGAATACCCTTCTACAAACAAATACCCGGGTAAAAAGTTCGCGAAATTGAAGTCCAAAATACTCGGGGTTTTGTTGCTGTTGCGGGGGAAAATACACACGGAGTACGGGTAAATACCCTCCGTGTAAACGTAGCTTAACAGAAAATAGTCACTTGGAGAGCTGAACTGGAAGAAGGCGAATTGCGTGAGGAACAATTACAGTCGATAGTAATGAATAATGTGAACCTAACTGTACCGTTCCTTCTACAACTCAGCCAACACTATTTGCAAATGCAGACAGTCAGTACTTTATCGGCCCATTAATTATTCAAAAGGTCGGAGAGCGTTGAAAAGCTCAGCGGAGACAACTTTTCTCCTTTGAAACACGTTGATTGTTAAGCAGAAATAATGTAAAAACTTCAGAATAAAATATTGATAGAGATAAACATTGCCAAATACTTTTTTGCTTTTTCTTCGTGTTATATCAGCTAAATTTTGTTCTCTTTTTGTCTAATATTCTTCTTACAGTTTAACCGAAAAGGGTGGAGATAAGACAATCTAGTTACTCATCCTTATTCACTTGAAGAGGCTTGGAGACACGATGAAAATGAGTTACTACGTTGCTCCACCACTGACGAATGTTCCACTCTCGTAGTGGAATCGGATCTGATGATTGTTGTATGCTTGACGAAAACGATTTACGAAAAATATGTGTTCAGGCAGTGAGCTACCCCGCGAACTGATCACTGGCCACTGAAAAGCCGTGTTTGCATTGAGATTCGAATTTTCCGCGTCATAGTAGAATTTTGCTTTGTGAGGACGGTCTATTCTGAACGTCATACTAGAGCAAATAGTAACAAAAATAAAAGAATCCATTAATACGATCCACGTAATGCACTTTATCAGTTAAATCATATAAAAATTAGTTGAATTTTCAGTCAAACTCCAAGATCTATTTTGAAGTATCCCTGCCGGGATGCTTTCGAGTCGCACCACTAGATGACCCCGCGGTTTTCACGAGTCCTGCCTTGCACCAGCGATTTGACATTTCTATAACTATAGCTCTTGCGACTTAACTCCTTTAGTTTTAACTATTTAACTGTTACCTGCCAGCCAATCATGAACATCTTCCTTTCTTGCAGAAAGCGCGGCTTGCCAGAATACGGATTGCAAAGGCGACTTCAGGTGCGGCCTTCGTCAGTAAAAAGAAAGCTGCAGAAGCACGAATGGCCGCTATCGAGTCGGGATTGGAAGTTGACGATCCTTGGAAAGAGGAAGATATCTTCGAGCTACAGCACCATCATCTTCTCCGATGCCTTGAGAAAACAACGGTAAGAAATCGTTCTTGTTGGCAAGGTATATACAGAGCGTGTTCGACCCTACTAACAATATTAGCTATTAGTTACTATTTCCATTCCAACCTCACGAAAAGTTACTAAGCTGACCGTCCAACCTTGTCGAAATAGTAACTATTTGCTTACCATCCTCGGGAGCGTAGTACGCGTGGTAACTACGGTGTCTGTAACGTGATTGGCTGGATTACCCGCTGGAGTGTTTTTTTGGCGGAAATAGAAAAATTCGTTCCAGCTTTGACGCCAAGAAGCCAAAATATGTGACGTCGTGAGTAGTAACTATGGTAAGTAGGGTGGAACACGCTCACAGTTGCTAAGAAGTTTCAAAAGACAGTTCACTTCGCGCAGTGGATAGTTCACACGCGATTGTAATGCTTAAAGTATCACTGACCCGGGTTGTGCCTGCCTTCTAGTTTTGAAGGTCCTTAAACAAAATCTTGTGCGACCTTTCTGAATATTCGAGTTTCTAGAAGTCATGCAGCGATTTACGCACCTGCGCAAAAATTGAAAACGTTGTCGTCAATAAAGCAGTCACAGTCGTGATTCAGTATTGCGTAATCGCTTGAGAAAATCTGTACTGTTCGCAGCTGCGTAATCATACTTTGCTGCAGAGACGGGCGAATCCGAATTCAGATTCAAATCCGGATTCGAATCTTCTGCTTGTCAGGCTGGATTCGTTTTCTCCAAACCTTCAATCTTATGAATCCGCTCGAATTTCTAGTCTACATCCTTTTAGATTTCGTTTCCCTTTTTTACACAGTGGGCTTAGACAATCTAACTTTTTGATTTTCTGTCCTCAGTAATGCATCACGTTATACATAAGTGCTTTTGTTACCTCTGATTTTTTAAACTATTACCTATTTACATGATTATATTTTTGTCAAGGCCGGATTCGAATCCTCAGCATCGAATGTCGAATTTGGATACGTACCTAGCCCGGGTTCGGATTTGAATCCTTTCATGATCGGATTCGCCCATCTCTACTTCACTTTGCTTCTGGCAGTGTATAAAATAGCTCTGAAAATCGTTCTGATACGACGGCGCAACTCACGTTACGAGCCATCATTGACGTTTTCTGTTGCAATGCCACCCGTCTGAGCTGTGTGCCCACGAAACGAGAATCCGCGTTCGCTAGGCGAATTTGTCATTGCAAGCGAAAAAATACGCCTCGTTAGGCCACAAACTTTGCGCCGCACAGTTGAACTCCGTCGCAATTTATTGGCGTCGCGTCTAGAATTCCTGAGCGGAAAAGATTCATGTTATGTAGGCATCAAGACGCCACATTTTTTTGGTTTTTCCATCTTCTTAATAATAGCTGCTTATAGGAATACCAGATAGAGAAGATCATTTTCACTGGCGTTTAAAATTCGCTTCGGTAAAAGTAGAGTAATCTCTACTTATACCGAAGCATGCATGAGACACGGCTGAAATACGGATTGAAGAAGAAATGCATCCGACTGCAAAAAGCAAACTGGTGTCCACGTTATTTAAAGTTCCAAGCGTTCTGAATTTTTTTTTTTCACAGGGAAACTGTGATATGAGACCTCTCTAATACTGCAACGTCACTAAGCCAGGACTAAATCGTTCTTTCGTCACTGCAAAGTGTCAAACCTCTTGCCCTGCTATTTTCTTTCGTTAATGACGCCACCGCGAACAAATTTGGAAGGCAGGACCCCTGTTCGATTGTCTTATTTTTCCTTTAGCGTTGAGAGACAAAGATTCCACTTAACAAATGTCGATGATTGGATCCCTGTTTTGCAACGTTAACCTCACCAATGAGCAAGGCTACGCCTAGGTTTACTTGCCTCACACGATCAATGAACAAATCTCCGAATTTTGGCAATGTTAAAGTTTAACTGAAAAGTCAACTTATTTTTGTATCATTTAACTGAATACACTGCGTTGTTTGGACTGTATGAAGGATTTTTTTTCCTTTTTTACGATTTGCTCTAGTGTGACGTTCAGAGTATCTACGGCCGTCCTCACAACGCAAAATTCTACTATGTTGCGAAAAATTTGAATCTCAGTACAGACGCGGCTTTTCAGTGGCCAGCGATTTGATCGCGGAAGGTAGCTCCCTTCGTGAACACCTAGTTTTCGTAAATCGTTTTCGTCAAGCATACAACATAGGTACAAGTGCGTGGAGGTAGGCCTAACACAAATCCACAAGGAAATTAGACCATGTGAAAATCGATTGTTCGTGAATAGTGGAGCAACGAAATAACGCATTTTAATCGGGCTATCATTAGCCATAAGTAATTGGTAACTATATTGTCTTATCTCAGTCTTTTTCGGTGAAACTTTAACTTAGTCAACGAACAAGGCTGGACTTTTTGAAATTTCAACATGCTGGACGGGGAGAAGGTTTAATGGTGTATCCCTTGAACGGAACAATGTAAAACCAAAGGTGCCCAGCCCTGCCGAAGCAACAGCGAAGTTCGGGTCCAGTTGAGAAATCGAATTACCGGATTTCCTGCATCTTTCGGGTGTAGTTGTAAATCCAGAGTAGAAAGACATGACTCTTTCTCTGGTCCTCACGTAAAGAAAAGCCCCTGAAATCGTCTAAACTGCAAAGTGCTTCTGTCTGCGTTGGGACTCCGATACACATTGATTAGTTTTATACTTTTATGGAGTGCGGGAAGCCGATAACTACTTTCCAAGCCCCCCTCCCCCCGAACACCTGATGTACATATCCTATTAGTGACAGAGGCTCAGTGTCAGTTCATAAAGAACCTTCGAAAAGGGGAGCCGTCACCCTCAACCATAAACGGAGCGGCATGAAAAAGAAGTAATCAAATTGGGGAATAAAACTGAAATTTGGCGGAGTATGGGGAGTTTCTTTCTGGTTGGAAACAAGGAAATATGGTGACACTAACGTTAAATTTATTCCAAGACGGTGCCAAATCTCCCTAACTAAAGATGAAACAGGACGGCCCTTATGTGGACTATGAGCGACAAAATTTCCAGTTGACAAAGTGATACTTGTACGACGCATTGTTACTGAGATTTCAGAGAGGAAATGTTGAACAGTTTTTATACGCTAGTGATCTGGAGACATATACCTCTGCTTTCTCATACTTGTCTTACGGGTCTACGAAAACTCCCCGGCGACCCCGCCCCTGGAAATCCCCCCCCCCCACCGAATAGGCACTTACGGATTTTCCCAATACACGCGAGTTACATGTATACGCGTGACGACGGCTCGCTGGCCGCTCATCTCTGTATGAATGAGTGAATCAACGTATTTTATTATTATTGATTACGCATTTGCTCTTAGGGCGTAAGGGCAGCACAAGAGTATATATCCAAATAATGCATATAACGGAGACGTCAGCTACGATGCTTTAGCATCGATATTTCTGCCCTTCTTGAGAAGAGTCCTCGTCAGGCTGTCAATCTTCAGGGTCAAGGTCGGGGAAGGAAACAAACCTGCAAACCTGCAATCGATTATAGCTGATATATCCGTTATATGTACTATTTGAATACTTATTTCAAAGTCGGCTTGGGTTCAAGGAATATTTAGTACAAGATTAAAAAGAAACATAAGAAAAAAACACAAAAAACACATGATTTCAGAAAAAATATATATACTTTTCATTAAGCATCTTGCATTTGATTAAAACTGTGTGTGGGGGGGGGTTGATCGGGGAGAGGGGGGGGGTCACCAGGGGGTTTATATTTGATAGTGCAAAACGGATACGTCAGATGAATTTTATTAGAGCTATATTTCGGCCCTTCTTGGCAAGGGTTGTCTTCAGACTCAAAGCCGCTCGAGTTGGAAAAGCGAACTTGTGGGAAAATAAACTAAAGATTCTAGCTTAGCGTTAAGAATTTTTACTCCCGTAAATTCAAGGAGTCACTCAAAAACTGCCCTGGAACATCGGAATATTTCACCGGACTCAAAACACTCTACTGTCCTACCTAAACACCGGCAAAGATCAAGTCTCAAACCAGAACCATCGAGGTATTTATTTGGTGCGATGGCCCTTGTTGGTTTTTATGCATTAAATATCTATATATCTATCTATGTATTTGATACCCTGCGACTGCGAGAAGCGCTATGTCGGCAGGACAGATAGGACTTTCGAAAAGCGGCTCACAGAACACGAACAGTAAATCGACCACGCCCTTTCCAATGGACACCGTCCAAATTATATCTTCAAATCGGCTCTGACAGAACACGTTATCCAAAACCCATCCCACGTTGTACATGGAACGGCATCATCAGCAAAATGAAATTCAGACCCCAAGCTCTTCTCTACAACAAAACGAAAGTCGACCCACATGCAGAAAAATCTCTACCCGATCAACAACCCTATCGAGCAGCCGTGCCCAAAAGGAAATCACAGCAACCTTTTTCACTCCAAGCAATTCTCACAAAGGAATTCACGAAGTCAAATATTTAACGCTAATCTAGAGTCTTCAGCTTGTTTTCCAACTTGAGCGGCTTTGAGGCTGAAGAGGACCCTTGCCAAGAAGGGCCGAAAATAGCTCTTAGAAAATTCAGCTGACGTATCCGTTTTGCACTATCAAATATGATTCGCAGTCAGCTTGGGCTGAAGGAATATTTAGGGGGGAGGGTGGTACCGGGGGGGGGGGCGGGGGGATTAACCGGAACCCTTGTCGTATCTATTAACTCGACGTCCTTAATCATTCCATCTGTTCTCATTTCCTAAATTTCGAACTTCTTATGGTAAATGTTTACCCACACTAACTTCAAAGCGCCGATTCTTTCATTTGTATTTGACACGTTTGGCTGTTTTCGCGGCTGATCAGACTACCCCTTTTTGGGATCCCCAAACGCTAAGTGAAGGGATATATATGACTTCGTAGGAGCTGTCGTCCTTCCGTCCGTCTGTCAGCACGATAACTCTCGAAGGGAATGGGATATTTTGATGAACTTTGGTGTTAGGATTCTTTGGGTCAAGGGAAAGTTCGTACATTGCTAGGCCCCGTAGCTGTATATTTAGGGAAGGGGTTTCAAATTAAGGGACGAAAAAATGTGTTTTAAAAGCTAGTGAGATAGTCGATTTAAGGGTAAGGAAGCATTTTGAATCCGAGTATGAAAATTATTTTCTCGCCGGACAAGTAGATCGCCTGGAATCTGACCAAAACCGGAAAATTTGTTAAAATTACAAGTTTTATTTGAATTTCATTAAAGGGTAAGAAGAGAATCCTTATATGACAATCATTTTTTCACCGGACGTATAGTTTGCCGCAAATCCGGCTGAAACCGGAAAATTTATTAATAGTAAAAGTTTTTAATCTGAAGTTGATTAGAGGTTCGATGCAGCAGTAAGGAGACTCGTTTTTGGGCTTATAGTTTTTTGTTGGATAAATAGTTCGCCCGGAATCTGGCCGAAACTGGAAATTCGGCAGAAGTGAGGTAGGAACTTTTGATCGATTTCGTCAATATAGATATGACGTAGGTTATAGAGATGAACCCACATGCTGAATTCCGTATTTGAACTTGGTCTTCTCAGATGATTACCACTGGCCATAATCTGTTTCTAAAATTTGTTAGTAAGAATGTTTAAGGAGCCTGGCGAAGACCGGATCTCTACAAGACCGAATTGTCTGAATCAAATATCAAGTTTTTAGAATCCCATCGAAACCTTTGGTCTTGTTGCATCCCAGGTGCTCTTGGGTCAGAAAGACCGGTTAGGCTACACTGTAAGAAAAACTCGCCACTTTCAGATAAGTTAATCTGCAGTATTTTGCCCTCCATCGGATTTTAACTCTCCGAACTCGGATTTTAGTTCCCCGAATTCGGTGCTGCACAACTACTAAAGTCCGATGTAGGAGAGACTTTTTACAGTGCATCCAATTTTCTCCTTGTTTCTTGTCAAAGCCAAGGTGGCCGAGTGCGGCTGAAAAAGCCGAGAAGGGTCTAGCTTTTGAAGAACACAGCACAGTTTCAACAGGGCCAGGTACGGCAAAATATTGGAACATAAACACGCATTGTCTACGCATTGTAGAAATGAACCAAGAAGATCTTCATCTATTTTCAGCATATTAGTCATCCTATGATGTATTGTTCAGACATGTGTAATAAAGTGTCATACGACGTGTACAGATTCCTCTTTTCCTCGGCAGCTTCTCCAGGGTTGCCACGGGGAGCACGAAAGATCACTTTGTTTGGAAGTTTAAGTAACACCTTTTTCTTCGAAAGAACATGTTTTGTTGTGTTACGACTGCTTATTGTTGTTTCTAGAACACTGCTGTCCGTATGTTAATTTAGTTTTTTTTTTTATAACACAATGGTCGTCAAATTGTACTTGCGTACTTCGAGTAGTACTAAAAACACTTTTTCTGTTCTATAGAAGCTCGAAAAATTATATCAGTGTGGGAATGTCGCATGGATAAGAGCCTTTTACTTTCAGGGGCTCAAAGAATACTTTTACTTTCAGTTTGAACAACGGTATGTACTAAGACATAAAAATCAGATATAGTGCTATGCAGCTTATTACACGTTTTTGAACAATGCTTGAGTGACCTGTCTTTGCGTATGAATGAATGAATGAATGAACTTTATTACCCGTAAAGTGTAAAACACAAAATACGGAGTATTATGAAAAAAAACAAAACGATAAATAACGAAAAAACAACAACAAACAAACTAAACAAAACAACATGAACTATCTAACCAGTATCAATAACAAAGAATGTCCGCAGAGGGTCGTAAGGGTGAATCAGGTTAATGGTCTTTTTACACAAGTCATCACTCGAAATTTGAATCCGAGAGGGCACGTCTATTAGTCCAAACTGAGCAATGACTTTTCTGTTTCGGTGCCATCTAGGGAGTCGGAGTAGGAATTTAGAATATTTGAAATAAGCCACTCGCAGAGTCTGGCGATCTTTTTTACGAAACAGATGAGCCATGCCGACTAAAAACAGAAGCACAGGGGCGCAATAAGCTTGTAAAGCGAACAAAGACCATTGCGGTTATAACGATTATATTTTATTATATTTTTATATTTTGTTCAGGGATATTTTCCCGTAAGCCACGCGTAGGCTTTTTACGACTCTGTTCACAAGGGATGAACACTTAGTAGAAAGCGTTGGGCCGAAAGACAAACTAAGCCAACTAACGGAAGAAGAACATGGTAGAACTGCACCCCCAGCAACAAGTGGAGCGACCGTATAAGGGCTATTAAAACAAATAAACTCACATTTAGATGCATTAACTGATAATCCAATCTTAGACAGTTCATTCTTTAAAACACTAAGGTTAGCAAGCAATCCGCGGCGACTCCGAGCAACAAGCAGAACGTCATCAGCGTATGCAACGTGAGACAAACCAGTATTAACGGAGACTGCTGAAAACATGAGTTTCACGTTTAGCACGACACAATCCTATTTCGCCTGTACCGGGATCACTTTGAAGATTGCGAAAAGGTTGATACACGAAGAGCGTGTTCCATCCTACTTACCGTAGTTACTACGCATGACGTCACGAATTCTGTTTTTTTTTTGCCGTCGAGGCTGGAACGATTTTTCTATTTTCCAGCAAGATCTCACGCTAGGGGCGAATCCGACCGATCACGTTACAGAGATGCGTAGTTAGTACGCTTACTACGCTCCCGAGCATGGTAAGCAAATAGTAACTATTAGTTACTATTCCGACAAGGTTGGAACGGTCAGCGTAGTAACTTTTCGTGAGGATGGATCGGAAATAGTAACTATTGTTAGAAGGGTGGAACACGCTCGAAGTGTAAAGAAATTGCTTGTCTAGTCTGAAGGCTTCCCGAATAATTTGCTAAGACCATTGGAAAAACAAATAGAAAACCGTGAATTTGAGGTTTTTCTCTTGATCAGCTAGTTATCCCTCTAAGATGATATACCAGGGATAAATATAATGTCGGATATTTCAAGGGATAGTTAGCTAATCAAGAAAAAAAAACAAAAATCACGGTTTTCTATTTCTTTTGTAATGAATGGTCAGCTTGGCTTCAAAGCTTATGACCATTAGTAAACTGTTGAACTTGTTCTAGGATCGGGAATTCGTGGACATGGACAACCCATACAACGGTCAGCCTAACCGTCCCTTGTCTGCATGCTCAGACACACCGTCCATCCCGAAGTCTCCTGCTGCTCCAACAGAACCTAAAAGGAAGTATGGCTTACGGGATAACATAACAAATTGCTGCTCTGACTGTCTTCCTGTCAACAACGTCATGGTAAGTGAGGGGCCCTAGCGTCGTTTCCGGAGGTCTCGCCCCTCATTGAGGTCTGTTGGCACTCCGGACGCCTGAAATGGAAGCGATTTGTCTCTTGGTTTTTGACAACAAAGAGAGAATGAGGCTGAAGTGTCAGCGTTAGGGGTGACGTTTTTCTTCTAGTTTTGTAGGATTTTAAAATCGTAACTTTCACCGAATAGGAGTTCCTAGTAGTAAGATCATCTTTGCGAGTATTTTCAACGTTCCTTTCGTTAAAAAAAAGAAGAAGTTTTTCTGTCCCATTTCTGCTTCACTGCTGAGAGGATTGATGCTATGACTGCCAAAGTGTTATCTTTTCGAAAAAGAGAAAACTTGGAAGGGTCGTAACATAAATACTCTCGGCAGCCAACATAACATTAAACAAAGGATAGGCATCCGTGTGAAAAAATGTTAGATAGATATCATAAATGAATATTTTTATTCACCAAAAACCTGTCGTGGGTTACGCATGTGTTTGATAACGTCCTGGTATTATGAAGTCGACGAATCGTCAGGTAATTCGGTCGGTATGTAAATATTTTAAGTATATACTGGAAGTTCAGATTGGAGGTCTTTTGGCGAATAGTAGAAGAGTAAAAAGAAGTGATCATATTGTATGTAATATTGAAGGTCAATTTTGTTAGTTAAGTGCGAGAATGAATACTGTTGTATGGCCCTTTGTTGGCTTTAATAAATTATTATTATTATTATTATAACTAAAAAGAAAACACGGAACTAACTGGTCGATACTGTCAGCTTTAGCTCCGTTATAATAATGTCACAAAAGAAGGTATCCTAGATAACTCTTATCAACCCTCTGGTTAGCAGATTTGATTGGCTGCAGATTTTCGACCGCAATAGCTACCTTGCGAGGAAACTTTTTTTCCAGCTTTTCAGAAGGAAAAATACTGGGGATCGACTAAAAGAAAGCACGGCACGACATAGTGGAAGGCACGGTACTAAAAAGAGGCACGGCGGCACGACAAAATGTAGGAGGCATGGGTACTAAAAAGAGGCATGGCACGACAAAATGTAGGAGGCATTGGTACTAGAAAGAGGCATGGCACGACAAAATGTAGGAGGCATGGGTACTAAAAAGAGGCATGGCACGACAAAATGTAGGAGGCATGGGTACTAAAAAGAGGCACGAAAACTAAAAGTGTCCTTTCAGGCTTCAGAGTGAGGGGAAGGAACAGTGTTCTAACGTGCCTTCTTTTGGGCACTGGAGTTACGAACTCTCACTTACTTGTCCACTTGTACTACTTGCTAACATCTTTTTATTACTCGTTCCTTCTGCGCTATGCTGTGCCGTGCAGTGCCTCTTTTTTAGTCGACCCCAAAGGCTCTATGGATTGGGTTATTTAAAGATATAATACCAAACTCCATGCACACTTCAGCCTTCGTTCATGTAAGGGGCGATCTCACATTTTCATAGCTTCTACAAGCCTCTGACGTAAAAGCACAACTCTAACTGAAAATTATCTTTTCACGATGAAATAGTTCAGGAATATCCTTTTCTAAAATACTATTATTTTCCGCACGAAATTACATATTTTCTTCTTATTGCTTCTCGACTCTGTACAGCCTTCAGTGCTCTCAGACGCTGGACGCAAAATATTTGAAAAATGAACGCGCCGTGGTTTAAAGTTTGAAAACAAGCAAAACAAAAGAAAATCCAAAACAGAAGATAGCCTGATGGTCTACCATGTCTTCCAAAATGAAAAGCAGCGCTTTAAGCTTCTTATGTCCTTATGTAAGAAAGAGTTGTCGGCGGACCTTGAAGCTTTGGCGAAGTCTATGTTGCGTGACCGGTAAAACTTGCCGAAAAAGCGCAAAAAGCCGCGAGTACAAAACGAAAGAACGGCGAAAAGTGGGGAGTTCAGAAGCTTATAATTCCATGAGGGATAATAAAAAAAATGCAGAATAAGCAAGAGGGTCCTTAAAGTCATCATCACCGGACCAGGACGAGGCTATGCTCTGACTTGCCCAACTGGTCCACTGATCCACTGCTGAGAATTAGAAGAAATATGCTGATGCGATCTAGATGAGGTTCTAGGCAGGCGATCTAGGCCGGGCGGGGGATCTAGGCTAGGGGCGGGCGAGCAAGGTTAGGGGCCGGCGATCCAGGCTAGGCTAAGCGATCTAGGAGGGGATCTTGGTTCTTCTCTGGGTTTTTGTACGGTCGGGGATACTGGGAGGAGGAAGTATGTGCCGATGAATGGGGTCTAACCGAGGTGTAACCAAACTTAGTGTAAAGTATTCATCTACGGGCCGACAAGCATTTCCATCAGAGCTCGTTCAGAAACAAATGCAAGGGATTCTAGAGGAACTTTGATATTATTCACAGGCGAATAATTTAGACGTTAATAATCTTAATTCAGTTTTTAAATCTTGTGCATTTTCTCCATAGTATTTACAGAGTTATTAAAGGGATCAGTTGATTTAGGTGTAGTTTTGTTTATATATTATACGATGTCACTCCTCAGTTTTGAGGGAAATAATAATAAATAAATACACAAATTGGTAAATATCGGAATTGGAGTCATTGTCATTGAGAAATTCATTCAAAAAAACGAAAGCTCCCTGTCGGATATGTGGTAATCTACCTCTATGCGCGTGTACCTGTATTGTGTGCTTGAAGAAAACGATTTACGAAAAGTCAGTGTTCTCGCAGTGAGCCACCTCCGCAATCTGATCTGTGGCTACTTAAAGTCTGCGTTTCTCTTGGAATTAAAACTGTCCGCGTCATGGTAGAATTTTGCGTTTTGAGAAGGCCGTAGGTATTCTCAACGTCATCCTGAAAGAAAAAAAATCCCTTAACAGAATTCAAATAGTGCTGATTATTTAGTTAAATGATACACAAATAAGTTGGCTTTCAGTTAAGCTTTAAGCCTTGGTTCGGACAGGACGCCACCGAAGTCGTTTGACGAATATTATCACGCGACATTCCCTAGCAACGGTAGAATGACAGTTCGAATGAAATGAGGAAAGAAATTATGAGCCATGGGATGACGCCAAAGAAATTTGTGTACGCTACGGTCATGCCTTGATTGCGATGAGTGGTTCACAGGGGAGGTAGCTTGGGACCAAAGGCAATTGTAGGTACTAAATAAATAGTTGAAATGACAAAGCAGGCGTACATATTTTTGGTCTCGTAATATATCGCTGGAGTGGCCATTTTTTTTTTTAATTCACTTTTTTAATGTATCTGTATAACTTTAAGGGATCCGTTGTGTCTGTAATGCAATCTATTTCCGTAATTGCATTATGTAATTCTTAAGCCCGGAGACCCAAATTCCATGTTGCATTCTAAGCTCGCTAACGAAACCTCACTAAGCTTTGCAGTTGCCACGTTTCACTATTTTCCATGCGTATTATGGCCCGGACGAGTGTTCTTGTCTGTTGATGTGTAAAACCGGCTATATTAATTTTGCCAAGTTGTTGCTAGAAGTCAATGGGCCTGGGAAAAGGCTTAAAACAACCAAATCGTGTATTGTTTGTTAAAATCAGAACCTAATTTTAAAGTATTCAAACAGTTTTGAACACTGGAAAATAAACCGTAATTAGTGCGCGGTAATGTCCTTTAAAGAATGTAATAAAATAAGCTTTTATTAAAGTTGGCTACAGCTAACGGGTACGTCAGCTGAACTTATTTGAGCGATATTTTGGTCCTTCCTGGCAAGGGACCTTCTCAGGCTCAGTGCTAGAAAAGTGGACCTGTGATGTAGGAATAATTATAATACCCAAGTCGTTAACAAGCCAAATAGTTGACATCAGAACATAACAGCGTTAGTTTATGCCCTGCTAAATGACAGGATTACAAAATTCAGACCTTCTTCTGACCTTTAGAAAGAAAAAGTCGGAATAAAATCCACCTGTTTTCCAGTGCTTAAGCAGGGCACCATAATTTTCTATAAAGTAAACTCTCTGACAGGTCGTAAAGCTCCAGCAGTTAGAAAAAGGTGTATTGTAGCATGGTCGGGAAGTTGTGATGCTATCGGGTCTTAGACGAGACAAATTAAGTGATAGATTCTCAAGAAGACAACAACTGTGTACTATATTCAAACAATGCTTACAACGGATACGTCAGCTCCGATTCTTCATCAGCGATATTTCGGCCCTTCTTGGCAAGTGTCAGGCTGTCAATCTTCTGAGTCAACGTTGGGGAAGGAAACAAACCTGTAATAAATAACTGAAGGTTCTACTGACTATAAATATCTTATAAGGGCAAATTACTTTCAAATACCAATGTAAGGAAAAAACTAGTCCTGAGATTTAATTTTTGACCCGGCCGCTGTTTTTGCTGCACGATTGGGGCGATGACAGGGAAGGGTGTTTTCTGTATTTTGATCAACTTCGGTTTTGTTATTAATAAGGGACTGAAAACTTAAATATTATTTCAGTCAAGATTGACAGCCTGACGAGGACCCTTGCCAAGAAGGGCCGAAATATCGCTGATGAAGAATCGTAGCTGACATACCCGTTGTAAACATTGTTTGAATACATGTCTCAAAGTCAGCTTGGGCTCAAAGAATATTTAACTGTGTACTAGTACTACTAGTAAGTAAGTATTCATTTTTCACCCGCCATTTTGGAGAGAGGGGTATAAAGAAAATGAAATAAATAAAATAAAAACAAATACGAAACATATAAGGTAACACAAATTTAATCTTCGTCCAGGAGACAGGATAAAAGGACATGCTTACAGGATTTTGGGTCCAGTTGTTGATGATTTTCAGTAGACGAGGAGAGTATGGAAAGGGTAGTACTTGCATCCTGAACTTGAAACTTATTTGTTAGGGTGTGGTTGTGGCATAATTTTGAAAGATGGAGCAGGTGCTTCGCATATTTGAAGTAGCATGATCTTACCTTTTTTAGTTTTTTCTTTCGCAGAACATGCGTTACGCCAGAATGAAAGAAAATAACGAAATAACTGTAGTGTTGTCAGGAAGTTGTGATGTTCTCTGGTCTTATTTTAGGTATAATAGATCACTTTGATAAATTCTCGAGGAGACAACGCCGTGTATTGTAGCGTTATCAGGTTTTTCTCTTCTTACCTTAAATTATTTTAATTTCCACTTGCAAGCATAAAGGACGATCATTAGCTGGCGGATGATGATGGTGATAATTGTCTAGTTACTGCTTCTGGGGCATTGCAATCCTCTCTCCGCGATTGCGCTTCATTTAGGTGACGGATTCTGAAGCAGGCAACGACTTAAAGCACAACTCCGACTAGAAATGGTCTTTTCATGATGAAGGTGCTCAGAAATATTGTTTTCGAAATACCAATACTTTCCACGAGAAATTAGCGATTCTCTTGTTAGCTGCTTGCAGCCTTTCCATCCAGCCTTTTCCATCCAGCATCCAGCCTTTCTCTCTCCGATGTGGCAGCTGGACGCGACATATTCGAAAATTGAACGGGCCTTGGTTCCAAAACCAACCGAAAAAAAAAAGTCAAAAAGTAGGTCTACCATGTCTTCAAAAAATGAAAAATAATACTTTTAAGCTTCGCATATCTTTTCTTGTCGAAGAGTTTGATGGACCATAAAGCTTTCTTCGAAGTTTGCATTGCCTGACTTTCAAAACTTGGCTAGGCCCAAAAACGCTGAACATCGTAGCTGGATCGTAGGTACGAAACGAAACAATGGCGAAAAGTTGGAATTTCAGAATAATGTAATCCCATAAGGGAGCTAAGGATAAAGGAAGAATAAACAAGAGGGGACCTTCAATGCCCTTAGAAGATGATCTTTCTTAATATTCGCCTGAGCTTTCTTCAGCCTCATCTAATTTATTCGCCCGTGGTCTAAAAAGACGAGAAAGATTTCAGGAATTGAAAATTTCTGTTCTCATAGCATACTTGTCTTGTCGGTTGGAAGAAAGTTAAAATAAAAGTAGGAATTCCGGATACCCTTAGAAAGTGATAGCCGTAATTCACTGCGTATTTGCCAATTACTGACACACAATTCATGTTGGCTCGTTGTAACAAATTATAATTGCCTGTTAAATCTTGTTGTTCATGATAAGCGCTGTCAAGTGAAGTTATTGCGCAGTGTATATTGTATCTATCGGGATAGTAAACAAACTTAAGTTTGATGTATGTGTACTGGAAGAGTTTAATGGGCTTAGGCCCGCGTCGCTGTGCAAAAAGACAGACATGGTATCAGCATAAAACGGATCTGTAACGACCAAGTGAACCATGTGAATGCAGCTTCAGTTTTGTCAATTTTTTGAGAAAAAAATTCCGACATTCAAGTGCTGCCGATAATTCTTTGAAAAATAAGGGCATGAAAAGCTTCTTCTGTTCCCAACTCTTTTTCTTTTACTTGGCCTTTCCAGTTTTCTAACCTCGGCGCGCAAAATTTTCAAACATTTTGCACCAAAGCTCCATCTCGTAGAAAATCCGGACAGATTCTACTAGCTCCTACAAGAAAATCGCTAATTTCTCTGGGCAAGTGTTGGTATTTTCAGAATATTTCCGAACCATTTTTTCCTGAAGAGATCATTTCTGGTCACAGCTCTGTTTAAAGACAACGCACTGTTTAGTCGTCACAGTGCGTCGCTCAGCTCTCTTTTAGCATCACTTAACCTATCAGTCTTAAAGGACCTGTCTTACCTATAATACTAAGAGCTTGGTCAGACTGGACTCGTTTCCTGGCTTTTTGGGTTGCAAAAGTAGACAAAAGAAAATGAACAAAATACATCTAATTCTGAATGTTGTCGTTTTAAATTCAGGAGATCAATTAGAGCAAAACAGCACGTATAATTATGTTACAGGAGCCCTAATTGACCCCTAAATGCAGTCTGCTCGTTATCCCCTAGCTGCCACAAAGTCCATCGAATCTCACGTCGCCTAGGGATTTACAGTTGTTTGTCAAATAGGCCGAGTTTTTTGCCCAGTTTGACCACACTGTAAAACAAAAGTTTTTCACTATTTGCTACTGAGATTAATCTTATCTTTATTGAGATAAGGTTATCCCTAATCCGGATTAATTGTATCCCAATAGAGATAAGATTAATCCCAGTAGCAAATACTGCATCGTTATTCGGGAAACTTTTTACAGTGTATGCTCTAATGCAACCTACTTCCATAATCATATTTGACAGTGCAAAACGGATTTGAGCAAACCGCTCAAGTTGGAAAAATGAATTTGTGGGAAAAACTTGTTTGAACTTGTTTTCCCACAAGTTTATTTTTCCAACTTGAGCGGTTTTTTGGGCCTGAAGATGACCCTTGCCAAGAAAGGCCGAAATATAGCTCCAATAAAATTCAGCTGACGTATCCGTTTTGCACATCAAATGTGATTTGCAGTCCGCTTGTACTGAAGGAATATTTGACTTCCATGATCACTCCGTATATTTCTAAACTCAGAGACCCCAATTGCGTATGGTACATTCTAACCACTCTAGCAAAACCACGCTGATTTTCTCACTTGCCATGCTTTGTTACCTTCGATGTGTATCGCGCTGTCGACGGTTGTAGGCGAGAAGTTTTTCCATCAGAAACAAAATTATTGGTTAAATATCAGCCCAATGAAGGAAATCGTGCTATTAAAAGGAATATTTGAGACGAGTTTTAGAGCCACAGGCGTCATTTCGTGAAAACCTACGGGGGGGGGGAGGGATGGCGCTGTCCTGGGCCCCCGTCGCATTATTTAACGCAAATCATACATAGGTGATACCGAAAATACTAGAGTAAAATATCGGAAACCTTATAGCAAAAAACATTTTGTGCAAAGAGTTTATACATATTTGGTTTAGTCAACTACGTTTTACAGTGCTTTTGTATGGCACTTGCAGCTCCGCTCAAGTGCCATGTACCGATCACTTTTCGGTATGTCTTGTCAGGCCACTAATGTTAGGGTACTTCCAGATGTGCTAGGACAATGAAACTTGGCAGGCATATTAGGGACCCTACCAAACTAACTTGGAAATAGTCACTTCCCCGATTCAACCACCATGGGGGGTAGTGGAGGGAGGGGGAATCCGGAATATTGACATATTTTTAACTTTTGAACGGGAAATCGGATCTCAATGAAACTTGATCTTTGGAAAGACCTCCTGTCTCAGATGTCCCAGTTCACAGGAATGGATCCGGTGGCTTTGGGGGGAGTTGGAGGGGGAGCCGGAAATCGTGTGTGATATACAGAGTGGATGGATCGGGATGAAACTTGGTGGGAAGAACAAGCACAAGCCCCAGATACATAGTTGACAGACGGGATCGGATCCGAGTACTGTGGGGGGAGATGGAGGGAGGGTTCCGGAATTTCGGTGGTCCCGACTTAAGATACTTACACATGTGCTAGGACGATGAAACTTGGTAGGCATATTAGGGACCCGACCAAACTAACTTGGAAATAGTTACTTCCCCGATCCGACTACCGTGGGCAGAGGGGAGGAGGGGGAATCCGGAAGATTGACGTATTTACAACTTTTAAACGGGGAATCGGATCTTAATGAAAATTAATATTTGGAAAGACCTCGTGTCTCAGATGTCCCATTTCAAGTGCGGACAGGATCCGATCAATCTGGGGGAGTTGGGGGGGGGGAGCGAAATTTTGTGACACGCTTGGAATATAACGATTGTGATAAGACTTGGTGTGAAGAACAAGCATAAGCCCTAGATACATCAGTCTGCGGGGTCAGTCTGCGGGAGTTGGAGGGGGTCTTGGATTCCGGTGATCGCGGTTTAAGGTAGACTACTTCCAGGTGGGCTAGGACGATGAAACTTGGCTTGGACATTAAAGAATTGACAAGATTGGCTTATAAACTGTCACTTCCCAGATCCGACCATCCCTTAAAGTACTCATCTTAACCGCAAAGTACAAAAAATACTTCTACGCAAAACCTACATTTGCATGATCCGCTTGAGCCCATGATCATTTTTGGATGATTCCAGAAAGAAAAAAATTACCAAACGATACAATCCCGTAATTTCCAAGGATCCGTCATCATTCTTATTTACCAAGTCTTGCAAGTTCCATATGAGCTTCCACCTCCTGTTGTATAGCTCCTGGCCCGCTTGGGAAGCCCCCCTCCCCCCCGACAGCTGCTCCGCTCTCTCAGTGACAACCCTGTTCAGAGCTTTTTTTCTAACCATGGCCCACAAAAGGCCATGTATTTGAGTGTGAAGGCAACATTTCTGTCACTTTAGTTGAGGTCGATTTTGATTTGCCTTCAAAGAATTACGTGAAGCATAACGCGAGCTATCATCCTTTTGTTTTGGTAATCGACGTAGAATCACGTTTCCACAAGCTAGAACGACGGCGATGGAAATTCCGATATGAGGTCTAAACCAGTTCCATGGATCGTGCTTTCTCTTAAGAAGTTAGTGACTGAAAACCTGATACGGTTGAATAAAGGCACCCCCCCCCCCCCCGAGTAACAGACGAAGCGAGAAATTTAAGGATGAGGATCATTAGAAGATATGTTTCTTTCTTGTCCTGACGGAATTGATGTGAGGATTTCTGGGATACAGGGGGACTCTACGACAACAATCCTAGCATTGTAGGAAATGATTGGTAAACGAATAATTCCCGACAAAAGCTAGCCGTCACTCCTTTGAAGGAAACTGCCAATTACAAGCAGAAGAATGGTATCCTGCTTTTCTTGGCATAGCTGTTTTTAAGTTCTGAAGTCTCTTAATGTTTTATTTGCCCTTAGCGACGGTTTCGGCGAAGTGAAGGCGGAAACAATCAAGGAGACAGGGGGAAGGACGATGACTTGATCGACATCCAAATTCGACCTGTAGCGAATCGAGCGATCAGGGACAATTCCTCATTAAGTCAGCCCCTTTTAACTCCCACGCCGGCTGGAAACCAAAGGTAGGTCAGAGAAAACACATTTTCACCAAACAAAGTACAATGGGCAGATCGTACTATCATAATATAAATTACCACACCCGGGGATGCAATCTTACATCAGAAATAATTTTTTGCCTTCTGCTATCTTCCAGTTTACTGGCGTTGAGAGATGTAAGCCGAATTTCTTCTTCTTATTCATTCGTTGTTATTATTATACATTCTGAATTTTCTGCGCTATTGGCAAATAGTTTTATTGATAGTATTAATTGAGAATTTCTTGCATATTCTGGACTCAGTTCCAAGTAACTTTATACATCTTTGACACTTATTAAGACTTCACACTTCCAGAAATCAAAACCTTCCGTTGGTGCCACAAACAACAAAAGTTTCGTCCGATAAGATTCGAGCAATCTGCCAGCTGTAGAGACTTTGCGTAGAGATTTGGTACTCTTTATCAATCAGGGGTAATGACAAGCGATAGTAAGAAAACTGCTTATTTTCGAAGCGCTACCTTGGGTAAGTCGGAATTTCTAAATGTAAAGCATTTATGAAAAATAAGGCATAATTATTGCCCATTGTACTCTAAGAAATGTTATGTAGGCTAATGTAATGTAAGGTAGTGTTTATTTTCCCCCCATTGTAATGGAAACAGAAAATGGTTGGGTATATAAAAAGTAAAATAGAGAATCACAGAAAAAAGATCACACAACAAAGGAAAACAAAAAGCATAACACAGAGAGAAAATTACACTAATAATTAAACTAATTTCAGAGAACAATCCCTTGCAACTCATGGCCGCTTTGACTGCATTTTAATCCTTGATATAGCTTGTCGAGCTTCCGGGCTGGGTCAACGATACCATATTTCCGGGTCATGTAGGTATTGTGCGTCCAAGGAAGAAGACGAAGAAGGCATTTTGCAAATTTCAAGTAAATTCGTTTTATTTTTAGTCGGTCCGTATTGTTTAATGTTTGAGAAAATGGAGCTTTATGTTATATTTGACAGTTCAAAACGAATACGTCAGCTGAATTTTATTAGAGCCATATTTCGACCATTCTTGGCAAGGGTCCTATTCAGACTGAAGCTGCACTGTTAAATATGATTTGCAGTCAGCTTGGGCTGAAGAAATATTTTTTATTAAGAGATGACTTGCCATAGAACTTTCGCTGCAGACCTGGCGGTGTCAAACAGAAGCTCTAACATGGGTTTCCAGTCTTCAGCTTAATTCACTTTCCCATAATGGATTGGGTGGACCAACAGGGTCAAGTAAAGCGTTTTTCTGCGACAATCCCACCTTATAATCATTGATAACTGACTCATCATAGAAACAGCGAGTCGACTGTCTGAGGTTACAAAACGACAATACTCTTGATGACTAACTCTTGGCGTCAATAAAGAATTGCCGCATGCCTAGCGAAGCGCCAGAAACGTCACTGTTGTGGCACCCAACCTTGTGATTGGTTGACATAAGATTTGAGTCAAGTTTGAGTATTCATTTGTGTGACGTTCCTCGTTGTTCCCGAGTTTCACTAGCTGTTTCGGACTTGGTCATATTATATAGAGTATTCGGCGATCTTGCTCCGTTGCAAGATTCCGGAATCGACGATCCAACAACGAATCCGGTTAGCCAGATTGTCATAATCTGGATTGTCAGAGAAAACGCGTTTGGGGAACCCGGATTGTGAATTGTCAATCTGGATTGTCACGGAAAAACGCCTGTGGTCGTGGACCGGAACCTGTTAGGGTTTCCGGCACCATCAGTTTGTAGTCTACATATTTTTTTTAAACTTTACGATGAAAATTTGGAAATCCCGCCGGAAGATTCATAATTCGTCCGAAGCTTAAAACAACCAAGCGGTCGACAACGGTTCTTTTGGATACGAGATAATAAATGGAGTAGTTATTGCGCACATTCTTAGGTGCTGTATCGTAAAAGTCGTTAGTTATTTATTTATTTATTTCTATCACCCGCTGAAAAGTGGAGTACAAACAATGAAAAAGAACAAAAAACTGAACAAAACACTGAAATTCACTAAAGAACAAGACCAAAGGTGTCGATGGGATCCCAAAAATCTAATATTTGATTCAGACAATCGAGTCTTGTCTTCGCAAGATCCAGTCTTGGACAGGCTTAATCATCAGAGAAAACCAAGTTCAGATATACCTCTATAAGCCATATCTATTTTGACGATACTGACCGAGACTTCCTGCCGATTTCCGAGCGAACTACTAGTCCAGCAAAAAAAAAATACAGAAACTCCTTATCCCTATAAAGAACATCTAATCAACTTTAAATAAAAGTTTGACTTAAAACAAAAATACGGTTACAACCGGATTCCGGAATAATTATATGTCCGGGTAAAAAAACATTGTCATATACCGACTCAGCCTCTGTTCTTACCCCTTAATCTGTCATCTAATCGAACTTTTGCTTTTAACAAATTTTCCAGGTTTGGCCGGATTCCGGGCGAACTAGTTGTCCGGCGAGAAAATGATTTTCACCATCATGTTCGGCATGTCTTTTTACCCATAAATCACACATTTAATCAACTTCAAATTAAACTTTTACTTTTAACCAACTTTCCGGTTTTCGCCGGATTCCGGGCGAACTAAATGTCCGGGTAGAAATTTTTTTTCACATAAGTGTTCAGCATGTCTTCTTGCCCTAAATCGAACATCTAATCAACTTCAAATAAAACTTTTACTTTTAACAAACTTTCCGGTTTTGGCCGAATTCCGGGAGAACTACTCTTCTAATGACAAAATGGTTTTCACCATCGTGCTCAGCATGTCTTCTTACCCCATAATCGACTATCACAGTAGCTGTTTCAAAATATTTTGTTTGCCCCTTAATTTGAACCCCCTCCCCCACCCCTAAATGTAGGGCTACAAAGCCCGTCTGCGAACTCGACTGGTCCGACGACCCATCGAATCCTCACACCAAGCTTCATCAAAATATCTCATTCCCTTCGAGAGTTATCGTGCTTACAGACGGACGGACGGACAGACGGACAACTTTTGCGATGTCATAGGTATCCCTCCACTTACGTTTTGGGATCCCAAAAAGGGACAGGCGGTGATGTGCGGGGAAGCTTAGACGTGGGACGTATTCTTTTTAGTGCGGTAGTTGATTTGAAAAGGACACAAAACAACAAGAACTGGTTAAAAAATATTGATCCACTGAATTGTCGTAGACTACAGCTTGTTTCAGCTGCAAATTGTGGAGTGCAAGAATGAAATTGCTGTTCAGCCTGCTAACAGCAAGAATGAAAATACCACATACATAGTAAACAATATTCTCAACAACTGTTGAAGGCGAACAAGGTTTGTTTTATATGAATATTCAGTTCTCCTTTCTGAATTCTCGTACAAATTACCGTTTTTTGCTCTTCTCGCTCTCAGTTCTTGCTTTCGAGAAAAACACCAATTTTAGCTACAATTTTAGTACAAGAGGAGCTGAGGTCTCGGTCTGCCTGGTAAGGCAGACCGAGAATCGAGAACTGACTATCGACGCAACTTTTCGGTTCTGCAGAATCGCGAACCTTTCCCCGTTCTTTTTTCTTACAAAACGCAAGAAAATGAATTGGCTTCATCTCAGTAGGCAAAAACGTGAAAGAGGAGTTGCGGTCACGTCGAGAAGTAACTAGATTTATGTTGCCTGGGCAACGTGAAGTGTTGCAGCAAACTTTCGTCCGCTTAGCCGACAAAAGTACTTTGGTTTTGTTTCTTCGCTATCGATGAAACCCGTCAAAACCATTTTTTTTAATTCATTCTCCAGCTTGGGCGGCTCGAGCCTTAAGAGGACCGTGGCCAAAAAAGGGCCGAAATTTAGCCTAATAAAATTCAGCTGACGTATCCGTTTTGCACTGTCAAATATGATTAGCAGTCACCTCGGGCTGAAGTTATATTTACGTATGGAAAACACATAAACGCTCCATTAAGATGAACATGTATCTAACCCCTCGCCCCTGAAGATGACAATGTATTAACAGCTTATTCTTACTTGACCGTCCCTATTCGTGGTGGACACGGTGTCCTCAATGCATCAGAACCATATAGTAGGTACACCGTCTGGCAAAAGATGTCCAACCAGGCCCGTATCCAGGAATTTATTTCCGGGGGGGGGGTTGCCTGCGGGTCGGATAAAAAAAGTACAAAAAAAGACACAGATCAGAGGAAAAAGCCTATAAAAATGATTATCTTTGTATGTTTCTGGGGGGGGGGGGGGGGGGGCAACCCCCTAACCCCCCCCCCCCCCCCTGGATACGGCCTTGTGTCCAACCAATTCGTGCTGATTCACTAATTTGCCTGTTAGACGTCTGAAGTTTGAGTAGGCTAGTTTCCATCTCTTCTTTAAAGATCGCGTTTCCTCCTAAGTGAAACGAAAACGTGTTGACAGTGCTGCTTTTTGGTGCTACAAAAGCTATGACTTCGTAAAAGTCGTCCGTCTGTCAGCACGACCAGGGTTGCCACATAACAAATATTTAGAGAGTGACTTTTGGCCTAAAACAGAGAGTGAATTGGGAATTTATTTTCATGAAATGTGGGCTTTTGGTCGGAACCTTCTCTGTAAATTTAACAATCTTAACTTAACTTTCGTGAAATTTTTTTTGAAGTAGTCATTTCTCGTCGGAATCCCTGCTGCAAAAATTACATTTAGTCATTTTCTGAAATAGAGTGATTGTTTGTGTCCTACGTAGGACAAGAGTGACAAAAAAAATAGAGTGACAATTCACACTATCTTGCGACATGTGGCAACCCTGAGCACGATTACTCTCGAAGGGAATGAGATATTTTGATGAAAATTGGTGTGAGGACTCGTTAGGTCAAGGGAAAGGTATAATTCGTAGATGGGCTCTGTAGATAAACATTAAAGGATGAGGGACGGGTTCAGATTAAGGAGATAGTCGACTTAAGGGTAAGAAGACATGCTGACCACTAATATGAAAACTATTTTATCGCCAGACAAGTAGTTAGCCCGGAATCCGGCCAAAAGCGGAAAGCGTGTTCAAAGTCAAAGTTTTATTCAAAGCTGATTAGACATTCCACTGAGGGGTAAGAAGACATGCTAGCATTCATATGGAAATCATTTTCTCGTCGGACAAGTTGTTAGCACGGAATTCGGCCGAAACTGGAAAATCTGTTGAAAGTAAAAAAGTATCTTAAGTTGATTACATGTCCGATTTATGAGTAAAAAAAATGCTGAATCCGTTATTGACAGTCATTTTCTACCCGGACATACAGTTCGCCCGGAAAATTTGTCAAAAGTTAAAGTTTTATCTCAGGTTGATTAGATTTGCGATATAGGGGTAAGGAGACACGCTGAATTCGTTTTTGCAAGACAAGTAGTTCGCTCGAAATCCAGTCGAAACCGGCGATTTGGTAGAAGTATAGACAGGAAGATTTGATCAGTTTCGTCAGGTAGATATGACGTATAGCCTAGGGGTAAATATACAGATGCTGAACCCATATCGGAACTTGGTTTTCTCAGATGATTAGCCATTGGCCTTCTTCTGTTTCTAAATCTTAAAGATAAAAAAAAAAATTCGTTCCACATTTTATAGGTATTGCAGGTATCTCCGGACTACATCCGTGGTCCCGTAACTCTAGATTGTCGGCAAAGTATAATGTCACCGATCCGTTTATTGCAGTATCTGAGCGAATTGCAGGTTTTATTCGTTCGCTTGACGCTAGCCTTACTTTGTACAGGGCCGTGTTGCCCCATGTGTAAATAAGAGTATCAAATTTATGTTACATGTTGTGTCTTCTTGTCATTTTTTTTTTCTTTTCTTTTTTCTTTCATACTCCATTTGTGACTTGTGTCTTAAAAATGGGAAATAATTTCATTCATTCATTCATTCGATAGTAGAAATTTTCAAGGAGTCTGGCGGAGACCGGATATCTACAAGACTCATTTGTTTGGATCAAATATTAAAATTTTGGGATCCCGTCGAAACCTTTGGTCTTGTTTGATCTTCGTGTTATATTGGTCTCGTAAAACCTTACGGAGCAATATGACTACCGAGATAACGAGGTGATATCCTGGGATTTATTGTGACAAATCTTGGTCCTGCCACGGTGGACTTTGCGGGATAAGACATGCCAGCGAAGAAATCAATCTGACGAAGAATCGCATTCCTTCTCTTTGACAGCTCTCAGATACAACACTTCCGTATAACTCCCCGAGGAACAATACCATTTCCTTGTCATGAAAAGGTCGGAAAAACGTTGATTGCTGTAACTTCTTCCACTGAGAAAAATAGTCTTAATTACACTCAAATGAGGCAAAGCAGAGGGGGATTGAATTGGCTCCAGTCGCGGGGAAATTGCTCGGAGACATTCACAAAAACTGTTTTAGCCGTCCAGAGAAGAAAATGGAATCGGGAAGTTCTAGGGTACCTATATTTATCCTAAACCTACAATGCACGTGAGCTGTACCAAAAAGTCTTTTTTCCGAGTTCGTGAAAGTTTTTTACCGAAACATGAACGTTTATTTAGGCGTTGACACAGACGTCGTAAATATTTTTGCAGACTTGGGTTAACCACGGTAGTCATTTTGTAAAATAAGTTTTCCATCCTGCAATACCGTGTCTATCTGTCATACATTCCGTCCCTTCCTCGGGCCATCGCTATGGTGGCCGTGGCATGATTTTGAGCGTGTTACACCCTTCTTACAATAGTAACTATTAGTTAGTATTTTCTGCTCGGGAGCATAGTGAGCGTGGCAACTACGATATCTTTGGTAATGCCGGTCTATGCAAATGTTTTGCTGAAAGTAGAAAAATGTGTTCCAGCCCTGACACTCCAGAAGCAGTGACATCACGCTTGGTTCCTAGGGTAAGTATTGTGGAACACAGGCTAAATATATATACAACTCTCCAATTGGTAGTACGGAGAGATGTGGTGTAACTTACAACCCCTCTCGAAGAATTGCCTACTCCCCGGTACCTACGTCATACCCTTTCCGGGCACCGGCAGAAACCAGCGGGCCCTATGTAAATTATGCGATATGTCTTTCATACGCTTCTACACATTGTTTGCCGGCACCGGGCACTAGCTGTACATTAAAATCAGAGTGGGCAGTCCCTCGGTCCCTCTAAACCTGTAAACCCCAATATTTTGTCGACATTTGTCTGGGGGAACGAGAAGCGCGGTCCGGAGAAAGATCCACGTGCTGAGGGATTCCGGTTCAAGCTCGCTCCGGTCTCGGCTCCGGTACGGAAACGGAAATGCTTTTATTGATTTAGAAAGTTCCGTAAGAGCTTCTGGAGTTAATTTTCTGTTGCTGTTAAGCTGGGCTGTTTTCAGGCAAATCTGAGATAGCATGAGGGAACTTCTCCTTCCGGTCTCCTGGCCCCATGGCTTATGTTATAAAGATGAGAAAGCATAAGCAAGTCGAGATTACTAGAAGAGCGGACTGAACTTTGTGATAATGCACATGACTGCCAGGGAGACATGACGCTCTGACACTGCATTTGAATAGATGCATACGTGATGAATCTTTTTACCTTATCAAGGCTTAAAAACTATAATAATGATTATAATGATGGTGATGAAATTTTATTTACGTACTATAAAAGGGAACTAGCGCACTGCAAAAAAAAATTTAAAGGAAAATTAAAGTGAACTTTCAGTAACAGAGTAAGTTTGCAAGATAAAAACGACCAAGCAAACATAAACAAAAGAAAAGGTAAGATCTGGTCAAAAACCCAGATGGAAAGCGGAAAAATGTCAAGGGCTAAAAACCGGAAGGTCAATACAACATACCTAATACTCTTGGTAAGCCGACGAAGAACCGCCTTGTACCTAGCGGAAGAGCCAAAAGCGTCACCACATCTGTCCCCAACGAACGCCGTGATTGGTTGACGCAGAATTTGAGTCATCGTTCGGGCGATGTTTCTCGTTCGTCCCGAGGTTCACGGGCGTGTTTTGGACTTACCATATGGAGTATAGTAGCCATGTGGATCTTCTCAATCTGATAGCGTGCTTGTGCAGGAGCCACAGGATTTTTACAATCGCTTCGGTTTCTTTAGAAAAGGCTATATAAAGCTAGAAGGATGCTGGCGGATTGTACCCACTGACTTACTATTGTAATCTGAAAGGGTCATTTTGTTTTACTCGACGAATTTCCGGATGGCGGTATGAAACGAAATATATAAATTAACTGCAGTTAATTACCATCACCATGGTGATGGCAACCTTCAACTGTACTGGGCGTATCGCTATCACGTATATATCGCATATCCATAGCCCAAGCAAAGATCGCAGAGAAGATCCTGCATTTCGAGACATTCGGGAATTTACATGCATGGTCATGCACGCTTTTAACCGACACGTTTTTTTGTTTCGTGGCGGTCTTACCTGTGCGGTAATGTCTTTAAAGTTTAACTGAAAAACCAACTCATTTCTGTATCATGTAATTGAATACACTGAATTCTTTCGGTTCTGCCAATAGATTTTTTTATTTTCCACCATTTCTCTAGTAGTGATGTTTAGAATATCTTTGGCGGTCTCAACACCGCAAATTTGACTATGACGCGGAAAATTTGAATCTTATCACAAACGCGGCTTTTCAGTGGCCAGTGATCAGCTTGCGGAAAGCAAGTCACAGCGTGAACACTCATTTTTCGTAATACAACACATACAACACAGGTAATAGCGCATAGAGGAACCAAAAGTCTGACAGGGAATCTACACTCTATGAAATCTGATTGTTCGTGAATAGCGGAGCAACAAAGTAACGCATTTTCGTCGGGTCTTCAAGCATAAGTCATGGGTCACTAGACCGTCCTATCTCGGCTCCTTTTGGTTAAACTTCAACGGTTTTGACCGTCGTGGTTCCTGCCGTGTCGCGGTATTGATCATTATGATTTTTGCAGAGCGCGGAATTGAACGGATGATGAACGGATGATTGAACGGATTGAACTTGATTGAACTTTCTTTCAGGTCCGAGGTTTCCAGTAACACGGAGAGCAGCAGTAACGTCCTGCGGCCGAGTGAATTGAGTTCAGTGTCTGTGTACGGGCTTAGCTCCGGGGTCAATTCCTCAACACCTGAAGTTATCACCCTTCCTCACTCGACGTCCGATTCCGGTCAAAGAATCGGTGAGTTAGAGGATGAAAGGAATATGGCGCCCACTGCTCCAATTGTTCGCATTTCAGCTTTATGAAGGTGATCTCCACTTAGAAATAATACCGAGAATTTTCTAGTCAGTCAACTGCTCAGACCTAGTGTTTTCAAGAGTAAATGTATGTGTACATGCATATCAAAGAACGTCTTGGAGCTTCGCTACGGGTAGTTCAAGTATTAAATAGACAGCTAAAACTGTAAGTCGAACTCGGTTCGCAGTGACGTGAACGCAGCAGGCAATTGGCAGGTTAATTTCCTCTGGATAAAGACTGCGTAGAAGGACAAAGATAGAATGTCCAGTTTGGTTCGCAGTGACATGAATGCAACTATTCGAGTAGAAAAGTCCCCGCCGAATGATAACGGCGTAGAAGATTTTTATACAGAAAAAAAACGGATAAATATCCAGTTTAGGTTCGCAGTGACGTGAACGCAATTCTCCGGCTAATAGGCAGGATAGAGAAGTTTCTGCTCGATGCTGACAGCGTTGAAAACTCAAGAACAGACAGTGAAGCTTTCCCTCTCCTGTGGAAGATGCCGTCAAGTCTTAGGATATCACTGCGCGTAGAAGGACGTCAAAAACTTGTTACTAAACTTGAAGCACAAGAAAAGAATACCTGTTAGCACTGTTAAGGTTGAATTATTTTGTTTCTCGGAAGATGCTCCACGATATTCCAGATTTTTCTAAGGACCCGACTCATTTTGTTGTATTTTGCCGCATTTAGTTCTGGTGCTCTGTTTCTAAAACATCAAGGTGACGAAAAAATTGCAGGTCGTGGGACGAACTTCACATTCGCTTTATTGAACTGGAATCAGTTTCCGTTAGTTTTCGCGCACCTGAAGATCCATGCTTCCCGCTATGGTTTTTGCGCTCGAGAAATTGCAGCAGCTTTCATAGAAGTGTTTGTAGAAAGTTCAAAAGAAAAGGAAATAGAAAAAGAAATTCGTCTCAGGAAATAATATCTGCTGAGTTCGACTGTAAACCAACATCGGAACCACTTCAGGAAGCTGTTTCATTCCGAAGTAGTCGTTCCAGGTTTTTCCCCATTTGTCGAAAAAGTGAAAAGCGATTCCAACTGTTCTCGTGACGCAGTTTGCTCGCTGAAAGTAATTTCTGAATCTCGCGAAAACCCTCCTTTTAGCGAAAGAATTTTAAGTTCAGGAGACAACCTAGAGCCTGCAACTGCGACGTCTATTGCGGCAGTACCAGATAACGCTGTAAATGGCGACTGCTTCGAGCCAGAAACGGATATAGTATTCAGCTTTTACAGACTCCACGTGCCATGGTAAGATAATGTAAACGTGTCACGTTCCTCTTCAATAAGCGCTAAGTATCGTGACAGGGCCTCGCTCCGCTCAGCTAATTTCTTTAACTATTTGTGTATAAAATCTGTCAAACGTATCTTCTCAAGAAAACTCAACAGTCAGTGAAGTATCGATCTTTGACCCCCCAAAAACACCATAAAAAACCTGCAACTGAGTAGTAGTACATTGTGGTAGTACCAAGTAGGCTAATGCGGGAATATGAGTTATTTGATAACATGGTCCAAAGTCATTTTTGCAGTTAGAGTGGTATCTGGTGGTATATGGAGTTAATGAGACGCCAAAAGCCTGTTACCGTGGTATTTGAAAAAGTTCTCTCACTTTCATCATCACCAACACACGAGCTTGGGTTTTTCTAAAAAATTGGCAGGGAAGAAGTTTTGTCTGAATATACTTATTTGTTCTGTTTGGAGGGGGGGGGGGGACTTTCAGAATAACAAATTCGGCAGTTGTCGATTTTGCAAAGCAATCCTAGTATCAGATACCATGGTAACTGCAAAAACGGAACTGTTTTTTTTGGGGGTGGGTCATAAATTGATACTACATTGGGTGTATAGACATGCCATATATCATGGCAGGATAACATGAGCGCGAAACGTCCCGCTTTAAATAAGCATTAGGAACCGTGGCAGGTCGTCGCTGAACCCCTTTACGGTAAGTCTCTAACCCCTGTCACTGTAAAAAATAAAACATATGTACTCAAGACAATTTGGTGTCCAGTGAGGCCAAACTCAGTGTCCCAAGAAGCCACTAGTACATGGAAACCGGCAAAGTGGACGAAAGCTTGTCTCTTTAGGAAAATATATCGACGGTGTTTTTCCAGAAGGTTATAAGCGACATTTTTCTCGAAATTGATTAATTAGCAGTGCCCTACCCACAGCTCTGTCTTGCATGTCTGCAACAACTTTCAGCTAAATCGGAGATACATAGTTTTCTTTCTGGGACTTTAACCTTAAATTGCACTTCGGAGCAATCTAAGATATAATCCTGATGCGATGCTCCTACGGGTGGTGGTTCTGGTAACTGGATCGTCTAGTTCTTGGTGCTGGATTCCGGCGCATCCCAGTAGGCTGTTCCAGGGATAAAGGGGAAAGGTATTTCGCTGTTCATTTAATAATGTCGCTTGTACGTTTTTAAAAACACCGTCTGTACGTTTCGCTGTCCTTCACTTTCTTCCGAAGTAAGTTGCGTCTGCGTGGTGGAACACAAACGCGATCAATGCTGTGAGACGAGGGTACACAGACAAATTTGTGACGCTTCACCTAGTACTATTGGAGAAGTTGTGTCCAGGAAAAAGCAACTATTTGTAAACATGTTCGTGTAACCATATTTAATCAGGATTCTTACAGAGCCCGCATACAAATACTGTGATTAGTTAAAAAATTAAAAACCGTCCTACATCCAACTCGCCTGATCGTGTTTGCAGAATTTGGGCCCTGTGAGAATCCAGGCTTAGATTACTTGATTTCGGTGTGGTTTGGTGTAATCCTAGAAGATGACAGTAATTAAAGCAATCTAAGAGGTGACAGAAAAGAGAATAGTTGCGTTTTTGATCGAAATTTTGAAGTTCCTTTCAAACTCAAAGGCCTCTATTTAAATACCGTTTGGTCGCCAGTCACAGTTTCTTTGTCCTTCAAACTCTGACCGTCGAACTTGGTGAGCTAGCAAGTTCGAAGTTTGCTCGAAACGTCGACCAGGCAAGGATCGCCGGAGTCGTAAAAACACTAAATAAGCAAACGGTGAATTTCGACGGCTTAGAAAACGGAAATTAAGCAACCGGCTAAGTGAACGGCAAACAAAACTTCGGTCAAAATCGCAACTAATGAGGACGAAGCTAAAAACTGCCCTAACACCAGTGTGGTGTAAGTCCGACTCCGTTGCTGAAAGGGTTTCTGTAACGGTATAAAAGAGCAAAGGGCACTTTCTTGTCTAGGTTCTAGCATTCAATGATGGGCGTGTTCCACCCTACTTACCGTAGTTACTACGCATGAAGTCACAATTCCGGCTTTTTGCCGTCAAGTTTTCTATTTTCTGGAGAACATCGTGCCACGGGCGAATCAGACCAGTCACGTTACGGAAATGCGTAGTTACCACGCTTACTACGCTCCAGCGCATGGTAAACAAATAGTTATTTCGAGAAGGCTGGAACGGTCAGCGTAGTGACTTTTTGCGAGGTTGGAACGAAAATAGTAACTAATAGTTTCTATTGTTAGAAGGTTAGAACACGCTCGATATCAATTATCTAGTGCCCGGTTGCCGCTTCTTCACATGCCTTGCCGTCAGTCCTCCGAAAATGTTCCGTTTTTTGGTCAGATGTGGACATAACCTGGGATGGCAGTTTAAGAAGGGAGGGTTCACCTACTATCAACTATCAAGCTGCCAGTGTTATTTGTTGTTCATATATAGACTCAGAGTATATATTTGGAGTAATTTAGTTATTTGTATTGTGACTCAGGTGAGATAGTGCGCTTTGTATTTTCTGTTGTATGAATGATAACAGTGATCAGTTTTCCATTGTGTTTTATCACTGATTTGACCGGTGAATACTCGTTAAGCCCGATTACTGTACCTTTGATTTCAATAAAATAGGCGAAAATATGCAGAGGTTCCGAAAAAAAACTGACCGAACATTTTAACATTGGCATCCCCACAAAAGGGAACATTGGAAATTATGAACAAAGGCAGAATAAAACTCTTGCAAACATACTGTTCACGCGTAAAATGTAAATATGTTGTAATTTTCGCACTCGAATACGAACTTCAAATGAAGGCCTGGAAAAGGCGTCGAATTTTCAATGTCTTTCTGTGTACGTCCGTGTTCCATCGCTATCGTATGTCCACCGCTACTCAGGAAAGCTGGCATCATCAAGAAGATTGCACTGTAAAAAGTTTCTCCGAATAACGATGCAGTATTTACTACTGGGATTAATTTTATCTCTATTGGGATAAAATTAATCCGAATTAGGGATATTCTTATCTCAATAAAGACAAGATTAATCCCAGTAGCAAATACTGCGAGATTTTTTTTTACAGTGTAGTTGGGTTGGGTCAGAGAGTAGGGTCAAATATTCGGTAGGTCGACCGCTACAATATGTTCACCGTAATCATTATTGCAGCTCGATGGTGCACGCAGTTTCAAATCCAACTCCCTAAATGCGAAGATGATGTCGAACGCTATGAACACTATTTCCGCGTTAACCTTAGCTAATACGAAGAGTGGGCTAAATGCTTGAAACTTATGACAAGTCATACTTTTTCCTAGGTCAAATTAGCCTAAGAAAACTGTACAACTTGAACAACCATGCAACCGAAAACTATTCGAATTTCAAGTGGTAACTGTGCCTCTCCTCCAGATCTCTGTCTGTACACTTTGCGACGACAGATTCGACCCTACCCTCGGTACTCCCTAATCCTATTGCGGAGGGGTGATTTGGGGGGTGTTGAGGGGGGAACCGGAAATCGTGTGACATTTTCAGAACGGACGGATCTGCATGAAACTTGATGGGAAGAACAATCACAAGCAATAGATCCAGAGTCGCCAAGACCGGACCGGATCCAAAAACAGTGCGGGGAGCTGGAGGGAGAGTCCCGGAATTCCGGTGATCCCGACTTAAGATGCTTATAATACACATGTGCTAAAACGATGAAACATGGCAGGCATATGAGCGACTCCATAATTTTAACTGAAGAACAGTCATTTCTCCGATTTGACGATCGTGGAGGGAAGGGGAATCGGGAATCTTGAGGTATGTCCAAGTTTTGAACGGGGAATCGGATCTTAATGAAGCTTGATATTTTGAAAGAAATCGAGTCCCAGGTGTTCCATTTCAAGTGCGGACAGGATCTGATCAATGAGGGTGAGTCGGGGGAGGGAGGGGCGGAAATTCGTGACTCGCTTAGAATACGACGATTGGATTACACTTGGTGGGAAGAACAAGCGTGAGCCCTTGATACAGAAGTGACAGAATCAGACCGGATTCGGTCACTCTGGGGGAGTTCGAGGGCGGTCCAGAAGGATCACCATGACATGAGCCCATGATAATTTTTGCCTCAAGGGTTCTGCTTAGAAATAAATTTCAGCCCCCTTAAAGTAGGCATATTCACCGAAAAGTAAAAAAAAATACTTCAACCCCTAAGGTGCGCATCATCACAGCCAAACGACACATTCTCGTGATTTCCAAGGGTCCATCGGATCGTCATTATTATCTTAATTGTTTGCTTACAAATGTTTGCTTGCAAGTACCATATGAGTCTAATGAGCTGCCACAGCCATTGTTCAATCATTTAAGTTTTCTTCATCCACAAGCGACAACGCAGCAGAAACTTTGCAAAACTGAAGTAAAGGGACCGGAGCTTATGTCCTTGGGTCTCACTTAAAGCTTAACTGAAAAAGGCTGAGATAAGACAATCTAGTCACCCATCACTTATTCACTTAAAGAGTCTCGAAGACCCGATGGAAATGCGCTACTTCGTTGCTACGCTATTCACTAATGTTTGATTTTAATATATTGGAATTTCTCTGTCAGATTTGTGGTACATCTAAGCACTTGTACCAGGGTTGTCTGCTTCAAGAAAATGATTTAAAAAAAAGTGTTCACGCAGTTAGCTACATGTCATACATGGAATCCTTATATTCCATCACAACATTCCAAAACTCTCGGAGTCCCCACTCGCCCCCGCGGTCGAATGCGATTCGGTCTTATAAATGATCGCTCTGCTCCTCTGAATCGGGTCACGCGGGTCACAAGTTTCTGTATTCCCCCTCCCTCCACCGCCACACAAATGGCTGGATTTAATCGGGGAAAACGTGGTTTCGCTAAGCATTTATAAGCAACTCAAGTGTCATCGTCTTTAGCTTACGTGGAGTGGGTGTGCCCAAAAGTGAGACAGATGGATCCCCATTACGATCGCTATATGGCACTTGAACCGAAAACTGCAAGTACCATAACAACGCTGACGATTTGTGGTAGAAAAATTAAAAAATTTCTTGGAAAGTTAAAAAATAACCCCCAAAAATACTAAAAGTAGAGCAAACGCCGATAACTTTCCGGTGGCGCGCCGCCCAAAGTTTTCTCCGTCGCCGCCGAATTTAGATTCGGCGCGGCTTCGGGGACTATTTCAGAGTGAGGGGCAGGAGCTGTGTTCTAACGTGCCTTCTTTTAGGGTCTGGAGTTACGAGCTCTCATTACTTGTCTACTTTTACTGCCTGCTAATCTCTTTTATTACTCGCGCCTTCTAAATCATGCTGTGCCTCTTTTTAGTCAATCTCCTCTACTGTAGAGTTGTGACGGAGGCACACGCTCTTCAAAAACAGCACCAATAGAGGAGTGGAGCTGACTGGGATCGAACCAAGGACCTTTCACTTGGAAGCCAAGTTCTATATCCCCATGGCACAGCCGGTTGCTGGACGAAACATAATGAGAAGTAGCATTCTCGCACAGTTTAAAGTACAGAAACTAACATCAACTTTATCCAGATCAATGGATAATCACTGTCTTTGTGGCAGCAGAGCAGACGAAGCGTTAAAAAAAAGGAGTGGAAAACGAATCTGCAGAATATCTCCTTATTCATAAATCTAAAACCAGTAAATATATAATAACTATTAAATATTTTTCAGGTTTCGGCCGGATTCCGAGCGAACTATTTATCCGGCGGAAGAACAAGTTCGATATACATGTTTCCTTACCCCTAAATCGGTTATCTAATCAGCTTTTTGAAGATGTTTTGTTTCGCCCTAATTTGAAACCCCTCCCCCACTCCTAAGTATAGGGTTACAGAACCCATCTACGAACTTGACCTATACTTTCACACAAAGCATCCTCACACCAAGTTTGAACAAAATATCTTTACCCCTTTGAGTTATCTTGCTAACAGACGGACGTATGGACAATTTTTACGAAGTCACGCCCTGTCTATGCCTTTTTTTTAGGACCCAAGTTCTGGCGTTCCTCTTTCTAGTACTTCTACACCTTGCCGTGCCTCTTTTTAGTCAATCTCGAAAGATCGACTAAAAAGAGGCACGACTAGAAAAAAGAGGCACACCTACTACAAGTTGTCATAGTACTGTCTATGCCTTCTTATAGGACCCAAGTTCTGGCATGCCTCTCTTTAGTACTCGTGGCTCCTGCACCAAGCCGTGCCTCTTTTTAGTCGATCCCGGAAGTTAATGCCGGGATTTCATTTTGGACAGGGCTGGCTAAAACAGCATCCATGTGCCACAGACATGTACCTCATCAAATATTTGTTTACAGAAAGAAAAAGTGACAGAAAAGCAGCAAGTCAAACACCCCTGATTAAAATAATATCATAAACCAATCCATAGACTAAACTTTTCGTGGAAAATTCCTGGAAAACTAATCTTGCTCAAATATCCAAACGTAAATGTGTACTTCGATCACCAAGCTGCCTTGCAGTACTATCGCCAAAGCGGCCCACACTTAGAAATATGATGACGACACATGACGACAGAAAAGGAGACTCCTAACGAACCTCGATGGGTCTGCACACGAAAGGAAAGCGTTCCTCGAGGATGATATCAATGATTTACTGTATTTATGTAGACGTTAACAGTAATGGTCTGAGCCAAGTTCGTAAAATATCTGGCGTTGACGTGAATAAGAAGCACGCGATGCTTCGTTTAAAGTATCTTCTTAGATTCCAAGGACACGCAATCACGCGCTTAGACGCAATTAGCTTCAGAACCTAAGTACATTCAAAAAACCATCAAAGACCATTTAAAAGAAAGAATACAAAAAATCTTCCATAACATTTCAGTTCAAGTGTGTTGTAATATTCCCGAGTTTAATTTGCATCCATCTGCATGCGCTACTCGTAGTATCCTGAGGGCAACCAAGGGCCCATGATTTTTTCTTGTAATTACTTACATTGCCTAGTCCATCTACTAGCATAGTTTCTCGGATATCTTCTTTGATAGTTTACATAGTTTCCGCTAGAAGACGATCATTAGACGATAATTTGTATACTAGACTTGCCCTAATTGGTAAGTCTAGTAAATAAATTACGTACTTACCTACTGCTGCTTCGTATGCAAGACGATTTTCTCTTAGATGTTACGGCCTGCGAAAGAATCGACATGAACCCTTCCACTATCACGCAGACGCAAATGGAAAACGTAATTTTTCTTCGAGATTATTCTGCAGTAGGACAAAGAAACCCTTGCGGAAATAACATCTGAAGATGCTGGTAGATTACCTATCTAAATACCACCCACCATTAGGAAATTTTCAGTCAAACCCCATATGTCATCTTGTTCAAAACAGGATAAGACAAGTTTATCCAGAAGATATTTTGCATTCAGCCATCCTAGGATTATATTCAGATTAAGGTAGAGCAATTTTCAGTCTTGAAAATTAACTATAGTCTTTATTTTTCTTTTCTTTCCCTCGAGAATCGTATTCGTTACGTCGGATAGTTGAAATATTTCAGCGCATCCGACACTGCGACAAAACGCAAAGTTCGAGTTGCTTGTCGCACTATTTGTGTCATCTGTCGCATGACGCAAAATTTTGCGCAAAACCGTAGCAGTGTCAAACAGGGGTAAGCGACTACGTCAGTGTTGGCGGCTGGCTACTTCAAAACCTAGCTTGACAACTTAATTCTGCATTTGACTAGATTTGCGGCAGTTATGTCGTATATTGGGGAACTTTAGAGGCTCTATTTTGTCTGAGGGGGACGAACTTGCACTGGAAAAAAAGGAAATATCTAGGGAAAAATGGGTCACGTGATTGACCTTACTTCTGCCCTATTTATGGTGCGATTGACAAGAATCTAAAGGAAATATCTAGGGAAAAATAGGGTACGTGATAGCCCTTACTTCTGCCTTATTTATGGTGTGATTGACAAGAATCTTTTAAAATTTATGTATGAATGTGGTGCGTTGGGGGGACTAATGGAGGAAATATTTGGGAGGAGCGTTTTAGGTGAGGAAGGGTTAGCGAATCTGAAATGTAACAACTGATTGTAACAACAGCTTTCCAGCTATTTCGTCGGAACGACACCGACCGTCTTAATCTTCTTGTCCATTAAGCCAATACCAAAACGAGATAAAAAAGAGCTAGAAGCTCATATGGCACTTACAAGGCTGGATCAGAGAATAAAAATGATTATTTGTTTGTCAATTTGTGGATTTATAATCGTCAAGAAGAATAACGGTAGAGTTGGTGTACTGTGGTTGTTGGTCGACATAGTAGACTATTTTCTTAATAAGAAGAAAAGAAGTATATAGAAGAAAAAAAAATCAGAAACAATAATAGAAAAGTTTCGAAACTGTTCCCAAGACGAACGCTAATTGAAAATCCCAATAGACATGATGTAAAGTATACTATATTAGTGTTATGTCTCAATTTTCAAACAGTTTTCAAACAGTCACTGATCAGTTAGCCTACTTATCTAGAGCAAATGCTTGCTTGTCCCAGCAGGTTCCACCTCCTTCCCTGAATTTTAACCATTTCACGAGATTCCGAACTTCCCCAAAACTGTCAAATCCACTTCAGACTTGAAATGGAACAAGATCCGATCCCTGATACGTCTCCCCAGTTTTGCCGTCAATTCCCCGCAACAAAATTCACCAACCCCCAGGCTCATAGGTTTGGATCCATCAAGGTTGTTCTCACCATTTATCTAGGGCAGATTGTTGTTTTCCCCGCGAATTCCACCCCAATCCCTCCAGTCTAATCGTTTCATGACACTTCCCGCCCCCCCCCCACCAACTCACCCACAACTATCGAATCCGCTCAGGACAAACGTCTTCTATACAGTTCTCCAGTTTTATTATAGTCAGATCCCCCATTCAAAAGTTACGCACCACTCAATATTCCGAATTCATTTTGCTTAAAAATATTTTTCTTGCTTTGTGGTCAAGATCTTGTCGAACCTCTACTATTCCAGCTAAGTTTCATCGTCCTAGCGCATCTGGAAGTACCTTAACTCACGATCACCGGAATTCCGGACCCCCTCCAACTCTCCCCACAGGGCAAGAGCCAATCCGGTTCTGTAAAGGATTTATCCAGAGCATCTGTTTGTTATTCCCACAAAGTTCAATCCCGGTCTCTCCGGCCACGTATTCCTTCCACCCCCACCCCCCAATAGTTGTCGGATCCGGTCCGGACATGAAAAAGATCACCAGAGACATGTCCCGTGTTCAATTATTAAATTTCACTCGAATCCGATCACCCGTTCCAAAGTTACGCATGACTCAATATTCCGAGCTCCCCCTCCCTCTACTCCCCCCACGATTACCAAATCGAGAAATTTTTATTTCCAAGTCAGTTTGATCGGGTCCCTGATATGCCTGCCTAAGTTTCGTCATGAAAATCCCAAAACCGACATCACCAGAATTCCCCCCCCCCCAAGTCTTCGGATCCAGTCCAGTTCTGTAAACGAGCAGATGCTTGTTCTTCCCGGCAAGTTTCACTCCGACCCCTCAATTCTGACCCCCCCCCCCAACAGCTGTCGAAGTCATCTATCCAATTATTAAGTTTCATTCCAATCCGATCAATGGTTCGGAAGTTACACATTACTCGATTTTCCGGATTCCCCCACCCTCCACTCTCCCCTAGCTGGTCCAATCCGGAAACTGATTATTTCCAAGTTAGTTTGGTCGGGTCCCCGATATGCCTGCCCAGTTTCATCGCCCCTAGCACAACTGACGGTACCCTAACTCGAAAAAGTATGACAAATCGCCCATCGACCGACCGACAGACAAATTGCGATGGGCATATGGCGCTTGAGCAGATGCTGCAAGTGCCATAAAAACAAAAGCTGCAGAAAAACTGAAGTACAAAACATTGCTCTCTCAAGCAGAAATTAAGGGACATGCGCGATGCAATTATGTTTCTGCTCAAATTCCTTGGCTGTAACACCACTTTGAGACTGTAAGGAACTGGTAGCCCTGTCACAGTACCGGCCCCATCCGGCTTTCTCACCTCGTTGCACAGGAGAAGAAACTCTTCTGAGACTCAAAAAGGGAAGTCTAGAGAAACTCATCGTCTCCTTACGACATCGCCTGTTCTTGGTTAAGCTCGGTTACTCTTCCACATTTGCCATTTGTCCGCCCGAGTCGGATGACTCCTTCGCCATCTCTCGCGAGGTTCCATTCTCTGCGCGTATGTTCGCAGATAATGGGATTGAAAAGCGAATCTTCTGCACTGAATCCGGAGAATTTGGATGTCGACAACAGGGTTGTCGCATGTCGCACGTTAGTGTGAATTGTCACTCTATTTTGTTTTGGTCACTCTTGTCCTACGCAGGACATAAACAACACTCTATTTCAGAAAATGGCCAAATGTGTCATTTTTGCAGCAGGGATTCCGACCATAAGTTTTTCTGAAGTTTTTTTCGTGAAAGTGAAATTAAGATGTGTCATTTTTACAGAGGCCATTCCGACCAAAAGTGAACATTTCATGAAATAAATTTCACTCCTAACTCACTCTCTGTTTTGGGCCAATTAGTCACTCTCTAAATATTTTTGATGTGGCAACCCTGGTCGACAGTAATATCCCAGTAATGATGAAGAAGCAACCAGTGCAAAGCAGGTTGTGACACGGCCGTATGCACCTGTCGCAAGAATGGCAAGCCCTGCACACTAGCTTACGGTGAGTGCATGGGAACAAATTGCACCAGCCCCGAGCCAACTGGCAGAAGAGGCTTTTTAGTGTTTTATACTGGGTGTGGTCCTTTATCGAATTCTTTCCATGGTACCACATGTTGCGTGAGGGAACTAATATGAAAGTGGGACCTTGCTGCAGTTACGGTCCTGAAGCCATGGATGGGAGAATGAACGAAAACGGAGCGTTACTGCGGTCGATTTCGCTCTGAATAATTATCTCGCTACGGGAGGCACTTAGTTCACAAGCAAGCTAAGGAGCATCGCAAGCGTTTTTGGGGGTGAGGGTTTTATTTGTTGTTTTTATGGCACCCAGACTTCGGATCGAGTGCCATATACTGATCGTATTTCCGTCTGTCGGTCGGTCGGTCGGTCTGTCCGTCACACTTTTTCGAGTTAGGGTGGTGCTAAGACGATGAAACTTGGCAGGCGCATCAGGGACAAGATCAAGCTAACCTGGAAATAATCAGTTTCCCGATCCGACCATCTGGGGATGGAGTGGAGGGCTTGGGAATCTGGAAAACTGAGGGTAGTCTGTCACACTTTTTCGAGTTAGGGCGCTTTCAGATGGGCTAGGACAATGCAACTTGGTAGGCATATCAGGGACCCGACCAAACTAACTCGGAAATAATCAGTTTCCCAATCCGAACATCCGGGAATCTGGGCGACCAACCGAGACGACCAGTCCGGAAAACGAATAGTGTGTAACTTTCGAACGGGTGATCGGACCAGAATGAAACTTAATAACTGAATAGATGATATTTCTCTGATGCTCTAAAGAAACGGTTAGAACGGAGGGATCGGACTGAAACTTGCTGGGAAGAACAAGCATCTGCTCTAGACAAATCATTCTCCCAGTTGAACTCGATCCGGACACTTGGGGTTGGGATGAGGATGGAGGGGGGGGGGGGTCTCGAAATTCTCCAGGGACCCGATCAAACTGACTTAAAAGTAAACAATTTCTCGATCCAAATAGTCGTGTGGGGGGGGGGGGGTCAGGAATATTGAGTCATGCGTAACTTTTTTGAGTGGGTGATCGGATACGGATCAAATTTAAAACTGAGCGGAGGACATGTCTCGGGTGATCTTTTTCATGTCCGGACCATATCCGACAACTAGTTAGGGGTGGGGGTGGAAATACATTACCGGCTTAGACTAGAGAGATCGTGCTGCAAATGCGTGGGAATAACAAACGGAGCCTCTGGATAAATCGTTTATTACAACTGGATTGGGTCCGGGCACTTTGGGGGTTGGAGGGGGGGGGGGGTCCAGAATTCCAGTGATCGCGAGTTAAGTGACTTCTAGATGTTCTAGGACGATGAAACTTGGCTGAAATTTTAGAGATTCAACAAGATTCGCTTAAAAATAGTCATTTTAGACTATTCCTTAAAGCACCAATCTTGACCACAAAGTAAAAAAAATACTTTAAAGCTTTATACATACTTTTAACAACGCTTACTAAAAATGATCTTTTGTCTTTGAAAGGGTTTAGACATTTTTTTTCTTCCAAAGATACCATTACTTTCCACCTGAAATTAGCGATGTTCTTGTTAGCGCTTGTCGAAACGATCCAGCCTTCCTGCTGTTCAACGCGGCGGGTGGGAGCAAAACGTTTGAAAACTGAACACACCGTGGTTAAGAAGTTGGAAAACTAATAAAAGAAGTAACAAGAGCTGTAAGCTCATATGGCACTTGCATGGGTTAAGATGTATTGTTTGATCAAAAGTAAGTTTCGACTTTGCGGTTAAGATGTTCTAGCTCTAAGGGAGCTAGAACTTCATTGTAAGCAAAACCCTTGAGGCAAAAATGATAATGGGCTGATGGGGATGAAATGCATATTTTGCTTAAAAGTATTTTTCTTACTTTGCGGTCAAGATTGGTCCTTTAAGGAATAATCGGATTTGGAAAGTACCGATTTCTAAGCAAATCTTGTTGAATCTCTAATATTCCAGCTAAGTTCCATCGTCCTAGCACATATGGAAGTACCTTAACTCGCGATCACCGGAATCCCAGACCCCCCCCCCCGTCCAGCTCCACCCACAATACCCGGAGCCAATCCGGATCTGCAAATGATTTATCCAGAGTATCTGTTTGTTACTCCCACAGAGTTCGATCCCGATCACACCAGTATTTCCCCCCCCCCCCCCCCCCCCGTCCCAATAGTTGTCAGATCCGGTCTGGAAATGAAAAAGATCACCAAAGCGAAATGTCCTCTGTTTCAATTATTAAATTTCACTCGAATCTGATCACCCATTCCACAGTTACGCATGACTCACTATTCCGGATTCCCCTCCCCCCTAAGATTATCATATCGAGGATTTGTTTTACTTCCAAGTCACTTCGACCGGTTCCCTGATATGCCTGCCAAGTTTCGTCGTGATAATCCCAAACAACGAATTCTGGACCCCCCCCCCCCCACCAAAGTGTCCGGATCCAGTCCGACAAAGTTCCATCCCGATCTCTCCAGTCTAAGCGGGTCAAGTATTCCCCCCCCCCCCCCAAAAAAAAAAAAAGTTGTTGGATCTGGTCCGGATATGAAAAAGATCACCAGAGAAATGTCCTCTGTTCAATTATTAAATTTCAATCGAATCCGATCACAAGTTCCAAAGTTACGCATGACTCAGTATTCCGGATTCCCCTCCCTCCACTCCCCCCACTATTATCAGATCGAAGAAGTTTGTATTTTCAAGTCAGCTTGATTGGGTCCCTGATATGCCTGCCAAGTTTCGTCGTGAAAATCCCCAAAACCACCATAACTGTAATTCCGAGAAACCCCTCCACCCCCCCCCCCCCCCACCCCCAAGTGTCCGGATCCAGTACAATTGTCTAAACGATTTATCTAGGGCAAATGCTTGTTCTTCCCAGCAAATTTCACTCCGATCCCTCCATTCTAACCTTTTTTTGAAATGTCCGGTCTCCCCCCCCCCCCCAACTCCCCCCTAGCTATCGAATCCGGTCAAGACTTTAAACGGGACATAAGTATATAATCTATTCAGTTATTAAGTTTCACTCCAATCCGATCACCTGTTCGAAAGTTACACACTACTCAATTTCCCGGATTCCCCCGCCCTACACCCCACCCCCCCTGAGATCTTCAGATCGGAAAACTGATAAATTCTAAGTTTGTTTCGTCGGTTCCCTGATATTCCTGCCAAGTTTCATGGTCCTAGCACATCTGGAAGTACCCCAAGTCGAAAAAGTGTGACAAACTGCCCTCATCAAGTTTCCACTGCCCTCCACTCCCCCGCATATGGTCGGATCGGGAAACTGATTATTTCCAGGTCGGTTTGGTCAGGTCCCTGATATACCTACCGAGTTTCATTGTCCTAGCACATCTGGAAGTACCCTAACTCGAAAAAGTGTGACAAAAAAACCGGACCGACCGACAGACGGAATTGTGATCGGTATATGGCACTTGAGCCAGAGGCTGCAAGTGCCATAAAAACAGAAAACTGTCATATCCTTACGTTCGAAAGAGTTGTCATTGGACAGTAAAGACTCCGGCAAACTTCGCTTTGTGTGACGGGCAAAACTCTGCATGGCTGAAAAAGCGCTAAAATTCGTAAGCACAAAACGAAACAATGGAGAAAGGTATGGATTTTAGAAGTTTATAATTCCACATGGGAGCTAGATATATTATAAAAGACAGAATAAGCAAGAGGGGTGCTTTAAACAAAATATACATTTTCATGATCTCCATCAGTTTCGGCCGTCGGCATTTTGAACCAAGCTGTATTAGCCCCCCTGTGACCATTTTGAACTGTCGACATTTTGGACGATTTCGAATTCGTGTGTTCGACCTGAATTGTGGCGCATTTTGAGTCGTGGGCATTTTGAACCGTAGGCGCGTGGGCATTCTGAGAGTGGGCAGAAAGATCGTGGTGATTTTGGGAACCACCCACAGTAAAGGTAAAAGGTAAAGGTATCTGCACTAGCCTTGACAGACCAAGCTGGCGGTGCTGATCTCCGACTCTCGGCTCTCAGTCAGGATGTGTAATGGGAGGTTGGGGGCCAGCCATCCTGTGCTTTCACACACCCTTCCTGTCACCTTCCCCGGATTTCTCCAGGTACCCATTTGAAGCTGGGTGGACTTTGGCTTGTAGGTACTACCGAGACTCGAACAAGCGACCGTTCACTTGCAAGTCCGGCGCGCTAACCACTCGGCCACGGACAGACAGTGTTACGCATGAACTCGCGAAAACTCGTCGGGAGTATACTACGCGTGGAAAATAGTGAATCGCAGCAAGAGCAAAGCTCAGTGAGGTATCCTCAGCCGGCTTAAAATACGACTTATGAAATTTGGAGCTCCGGGTCTAAGAATTAATTAATGCAATTACCGAATTAGGTTTCTTGGCATACAGGGAGGAAGAATCTTGTATAAAGCTCTGGAATCATACTGACAAGCACATACAAAGAGGGTGCAAAATATAAATTAGGCTACAAGTAGAAGAAGAACGAAAGATGGATCTCCGACCGAACATGGAAACTGATGACAGTCGAAAAATCAATGAAACATTGGATTGTATAGGCCTCAGACGCATCTGAATTGGCTGTCCTTCAAGACTCATTAAGAGAGATAGACGGACAAGTAAAGGAAGTCCCAGGGCGAAAAGAGACAATAGATTTTGGAAGATAAAGAAACTTTGGCAGAAGAAGCAACTTTGGCAACATACGGTGATGTGTTTGTAGTCATCGGTCACTCGGTGTGCCTTGTCCTCCGTAATCACCTTGGTATTCGTAGATCACGTGTTTTAGCTTGGTTCTAGTGTGGTACTTCGTAATCACGTTCCATAGTCGACTACAAGAGCCTCGACGGTCAACTCGAGATAGGGGCAATCTCCTTCATGGGTTAGTATTACCTTGGTATTACATTAGTCAGAATCAAACAGAAATTTGATGATTAGATCGACTCGGAATAACATAATAGAGGAAGATTCAAGGAATCTCAGTAGACTAACCAAAGAGATGAATGGCTTTAAAGCTAATAAAACTAATATTAAAACGAAAATGGAAAGACCCGGCGAAAATTGACAACAGCTCGGCAAAACAGTTAGAGAATCTACTGAATAGACTGAAACATGATCCATGATACACCATTTTTTGGTTTGAACATACATGAAGAACGACCGACTCCAGAAGAAATGACAGCTTGTATCACAAAGTTTATGAGTGGAAGAAGGCCGGAAGGATGTCATTCCGAGTTGAAATGCTGAAAGCTTCAGTTTCTGACAGTATGACAGTGGGGGCTGAGCTGCTAGGGGCGTCCCGAGCTGGCGGGGGGGGGGGAGGGGGAGCGCGGCACCCCCCCCCTATGTTGTGGGCATTCGGTCGAATTTCCTCTGAAGGCAAAAAATTCGGTCAAAACGGGCATCGTGGCGAAGCCTGATGCCCTTTCCATAAAATCGTTTGTCCCCGTATTCCCCAATTGGGTGATTTAACGTCTTTATTGGTTCCCCTTTCTTTCGGGAATTTGCTAATTCGTATCTGTTCTATCGCAATCGGTCAGTGCATTTCACAATTCGGTCATTAATCAGATTCATTTGATTCTGATTTGTGACCGAATTCGATAATTCATCCAACTTTTTGTTCAGTCCGCATCAATTTCGCCACATTCGGTCCGTCCCTGCGTAAATTCGGTGATTTAACCTGTTTATTTGGTCTCATTCTTTACCGAATTTCGTAATTGAGTCGCATTCGGTCAGTCCATTTCATAACTAAATTCGATGAGATTCATTTGGTTCTGATTCGTTAGCGAATACGGTAATTCACCGGATTTTTCTTTATTACGTTTCCACTTCGCAAATTCCGTTGTTTCAGGTGGTTCTAACAAGAGTTTTATTCCATTACGATATTCGGTTGTAATACCGCTCTTGACCTGCTGCTTATTTTTGCTAGTTAGTTTTACAGTATACTACAAATTGTGTTGCGACAGCAACACTTTGGTTTTGTCCTCTCTTTTTTTTTCGATGCCGTCGATTTCATTTTATTCCTGGTAATTGGTAAGGGTCTAACCTGTGCAGTTTTTACGGAAAGTGTGGACCTTAGGCCGGATTGGTGAATATGACATTACATTTTGGAAAGCTCCGTAGAACTCTTGCCTGGGGCCAAAAAGGATGGTTTTTGCTTGTCCTCGAGCCAGAGCCTACGGTTTGCGAAGTGAAGTGGAGTTATATAGCCTATGTCAGAGAAGACTATCTGAAGTTGTCCAGCGAACCTTTCGTTTCATCAAACCATGTTTCTGCTTTCGAGTGGAAAGCTCCGTTCTAGCACGCAAGTAGACAGGCACCAGTTTCAAACTGAAGATGGACTAAAAACCATAAGTGTTAAATATATGTGGCAGTTACCCGGCCCCACAACCAACATATCATATTTGAGTGATAAATAGAAAAATCTAGAGAAACCAAAAAGTGGCTTTTCCCACGGGTCCGAAAATGCTGCCATCTATTGTTTCTATCTATTTGTGTTCGCGATTTCAGCTGAGTTTATCAGTCGTTTTTTTTTGCACTTGTGTTTGCGGCAGAGAAATGGTATCAGATGTGCCTCTTAAACTTTAAAAGTTCTCTAATTGCTAAAGAAACTAGAGCTTATCCTTAGCTCCTTTCTAAGTGGTGACGTTAGAAAGTTGGCAAAAACGTCAACTTTTTAACTAAGACAGGTAGAATTTTTTTTTTTCTACGGCAATCGATAGCCGTTGATGAGCTGATCAAAGTATATGTCATCCATTTTTTGGTACAAAAATTCCTTCATGAGATAAACTTGACAATTTCAGTAGTAAGGTACACACTGAAACCAAAAATAGGCGATAAAAGTTGTAAGACATGTAGGGGACTTGTACGCGACAGTCAACTGTTAGCTCATAGGTAAGATCGTTCCACTTAATTTATTATTTTACAATAGGCCTCCCTCTTCTAGATTTATTCTCCTGTCCTTTTTAACGGTTATTACTGGACAGCTATTTTACCCAACTCAAGTTTCAAACAATAAATCACGTAAGCTTATTCCCCACGGTCAAAGAGGCAATTAAATAAGATCCCTTTGAACAAAGTCACGAGCATAATGAACAACGAGTGCTGCATCACGGTTCTAACAGCCAATCAGATGCTAGCAGTTCTAAGGGAAAACTTCAACCCGGACCCCGCCTCCAAAAGAATGTCTTCCCTCGAAAGAAGGTGAGAGCTGGAAAAAGAACGATTCGAGGAGTTCTGATCCAACCATTCTTCCGTGAACACCACCCCGACTAGGAATTAGAGGAGAATATTAACGTAAGTTTTCTTTTAGATATACCTCATCATAACCACAAGGCCAAGTCGACACCGGCTCTTCAGACCTATCCTCACCATCAACTTACACTATATGAAGGAATATCAAAATTAATAAGCACCCTTTCTTCCAACTTTATAAGGATTCCTAAAGTAAAACAATTCTTGTGTCTGGAGAGATCGTGAGGTTTATTTAGGCCTTATAAAGTGGGTAGACTGTTACCATAGTAGATAGGAGATTTTGGGAACTCATACGCACTCGACTACACGCTACCAAAATTCTACGTTACCATCTCCACGCCAGCTTCGAGCTCAACGCAACTCTAGGTGACGGCTCTTCACCGAGTCTTGAACTACGAAACCGTCTGTCGCGCACCGCCCCAAAGGCTTACAAAGTACACATCGGCACTTCTGCACTAGCTCGTCTTAGCTGGGATGTGCCGTGATACTAAGTAGGTAGGCAACACCTATAGATCGGTGTTACAAGGAATCCACTATACACCGTTCGTTGACGAGCTCCTCCTCTCCCCGAAATCCATCGTTGTTTTATTCTTTCTCTTCAGTCACGGATTCGATCGTCGAGCAATCCTCTGCTGGTGGTCTTGATTTGTTATTAATCTATAATACAGGTGGCTGTATTATAGATTACATAGACAAATTAAATGAATTAGACCCTCCAATTCTTCTGGATTACATTGTGTCCTCAAAATGGAATTTTACTTCTGTAAACCAAATACACGATTTTTACAGGTAAAAAATAACCAAATACTCTCACTGGGAAGTCTGACCCGTTCAGTCAAATTTCGATCGCGAGTGGCACGAGGTAGATGGCAGCTCACCCAAACCCAACCCAACATCCTTTTGTTAGTAAAACAACTTCCATATCCCTTTACCTACCGCAAAGTAAAGGGAACATCAGGCTCACCCGCCTAGTTAGTGAACACCGATCCGACACGAGCTGCGGCAACTAGCGACCGGCTGAGATAACCCAGGTCCACACACACTGCATTTCTGCGTAAGCACTGCGTTTCTAGGCCAAATCGATGTTATGCAGTACGCGTTTGTGTCTCAATAATGAGCATGTTCCACCCTTCTAACATCAGTAACTATTAGTTACCATTTTCGTTCCAGCCTCGTGAAAAGTTACTACACTGACCGTCCGACCTTCTCGAAATAGTAACTAATAGTTACTATTTACTTACCATGCATGGAAGCGTAGTAAGCGTGATGACTGCGATCTCTGTGACGTGATTGGCTCGATTAACCCATGTCACGATATTTTGCCGAAAATAGATCAATTCGTTCCAGCCTTGACGCCAAGAAGTACGCTATGCGTATTAACTGCCGTAAGTAGGGTGGGACACGCTCAATGTTTCATCGAAACACGTCATCTTTCAACTGATTAACATAGAATGGGTTTCAAGTGGAAACACTTGTGAAAAAGGCGCGTATGCGCTTGTAGTCGACTCTGTAGATGTTGCACTGAAACTGTCTACTTTTAACAAATACTCCATTTAGCGTGAAAGCGCTTGCGACAAGTGTGCGCGTGTTTGCGTCTAAACCTTTCAAAAGTACGGCTGCATGAGTTAGTATTCGACGAAGAATGTATGGACCAGTGATTTTACGTTAGTGACGCAGCAGCTTCTGGAAAAAACGCAGCGTGGGCACATGTCTCGATTCTCTACTCCATTTCCTCCACGAATCCATGTCTCTGGGCGTCTTGGCTGTCGTCCCCTCCCATGACAGCATCCATAGTTATCGCCAGGGAGCGATTTGCATCTAAAATCTTATGGATGGTCTTCAACTCATCACCGCGAGACGTCAGTTTCTCCTCCGGCGTCCAGCTGTAGTCATGCTCCAGTCGGTAAGTACCGAGATACTCGTGAGGAGAGTTTCCCCAGTCCTGGAAAGAGCAAAGGTTAACGACGGGGCAGACACGAAATTCTATTTTCCGACATAAAAGGATTTCAACTTTGTATCAGTGGAGAGCAGACTCCAAAAATCTCATAACACTCGACGGCGACAGCTAGGCAAAACTCCATCCACGTGCTGAAATACGGAAAAGGCAATTGAGATGAAGCGAGGTCTAGACGCATGTTTCCAGTTAAACAGATGGACATGGGAACGCACAGGAATTGCTTTTATTCCATAACAACACACTGAAACTGCAAGACCAAGGTTTCCGGTGTGAAGGGTATTATAAAACATTAGAACAACGTTAAAAAAGAAACAACAAAACAACTTTTGAGTATTAAAAAAGAAAACTTCAGCATATCATATTTAAAGAAACATAACAACAGAAATCACACAGACTCTATACCAAGAGTTAAGCTTTGTTCGTCAATGAGGTCAACATTAGTTGTGTTTTTGCTGATTCCATAGTCTAAAGTCGTTTTCCCATCTACCGTGGTATCTGGCCAGTTATCGCGTTATCTGATATTTAGATGAAAAATTCATCTCACCTTCACCATCAGCAACGCAAGAGCCTAGGTTTGGGTCAAATTGACGGTAAAGAAGTTTGAAACCAGTTTCAATTGAAACTCGGCAATAATCGGTTCTGCAAAGCAGCTATTGTAGCTGAAAGAACGACAAAATGCAGACCCAGTTACCGAGGTATCAGATACCAAGGTATCCAGACAAACACGACTATTCCTAACAAGTCCCCCCAAATCAAGATTAAACAAAGGAAATTCACGCCTCGAGCAAATAATTTGAGGTTGAGGAAGTGTACTAGATGGTGTAAGTCCCTGGGAATGTCAGATTCCACTGACGAGACAGTATCACCGAATGCAAAAATAAAACCATGTTCCCATCAACTATGTACGACGGAACACACAGTCAAACATAAATCCAGATCCCCTTTTTACTGTTCAATAGTTCGCACTGACAACTTGTCATTTTTGAGAAAACTCTGGATCTCCGTTGCGGTTGCTCTGATTTGGCTGAAAAGTCTGCTCTTGTTCTTACAAAGTTGTCACTCGTCACCTTTCGGTCACGAAATGGAGCTTGTCACCCTAGAAATCTCCGTTGCGGTCGCTACAATTTGACTGAAATTTGTACCAGACATTCACGATACAAACATCAACAGGGCAAATATGCCTACTATAGCTCAATTTCGCACAAAATTCATATTATCAAAACACCATCGAGAGAAAAAACAATCACAACATAAAATCCAGATCGCTTTTTACTGTTGTAATAACTCGCACTAAAGAGATGGAAACGATATCTTTCATTATTTTTTTTTGTGTCGAAGAGAACGATGAAGAAACTGCAAATGGGACCATGGAAGCAATTTCGGAAATGATTATGACAATAACTTCAGCTTTACGCCTCATTTGCGAGCTCATTTGAATACTGCAGCAAATAGCAAACGAGTTCATGCCATCAAAGGGGATGGCAAGCCGATCGAAAGAAAATCGGAAACCAAGATATGTGGCAGAAGTCTTTGCCATTTCAACTCAGACAGAGGCCAAGATCAGGGGAAATTACGCAGCAAACTCTCAAACAAGGCCGTATCCAGGAATTTTTTTCGGGGGGGGGGAGGTCCTGTGGGTCGGACATATTCCAAACCTTACTCTCAAACAAGAACATAGATTAGATATATTAAGTCTAGACCAGAAGCGTCACGTATGGAGGGAGGGGGGACGCCTTCGCCAATGTTGTCGGACACTCGATAAAGGAAAAAATTCGCGCCGAATTTTTTTTTGAAAAAACGGTCGATTTTCTGAAAAACTGATATGGTGACTTTTTGGGAAAGAATTGTTAATATTCCGCGAGTACGGGTGCTTAAAGGAGCACATTTGGAATCTTTACGGGATGAATCAATGGTGGGGGAAGGGTCACAAGTAAAACAAATTTTGGACCAGTGTGGGGTTAGCTCGCTTTGGAATAATGAGGAGGGGCAGAGCCAATGCCATATCCTGGAATTTGTTTCGGGGGGGGGGGGGGGGTCCCGTGGGTCGAACCTAATCCAAACCCTACTCCCACACAAGAACATATTAAATATATTAAGTCTAGACCAGAAGTGTTACGTATGGGGGGGATGGGGGCCGCCTTGACCAATGTTGTCGGACACTCAGTAAAGGAAAATATTAGACGGCTCGAAGCGCCGTAATTTTTTTGAAAAACGGTCGATTGTCTGAAAAACTTTCGACTTTTATGAAAGTAGTCGGTAAAAATAACCAGCCAGAAGGATAACTTGGTCCTCTCTCCCCCTAACATTTTGGCTAGTAACAGAACGACTCAAGTTATGGAAAAGTTTATCTACAAAACCAAATCAATTCCACATGTTTTGACTGGCAAACACATTAATAGTAAATCAATGCTGGAGGAACTTGAATAATCGGGAAACATTCAAAGACTCCCTCCCCCCCACCGGGTTGAATCATATTTGGAGCCTAAAAAGGCAAAACTAGGCCTGCTCTAACTTCCAAGATGTTTGGTAGAGATCCTGAAACTTCTACAGGTAAATGGAAGTTAACAAGATTCCAGTTCTTCTACCAAAGTTTTTAACTGACCTGTATTGTATCAACAAAGAAGACTGCCAAATTCAAGCGGGCATAAGTTGATTTACTTATCCTAACGAGTCTGTTAGGATTCAAAGCAAGTTCTAGGCAATCGCCTAAGCTGTCAGTTGTTCACGTGAAGACACAATTCTTTATTCGAAGAAGGGTAACATCAACTAAATACAAATTGAGAAAGACGACTCCATGATCCGGGTCTAGATACCCCATTTTCCAGACGTAAGACAGAAGGCTGACCGAACACACAAATTCTTGGAGACCGATTTATGTCAAACCTCGAGTCCAGCGTGGGAAGATCCTTTCCAACAAGACCAACGGTTTCGATGGGATCCCAAAAGTTCAAATTTGATCCAGACAACTGGGTCTTGTCTTCGCCAAATCCAGTCTTCGCCAGACTCCTTGAACACTTTTAATATTAAATTTCGAAACAGATTAAGGCCAAATAGCTAATCATATGAGAAAGCCAAGTTCAGATATGGATTCAGCATGTGTGTTTACCCCTTTAAGGCATATCTATTTTCACGAAACAGATCGAAACTTCCTGCCTTACTTCTGCCAATTTTCCGGTTTCGGCGGAATTCCGGAACTACTTGTCCGGCGAAAAAATAAAGCTCAAAAAGGAATTTAGCCTGTCTCCTTACCCTTACATCCAACCTCTAATCAACTTCAAATTAAACTTATTACTTTATACACATTTTCTGGTTTCAGACGGATTCCGAGCGATCTATACGTCCGGTGAGAAAATGATTGTCATATGCAAATTCAGCATGTCTACTTACCCGCAAATCGAAATCTTATCAAAGGTTGTGGCCGGATTCCGGCCGAACTAATGGTCCGGCGAGAAAATAATTTTCATATTCGGAATCACACGTTTCTTTGCCTCAAAATCGAACCTCCAATCTACTTCATATTACTTTTCACAAATTTTCCGTTTTTTGCCGAATTCCGGGTGAACTATTTGTCCGGCGAGAAAATAAATTTCATATACGGATTCACCATGTCTCCTTACCCCTAATTCGACTGTTTCATTAGCTTTTAACAAATATTTTGTTTCCCTTAATTTCAAACCCCTCCCCCACCCCTAAATATAGAGCTAGATAGCCCATCTCCGAACTTGACCTGTACTTTGACCTAAAGAGTCCTCATGCCAAGTTTGATCAAAATATCCCAACCCCTTCGAGAGTTATCGTGCCAACAGACGGACGGACAACTTTTGCGATGTCACAGGTATCCCTCCACTTACGTTTTGGGATCCCAAAAACCTGCCTTTATTCTCCTTAGTCCAGGTTTTTTTCTAGTATGTGAGTTTCTTGTAGAGGTTAAAGTATATAAAAAGCGATATTGTTCTCGGTATTTCGGGGGGGGGGGGGGGGGCAAACCCAATAGCACCCCCCCCCCCGAATACGGCCTTGTTCTCAAATCATAAACTATATGACCTTAGCAAACCCTTCGATGTTGGGTATACGGACGACGAGATTCATTACAACTTCCTTACAAATCTACAATGAGCCTTCCTAGCCGAAATGGGATTGCACTCATGCTCAGTTATTAGCTTAGTATTAGTTATTACTTATAAATTATTTATTAGCTATTATATCGAAACCAACAAATTTGAGTCCCCGGGTATAAAAGCACCAATTACCCAGCATTCCTGCCATGTGAAGGCAAGGGGTGTACTATCAAAATCCCAAGGACCTGTCTAGAAACTGGCTTCAAATATTTAATCAAAGATAATAATAATAATAATTTATTTGTAACCCACTGCAAAAAAAAATGTGAAGATAGTGGAGTAAAGCAGAGAAAAGAAACAAATAAAACAACTGAAGAAACACTGATACAACGAAATAAACACAAAAAATCAACAGAACAAACGGATGATCCCGTCATATGGAGTAAGCCGTTCATACGCTTGTCCAGATAAATTTTTATGAAGCTCCTGGAGTTTTGCCGTTCTATCAGGGGCTTTGTATTTCGGATTATTCTGCGATTTCGATACGATATAGGCAAATAAAGCAGGTATTTACAGTGTTTGTAGTAACATGTACATAGTTTGCGTATGTCACTCTTTTTCAATAAAATATAAGTCCCAGAAAGATAGAGTAGAGTGATCGCAAAAAAAGGTTATACTTAGACCGGTTTGACACTATCTTCGAATATCCAAATTTAATCTTTTTACAAGCTTTAGATACTGCAGACTGGCGAAAGGACGAAGTATTTTTACAAACTGTTAAGCCAAGCCACCGAAAATTTTCAACAGAGGGAATGGATGTATTTTTGATTTTAAGAGGAGAATTTGGTAGAGTACCGTTGAAACATATATACTCGCATTTATCAAGGTTCAAAGTAAGTCCAATGTCAAGAAAATTATACTGTGTTCCAACTGTGCGCCGAAAGTGCTAAAGTAGAATGGTCTGAAATAATATTTTCGTCAGTCTCTCCTCTCTTCAGGAAGAGACGGAAAGGGGACAAACCTAGGTGCTAGGTCTGAACGTGTCTTCACACTCGTTATCATTCCCTACGCAAGAAGTTGGCAATGCTGGGTCAAGGAAACGGGAACAAACGAAAAACGGGAACCTTTAGGAATAAATCAAAGATTGCCGGAACAGTCCTTACTACAGGTCAGCTGGGTCGTTCCGGCATGCTTGTCGATAAGATTTGCTTAGCAGGCAAATTCCCGGAGCGGACTGACGGATGGCAAGGAAAAGATTGCCTCAAAAATTGAGGCTCCGCTACAACACTTTGATTATCTATCAATGAAATGTCTCTTCCTTGCTTATAAATTCTTACGAAATGCCTAAATAGTTTCTTCTGAAAAGCTCTTTCTTCCAATCTTTCCCTTTGCATGCCTAACCTATCAACCGAACTTCCATTTTTTGGGATCCCAAAACGTAAGTGGAGGGATACCTGCGGGACTCTGTAAAAGTTGTCCGTCTGTCAGCAAGATAACTCACAAAGGCGTGGAGATATTTTCTCCAAGCTTGGTATGAGGATCCACTATGTCACAGTACAGGTCAGGTTCGAAGATGAGCCTTGTAGCCCAATATTTATGGGTGGGGGAAGTGGTATCAAATTAAGGGATGAAAAAAAAACATTTTAAAAAGCCAATGAGATAGTGTAACTAGTGTAACTTCGTCCGGAATCTGGCCAAAACCGGATAACCTGTTAAAAGTAAAAGTTCTATTTGAAGTTGATTAAATGGTCGATTTAAGGGTACGATGCAGAATCCGTATATGACTATCGTCGACCGGGATCGGGCCACAGCCGGAAATTTTGTTTAAAGCAAAAGTTTTATTTGAAGTTAATTAAATGTTCGATTTAGGGACAAGAAAACATGCTGAATCCATATATGAACATCATTTCTACCCGGACATATAGCCTACTTCGCCCGGAATCCGGCCAAAACCAAAATATTCAAAACTTTTACCTGAACTTGATTAGAGGTTCGATACAGAGGTAAGGAGATGTGCTGAATTCGTTTTGAGCTTTAGTTTTTGCCGGACAAGTAGTTCACCTGAAATCCCCCGAGACCGGATTTTTGGCAGAAGTAAGGCAGGAAGCTTCGATCCATTTCGTCAAGGTTGATATGGCGTATGGGGGTAAACACACATGCTGACTCTGAACTTGCTTTTCTTAAATGACTGGTCATTGGCATTATTCTGTTTCCAAATTTTAATAGTAAAAATGTTCAAGGAGTCTGGTGAAGACTGGATTTCTATTAGACGCAACTGTCTGGATCAAATATAAAATGTGTGGGATCCCAACGAAACCTTTGGTCTTGTTCATTCTGCTTCCGTCAAACGTCCCCAAATAGTGTAGCCATTAGGTCTCTTCGGTCTGTTGTAGGCTAGTATCTGAAAATCTTGTATAGTTTTATTTAAGAATTCTAGCGAACTTTTCGGGTTGTATAAATTTGTCTATTTTCCTGTTTCTTTTTGGGATCCTAAAACGTAAAACAGGATAAACATAAACGGGATACCTATGGCTTCGTAAAAGTTGTCCGTCTGTCAGCACGATCACTATCAAAGGGGTAGAGATATTTTCTTCATACTTGGTATGAGGATCCATTGGGTCAAAGCAGAGGCGTTACTAGCCCAAATGTTTGTGGGGGGGGGGGAGCAAGGTATTTACAGACTAGCTGGTCATTTTTATCGACTGTATTGCAGAAAAAACGACTGATTTAAGAAAAATCGACTGTTTCCAAGAATTTTTCGTTTACTGTTTTTACGAAAAATCGCGGCGCTTCGTGTCGACTCGGCTATTGTTTAACGACTGGCCAACAACATTAGGGAGGGGGGTCCCCTCCCCCCCCCCTATACGGGACGCCCCTGGGTCAGAGTACAGGTCAAGTTAGTAGACGAGCCCTGTAGTATATTTAGGGGTGGGGGAGGGGTGCCAAATGAAGGGATGAAATGAAATACGTTATGAAGTTAATGAGATAGTCTTTAGGGGTAAGGTGACGTGCTCAATCCATACTGATTTTTTTTTTCCTGTCGGACAAACAGTTTACCCGGAATCCGGCAAAAACGGAAAATGAGAAGTAAAAGTTATTTCTGAAGTCGACTGGATGTTCGGTGGTAGGTAAGGAGACAGGTGAATCCAGCTTCGAACTTTGTTTCCTTGACGGATAAGCTGTTCGCCCGGAATCCAGCCAAAACCGGAGTTTAAGTCTGTTTTCTTACTGGAAGGAATATGACTGAATCGACCTACTTGCTTGGTCATTTACCGAGCAAACTGGACGACCAGTCGGAAATAGTCAGAATTAATAAAATCCTCCGATAAAATTTACAAGGTTGTGTGTACATAAAGAACATGTTGGATGGGAATTCCGGTCGTAATCTGTATTCCGGTTGTAATCTGACCCATGCCTGGGTTGTTTGAGCTGGGGAAAAACATCATGTTTAGCCTACTGGATTTGGCGAAGACAGGAAATCTACAAAACCCAACTGACTGAATCAAGCAGTCCAATATCCAAGATTTTTGTGATCCCATCGAAACTTGGTCTTGTTGTTTTTGGTTTGTTTGTTACTTATTTTCCATTGATTTATTTTCGTTTGGTTATGCGCAGATCAAGTTGCGATTCCAAATTTGTATCATAGAGATTAACCCTGTACAAGCTTAGCTTTTGGGGCCGCAATATATTCTTGTGCGTGTGTTTTAGTAAGTGTTTTAACGCCAGTGCTAGTAAGTAATTGTGTACCTGAGGTTAACTCTTTTTATTAAACGTATTGGACGATTATTTTTATTTTAAATTAATTCGTAAGTGTTGACTGTAAACTGTATATATTGTTTTTACTGGAACCAAACGAATATTCTGCTTGTCTGCTTCACGTTTTAGAAATAAACTGAACTGAATTACTGAATTTGCGGTTCCGCCATCATGACGGGTAAATATTCATATATAACTTTTTTCGAACCGGTATATCCTTCCATGACCCGCGGTTAGTTATATTACGATAATCTTGACACAGAAAGTTAGCGGTAGATAGGAGAGGATGACATCTGCCTCCGGAGAGGATGATACAAGTCATATTTGCCACCAGAAAGGATGGTATAAGTCATACCAGCCTTCAAACACGATGATATGAAGTCATATCAGCCTCCAGTGATGATTTCAGTTCGAAAAAGTTGTAACAGTTAACACACATCCATCTCGGTACAACCTCGATGGCCATTTAAAAATATCAACTTCCCTTGGTACGGTTGTGGGTATTCGGGTCTAGTTGTGCCTTTTGTGGGTCCCACCCCCACACCCAACCAGTGCAGGGGCAAATGGGCCCAGATTGCCCAGTGAATAATGTTCATAACTTGACCAGAACTGGACATAGGACGACGAAATTTCATGGACGTGTAGCTCCTAGGGCTGGGAAATTGCTTTTAAAGTCGCAACTCCCCTACCCACACCGTTCATGGGCAACTGAGCTTGCCAGGAATCAACAGGTATCAAGTTGAAACTTGGTAGGATTGTACCAAGTTTTTATTTGTTGCGGGTCCCAAACCCCACCCCCACTTGGTTCAGCGGCAATTGGGCCGAGATTGCCAATTTTGTAAAGTTTTTGATTTGACAATAAGTGGACATAAGGCGATGGAATTCCTTTGTGCTTTAGCAAGCCCGTATCCAGGAATTTATTTCGGGGGGGGGGGGGGGGGGGGGGGGGGGGGGGGGGGGTCCTGCGGGTCGCACAAAAAAAGACACAGATCAGAGGGAAAAGCCTATAAAAATGAGTATTTTTGTATGTTTCGGGGGTGGGGGGGGAGTCAACCCCCTAACCCCCCCTGGATACGGCCTTGTGCTTTAGGATCATGGGGACCGGGGAGAGTTGACCCCCCCCCCCCCTCCCCGTTCATGAGCAAGTGGGCCCAAAATTGCTCATGAAAAAAGTTTCTGACCCGTGACTGGAATCAAACTGTAATCTCGTATTCTTGAGGAAAAAAGGTGTAAATACGCATTTTGATGGGTCCCGACCCTCGTCCCCCCGCTCCCGTTCATGGGCAGCTGGGCCCAGTTTTCCCATGAGTTAAGTTCGTCTATGATTCTTGTATATTTGGGGAGATATATTTATGGATGAGGATTTGGTGTAACATCAACAAATAAGACGACGCGACGTACTTTAATCTTTAATGAACAGATGGAAACTGGACTGTTTTGTCATATGATCGATGATATGCCGTAATTAATGAATTGTGACAAAGGGGGCATTAGTGTGCTACGAATTGGTTTATTGCACTTGTTATTACCTTGCTAATGAACAAGAGGTTTAAAGGGTGGAATTGGCAGGCAGACCATTTAGTGCTCGAACAAATGCTATTCGTGCAAGATCTTCAACATTTCTTTGGATTTATACTGGCGGTTTGTTTACATTTAAAGCTTTTACAGGGGTGTGATTACAAGGTTATTTCATTACTTGTTCATTAGATAAATGTCTTTTACAGGGGGGTGATTACAAGGTTATTTCATTACTTGTTCATTAGATAAATGTCTTGGTTCTAAAGCTGTTTGTATATAAATGTGATAAACATTTTACTTTTACACTCCACGTCTGAGCGCTTGCGCACTTGTTTTTTTGAATGTTTTAATGAATAAACAAATAAAATGAATAAACAGGGGGAGAAGAGGCTATTCGGAGGCAAGGGTTGTACTTAAAAAGCACGGATGAGCATCCCTTCCCACGTTAAGTCCTTATTAACAATATTGCTGAGTTATCCTATCTTAGCTTATTGCTCGGATGATCTGTTTTACTCCAGCGTTTCCAGCCAAAACGGATCATGGATTTTTACCCGACTCGGACACGATGACGCAACGAGTTCCCACATCGATAAAAAGCCTGGAGAGAAAGGTATAAAGAAAAAAGACGGACGCTGATAGAGACACCCACGTAATTTAATTTCCCTGGATGTCTTCCCCCCCCCCCCCCCCAGAAACTGTATCAAGAGTACATGATGAGAAGGTCGAACCCTTTGCCAAGGTCGCTCAATACTCCCTTTCAGATCTATCAAAATTACATACTATAAGATTAGTTTCGAGAAGGGAACGAGAAATCAGACTAAACCTAGCTTACTTGCTGAGAGACATCGGATCTGTTTGAGTTAGTTAGTACGATTAGATGGTGGGTTAAGCGTGTCATGTTGGGTTGGATGGGGGTTCGGTCCTTACGATCTGTGGTAGTATGAATGAGAATATAAAACATCTGATAAACGTCAAAGTTTGAGTGAACTTGGGTTAGAAAGATTTGGTGAACGGAATAAAGAGTGGATGTGCGCGTCATAAGGAATAGTTGTTTTGATAATAAAAGCAGATGGCGAGGTTCCTCAGGGATGCCCTAGCCCTCAGAGATAGGTGCTTTTAGGGACAGTATCCTATCTGTGTTTGTTTTTCACCAGTGTTTATTTGTCATATATTTCTAACGGTCATTGGCGCGTAGTGAAAATTAATCTCATCTTAATAAAAAAAAAAATCAGAGACTACTCCCTTGTTATCAAAGACCACCATTTTTAGGGTACAGTAGACTTTTGCTCTTCCGCAATGAAAAATTGCAGTCACTGAACCAGCATGCGCGGTTTGTTACTGTATGCCAATTCTAAGTAATGCCCGGGATAAACCATGGACACATCTGTTAAGTTTAAGACTTTCCTCTCTTACATTCACAACAAATTGAAAACGGGAGATGGCTTACTCCATCCAAAGATTTTGTGAACGGCCGAGGGAGGAACGAGTAAAAACGTATAAAACCGGTCTTAAAAACGTCTAAAAACGATTTACGGGGAGGTGTGTCCGTAACGGGACCCGGGCACGAGCTCTTTCCATAGATAATAACTCCTTCATTAGCTCCTGGACCGGTCGTAGAACACGACTCTACCCGTTCCTCAAAAGAGCCGACAAAATACTGGTGGTGGCAAAATGTTCCCAAACGCTGCTCTATCCTCCCCCCTCCACCCACCCCCCGGAATTTGACATCCGCGTTTGCCTCTCGACACACCATTTTCCGGTTGTTAGTATAGCTAAATCGGAGCATTCTAGCACTGCAGTGTCAAGATCACCCACATCCGAGTCGTTACTTGGCACGAGCGTCGTATCATCTAGTAGACTACTGCAGTTCGGAATCATCCTTATGTGCAATTTAAAATTCGAAAAAAGAAAATCAGATAAAAAAAAAAATTATAGCTAATATCGCTGGTTGGACAGGCATAAATGCGTAACTAATTTTTCAATGAACATGAATTACGGTCAAATTATTGAATCATAGGCCAAGGCGCACATTCTGCTCTAGCATGCATAGAGACCAAGATACAGTCAGTTTAAAGTGCAGATTAGTACAGGCAATGCGGCGAAATGCGCTTGGTTTTTTTTAGCCTCCCGAAAAAAAAAATTAGTCTCTGCCCGTCCACCAGCGATGTATAAAAAGTAAAACTTACTGCCAAATATTTGACAGTATCCATTTCTTACAAGACATATCTCGAGTTTTGTACGTCATTTCTACATAACAATGTGTTTACATGTAGACACGGCGTCTCCAGTAATCTTGTGTATTAAGCTTGACCCATACTGAATAATTTATTAGTGGGTGGGACTGACCGACTCGCCGTCATGGCCCATTCAGTTGATCTTAGTTCTAAATCGGTTAATGGATTTTCCACTATTTTTCGCCACATAATTTAATACTTTAAAGTTTGCGGCCCTGCATCGGAGGAAAAAGGAAATGCTAGAACTATAGAGGAAACCACGGAAAATATTCGACGTGGAACGCCAAAGAACGACAACCAACTCTATGCGGAAACACCGCAAAACAAAAATGTTGCCGCCCGTAGGTCATGTACAAAGTTTCTATTACCCGAGTGCCGAAAGCACATAGCTGAACATCCAGATTCTCCCCACGAGAACGCTGTCACTTGGAAAGTCTATCCATGTAATTTCGAGGAAACTGCTCAAAAAGATGTTGCGAAGCGATGTGCGCCGGTGGGTTAAACGAGAAATCTCCTCGATGTTTCTTTGTTTAAAGCGAGATTGGAGCGATACGTCAAGGTAAGAGATAAAACTGAAAGGGTGGATCAATACCAGAGGAAGGAGTTGAGGGGCGGGGTTTGCGAAGACATTGATTAGATCAATTGGTTAGAAAGACAGCCATTTCTGTGTGACGAGAGCTTAGCACGCTTAACTACGATGATTAAGCGAGCAAGGAAAGTACTGCGGAATTCAAAGAAGACTTGCACTTCAAGCCAGCCCCTACCGTTTAGTTTGAGGCGGAGGTTGGTCCCCTTCAAGACAAGCGGAAAGTCTACTCAGCTTATTAACAGGAAGGGTGCACGAAAGCACCAGGATGGCTGGCCAAAACACCAATTGCAATTCCTGGCTGAGCTCACAGAAATTGAGATCGGCACCGCTAGTTATGCCTCTATAGGCTGGTGCTGATACTTATCACTTTCCCCGCTAGAACTCTCACCACTATTCCCGACATCAGTTCGGGCAAATGAATGGATTACCAATGGTTTGTGTATTCGCTGAAGTTCTCCCTGCCGTTTTATTCGTATTATTTATTTATTTTCTTTATCGTACTTATCGTTTTATTGTATTTTTGCGTTTTGTGTGTCTTTTTCGTGGGAGATCCTTTTTGTGATTATTTGTGGACATGGCCGTCGGTCTGCTCAGCAATCAATAAATCTCTCTATCTACTGTAGATTTTATTTATTTAGATTTGGTCAAAAGAAATACTTTAGGCAAAATTTGTCGTGTAATGTAAATGTATGATTAGGCTCTAAATTGTGGGGTCGCCACCGTCGGACAGGCGAAAGATTAGCGGGGCGGCACCAGTTCACATTTGTTTATTTGTCTTTATTAAAGAGGGCCTCAAAATACGATGTTCTATTAAAACCAACTCATATCTGTGTATCGTGGAAATCAGAAACATTTTCCTCCAACTAAAGTACAATATAAACTGAAAAAAATCGCATTAACATTTACTTCCTTGAGGTTGCAGCTCGCAACGGGCTAAGCTCAACACCTGAACGCGTTTGGTGACACTAGGATTCTTATTTTTTCGTTTGCCTTTATGAATCGTCACCGAAACAATTGGTAATGTAATATATTTGAGTTTTAAGTATCTATTAAGTTCATTTCTGAGAATATTTTCTATGTCTCATTTAGTTTTTAATTTCATTTTTTGCTCGAGACTGGTTGCTGTGTACGACAAGATCTATGTTTCATGCCTGAAATCTTGGCTTCCAGCAGAAGCAGAGGAGAACTTGGATGACCAGGTTTTGATACAGACTTCAATAAACTCTGCCTCTCTCTATTTATGCTGAGCGCGTTCTCGAAAGTTTCCGGATCAGGTAAGCTAAGCACAGCACACGATTCCGGATCCCCTCTCCGCACCCACCCAACGGATGGTCGAATCTGGGAAATCACTATTTCGCAAGTGAGTTCTCATCACGTCACACTTTTGTAAAAGTGGTAAAACGTATTATGGATTTTTGAAACTAGCCACAACAAAACTAGCCACATATGTTTGCTGCAAATTCAGAATAAATGTACTTTATATCTACTTTACTCTGGATGGCCTTTTTTTTGCCAGAAAGCTCTGTGGTTTAACAATAGATCGCAAAAAAGCACTTTGGTCATCAGTGTCTCCACAAAATTTCGCATGCGGCGCATTTCGCAGTCTTCACTATTTAGAAGAAGGATGAGTCATTTAGTTGGTGTTTGAGGCTTGGAATTTTGGGGGCTTGGACCACATTAAAGCTAAAATTTGCATGGAAAGTTTCTCTTGCGGCGCTTTTATTTGTCCTGGGTACAGCCGTTAGGGACGTTGTCGGTTTGCAGCAACGACTTTTTCTGTAGCCACATTTTCAAGTCCTGTTGGCAAAACTGGACGTCGCCCAAAGGTAAAAGGCTCATGACCGCGTATCCCCGAAAAACAGATGTTGAAGGGCGTGAAAACGCGCCAAATTTCTCTTTAGACTTGATTTTGTGCCTACATACTATTACACTGTAACTTCTTGAAGGCAACTCGCCGTAATGTAAAAAAAAAAATCGGTAAAAAATCAGGTACTGATTCGGTCAATTTTACTAGGCCCCCCCCCCCCCCCCCAATTAAGGAAGACTCGGGACGCCCCTGTTTCCAAGGGCATGTCACTGCGTGTTCTTCCACGGATGGAGACGGTACCAGACGGAAGAATTTCATACTTTCTACGCGGGATGCTCAGCAGATTACCAAAAATCAATAGCCCGCTAGGACAGCTGACGTGTCACCTCCGCTTATTTGCCGATGACCCGAGTGCTGATCGCAGCCAAATCTTATACGCACGGGAGACAAAGGATTATGTACGAACATTGTGCGGATGCAAGAGCGTAGGCTACCCACTGGCGCTCAGAGAAGTCTTTCCGCTGATTAAGGAAAGACAAAATTTCCCCTACAATTTCAGCCTGGGACTATTTTTGGGTTATTTCAAGATAGCTACTTCGGGACAAGTACCCAGTACCCATACACAGATACCCCCCCCCCCCCCCCGTAAAGAAGACCCGCTCTATTTTGCCCGATAAAACCAATGCCCTCGTAGATCTGGGTTAGAAGTATGCGACTGTGTACGCTGGTCAACTTCGGACGGTGGTTTCAACACAGTGGTTTTGTAGGTTTCGCTTTACTTATTCAACCCTGCAGAGTTAAACAACCCCCATGTAACATACTTCTACTATAGTATGACCCAGACGAAGGCGACGGAGTATCTAACATGGTTTAGGCTCGCAACAAGATGCCAAACATATACCGCATAGTCTTCCAGCCCCAGGAAACTGGGACAGTTCCTAAGTAGGAAATCCTAAGGAATCTTAACAGCAGTTTGTGAAACGCCAAAGAAAACAAAAGTTCGTCATTTGAAATGTCAAGTCTTTAATAACTAGCCTATTTTCCGCTCAGACTAAAAGGGGACTTCACGGACTTACAGGAAGCGTGAGAAAGCGACCAGCATATCATTGTACGAGTCCAAGTTGCCCAGGTTCCTGAACTTTTGCTTTTGATGACTATCTCTCCTTGCCGATGCAAAATCTCCGTCCTCTCCGGGTAGCTAGCGGAAGAAGGATAGAAGTGGTGTCACAGCTGCTCCCAAAGATCGCGGTAATTGATTGATATAGGATTTGAGTCGTATAGACACGCTTACTCCTTCTTCCTGAGGATCACTGGCGGGATTTGGAATTAGTATTTCAAGTCAAATGTTTCAAGCTCCCTTTAATATAGCTATAGCCTAACCAATGAGCAATCTGACAGGATGGCACCGGCGCTTCAGTTAGGTCGACGTAACTGGAAGCGACTTCTGCCAGGGCTGAAGGATCGCCAGGGCACCAGAAACGCCAACTATCTACATCACGGGCATTTTTGCTGTAACATTGAACGTGTCCGAAAGCTTTTTGGTGCTGTTTCTTTTTCGTTTTTTCTTCTCTGACACTTCTAGAATACCAAAATTAAGTCAGGAAGAAGAAGAAAGTAGCTGTATAAAGCTGACAAAATGGATCAGCTACTGATATCCAAGCTTCTTATCTTTCCTTTCTTCGTTGGCCATGATTGCCAGTTGTCTTAGAATTTGGAATTTTTGCCGAATTGTCAGTTGTCTTTTTTAATTTGTTAGTTTTGCCGCCGAACACTGAGAGAATCGCCGTACTCCCCAGTTTCTTCTTGAAAATTCAGCATAAAAGTTAGCATTCTTGCTGAATTTTTCAATGAATTTTATGCCGAATTAATGCTGCATTAATTGAGCGAAAATTTTAGTCCGAATGAGAAATGCTGCATAAAATGCTGAGTTAATTCAGCATTTTCGTTCGTTTCGGAGCTTTCGGACACGTTCAGTATTAGTCTCTCATGCTTCATCGCCTCTTGGGCCACAACTTAGAGCAGTGCGCGAGAAAACCCTCCCAGAAGGCAAACAAATCCCCCCAGTTATCTTTGCTCATGGTTTACCTTACGGTTACCTCGGGCGGGTTTTCGGGTGAATTTTTGCCAGTGTGTGGGTTGGTGGGGTGGTGCCCACAGTTTGTGAGTCGTGGCATGATTTATTTAAGTAAGTAATTATGTCAAACTAGGATTGTTCTCATTATGAAGGGTACGACCGGTCGTTCCTTATGTCCAATTTGTGGTAGTACGGATGCGTTAATATGAAAATCTGAGTGAAGTTAGGATAGAAATGTTTAAGTAAATGAAAGAGATGTGGATGCATACTGAACGTGCAGGGTCGGTGGGAATAGTTGTTTTAGAAATGTTAAACAATTCGGGAGGTTCCTCGGGGTAGTCCCAGCACATAGGGATGGGTGCTTATAGGTGGAATTATTTGTATTCGTCTGTGTTTACTTTCAATGTATCTGCCATGTCTCTTAGTGTAAATAAATTTTATATTATCGTAATATAATTGACATTTAATTTGTACAGAAGTGACACAATTATACCTTGAGCCTCCGGAACCACCATCCAACCTCTGGTCAAAGTTGTTTACTTACACGTTCTCCGCTTTGGCAAAAATGGAAAACGAGCAAACAATGCTCATGTCAACTTAGCAATAAGCAAGAAGACAAACGCTAAGTTGTGCACCCAACTTAGAAGTATGCCTAACTTTGGCGTCATATAAAACCGTGACTTTCGCAATTCTCTGTAATTAGTCTTCGCAACAGGCACAGGACCGAATAAGAGCCATGAAGCAGAATAATTATCAGGCCAAAGAACACGCCTCAAAACTTCCCGAGATTCAAGAGCCTCTCAACATGAGTAACTGTCTCTGGAAAAATTCCTAAGGCACCCCAAGAAAGTGGAACAGAAAGACAAAGAAAGAGAGGATCTACGGGATATCTTAAATCTCGAACCTTTTGTCAGATAAGTGGCCACCTACAGATTTAGGGGCGCGACAGGGAAGAAAGGTTGACAAACCAAAGAGTCCAGACACGTCTGAGCTGTTAAGGGTCATCATCGGTAACATGGTTCTAGCGATTTGTAAAGATATTGCTTTCCTGGTATTTCACATTTCCTAAATTTAGGATCAGAAACAGTCAACTGAAACACAAAAATGTCTTTCACACCGCCTTGGCATTCTTCTCTTCCTCCAGAGCTGTCTAATCGCCTAGAAAACGTCGGAAAGAGAGCAGCGTGAATCTTTCTGGGAGATTACATACGAAGAGACTCTCATTAAGCTAGGCGTTCCCAAATTGATTGACCGCAGAAATACCCCTTAAAAAACTCGTAGCAAAGATTGTGTGTTGTCCCCGAATCCCCTCCCAACGTCCGCCCGAGAGGAACACTCAGCAATCATTTTTTTTTGTTGCCGTATTCTGCCGATTCATCGGTTCAACCTCTAGACAGCTTTATTCCAGCATTTGTTTCAGGTCATTTCTCGTAAAGTGTATCAGTTAGTTTGTTGTTGACTGCTTCGACGATCTCTCCGAGCTGTAAGCTTGGTAAACAAAGATGCTTCATTTTAATTTTTAATTATCACGGTACAAGTTGCTTGCAGAAATGCAGATATTCTATCTTTAAAGTTTAAGTGAAAAGCGAGCTTAATTTTGTACATATTTTGTTGAATACATTGACAGGTGGATAGATATGTTTTGAAGCTGAAGCCTTAATGGGCCATTTTTAAAATAATATTTACTTTGACTCTCTTGAGAGATTAATAAGCACATTGAGAATACCGACGGCCTCCCAACACAGACGGCTCTACAACTGAACCGCCAACAAGAGAACAAAAGTGATTTTTCTGGCCTCTCCTCTGAAAGAGATCCAGTTCCGAGGCCAAGGAGTCCAACAATATCAGAGGATTTTAGACATTGCAAATATCAGACTGATAAAAAAAATATCAGCAAATATCTGCCATACTGAGCGTGTTCCACCATTCTAGCAATAGTAACTATTAGTTACTATTTTCGTTCCAACCTCATGGAAAGTTACTACGCTGACCGTTCCATGCTTTTTGAAATAGTTACTAACAATAACTATTTGCTTACCACGCTCGGGAGCGTAGTATTCGCAGGCTACGTATCTCTGTGTAGCGATTGGTCCGACTAGTCCATGGCACGATTGCCGAAATAGAAAAATACGTTCCAGCCTTGACGCCAAGAAGACAGAATTCGCGACGTCTAGCTTAGTAATTACATGAGTGCAACACGCATAGGAGTCCTACTTTTAAATTAAATTTACATTCTTTCAGGTTTATCTGTCACGATTCTGTATAAATTATATATTTACGAAAAAAAGAATCGATAAGATGTCAGTATGTAAGCTACATTTATTCAGAAAAAAAAAACATGGACGGACGAGCCGGTATTTGTTTTTTTTCCTTCAATAATGAGACGGATAAAATAAATATTAAACCCGTGTCAAATAACTATAGTTCTTTATCGTTTAATTTAATTTTTTATTTATTCATTTATTTCCCTCAGAACTGAGGAGTACAAAATAATGTATAAAACAGAACTATGCCTAAACCATCTGGTCCATTGAATGACACATAAATATTATATTATAATACATATAATACATATTTTATAATATTTTCGTTGTTTGCGGTCATACAAGAATAAAAAGTAAAACTTTGGAACCGAGTTAATCCATAGTAAATAAACAAAGAAAATGCAAACTATGACGATTTATTTCGTGTTCATGTTCAAAATAGGGGAGAGGTTGCATATTCATTAAGTTTTTGCTTTTTTGCATACCAAGATTTCGTTTTAGGTTTTATTGATTCCATTTTTTCCGACTATCTGGAATCATGTCTTAGCTGTTACTAGTTGCGTTTTTGCTGATACCATGGTATCTGTTACCACGGTAGCTGGATCTTCAATCAGTCGTTTTTGCAATTATCGTGGTATCTGATATACGGTGCTCTGCAAAAAAGACTATTGCCGAAATTGCACTTTTCGAAGTCATCCCAACAGAAAAACAGATATCCAGTTACATCACTAAGTGCTAAACTTCTTTCTGACCAATCTGACAAAATTTGATGAAGGTGAGATGACTTCTCAGATACCTCGACCAGTTACCACCGTCGGACCGTAGTATCTGAATATCTGATACCACGATAACTGGCCAGATACCACGATAACTGCAAAAACACCTTTTGACCGTGGTATCAGATACCCCGATAACTGCAAAAACGACTTTAGACCGTGGGATCAGATACCATGGAATCAGCAAACTTTCTGGAATTTTGTTATCTGGAACATTTTCTTTGCAAATTCATTTTGCAATCAGCTAATTTGTCCGGACATGCCCCCAGACTGGGGACTGGTTCGGACATTGCTGAGTAGAATATTGTTATCTGCAACATTTCTTTGCAATTAGCTAATTTGCCCGGACGTGCCCCCAGACTGGGGACAAGTTCGGACATGGCTGAGGCAGTTCCGGAATTTTTTTTTTTTTTTTTAAACCAGGAAGGACTTTTAAGAAAGTTGTTTATACATTTTTTCATTTGCTGTCGTTGCCTCAATTCAGTTTCGTTCGTTTGCTTCCGTTTGGGAACAAGAGCTGAAAGCTCATATGGCACGTAAGAACAGTTAGTATGTTTGTCACAACTGTAAAGTTTCATGCATGTCCGACTATCCGTTCCAGAAGTATGCATGTTTCTAGTTTCCGGACCCCTTCCATCCACTCCCCCCGCGATGCCTGGATTGGGGAAGTGATTATTTCCAAGTTAATCTGGTTGGTTCCCTCATATGCTTGCCATAGTGTGCTAACTTATGTGGAACCGTTTCACGAGATTTCCGGTGTCCCCCTCCCCCAGTTATTGGATTTCGTTCGGATGTGAAACTCAACATACGAAACATACCCATACCTTCACTCCCCCCATGATGGCCGGATCGGGGAAGTGATTATTTCCAAGCTATTCTGGTCGGTTCCCTGATATGCCTGCCAAATTTCATCGTCCTAGCTTATGTGGAAGCATTTGACAAGATTTCCGGTGCCCCTCCAGCCCCCCCCCCCCAAGTTATCGGATCTGGTCCGGATTTGAAACTGAATGTCAAGCTTCATAAATGTCTGATTACCCGTTCCAAAGTTATGCATGTTACTACTTTCCGATTTCCCATCCCTCCACTCCCCCCACGATGGCCGGATCGGGGAAGTGATTATTTCCAAGTGAATCAGGTCGGTTTCCTGAAACGCCTGCCAATTTTCATCGTCCTAGCTTATGTGGAAGCGTTTCACGAGATTTTCAGCACCCCCCTCCCCTCCACCAGTTATCGGATCTGGTCCGGATTTGAAACTGAGCATCTGAAGCACTTGTTCTTGACATGTGTCAAGTTTCATGCATGTCCGATTACCCGTTGTAAAGTTATGCATGTTACTAGTTTCCAGATTTCTCATTCCTCCACTCCCCCCACGATGGCCGGATCGGGGAAGTGATTGTTTCCAAGTTAATCTGGTTGGGTCCCTTATATGCCTGCCAAGTTTCATCGTCCTAGCTTATGTGGAAGTGCCCAAACTAGCAAAACCGGGACAGACCGACAGAAAATTACAATCGCTATATCGCACTTGAGTATGCTCAAGTGCCATAAAAATCTGCATGTATACCGTCATTTTATCGATATCTGTTATTAACATCTGGATATGCTGTTACCGATGGGTCTGAAAATGACTTCTTTCGGAATGGATCGTAAAGACATTCTTTTTCTTTCCCTGGTACAATTTTCACTTCTTTCATTATTTTTATTTTTTCCCTTCAGCTTCTCTTTATTTGCTGTCCGAACTGCCCCAAGTGAGTCTGACCTGCGCCTGGTGCTGTCTTCACAGAAATAAATTAGTAACTCTCAAACTGTTGTATCAATTACGGATTCTCGTTTTTGACATGGTAGAGCCAATCTTAAATTACCTAAATAAAAATCACCGACGATGTAAGTCGGTTCGGAACTACCAAATGAGGTGCCAACCCCATGCCTAGAACTTACTTTCGTGCAAAAACCTAACATCTGTTTGCTATAATTGCAAGAGTGCAACTGTGGGAATTTTTGACAGAAGAAACGTATGAATGTAACAGCTCTGAAAAATGATATCCGTAATATAAATCTCAACAGCGAGGTTTGGGGCCCCTCCCCTACATAGACTGACCAATGAACGGACGAAACTACATTACAGCTACGAAGCTGTAATGTTTACAAAAAGAACAGGAACTATAATTTAGTTATTATTTTATTTGGATCAAATACCGGCCAACTAGGGCAATTATACAAAACAAAATACACTTTACAAACTTACAGTTTACACACTAAGTTGTAATAATGGGGGCTGCCCCAGCGATGGCTCTTTGGGGCCTTTTTTGGTTCGTAATCGTCTTAACCTTATTTGTCTTAGGGCACGGGCATTTAAAATATTACTTCCAAACGTCACACACAGTTCTGCTTATAATGTTGACTTCTGCCTTGTGATTCTTTTTCGGATCAGTATTCTCTGAGACTCCTTCGTCTTCTTTCTAATCAATTATTTATGCTATCTGTCAGCGAGAATTAGGCTACTCTGAACAAAAAACTTCACTGTTTCGCACCAAGTTCTTTCCCAGCAAAAACTGCAGAAAGAGAGCAAAGACAGCAGAAAGAGAATTTCTAATATCATCTTAACTATTGCAACAGAAAGCAATTGAAAGCTTTTTCAAAAGTCAGCATGGACAGAGGAAATCTGAAAACTGGTGCAAAAAAAAAGGAAAAGCCAAGGGAAATGAAGTAGACACTGTGAGCTTCACCAAGGGGTTACTCATTCTCCACCCATGGTGTACATCTCGGCGCGCCACTGGCACGCCATCACGACGCCAGTACGCCACCGCACCACGGTTCTGGGAGTGGGCAAACCCCTCAAGCTATCGATTTAAGAGAGAATTCCTTATTCAGTCAAAGCTGACTACAAACCACATACGGAAAATGGCTCCAGCGACATTCTTAGCAAGGGTCCTAGTCAGGCTGTAGCCAGAAGAAGCAAACGCCAGCTGACTTAAAACGAATCGTGTCTCAGTAGCTTCTTGCGCGCCATCTATAACCTTGAGTTGGCAACACGGCAAAAGCCGTTTTGTGGCGTCAGTAATCAGATGTATTTTGTTGGTCTTGTTTTGTAGAACATAGTGCGAATATCGGTAAAGACCGGAATACTTTTTGGGATCCCAAAACGTAAGTGGAGGGATACCTATGACATCGCAAAAGTTGTCCGTCTGTCCGACCGTCCGTCCGTCTGTAAGCACGATAACTCTCGAAGGGAATGAGATATTTTGATGAAACTTGGTGTGAGGATGCGTTGGGTCGTCGTACCAGTCGAGTTCGTAGATGGGCTTTGTAGCCCTACATTTAGGGGTGGGAGTTCAAATTAAGGGGCAAAAAAAATATTTTAAAACAGCTAATGTGATAGTCGATTATGGGGTAAGAAGACATGCTGAACACGATGGTGAAAACAATTTTCTACCCGGACATGTAGTTCGCCCGGAATCCGGCCAAAACCAGAAAATTGTTAGAAGTTAAAGTTTTATTTCTAGTTGATTAGGTAACCGATTAAGGGGTAAGAAGAGATGCTGAATCTGTGTGTGACAATCATATTTTACCCGGAGATAGTTCGACCCGAATCCGGCTGGAGTCGGAAAATTTGTTATAAGCTAAATTCCTATTTGAAGCTGATTAGATGTTCAATAATGGGGAAAGAATATACCCTGAGTTCGTTTTTTAGCTTTCTTTTTTCGCCGGACAAGTAGTTCTGGAGTTCGGCCGAAACCGGGAAATTGGCAGAAGTGGCAGGAAGTTTTCGTTAAAAGAGATGTGATTTATATTGGTAAACACACATTCTGAATCCATATCTGAGCTTGGTTTTCTCAGATGATTAGCTGTTTGGCCTTAATCTGTTTCTGAATTTTAATTGAAAAATGTTCAAGGAGTCTGGCGAGGACTGGATCTGGCTAAGACAAGACCCAGTTGTATGGATCAGATATTGAATTTTTGGGATCCCACCGAAACCTGGTCTTGTTTCTGTACGATACTGCAAGTTTTGCCTTATTGCTTAATCTGGAAACCAAGCATAGGTTGGGTGGCTGTGCATTTCATTAATAATAATAATAATAATAATAATAATACAAAGCAAGAGAAAAGGCTTTCGCCTCTAAATAACTCTAAGAAATTTTGAGTAGTCGAACTGAAAAAAGTGACAGGGAGCCCTTGGGTTCTCAAAACGGCAATTTTAACTTCAGCACTTTTCGTAGTAGCCTACATTTAGCAGAAGGGATAAACAGCTGTAGAAGGGCACGTCATTTATTTCGGTTTGGTTCGACTTTTAGTCACACATAAAGCTAGACTTGTGTGCCAAAATTAAAGCGAATAAGAAAAACCAGCGCTCAGGGTAATTTTCTTGAAGACGTCTTGAGTACAGTGGTTTCAACCTGCTGATGACAAACCTGCTGTTATGAGTGACATTTTGTATTATCTCTTACAAATCAGCGGTAGCCTAATATGTTCAGAATCTCATGCGATTGTAACGCCGTGCTATATTTCACATCCATTGTTTCTAATCAGAGTGGCTCTTAAGCCTAGCTGGAGCATCGGTCGTGTGTTCTAAGCCTACCCCCCCCCCCTTTTCAGCCCAGCCAATTAGAACCGTTAATACTGTTCATTCGGGAAAAATTCTAGCCTGACAGTTGAAGGATTTAAACTATAGCCTCGAACTTAACCAGCACATTAATTCTTCACTGTTTCCTGGCTCAAGATTTAATTATTTATGAGTGATATATATTTAACTTTCACGAGTGATTACTTGGCTCCCTGCCTTTTCACATGCACTTTCATACTTTTTGTTTTATTTTGCTGACCGCTCGTAGCCGTATCTGCTACGTAACCACAGCTGTTCCGCTATGATCGCGCCAGGACAAATCTATGAGCTCAAGCTACTTCTCGAAGAACAAAATGCTTCATGCATTTCAAACATAGAGTCAGAAGCTCATATTCCACTTGCAAGGCTGGGCGAAAGTAGGAATTTTCCAATTCGAGGGTTTGCTCTGATGATTTGTAACCAAAACCCGTGAGGTAAGAATGATCACGGGCCCTTGGAAATCAAGACAATGCATCGTTTTGTAAAAAGAAGTATTTTTTTTCACTTGGCTGTGATGATGCACACTTTAAGGGCGCTACAAATTCATATGTAATCAAAACCCTTGAAGCAAAAATAAAGATAGGCTCACCGAGATCATGAAAATGTATATTTGGATCAAAAATATTGTTTGTACATTAAGGGATTCACCTGTAAGCAAAACCCTCCGGTTTTGTCATTGATGAATCTAGGTCTTGTGCTTGTTCTTCCCACCAAGTACATCACAATCGATCTAATCTAGGGGTGTCACAAGATTTCTTGTTACTCCCTCGAAGCCCCCCCCCCCCCCAACATTCATTAAATCCGGTCCGGGCTTGAAGTAGGATATCTGAGACACGAGGTCTTTCCAAATATCAAGTTTCATCAAGGTCCGACCCAGGAGCGTAATTTGCTATGGGGCAGGGGGGGGGGCAACTGCCCCCCCCCCCCCCAGCTTGAACCTGAAAAAGCGAAGAAGGTTCGCGAACTTGTAGAAGCGTCGTTTCGCCTTGGTCGATTAGTAAATATCCGTTTGTTTTTCTTCTGGAAATAAAACTGCTCATTTTCACTTGACTTGGGAAAATCGGCTCCAACTTTAATGCAATCAGCCTATAAACATAATTTTTTATTTTGAAACTTTGGGCAAAGATTTGGTGGGCATTTTTGCTTGGGCATTTCAAGCACTGCTGCCTTTCGCGCCCAATGCCTGGACACAGCTAATCCAGCTTTTGCATTAAAACTGGCATTGTGTTAACCCAGCTTACGGATGATTCTGATGTGCGAGGGCTCACACTGTGCTCTTGGGCATTTCAAGCACTGCTATATTGGCCAACCCCTAGACATAGTTATCCGAAGTTTTGTGAAGTTTAACCAGGGTGGTGACTTGGTGGGCGTTTCTCCATTTTTTGCCTGGGCATTTCAAACGCTGACACCCTTACCGCCCAACGCCTGGACATAATACGCCCCTGGTCGGACCACCGTTCCAAAGCTAAAAATACCTCAAGATTTGGGATTGCCCCTCCTTCCACTCCCTCAACGGTGGTCGGATCGGGGAAGTGGCTATTTCCAAGTTAGTTTGATCCGATAGACCGACAGACAGACCGACCGAAAAGAGATCGGTTGGGAGATTGAGCGAAGCTAATCGAAAACTTGATCGGACATACATGTAATAAGATTTGAGATAAACAACTCCTATCGAGCTTCCAGCAGCATCAAAAACTCTACCGGGCAAGTCCAACCTACTGAAAACGAATCGTGTTTCGCCAGCTACCTATACGCCATCTAGGAACCTGAGTCTGCAACAGGACAAAGTCCGCTAGTTGGCAGTAACGACAGAAGGCTTTTCCATAATCATTCCGCAGGGACATTCGATAAGAAGGCCAGGAAATAAGCTTGGGAAAGACCGTCCGCTTTTTGGCATTATTTCTGAAATTCAGCTCAAAACAAAAATGCGGAAAATCTAGTCAGAAAAACTGGTCAACGTGTACAAGACTTTAGCTTCTGAGATTTCCAACTCCATACACCCACTGTTGTAAGAAAGTCAGATGCCAGGCTTCACAGACGGTTGCTACGTGCTAGAACCTGACAAAGCAGCAGGTGTGGCTCGGAACTCATCAATGACCCCTCGGAAAAGCGGACGCCATCTTTTCATTATATTCACCCAAACCTGAGTCAACTATTCAGTTTCGATCTCTGAGCCTACTCTTCTTACATCCACCGATCTTCAACGCCTTATCACATGCCATGCATTCCTATAGGCTAGGAGGCGGCTAGGCCAGAACAAGCTAAGGATCACAAGAAAAGATTGGGGATTTTGCGCATGGGATGAGGAGCTAGGACATTCTTAGGACGAATGCATGCGCCTACTACTTCGCTGTGGAAATCAAACTCGAATGCAGCACAGCTCGGTTTAAGGACAGATCCCCCCCCCCCCCAGAATCCCAAGAAAGGAAAAAAAATTTAAGAAAAGTGCAAAAAAACTAAGATCGATTCATCACCGAACGTCAGAAAGCTTTCTCACCAGTAGGTGGCAGATTAGATAACAGACACACATATAGGTTGAGACTACCAATGGTTTCAAAATTAAGCATCAGAGTCATCTTCTTGATACCAGCTGAGCTCACACCTTCTTTCTAAAAAGTGTCTTGCAGTGTCGTAATTACGGCAAACTCCGTTAGAAGTTTGATAAATTTTATCAGAAAGAAGTTTGATAAAGTTTAGCACAACAACCTAAATTTCCATAATCATCCGGAAAATTCCGTAATATGTATTAGGACCCTTTAGGGCGAAGTAAAGCAGTTCAACTTTCAACACAAGAACACGCATCCTAATGTTACAGACCCAGAAAGACCAAAGTGTGTCAAACGGCGGACGAATTCTCACCTCGTCAGTATAATAGGTTGTCAGGTAGCCCCCTATAAATATTCCCCTAGTCAGCAGACCCCAGCGATAAAAAATCCCCAATCGAAAAACCGCTGCCCCTTTACATGAACGATATTGAAGGAGTGTTGTTCCAGCATTTGTTAGGCTGAACAATAACCGACAAGCTAGTCCCTTCAAGTGTATGTGTGTTTTTTTTGACGAAAATGGTCATTTGTATCTCACTTAACTTTGAAGAAGAAGGAAACGGAAAAGTATTTATCAAGCGGTAGCTGCTGCATGAAAACGAAGTTCGTTAATCCTCATATGTTAGCCCTTTCTCCTTTTGGCTGTAGCGGGGGTAGAACCTTGAGGAACTCCACTGAGGACATCCGCGTCTGTAGTACTGGTGGTACTTTTTTTTATGACGAAAAGGTCAAATTCAGCGGTAACGCTCTGATAGTAATTCTGAGTCGTCATATTACACACGCCAATGGTGAAACTGTCTAGACAGAAAGTCGAAGGTGCTACTGAAACTGCTCTGAAACTTCGAGAAGGTAAGGGCTTACTTGCGGTGAAAGCATTGAGAAGTACTTCTGTCCACTCTCTCTTCTATACAGGTAGTAAAGTTTCCCTGGAATTTTCTTAAAGTTGCATGCAACATGATGGAGGTCGTTGCCTTGCCTGGCGTCTTCCAGGATTCTTTTGGCCTGTTCTTGGAGAAAACGAATCTGCTCGGCAATTACTTGCAGCTTGTTCGAAGCATTAGCTTTTGTGAAGTTATCAGCCTAGGAAAAAAAATATACATTTGAATGAATGAATCAGTTTATAAACCATTAAACTTGGCCACAAGAGGGCCTAGATGGAGCAGGAAAAAGAAAAAAAGAGAAATGTGACAAAAATACAATTAATGCGACATATGAATACATATCATAATAATAAATGTGAAAATTACGATAATCAGCATATTTGTGTCCATCGTACAAGCGAAGCAGAAATTTGGGTAACGAAATCAGAGAAATTGGATTTTTCAAAATGTCTGCTAAGTTAACAAGCTTCATGCAGATGAAATGTAGAGGAGCTATGGAAAGAGTACTGAGTTATATTATTGTGGTAGCAGTGACCATCTATGGATCGTTCACTTTCGAATTCCACATTACGAACTTTCGATCAATCAATCAATCGTTGTGTTTCTGCAGATACCATGGTATCTGATACCACAGTCTTAAATCGTTCTCGCAGTTACTGTCCGTGGTATCTGATACCAAGGTCAAAAGGTGTTTTTGTAGTTATCGTAACTGTTCGTGGTATCTGAAAAGTCATCTCACTTTCATACAATTTTGTCAAATTGGTGAGAAAGAAGTTTCGCACTTAGTGATGTAACTGGATATCAGTTTTTCTTTTGGGATGACTTCGAAAAGTGCAATTTCAGCAATAGTCGTTTTTGCAGAAACGTGTATCAGATACCACGGTAACTGCAAAAACGACTAGTTACAGATTCAGTTACCGTGGTAACTGATACCAAGGAATCTGCAAAAACACAATTAATCATTTCTTTGAATTCCGGTCTACAGACCACACGAAAAAACAGTAATGGGTGTAGAAAGATTAGTACAGTAGACTAAAGGCAAAAAAAAACTATTATCATATAAAAAGTTCATCAAAACATCCATAAGTCTAGCAGTCCGTCCGTGGCCGAGTGGTTAGCGCCGGACTCGCAAGTGAAGGGTCGCTTGTTCGAGTCTCGGTAGTGCCTACTGTTTGGTTGGGGACGGGGATTAGTGGCGTAACCCTATAAGACAAGCCAAAGTCCACCCAGCTTCAAATGGGTACCTGGAGAAATCCGGGGAAGGTGACAGGAAGGGTGTGTGAAAGCACAGGATGGCTGGCCCCTACCTCCCAGTGCACTTCCTGGCTGAGGGCCGAGAGTCGGAGATTAGCACCGCCAGCTTGGCCTATCAAGGCTTCTGCTGATACCTTTACCTTTACCTTTTTTTTACCTATTCCTGCTAGCTTAGTAGACGCGAAGTACCCGACCTTTCACAGCTTGCACCCTTCCCAGCGATTTATCAACCAAATTCACCCTGTCGTCACCCAATCTCTTTTTTCTTTTTTTATGCAGAGAAATGAAGCGACGCCCCAATTTCCCTGAGACTAAGATTTTGCAACTTCGATGATTCTGGAAATGTTTCAGAGTCCCAAGGGGTTCGTGTAGCATCAAAGACGCAGTTACATCCATTATCAATTTATATTCTTTTCGCATTTACTCTGTTTAGTGGTCCCCTTCCCTCAGTAGCACACACTGATGCAGAAAGTTCAGATAGTGGTTTGCATGGATATTCGATGTCAGTACTTCTTTTGCTGCATTCACATTCCCCTACGAGCCTCTTCCTTTCCAGTTAAGCCTTGTGTACTTGTAGTCGTGCACTCGTGTGTACACAGTGCGTGTATGGAACACATGATGGTTTTCTGAAAAGCACATTCATCTACCACAGAAGCCCAAAACGCGTAACAAATGACAGTCGAGCAGAAGACGGACCACTCCAGTCTGGCATTACCCGATATACAACAGTGACGATCATATTTCAACGTCATGAGCAACTTTCGCTCTCAGCCTTCGCGTCTCCCAGTGTGCTGCCAGCTAGTAGAATTAACCCAAGCAAATCTATTAGTTCTACTTTTCCTGGTATTAGGTAACATTACAGGGTAGATCAAGCCCATACCTTCTGGATTTCATGGGCCAGTTCCACTAAGTCGGTGGCTCCACGTTTCCGTGACCTATTGGGATCCACAATAGGGAGGTTGGAGTTTGCTTCAACAAGAGGAACTGAAAAAACAAGTATTAACAACTCATAGCGGTTTCCAGGAGTGGCAAAGGGGTCTCGGAACCTTGATCATCGAACATTTTTTAAATAAGGCTAACCAAACTCTCATGGTTTCTAATTAAATAATTACCATCTTACAAAAGGGTTACAAGTTAGCTATTTCAGCTTCACATTTGACTATATAAAATACAAAATTCTAGCAGATATAGGGTGCTTAAAAGCGACAGCCTTTCATTTGGGCAACCACGACTAGAGAACTAGCCCCAAAACTAGACTGGGCTACATTTTCTGCTTTGGCTTTCTAGTAACTTTCATCAGCCTGACTGGTTCATCACCCAAGCCACAGTTCATGTGAATTAGCTCTAACCCAGTCTATCACAAATCCCTGGACACCCTATGCCAAACTCCGGGTACCTTCTGGTACCCTAACCCTGACCTTCTCCACTATAAAGGACTTCTGATTGGTCGACTTCTGAACTTCACTTAATTTTTGGGGGTTAGGATATCCAGGCGCAGGATATCCAGCGTTAGGCATACGGTATACCATGATCAGTAGCTTGTGGTAGACTGCTCTCAACATGCTGCGCAAACTTTAACAGGGAAAGGTACATACAATTAAGCACCATAAAAGCAACAGAGCTCCTTAGTATATGACTTATTTGTGAAGACTCATTAGCTTAATTGCTTAATGCATACTAGCTCTGCAAAGCTTGTAGGGTTGATCTAAGTTAGCAGACTGAAAGATAAAAATGCTTCATTCGAGAGTTTACTAATTTGTTTTGTATCAACAAACTATTATAGACTAGAGCACATAAACAAACATGTTAACACACTGTTATTATTCTGAAGGCATGTACTCGGTACTTCTGACTGTATGAAAGCCCGAATGGGCCTCTGGGGGCAGTGAAGAACAAGCTATGGTTATACCAAGAATTTAAAATACCCTGAGCAAATGTGGGTTACCCTATGCTTAATCCTGGACATCCTAGCCCTGTCCCCCCCTGACCGAACCTGCAATAAAGTAAGAAATTATGTTTGAGTGTTTTCTGAACTTCACTCAAATCATCAAAAAACTATTTGGTTAGGGTAGGGTAGCCAGACTTTGGCACGGGCTAACTCAGATGTGGCATACACTAATAATCTTTTACAGTTTTAAAGTTCATTTAGAGACAAGAGGCATCACTTGGGGAGAGGGGCAAGCAGGCCATGGCCACCCTAGATTTCTAGATCTTCCATCTTGGGACTAATTTCGACCCCCTAAACAGGTTTCAAAAGGCAAAATGGGAAGGAATTTCCCTTTTAGATTATATTTGTATGTTTCTTTGACATTGATTATTTTACAAGGAACTAACAAACAAACCAGAAATATTTTTTTTTTATCTGAAGTCTACAACTCCAATGTTAGGTGGCATGGCCTCATAGTGAAAACCGAATAAAACCTACAGATTTGATTTGATGGGGAAGATGTCCGAGAGATGGAAACATTTAAAACTAGGCCTAATGGACCGAAAGACAAAAAGTTCTTTGGCTGGGATTTGAACCCAGGACCTTGGTTTTCTAGGCCAGTTCTCAACGACTGAGCTAAAGATGGACTTGTGAACATATTTTGCGGACCACTACAATAATCAGGAATATTTTTTTTCTGGTTAATCTGTCATGGTATGAGTCAATATCTATCTAATCCTGCGACATGGGCATGTAAGGTATTCAGATAAATTCTCCTTCAGTCAGGTCAGGGGGATCCCTGTTCCTATGCTATAGCCCGCTTCTAAGTGAGTCTGGCTATTGTAGCGGTTTGCAAACTATGTTCTTTGAAGGTATAATCGAAAACTACCTTAAATTTAGGCTACCACAAAAAGAGTTACTAAATTTTCAGTATTGGTAATAAACATAGGATGGGGGAGAGTTACTTTGCAGTATTAGTAATAAACATAGGATGGGGGACAGAATTGTTCTTTAAAACTACTAACATTATACAGGCTAAGCTGCTAAGGTTTGCTGACACGATACCGTCATTGTTGCAGGGGGGGGGGGAAGGGTAAGTGACGTCATCATCGTGCCCCTGGGGGGTTGGAAGTTATGCTTGGTACTTTTGGCTTTTGCTTTTTTCTTTGGTTCAGTTTGCTTGCATTTTTAGCATGGTTTACACTAAGCTTTAGCCCCCTTTGGATAGGAAATAGGAGTGTGAAGTCTCCAGGGACCCAAGGCAGCCTTGCATAATGGTGTTCATATCCATGAATGCCACCCTCACCCTGCTAACCTAAGCTTACTGAACTCTGGCAGGGGCTAGAGGCCAGGCTGGCAGCTAGGGCAGCTGGTTGTGGCTGGACGTGGTCCATGATGTGGACCCCTTGAGTTGAAATCATTAGTGATGGAAACAGTTGTATGCAAGGTTGCTCAGTCCAAGACATTGAGGTCAGCTGAAACTGACTTAAATGCCTGTAAGATCTCTCAGATCCAAGGCAATTAGATCAGAATCCAAAGAGCCATTTTACTGACACGACTGAGCAAGATGACCAAAAAATTGCCCAAAAGATGCAGGAAGATCCTGCAAATCAAGCAATAACGATTTTTGAGGGAAAATCACCAATAAAAGAGCAGTGTTTTTTATCAGCTATGTGTTTAAGAGTGATGGTTAACCTGTTCACCATCAACTGTATTTGGAGTGATGGTTTATCATCAACTGTAGGCCTACACTGAGGGATTGAGACAATGGATGATTTGTGGCCTGAGTTTCAGCCAGAGTTTTTAGCATAACCCACCTAATAATTATAGCCTAATCATTGTTGCAAGATTGTTGTAGTCCTATTTCTAGCTTACAGCAGCTCTATTGTATGCTCTACGGTGTCGAGTTCTTATCGACCTACACATTCACTGGATGATAGCTTGTTCACACAGGGCTGAAACAGATTCTCGATCAGTGGCTGATCTACGCGCATAAATAGTAGTTGAAAAAAAATCCCAAAATAAGATGCGGATCTTCCAAATAGGCGCAGATTATCACGGCGGTCACCGATCGGGATGAACAAAATTCATTTGGAATGTGACCTTTGATGATTCTTGTGACAGTAAACAAACAATTAGGGGAATTATGTCAAACTTGGCGAGTTTTAGGTCAATCCAGTTCAAATTCTGTCAGACCAGCCTGATTATAACATGATTTTTAGTGGTGTGTTCTTTGGAAGCAGCTATCAGCTTTCAGCTTTCGCTTTCAGTTTCTGGTTTTCACCATATTTTGTGGAGCTCATAACTCGTGAACCAGTGCAAACTTGGTATACTTGTGGGTATTGGGGTCTAGTTGAGCCTTTTGGGTGGTCCCACCCCCACTCCCACCCGGTTCAGGGTCAAATGGGCCCAGATTGCCCAGAGAATAATGTTCATATATTGACTAGACCAGGACACAGGAAGATGGAATTCCTTGTACTTGTAGATCCTACAGCTGGGAAATTACTTTCAAAGTTTCACCTAACCCACGCACCCCACTCAAGGGCAACTGGGTCCAGATTGCCCAGGGGTAAAGTTTGTTAGCCGTGACAGGAATCAACAGATATCAAGTTGAAACTTGGTATGTTTGTGAGCACTGGGGTCGCTTTTTGCGAACTTGATAAAAACTGGAGATAGCGATGAAATTCTTTTGTTATTTTGGATCATCGTGTTGGGAATACCACTGTGGAGTTGAATCACTTCCCACCCTGCAACTGATGGGCAAGTGGGTCCAATTTGCCCATGAGTAAAGTTTTTGACCTGTGACTGGAATCAAACTCCAAGTTGGTATAGTCAAGCGAGGATATTTTGTCTAGATATGCAATTTGAGGGGTCCTGACCCCCCACACCCTCCTGTCCATGGTCAACTGGGCCCAGATCTCCTGTGAGTTAAGTTCGTCTATGACATGTCTCAAGTTCAACTCTTGTATACTTGTGGATATTTATGTATAGATCCGGATTTTGGTGTAACAGCAAGAAAATTAGACCAACCGGCATACTTTAATCCTTAATGGTCAGTTGGAAACTCTACAGTTTTGTCATGTGATCATATACCCTCCTTAATGAAGCTATGACAATCGGGTATCAGGCAATAAAAGGATTTGGTTTTATTAGACTTTTTATTACCTTGCTAATGGAAAAGAGGTTTAAAAATGTCTGACTGGCTAGTGAGAAATTCTGTATTAAACATAGACCATTCTTGCAAGAGTTTGAAGATCTTCTTTCGATTTCTAATACGGTTTGTTTACAGTAAAAGCTTTTAAACTGGGATGGTATCAAATTAGGTTATTACAAAAAAAAATTGTTTAGGCTATTGCTGATATGACACATCTTGGTTCTGTTTGTTTATAAGATGTGATAAACATTTCACTATCACACTTCACTTGCACACTTGTAACATTAAGCATCCCAGGACTACTAAATGATTTTGAAAATAAAGGTAGGCTAGAATAATTTTCTAATTACAACATCGTATGTTTTGTTTATGTCTGATATTTATTTTTCTTTGAAAAAAAATAATAATCTGAATAATTTTTCCATTCAAATATCACTGAAAAGTGACTTAATAACACTAAATGATTGCGTTCTGTTCAAATTCTGGTCTCATATTAATTATATTTATCATTAGCTATAATTTATATTCTCATTTAAAAATACAAACATTTAAATAGATTTTATTTGCTTTTAAACTTAAAATTTGGGAGTCCCCTGAAATCAGCCTGAAATCTGTCAACACAATATTCAATTTGTGACTTTTTTCTAGGCTATTTTCTAGTCTGAAGACTTACAAGTCAACTATGTTTGAATTTGACAAGCTCACAAGATGTATTTATTAATTTTAAATGTTTTGTTACAAACAAACCAGTCATGCACAAATCCTCAATTTTTGGGCATGGTGACCCAACGTCTGGGCATGCCCGAACGTATGGGCATGGTACCCATACGTTGAAGCACCATGCTCTGGAGCATGGGCATGGTACCCCTATGAAATTTGGATAAACTGAGACTGGTTACATACCTAAATAGGACCTTCTCCCTGTCCTAGATCAAAAGATACCTGATTTTACTTTCTATCCAACCTCATTTTCCAATTTACAAAATGTTAGAACACTTCCAAGATACATAGAGTTTTCTGGAGGCCACTTCTCTTCTAGTGGGCTTATCCTATCCTTTTTCAGAAAATTGCTGCTAGGTAGCATGGATGAGGCAAGCTTTTCAATCTGTTCACTGGAGCAAATATTTCCTTTAGATTGTTTGCCTTTTATTGTATTTATTTTGAGTTATTTTTTTTTACCTGTTTTTACTCTGACTTTTGACTTTTTGACAACATGGAAAAGGATTGAGTAACCTAGTGGCAACTACCTGTAAAAGGATAGGGTAAACCCACTGGGAAAGAAGTGGCCTCCACAAAACTCTCTGTATCTTGAAAGTGCTCTAACATTTTGGAAATTGGAAAATGAGGTTGGATAGACACTGAACTCAGGTATCTTTTGATCTAGGACAGGAAGAAGACCCTAGGCTATTTCGGTATATAGCCAGTGTCAGTTTAACCAAATCTCACAGGGGTACCATGCCCACACTCCAGGGCATGGTGCCGTAACGTATGGGCACCATGCCCATACGTCCAGGCATGCCCAAACGTTGGGGCACCATGCCCAAAAATTGAGGATTTGTGTATGACTGAAACAAACAGATTATTTGGAATTGTGTTTTTCTTTTTAATTCTCCCTTCAGCCCCAAAACAGTTGATATGTTGTCTGAACAGATCAGCTGCTGTTTATATACTTATTTTGTTCCTGTGTGAACAAGCTGCGAGCTAAGGATTTAAGGAGCTGTACTGAATGCAATGCAAATGAAGGTACAAATTTAGGGCTGCGGAATGCAAATTGTAAGCCATCCTTTAATTTTTTTTAAGAATTTAGAGGTACTTTACAGTCTAGTACACTAGCCCCATTTCAGGCACGGTGCTCAAACGTCTAGCACCATGCCTGGGTGCTAGACGTTCAAGCACTGTAGCTTGGATTTCATGTATGGTGCATGGATTTCAGTATACAGTGCATACAGAAAAAACACAGTTTCTGTCATCACAACTGAGCACCGGCTCGGACAGGGCTGAAATTACTACTATGAATTAGAGAAATCAAAGACAATCCTTTATATATTTTTCACAACAAAAACAAAAGGGCTCTAATGATGATGGAGATGAAAAACCTAACAGCACCCTATCTATTTTAAATGTATTTTCCCTAATCTATTCCCCAAGAGCCAATATTCTGGTTGGCTGCTAGGTAGAAAAAGCTGAGGCACAGGACACTTTGCATGCAAAACCCTTGACTATGTAGAAAAGGAAATGAGGTTTTTCACATCTGTCATCAGCCGAGCCCTTTTGTTTTTGTTGTGAAAAATATATAAAGGATTGTCTTTGATTTCTCTAATTCATGGTAGTAATTTCAGCCCTGTCCGAGCTGGTGCTCATTTGTTATGACAGAAACTGTGTTTTTGATGTATGCACTGTATACTGAAATCCATGCACCATACATGAAATCCAAGGTACAGTGCTTGAACGTCTAGCACCCAGGCATGGTGCTAGACGTTTGAGCACCGTGCCTGAAAAGGGGCTAGTGTACTAGACTGGTACTTTACCAAGAGCAGTACTGGCAGCGTCGTATGCCATATTTGTAGCAAGTAAAATGCACAAGCGAACTTCTCCAAATTCAGGCAAATTCCTGTTATGCAACTACAACTGTGTCGCGTGCGTGATAAATTTTAAACTTGCCGCTGTCCAAGCCATTGTTGCCACTCGACGGCCTCGTCAAAAAGCGGCATTTCTGCCGTATCCTTCAAACAAAATGCGGTAAAATTCGGGACATGCCTAAAATTGTCATAAGAATCGATTTTTCTATTTTGGGTGGAGGAAGGGTCAACAGTTTTATGTGGTGAACAGAAGCGTTGCTAGCCAAAATGTTTGGTGGGTGGAGCAAGGTATGTACCGACTGGCTGGTTACTTTACCGACTGAATTTTACAGAAAAACAACTTTCTAATATAAGAAAACGACTGTTTTGGCGAAAAAAACTACTGATATTCATAAAATCCGATTGTTTTTCAGAAAGAATTTGTTGTTTTTACGAAAAACCGACTGGTTTTACTGAAAATCGGGGTGCTTCGCGCCTAATTGGTTATTTTTTACTGGCTGGCCGATAACATTTGGGGGGGGGGGGGGATACCCCATAGCTAGTACCTGTTTTTGTTTTTTTTAGTCGATGCTTCGAACTTCACCATTTGTAGGATAAAGTTAGAATAACAGCTATATCCTTTTGCAAATGGATATGGTATGGCTGGCTCTGGCCTTTTGCTAAGGAGTGGTTATAACCTGATGACCCCACCAGAGCCATGCTAACCCTACGAACGTCGTATACCGACACATCATACCCACCAACATGTTATTATTTCTGATTTCCACTGGAGAAATAGAATTCAAGCAGCATATCTATATTTGCCGAGCTCTATGCCATCCCACAGAAGGCTAGATTACAACCCAAAGGCCTTTCATACTGACCACACCTTCCGCACATTTGTACGACCCCATTATATCCCCTCAGAAGGCAGGGCGTCCGCGATACCTTCCTGATCGGGGGGTTGCAGCTTCAGAATTTTTTGTCATGTTTATTTTAATATTTTCACATTCTTTTTATTTTTTGTCAAACTTGAATTTTTTTTTTTAAAGGACCCCTCTTGCTTATTCTGCCTTTTATGTATACTTAGCTCCCATATGGAATTATAAGCTTCTAAAATCCCCACCTTTCTCTATTGTTTCGTTTCGTAATTACGAATTTTTAGCGCTTTTTCGGCCTTTCCGAGTTTTCCCGTCACCCAACGAAAAGTTTGTCGTAATCTTCAATGTACGCTGACAACTCTTTCACAAATAAGTATGTGATACTCCCCTCTTTATTACTTCTTTTATTTGCTTAGTTTTCCCACTTCTTAACCAAGGCACGGTTCAGTTTTCAAATGTTTTGAGCCCAGCCGCCGCGTCGGAGAGCAGGAAGGCTGGATATCCTCGACAGGCGCTAACAAGAGAATCGCTTGTTTTAGGTAAGAAGTAATGGTATTTCCAAAAGAGTTTTTTCTCATTCATTTCATAGGGAAAAGATCGTTTCAAGTAAGAGTTGTGCTTTAAGTATTTTAATTATTTTATGTCAACCATTTTGAGCTATTTTGCCCCATCGTCAGTGCAGTAGCACCTCCATTTTTCTCAGAGATTACCGAGATCACATAAACAATAGCTGAAAGCTCATATGGCACTTGCAAGGCTTCGTAAAAGGATGAAAGTAGGAATTTGCCAATTCGTGGGTTTGTTGTGATCATTTGTAAGCAAAACCCCTGAGATAAGAATAACGACGGACTTTGGAAATAACGAGAATGCATCGTTTGGTAAAAAAGTAATTTTTCGGTCAAAAGTATTTTTTTACTTTTCGGTTGAGATGCACACTTTACGGGTGCTAGGAAGTCATTTTCATCTAGAACCCTTGAGGCAAAAATGATCATGGGCTCGTGGGCATCATGAAAATGTAGATTTTGCTTAAAAGTATTTTTGTAATTTGCGCTGAAGATGATATCTTTAAAGTTTAACCGAAAAGGGCTAGGATACGACAGTCTAGTTACCCATCACTTGTTCGCTTAAATAATCTTGAAAACCCGATGAAAAAGCGTTAGTTTGTTTTTCTGATATTTCCAAATAATCGATTATCCCATTGTGCTTGCCACTCTTCCCGTTTTTGTGATATCTCTATGGTGCCTGGAACATTTGGCAACAACGCCAGCAGCAAACGAGTAAATAAATTGTGTATCAAATAAACAAAGAAGTGTCTGCAATCTGCAGTGCCAAAAACTAGGGCTAGAGAGTGATAGTGATAGTGCAGTGATTTTCGCGGGCGAATTGTGGACGGATTCACCATGGGAAAGCGTCCACATTCCCAACGTCCCTACTGAAGACTACTGTGGACAGAATGAAAATCCCCAATAGGTGTTGTAATAATTCAATGTATTTGAATCAAAGATGTAAAAATAAGTTGCCTGTTCAGTTAAACTTTAAAGGATGGTCGGATCTAGGAAGTGACAATTTCTAAGCCAATCTTGTCAAGTCTCTAATGTTCAAGCCAAGTTCCATCGTCCTAGCACATCTGAAAGTACCTTAAATCGCGATCACCGGAATTCCGGACCACCCTCTAACTCTCCCAGACTGCTTCCCACCAAGTGTCATCCCAATCGCTATAAAAGAGACATCTGAGATGACTTCTAGGCTCAATATCAACCAGCTTTTTAATTCACGATTGGCTGGTTGCTTGGAGCTTTCGATCAACGGGACTGACCATACGCGCTAGTTCGTGATTTTAAAAGTCATATAAGAAGTAGTCAACATCTCTCGCATTTTCTGTGCGACGATTTGCAAGTGAAAGGTGATGGTCTATGCGACTATTTGCGAGTGAAAGGTAATGGAACCCGACGTGAAACCAAGAACAAATAAATCACCAGAACCTCCGTCTCCCTATCTCTGTAATACAAACATGCGGAGTCGAATAGATCCGTATATCCTGCCCGAAGCAAACGAGCGGAGGGTAGCAGCTACGAGGAAAGTCACCATTATTTTCCTCCTTAAACATCTATATCGCAGTAAGGCTCCGGAGAAGAAATTTCCAAAGTAAAAGCCGATTGGTTGTCTGTCATTGTGACCCGCCGCAGAGCGGGTCATCACACTTCCTACACTTTTTCCTCTGATGCGCAGCGGCGAAGAGGGAAGTAGATTCATATCAACTCGAAGCTCAGCAAGTACCTCTAGCTCAGCTCGGTTCTGTACGCTGCAAAGACGGAAGTTCTACTTCTTATTTGCTCTTGGTGAAACTAACCGTTTTGTAACTACATTAGTGAAGAATATGTTGAGCTGGAGCTACTTGATGAGTTGCAACTCTACTAGACACGATAGACCCGAGAGGGGTGCTTCATAAACAGTTATTGCGTCTGTCCTTCGGTGCTTTCTACCGCATGTTCACGAGCAAAGTCACAACTGGGCTATACAACATAAGGTGGCATAAAACGGGGAGCTAAAAAATTTATATTTTGCTTGTTTTTCTACTATCAGAAAAAGTCAGTGCATCACCCAGCAATTCTAATCGGTCAGCTGTCGTAACCGTTCAAAAAAGAGCGAGACGGCCCAGATTCCAGAATTCACCGATTGTATCGATGAAGGGTGTAGATCGATCGAGCTTAATCCTTTTCGAATCCCATTTAGAAATGTCGGATACGAAAATTTCAAAATGCAACTTCAGGAGGCGAGAACGTCGACGCAAGAACTGAAAAGAAACAGAAAATGTACATCTTCAAAACAAAATTTTGCTGTATAGGCTAAAGACAAAACCGACAAGCTAATGACAAATCCGAGCAGCCATCAGCACTGTGGCAGTCGAGGAGATGCGCAGATAGGGACTGAGTGGCGTACCAGGTCCTTGCCTCCAATGTTTTCAAGTTCCTCGGATTCTGCTGTCCGAATCATTCCAATAAAGAGTGCATCTTTCGAACAGGAGCTATGAATGAAGGGTGTATTGAAAAAAAACAACTAGAGTCTTCATTGACCAGAGGCGAACCTGTAAGGGTGTGATCAGTCATTTTACGCACACACATGTGACGCACTTTGAGGAAGGTGGGATACTAAAACTGGGGAAGGTTTGGACGTTTTTGTTCCAGACAACAGGGTTGGTTCCTATCAGGGGTGGCCCGAAGCACTCATCCCAAGGGAGGTGAGACTCCTAATTTCAACGACTTCTGGATCACAATATACGACTCGAAAGTTCCGATAAAAAAGCACCGTTACCGCTTCGTTACAGCGGCGCACATTCCCTATTTTCAGCTTTCGCGAAAGAGGAAAGCTTCCAACGCCTGTACCCAGGACAAATTAAAGTAAGCGCCGCAGCCAAATTTTTTTTAGTCTGCCTTTTTCTTGCAGAATGTAACTATACTTATCATATAAATTACAGTCTTTAATGTGTTTCAAATTCCCAAAATTGCCAGGCCTAATCGCCAAATAAATGACATATCGTTCTTCTAAATAGAGGAACTATGAAATGCTCCACAGCCGAGATTTTGTGAAACGCCGACGTTTCTTTTTGCGATCCCAGTGAAAAGTAAAGTATACCTATGAAATCACCAAATCTGCCCGTCGAAAGTAATGTCAAAAGAATGGCAATCCGGAATAAAGTAGACAAAAACTAGACTTGTTCTGAAATTAAAGAAAAACAGTAATTTTGACGTTAAAAGACTTACTCAGAAACAAAACGAGTGTCAAGCTAATAAACTAATTAACTGTCAAACTAATTGTACTGCCAAACTAATCCCACCGCTGCCACCAGTTGTGACGACCTAATACACGGTAAAAGTCTCAAAGGTGTTTACTCTAACGAGACCAGATATATTCTAACAAGATCCAGAACAAAAAGGTATCACTATGACTAATTCATTCACTGTTTGTTGCCTCGGGTGAAATGATATGGAGAGGGGTTTGCCACTCTGAAATGATTATGGTCACACCGTGACAACGAGGAAAACCGGACTGCTGGTTCATTAAAAAAAAACTTCCGATTTTCGCACGCAACAAACTTTTAGTCTTCACCCTACAGGGATTTACAAGTTCTGACTTGATTTCTGATGTGTAAAAAAGATCTCGATTCGCCGAGAAGACTTAAGTTGTGTATTGTCGGGTGTAGTTTCACTGTAGTTTTGACGTAGGCTACTTTTGCTTAGCTATGAAAGTACCTTGTACCGTTTTATGTGCCCATTCGAAATCCTGTACTCTCATAACTAAAATAAAAATGCGTGAGACTACATAGAAACTACATTAAAGCACATCTGAAATGTTTCTATCTGCCTCAGTCTTCATCTGCGACCTTATCACCAACCTTGGTTGTACCCACCTCTACCTCGCTTTGTAATCAATATTCTTTAACTGGCCCAGATACACTTGCTTAGGAAGGGTTTTTGCGGGGCACCTGTCATTTGAGTTCCTATGGCTTTCGATTGCTTTGAAAAGTAACTTTGAGAAGGTAATATGTGGAAGACCTAAGGAAGACAGATACAAATCTATGCTAGTAAAACAGGTTTTAAAACAAGACGAATTGCTGCCAGTTGAGCAGTGACGGCACTCGTACGAGATATAATCATGTCTCCAACCTAACGAAGTTATGAAACCTGGTTTAAACGACTTCGCTTGCCTTTGACTGGAACGGATTTACGACCGAAGCTGGGTAGTGCCAATATCGTTTTTTTTTTAACGATTGTGTTTGACGAAAATGAGCACGTCCCGATGAAAAATTTGTAGCCTGCGTAGTAGTACGGTAATAGTGCGAAAACGTTGCATGTAATACTATGTAATAGCAAATAATACTATCATTTAATGTGCCTTAGACTGGTCCAATCTTATGTAGTAGTATCCAGTAGCATCCTGTCTTGCCATAGTAGCATCCAGTCTTGCTAATCCTAGCATAGTAGTATGCAGTAACACGGTAGCCTTGAAGTAGAACCATGTAGTAGCATCGTTAGTACTGCATGCTACTTTTTCGTACTACTTCGTAATACTATTTTGAGATAAATTTTTCATCGGGGTTGGACCTCGGTGAAACCATAATAAACGACTGATATGATTTTGCAAAAGGCAGGAGGGGGGGGGGATGAATCGCCCCCACTCACCCCACCCCCCTTCGGGCCACCCCTGGTTCCGATACCGGTCTACCAACGCTGGATTTGGTTCAGCCGAAGGGAAATGAGGAGTGAAACCTCTCTCTTCTCCGTGAACCTTTCGTGTTTCTACGTTAATTGCACTTTTAATAAGAAAAAAGTGACTAAGCAGAAAACAGAAAGAATCTGCGGACTAGATAATAAAATAAACAACATTTCAACGTTATCATAATAACAGACTTATACATTAGTCCCCATCATGCCAGTTACACCCATACTGTATATACATACGACTAATTTTGTTTACAGCCAAATGTATAGATAGCCATAGAAGCACGCACGCATTTAATCAGCAAACATTCAGAAAAGAAGACGAGAGGATAAGATAACAGAGGTGTGACTAGAATCATCTTGACTAATATCGACAAAAAAGAGAAATGAAGACCATGACTAAATTGCAATGACAGCGAACTGCAGTTAGAATTACCGCGTTTCAGTCCAAATCAACGACAAAAATGACAAAAAGTTTTGCGCTGTGAGTCACCTTAAAGCGCGTCTAACCCCCCGAACGGCTTCTCTCTGGTCTTTTACAGTCGTGAACGAAGACAAAACATAGTGACACCTTTGGTGCCCACCGTGAAGTTATAAGGACTAGGCTCCAAAGAACTTAGTGCTACCCCAACTACCACCGCCTAGAGTTTGTCGTCAACTCCAAAAATAGCTTTGTCTAGAGCTTTGACACAGAGACCTGTGGGAGCCTAAGCGCTACAATGTCAAATCTGGAAAAACGAATTAAAGGGAATCGCAAAAATATCTCCTCCAGGACTGCTTTTATGACTACAGGCGTATTCTCGCCGTTCCCCGAGGACTCCACTTGAGGAGCCCCAGCGTTTTTGTTTGTCCGGGGACTCACTCACCGTATTCTCGCGAGTCCCCACAGACGAGGAATGCTCCGATTATCATCACCATCATCAGAAAGGACTCCCTTTCAGATTCGGAGGGGAATCAATTTTTGCTGGTGTTGGTGCAATGTAAAATAAAATAAAAACAATCGGAATAAGAAAATAAAGTAAATCCAGACTAACTTCGTCAGCTGCATATTTTTTTTCGAACAAAATCCATTTTGAAAGCATTCCCAGTGTTCTCCTCGTTTCCGTTGGCGGAGTCCGCGTGGAGTGACTCCCTCTATTCTCGCCTATTCTCCTCGGGGAACGGCGAGAATACGCCTTGAGGTTGTAAATGACAATAGAGATATCCTTTAGGTGATAAGAGGTGCTTCAAGGTCACAGTGTTTCAGCAGCTCATCTATTTTTTGTTTGGGTATTTAATTCATTAATTAACTGCTGATGTTCCCTGTGGAAAATCTGGAAGAAGGCATGTAGCCTTATTTACCCATCTCATCACTATTACAACTAAAACTGACGAGACAAACCTCAATACTCGGTTAGAACTGAACTTTCAACTGTACAATCGCAAGTGTTCTCAACCGAACAGACAACCACGTCCTTCGTTCCTACAAATATACAGTCCTAGTCCATTTTAAAACATTTAAGATTTACTTGTTTGGACACTTTATAGTCAACTTCAAAGTGCGCCACTTTCGTCTTTTCATAGTGATACAAGTCAGGCACTCTTGACCCAACGTAGTTCTCTAGGGCAGGGGTTCCCAACCTTTTCCGTACCACGTACCCCTGATCAAGGCTTAAAAAGTTTGCATACCCCTTTTTTGACGAATGATTTTTTTTACCACGGTGAGAAAATCAAAAGGCGATATTTATTGTCCTCAATAATAAGGTATAAATGTGTATCTTAAATTGCATACGATGGGGTATCTTGTCTTGAGAACAACAATGAAATGGAGTGAGAACTGTCAAGACTAAAAAGGATTGAGGAGAGATATTAGAGTTATAGATCAACTTGACTTCGGGACGGGTCTGCGAGGGTTTCTCGTACCTCTTTGGGTACGCGTACCACCGGTTGGGAACCACTGCTGTAGAGTCTCCCAACACAGTGAATTGTTGTTTTAGGCTTCTACTTTTACCGAAACCATTTAGCCGAAACAAATGCCGTCGAAGTTAAACATTCGGCTTATGTAACTTATCATTTTACTGTAGCCCACCCATGATCATGTTTTAATCGTACATGATGCAGTCCATACCGGCCCCGATACAGACTAATTGAAAGACGGTTTAAAGCAATGAATACTGGCATCCAAAGGTGCAGAACGACAGACCTGCACTTCCTGAATTACTTATGAAAGATGGCTCTCTTACCCACTGTCCACGGTAAAACTGAGGAATATAAATGCAGTCCAGAACTGAAAACTAGCCCTTGTGAAAATGTTCAGCTTTCATAACTGTAAATAGCTCGTAGCAGTTTTAGGTTTCAACTTCACCGAAACTATTAAGCCGAAACAAATACCGTCGAAGTTAAACATTCAGCTCATGTCACATACTAATTTTCCTGTAGCCTACCCATGATCATGTTTTAATCGTACATTCTGCAGTTCATACCCGCCCCGATACACGCTAATGGAAAGACAGTTTAAAGCAATGAATACTGACATCCAATGATGCAGAAAAATAGACCTACGCTTCCAGAATCACTTTTGAAATATGGCTCTCCTACCTACTGTCCACGGTAAAATTCAGGAATAGAAACGCACATCACGATGAGTAATCTATGAGATCAGATGATAAATCCTAAGATTCAGTCCAGAACAGAAACTTAACCCTTGGGAGAATGTTCAGCTTTCATAACCGTAAATAGCTCGTAGCGGAGTGACCGCATTTTGGAACTAGAAAGCTTCCTAACTTTACAGTACGCTTGTTACATTCAACACTTTCACAGAAGACGTGGAGGAAAGCCATGAGAACATATTACGCCGAATGCTGTTAAGCTACGGTCATGCTGCTTGGCAAACATTCTCCTGAAGGTTACGTATGAATTCCCGGTTCTCCCGAACAAATATAACACCAAGAAACAGCTTTTCTGAGGTATAAGTCATAGTCTGACACTTTTTCTTTCCACTAAATACATTCATCTGTCGAGACGTCCATATAATTGCTAGCAACGCCTTCATAGGCTCTCCGCTGCCATCATTTAACGAAGCACTAGAAACGCTGATATTGCGATTAGAGCAGCCGCTTGTGAACTGAGAGGTGTAGAAGCTCCCGATCCTAAAAAAAAATTCTGTTTAATAAAGTAAACGAAATAAAGGTTGCAAACACGGGAGGAACGAAATCTGAATACATTTACGCGAAAATAATGTGATGAAGATATTAAAGAAAAAACTCTAAGATTCCCATGGCGTCTTAAATTGCAAAAAAACTAAATGATGCCTTAATAATTATATTTGTGTCAGTGGTTAGAAGTGTCGGAAAACTAGGTCCTCTACTGATCTTCTGTTTTGAGGCACAGCAAGAGATAAGAAGCAGTGTATGTGAAGTAAGTGAATAGGTTAGTTATGTATCTTATTCTGAAAAGAGTATAGCAAGCCTGAAAAAGATATCCTAGGAATGGTGTGATTCCATCCGGGAAAGAAAATAGTAGTCGTATACAAAATCGACTTTGAAGTTGACAATGTTCGACACACGGGCGGGGTAAATATTCCTTCAGCCCAAGCTGACTGCGAATCATCGAATACGGGCGGGGCATTCTTTTGTCAAGTATTATCAGTAATAAACAGAAGATTATACAAGGGTGCATCGACTGAAATGTTTTCAGGAACAATGACAGTATCTTAACAGCATTTGACACAAGGATGCGCGTATTTGTGTGTAGCAACATTAGAGTAGTGATGCTCTAAACGACGTATTGGCAATTAACAGGTTGAACATGTAATCCCCTGAATCAAGAAATCATAAAAATATAACGAAGAGAAGGTTCGAAAATTTTGCTTTCGAGTCGAGCATGCCATGCGTTAAGACTGCGCTTCGTTTGACCACGAACAAATAAGCACCAGCATCTTGGTCTCCCTATCTCTGCAATACTACCATGCTGAGTCGAACAGATTTCCGATACCTGCTGGATACAAACGAGCGGACGGTAGGAACTACGCGGAACACCATAATTCGTTAGCTCTACTACAAACAGCAATATCGCAGTAGATCCCCGGAGAAGAAATTTCGAGAGTAACAGCCGACCAGTTGTCTGCCATTGTGACCTCATCTGTGACGCGCTGCAGAGCGAACACCTCTTCCGAAGATAATGGAAAGAGAAGATTCAAAATGTTGTTTTCAGTTTGGGCAACTTCGCAGGTCAAAAGCTTCGGAATCTTTGTTTGGCTTTCCCAACTTTTTAACCACGGCGCGCACAGTGTTTAAAATTTTCGCGTCGAACCTCCGCTTTGGAGAGCCGGAAGTCTTGACATAGTCGACAAGGGCCAACGAGGCAATCGCCAATTTCACGAGGCAAGTGATAGTTTTGAAAAACCAAATTTCACCGTAAAAGGATGATTTCTGTTTTGCTGTAATAAGACAAGTTTTTGAACACAGATGCTTGGTCCGTGTGTCGCTGAGAATTTTCCTGCATTATTGCTTTGACACAAACGATTGTGAAGGCACTTCAATTGCTTTACACTACACAACAAAGGGCTTTTCCTCCGGACCAAATAAGTTGTTTGTTGTTTTGTGTTGTTTATTGGAGCTTCCAGAGTTTCTTCTCTATGCTCCAGTTCGGACCAAATAAACAAGAAATCATATTCGTTCTCCTTCTTCTCTAGGAGCTATCGGCTTGTTAGTCACATCCGAGGACGCTAACAAGCCAATCAGCAAAGTGCCATTAAACATAGGTGTTCCCTCTTCGTCGCCAATCCGGATCCTCTCGGGGAAATGAGGTGAAAGAGAGTTGTACAAACCGGAAACAAGTAAACAAGATAAAAGATGTATTTGTTTCTCCGCTCCGATTAAAGAGAGCCCTGAAGCAAGATTATCACAAAAATACTCCAAAATTCAAAATGACTCACCCTCAAACACAAGGGAAAGCGTGACTGGGGATAGCATTGTTTTTCATCCTCCATTTACGTACCTTGACGCACAAAATACAAAATAATACAAAGTACAAAATAATACAAAGAGAAACCAGAAACAACGAGCAAAAAATGATGGGAAGGTGTCTTCACCTCGGATGATAATTTGCGGAACTGTGCGGAAATCAGTTTTTTATTAATAAAGCTGAGGTCTCAGCTTGGTGTCGTTGTTTTCAACACAGTTATGTATACTCAAATTAGCCGTAGGCTACCAAAGGGTCCTTTCTTTTGATAATATCGATCTATCTTTTGTTTTACGACTTTCTTTTCTGAAAGTGTTCGCTGCTACAATTAAAATATAAAATAATACCGGCTCCAAAGTAACAACGCTATCCTTGCATCATATCCTGAAGTTGAAAACGAAGGTAAAATCGACTAAACCTGACACTGTAGCCTACTTTACTTGGAAGGAAAAAATCGGGTTCTGCTTAGTCCTGCACTGACAATGATTTATCACTACAGTTATTAACCGAAAAAAATGGGGTCAGGTTTTGGCTACTCCCAGGGGCGGATCCAGAGGGGTGGCGAGGGGGGCGATCGCCCCCCCCCCTAGACGGGCTGTAATTTTTTGTTTTGTTTTACTGCACTTACGGAAATCTGCATTAACGCATGTTCTAACTACTGTAACTAGACTCTAAAATCTTTTTACAAGTGGAGCCAACAGGAGCTTGAATGTTTCTTGTAAACAGTTGTCAGTTGATCAAGTACAGTTTTTACCATTATTGTAATATATGAAAACCACATTTTCGTCAAATAAGAGACCGACAGGGACACTTAAAACGCGAAAAAAATCAGCCTTGTGGCCGACAAAAAGGACACTACCCCCACTCTTTTCGGTAAGAATCGCCCCCCGTAGAACGGAAGGCCGGATCCACCCCTGGCTACTCCTGGTTAGGTTTCATAATAGTCCTGCACTTTGATGATTGGATTAGTAGCGTACAAATGAGCCTGACACGCGTTTACTTCTGAAAACTCAAAGCTCACTAAGGTAGGCCTACCGTTTTATGGCCCCAAAAAGAAACCATACATTATACACCGTTTTTACCTTAGATTTTCTTAACCGAAGGACTGCCCTAGTTCTGTCTTCGTGCTTTGTTAATGCGGCTCTGTTTTAATCCGGATTAGTTTGCTGAGTGGTGCAGATTTATGATATTGGATTCATAAAGAGAACTGCTCCGTATTGGAACGTGAAGCCGCACAGGACAAAATTAAAGGATCCTTTGTTTGCTGTTCGATAAAACGTCAATAAGATGAGATATTACGGATGAGTGTTTACTAGCAGGCCGAGACTGAAAAGAAATGCTTATTGATGAAAGCTTCAGGAAGAATGGAGATACACTGTATCGGGTTTTCGGGCCTTCCCGTTGAGCTATTAAGCTACCGAAATTGTTACACAATTCTAAGGGCATCAGCCCATATCGAGCTTATTTTTGTTTGATGAAAGACTCCAACACTGCTTCTAGGCTTTGTTCACTGGTTCTTTTTCGCGCACATCGACAAATTTGCTAATGTGCACCCCTTTCCTTATAATAAGATTCGGTATTCAAACCTTTCTTTCTTTCACTTCCTTTTTGGGATCCGAAAACGTAATTGGAGAACTATGAACGTAATTGGAGAACTATGAATTCGTAAAAGTTGTCCGTCTATTAGCACGACACATCTCGTAGAGGTTAAGATATTTTGTTCAAGCTTGGTGTGAGGATGCTTCGGTTCAAAATACAGGTCAAGTTCGTAGAGGAGGAGGCGAGGGGTTTCAAACTAAGGGACGATTTTTTTTTTGAAAAGCTGAATAGATAGACGATTTAGAGGTAAGGAAACATGCTGAATTCACATCTGAAACTTTTTCTTTCGCTGGACAAATAGTTCGCTCGGAATCCGGTCGAAACCGGAAAAATTGCAAAACATAAAAGTGTTACGCTGGCTAAAGTTGATTAGAGGAGAGCATTCTGAATTCGTTTATAGAAACTAGCCTCCAAGATAAAAGTCCTCGATTCGATTCTACACTGTCAGAAGTTTCAGGGATCGACTAAAAGCATGAAGGGAATGGAACACGAGAAAAGCAGGAAGGCATACTAAAACCAGGAAAGGCATACTGAAACGAGGAAGGCTGTCACCAGAAATCAAAGCTGCGAAAAACTGGAAAGCTGCAGCGTTCCCTTCCTCTGTTTTGTATTCTTTGAGGGGTCGGCAACTTTTCAAATTCAAAGTTCACCACCCCTTCTGACGTGGGTAGGCATTAAGTTCAGTGAGGGGTCGGAAACTATCAACATTGTAATTCCCCTTTTCATTTCTCGTTCTGACGATAGGCGACTAAAATCCTCCGAGTCCAGCTAGGGGCCAGCAATTAAGATATTTCAAGTCCACCATTTCCTTCCTGGTTTTAGTACGTTGAAACTATAAAACGAGGACGGAAATTGGAAATTTAAAATTATTCTTCTTTGAGGGGTCGGCAACTATCAAAATTCTTAGTTCACCGTTCCCTTCCTCGTTTTAGTGATTTGAGGGGTCGGCAACTAGAATTCTCAGTCAAGCGAGGGGTCAGGAACTAAGTGCACCATTTCCTTACTTATTTTAGAACCTTGAGAGTACTAAAACGAGGAAGGAAATTGGGAATGATAAATTATACTTCTTTGAGGGTTCGTCAACTATCAAGATTCTTAGTTCACCGTTCTCTTCCTCGTTTTAGTAGCTTGCCGCGGGTAGTACCTTAAAGTACTAAAACGAAGAAAGGAATGATGGATTCTAAATTATTAGTCTTTGAGGGGTCAGCAACTATCAATATTTAAGGTACACCATTTCTAGTACTTTAAGGTACTACTCGTGACAAGCTACTAAAACGAGGAAGGGAACGGTGAACTAAGAATCAATTTCCTTCCTCGTTTTAGTACTCCCAAGGTGCTAAAACGAGAGATGGGCACTTGAAATATCGAAGTTGCCGACCCCTCGCTGGACTGAGAATTTGTCGACCCCTCAAAGCACTAAACGAGGAAGGGAATGGTGAACTAATATTCTGATTGTTACCGACCCCTCAAAGAAGACTAATTTTGAATTCCCAATTTCCTTCCTCGTTCTAGTACCCTCAAGGTACTAGAACAAGGAAGGAAATGGTGGACTTGAAATATCTTAGTTGCCGACCCCTCACTGAACTTAATGCCGACCCATGTCAGGATACTAAAACGAGGAAGGGATGGTGAACTCTGAATTTAAGCTGGAGACCCCTCAAAGAATACTAAATAGAGGAAGGGAACGGTGTAGCTCCAGTTTTTCTCAGCATCGAATTCTGTTGACAGCCTTCCTCGTTTTAGTATGCCCTTCCTGGTTTTAGTATGCCTTCCTGCTTTTCTCGTGTTCCCTTCCCTTCCTGCTTTTAGTCGAGCCCAAAGTTTCATAAAAGATTGCGAATAACACTTTCAAGAATACACCTTTTCACTTAGACATAAAGTTTTCTGACCAATTAAGTTTATACTATTTCGTGCCTAGATCTCCAATAACTCCTTCAATAGGTAAACATACTACACTGTCATAAGTTATATAACGACAACAGAAGGATGCGCTGTTTCAACAGATAACACTTTGCGATGTTATCTGTTATGTTTCTTTCGTTCCCCTTAGTATTTTTACCAATTGAAGGTGGTGTTGGAGATCTAGGCACGAAATAGTGTAAACTTAATTGGTCATAACACTTATTTCTAAGCGAAAAGGTGTTTTTCTTGAAAGTGTTATACCCTGTCTGTTATGAAACTTCTGACAGTGCAGTCAGCTCCGGTCCTCTTTTGGTGTGTGCTGAGGTTTTTGTTTGTATGGCACTTGAGCTTACTCAAGTGCCATATAGCGATTGTAATTTCTATCCGACGCGCGCACGGTGGCTCTTTCGGCCGTCAGTTGTATTTTAGTAACCGCGAAGGAAAGACTTATGTCATTTCAGCGTTGTGACAGTGAAGCGAGTAAGCGACTAGCTATCAAGAAGTCCAGTTATCAGGATAATACCCCCGCCAAGGTAAAGAAAAAGTTATATTATATCGCTGGTAAGAAGAGATTTATTGATGGAATTGGGTTAAGAGGGCTGAGGCCCAAATTTTGCTAAGATAAGATTGTTGATTTGAAAAACTGGAGGCCAAAATCTTTGCGTAAGATTGTTGTCGTTCTTTGCGTAAGAACAGTGGGCATAAGATAAGATTTATTGACTCGTGTTCGAGGCCAGTTGCTTTGCGTAAGAGTGTGGTAGTTCTTTGCGTAAGAACAGTTGGCTTGAAATGATATTTATTGGTTTGTGATCGAGGCCAGAACCTTTGCGAAAGTTCCCTCCCGTAAAATTTGTTTTAATTGCTGTGGGCCTTGGCGATGGAAAAGGATACGTGTGAAGAATATTGAAGTCCTTTTAAAGGCGCCATTTTGGAGCACGCATCAATTTGGAATGTTAAATTTTTTGACGCCAGATGGCGAATAAGGTTATTGATTTAAGGGGTACAGTATGGGGGAAAATGATAGGCTAAATAAAAAATGTGAAGATTAGCCACGAAGCAGTTGGCGTAAAATAAGATTATTGATTTGTGATTGAGGCCAGAACCTTTGCGTAAGTTTCCTCCCGTCAAGTTTGTTTTAATTGTTGCGGGCCTTGACGATGGAAAAGGATACGTGTGAAGAATATTGAAGTCCTTGAAAGGCGCCATTTTGGAGCACGTTTCAATTTGGAATGTTAAATTTTTCGGCGTCAGATGGCGGGCAAGGTTTATTGATTTAAGGGATAAAGTACGGGGAAAAGAAAATGTGAAGATCAGCCATGAAGTAGTTGGTGTAAAATAGATTTATTGATTTGTGATTGAGGCCAGAACCTTTGCGTAAGTTACCTCCCGTCAGATTGTCTTATTGTTGCGGGCCTCGACGAGGGAAAAGGATACGTGTGGAAAATATTGGAGCCCCTCGAAAGGCGCCTTTTTTGGGGCACGTATCAAATTTGGAATGTGGAATTTTCGGCGTCAGAGGGCGGGCAAGGTTCATTGATTAGGGGAATACAGTATGGGGGAAAGGGACAGGGTAGATAAAAAATGTAAAGATCAGTCAAAATTGTTTTGGGGGGCCGATACCGATTGAGATTATTTTGGAACGAGATTTGCATGGAATTAAAGGTCACGTTTTGAGGAAAATTAATAGTGACAGGTTGTTGAGAAATCCGCATGGCGCGATTGTCAATTTGTCGCCAGGTTGTATGATGATATGGGGTCGGAGCTTTGAGCCCCCTATTGGTTGAGGTGAATAGTCAGTAGTTGTCGGAATATTCGTGGATTCGCGGAGTAGTATAGAGATTGGTTATTTGAGATATTACCCCATGGGACAAATTTGTGATAATAGAATTGAATGTGGGTTATTACAGACGGGTCGTTGAAATTTGGCTTTCTTTCAGAGTTAAGATGGCTTTGGTGCTCAGTGAGCAGTCGTCCTTAAATGGTCGGGACTATATCTCAGCCATATGCGCAGTTCGTAACGGTGACCCGGCTCCAACGACAACGGCTGTGAAGATTAAGGGGAGAAAATTGGAATCGTCCCCCGAGGTGGATATTTGGAGCGCTATTGGTTGGTTGACCGGGAAGGACAAGCCCTTCTTTGATGTTTTGGTGCCATTGGATATCGACCAGGCTCGACTTTTCATCCGTCATTTGGTCCCCTTGTTAGGGCAGGCCCAGCAAGTCCAGACGATTCCCGTACATCATGCGAGGCCGGCGGCGGAGTCTTTGACGCAAGTGGCTTCGACAAGTACTTCAGCTCCACTGGAGATACCAGAGGTTGGTGTACCCCATTTTGTAAATGAACAAATAGGGTGTGGCCCCTCAGGCCCCCTCCCCACTTTGGGGGAGGCCCTGGATGAGCATCTTAGCTCACCTTCTGAAGTGGTTGTGGGAATCGGAGTAGGAGAATATGCAAGTTTGTTGAGAGGAGTTGAGACATAAAATATGGAACCGGGTTTTAGCTTCTATTTTGGTTGGTACGTTTGGATTGTACGCATGTTACCTATGAGGTAGCGCTATGGACGCCGGTGTAGGACTGACAGTTGCGGTATATAGTTATGTTTCAAATCAGGGTGACGCAGTGATGCATTTTTAGAAATTTAACCGTGTAGGTGAGTTTTAACGAGAATTTTTGAATCATAGGATGTGAAAGGAATGAAATTAATAAGGGTTATCATTTAGGTAATGAAGCCGTACGTGGCGGAAATGGAGATGTTGAAGATACAGTTAGGGGCCTCAAATGGGGTTGAGCGGGCAAAACGCGAGGTGTTCGACGCCATTATGTCTTGCTCTTCGGACACGAGCAACGGTAGACTGATTGCACGGATGAGGGATTTGGTGGGGGAAGCTAAGCGTGTTGGGGATAAAAATCTGGAAAAATATGAGGTGGCGTATGCTCAGATATTGGCCTTCCAAGACCTCCCACATTATGAATTGGCCAAAACTCTGGTCAACTTGATCGGTTCTGAGGCCCAGAAAGACGGTGCAAAGGAATTCCTCCGTCTTAGTAAGCAGAAGGCAAAAGCAGCGGGGGAGATTCCGAAACCCGAGAAAAAAGGGGTTGAACCTCAAAGTGTTGAAGACATGGTCCAGAAGGCCCTCGCTTCGGTTGTCGGTCAAGCTAGCCAGTTTCAGCAGCCACAGTTCGGGGCATATGGCCAGATGATCAACCCAGCTTATGGAGGTTTAAATTTCGGACCGCGAAGAGGGGGTAGGCCCCCATACGGAAGCCGGTTCTCACCGTACCGCCCGCGATATCCGGAGACTCGCACATGTCATATTTGTTTAAAGGTTGGGCACCTGGCGTCGGCTTGCGTCGATAGGCCCCGTGACGGCAACTAGTAAACGGTGTAGTGAACGTGACCCTTTGTGTGTATATGGCTGATTTTGTAATTTGGTATACATAAAAACTGTTTAAGAGGTATTAATTATTGTAGGTGGACGAAACCGATCGAATTTGGGTGAATTTTCGAGGCCAACGGGTGGCCCCACCCGAAGTTTTCCCAGCAGCGGAGAATTTTCGGTCGTTGTCGGCTTGGAAGGGGAAAGTGTACGATTCTTGTTTAGATTCAAAGAATTTCAAAGCTGGTGGGCTGTCCGAACATTTCAATGAGTGGCAAGATTTGTGTTCGACATATCAGTTGAAGAATAGCGATATGATTTTAGAATGGTTGAGCAATGGCGTACACATTCCTTCCTTCTTCCGCCGGTTCAGGGGGACCTATCGCGGGAAGTATTATGATTCGGAAATACCAGTGATAGTGGAAATCCCAAACGGGAATTCAGTCTATGCCTATGATTCTTTTGTTACCCGAGAATTGGAAGAGGGTACCCTTAATGGCTCTATTTTGCCTTGGGGTAAAGTGGGTGAGTGCGAGCCCCCCAGGATTGTAATGCCATTTACGGTCGAGCCTAGCAAACCGAGACTTTGTCACGACGAATCTTATTTGAACTGTTGGATTAGGGATAACCCCTTCCAGCTGGATACCCTGGGGGAAATTCAACCCTTTTTATCGATTGGGGGTCTGCTCTTTAAGGTAGATGACGCAAAGGCATTTAAGCAAGTAAAGTTAACCCCTGAAAGTTACCAATACGTTGGTTGCAGATGGCGTTGCGTGCATATCCCCGGAGATTCGTCAGAGTGGTACTATGTATATACGACTTTGACGTTTGGTAGTAAGTTGTCACCGTTTGTGTACCATACGATAGGCCAGCCAATCCCTACGGTTTTTAGAGAGGCAGGCGGATTTTCTTGGAGGTATTTGGACGATTCGTTGTACTATATACCTCCGGGACCGGATTGCGAGGAAATCTCAAAGATGGCAGTTAGTTTCGTGAAAGCGATGTCGGCAAAATTGGGATTTTATTTGTCTGAGAAATCGGACTTCGAACCGAAGAAAGAGTTGCGTTATTTGGGTATGTTGATCGATGTCGAGCAAGGAGCGTTTATGATCCCGGAGGATAAGGTGGAGAAGTTCGAGGTATGTCGTATCGATATGTTGAAAAGAAGCGGTTTTACGATCAAAGAGCTGCAGCGTTTTGTGGGGAGAGTAGCGAGTTTTTCCCCTGCCTTCCCGCATGCGCGGATGTTTACGAAAGAATGTAATGGCCTAATTGCCCGTATGACGCAAGATAATGTCGAGTGGTCGTTAGCTCCGAATGAGGTATTGAACGAAATACGTTTTTGGGCCTTTTTGTTAGAATCCCCTCGGGTTTTCCCCTGGAGACAATCCTCTCACCAGTGGATTGAACTGTACACGGACGCAAGCGGATACAAGTGGGGGGCATCTCTAGTGAAACCGTCAGGAACTATCGGGTTGTCGGACTTCTTCACGAATGATTTAATGGATTTGCCAATCCACGTAAAAGAAGCACGGGCCCTGTTGGCCGCATTGTTATCATTGGAGCAGGAGTTGGCAAACGCGCGGGTGAAGGCACGTGTAGACAATATGGCCGTGGTGTGCGCATGGAATGAGGGGGGTGGTAAGTCAGGGGAATTGAATAGAGTTATGAAAGAAATCTTCCTCCTTGTGTGCCGCATGAATGTTGTTTTGACCTTAGTATACGTCCCGTCGGCCCTCAACGTCGCAGACTCGTTGTCAAGGTCAATTGACAAACAGCATTGTAAGTTAACTGAGAAAATTTGGCTCTTGACCCAAAATCGATTTGGAGGTAAAGTAGGGCATACTTGTGATTTGATGGCCTTGTCGTCGAACGTCAGGAAAGGGTGGGATGGACGTAAGTTACCGTTTTTCTCCCCGTACCCCCAACCGGGAGCCCTTGGTATAGATATGTTTAGCCAAAAATTGCCAGTTTCGGGAAATTATTATATTTTCCCGCCATTTTGTATGATTGGGGCAGTGATATCACACCTACGGGGAACGGGTGTCAGGGTTACAATGATTATCCCAGACGTCGGGGGGGCAGTACCGTGGTTCCCGTTGCTTCGGCAGTTTGAGGTCGCGCGTTTAAGCTTGGGCATGGCCGGGAACCGAGAAGTTTTGTTGTACCCGTCCCGGAAGGGATATGTGGCCGATAAAGTCGGATTATACGTTCCTTTGGTGGCTGTTCGTTTAGAATTTTAGTTCTCGTTTTGAAATAAAGAAGTTGTTTAAAAATACGGGTCATTTTGTGTTTTAGGGTGAACCGGTGGTGGATTGGCTTAGTATAGTCCCGACCGAATGGAAAGAGCGGAAAAAGGAGCTAGAGTTGACAATAACTCAGTCTAAGTACGAACAGAAGAAGGCGAAATTGAGGACGGAGCTTCGTGATTTTATGAATTTGTTTAGTTTAAGTCTGTTAGATTGTGAACCTGCGCATTTAGTGTATTTTTTGATATCGAAGGAAAAAGACGGGAAGACCGTCTTGCACAATGTGCATTGTCCAAATTTGGCAACGGTCAAAATCGATTGCCAATGCAAAAGAACCCTCGCGGCAGGCACCGTAGATAGTTACATCGGACAATTAACGGCGATCTTCAACTCGGAAAATATGAACGGGTCATGGGATGGGAAGTTAAAAAGGGGTAACCCGGCAAAATCGACACAGATGGTAAATTTTTTGCGTGCAACGAAGTCCGAGCAAGCCGGCGCAGCTGTAATCCCAAAGCAGGCACATCCGTTGTTTTTACAAAAGTTGAAGAAAATATCGGGCCTTTTATCTCAGCGATTAGAGTTGGCAAAAGCGAATATAGATAGATTGAGATTGGCAAGGAATAAAGCTCTCTTCTTGGTGCAATTTTTCGGGGGGGATCGCGCCTCCGATTTGGCATTAACGAAAAGCCGGGAGATCATGTTCTTCCCGTCACAGGAAGGCTTGCTTTTTAACCACACGGCCGGGAAAACCCTTCGGCAAGGCGGAGTCAATAGCTTCGGGATTTTTCGTGTGCGTGACGCGGCCCTGTGCCCAGTTTTGGCGGTCGAGCAGTATTTGGCTCTAGTTCAGGAGTTGGGTTTAGAGCTCAATTATGGATATTTCTTTCGAAATATAAAAACGGGAAAATTTTGTAATGAACCAGTCCCGTATGCTACCGTTTATAGAGCTTTAAAAGAAGTATTAGGATGTTTAGGGTTGGATGAGGGAGAGACGCCGCATAGCCTCAGAGCCGGAGGGGCAATCACGCTGGCGGCGGCAGGGTCAGAACTATCCGAAGTTATGTCGGTCGTCGGTTGGAGGTCTGCTGCAACAGCAGAGCATTATTTGGCCTGGAAGAAGGTAATGGAGTTCCAGCAACAGGGGGATGCCGCGGCCGCAATTGAGAATTTGTCCGGGAATTATGAGCGAACAAATAAGCTCGTCGGGTTTTCAGCGTTATTTGTATGAGTTATAAAATATAATGTTTTCAATTGATATTAGTACGTTAAATGTTGGTCAATAAGGTTGGGAGATAGATGAGGTTGGGCAAATTGGGCCCGCGCGGGGGGGGGGGGGGGGGGGGTACGGTGAGGTAGCCATGGCATAGGACGAGGCGGTACGGATTGACCCCCTACGCCCATATCTTATCAGGCTGACAGACCATAGTAGCGATTCGGATACAATACTATCCGACGCGCGCACGGTGGCTCTTTCGGCCGTCAGTTGTATTTTAGTAACCACGTAGGATGTGGATTTATATAGTCTGAAGATTAGGACAGAGGGATGTTTTGAAAAAAAAAAAAAAAAAAAAAAAAAAAAAAAAGAAATGGATAATTAATTGAATGGTCTGGAAGCTATTTACGTCTAAACCATGGGCCCCTGGCCTGTAAGGTTTGACCCCCTACGCCCATATCTTATCAGGCTGACAGACCATAGTAGCGATTCGGATACAATACTGTCCGTCAGTCGGTCTGTCGGTCCCGGTTTTGCTAGTTCGGGCACTTCCAGATAAGCTAGGACGATGAAACTTGGCAGGCATATCAGGAACTGGACCAGATTAAATTAGAAATTGTCGCTTCCTCGATCCGACCATCTGGAGGGGAGTGGAGAGAGGGGGAATCCGGAAAAAATAGGAAAAATGAGATATTTTTAGCTTACGAACGGGTGATCGGATCTTAATGAAACTTGATATATGGAAGGACTTCGTGTCTCAGACCCTCCATTTAAAATCCAGACCGGATCCAGACCGTCGCAATCTAGGCTGCACTGGAAATTAAAGACACAAAGGAATTAGCTAGCAGATCTGATCAAGTGGTTGGTTAGCGATAAGTAATATGTTTACGGTATCTAGGGAAGACTGGAAATCTAAAAGACCTGATAATGTGGACGAATAAGTCCGATCATAATCCCCTTTGGGATCCCATCGAAACCTTTGGTCTTGTTTACTATGTCTTCCCCAGGAATCCTTTTTCTCTACCATTCGGACAGTGATGCAGAGTGACACCCTTCCCATTCTCTACGGATTCATTACGCCCGACTTTCCTGTTGGGGGCCGGGGTTTAACGTCGCGAATGCCACGATTCCCTCTCTACTCTCCTTTCCCGCCTAAAGGATTGCTTAAAACACACACCTTCTAGACATTTGGGTCAGCTCGGACAAAAAATTTAAGAGACTATGTATTTTTTAAAGCCTATTTCACCGCGCAATTTTTATAATAAAGTATTGTTTATATAAGGAATCATTAAAGCACATATTGACACCACTTTTCGACTGATCACATTGCAAGCAAACCTTTAACTCGACGCCAATGAACCCGAAGAAACAAATACCGAACAAACTACCCCGGTTTAGGTGGACTAAATCTATGAATCCGCGGCCCCCACAAATACATTCAAGATGAAACGCATGTAGCGAAATAGCACTTTTTCAAAATAAATGGTCAAAATCTATGGCGACCCTTCAGTCAGAACCGAGTGATGTGCGTCACAGCGCATCAACCCGACAAGTGGTTCCTCCCCTGGCAATCGTAAGTCCGTCGTAACCGTGCTCGTCCGGAACCGGCATGCTCTCATTGGCTGAAAACCACCAAAATGGTAGCTTACAACATAACAGACCCAAGAGCTTACGATTGCCAGTGGAGGACCCTTTTAAACTCTTAAGTAGAGAGAGGACATCTTCTTCTTGAGACCCTGTACCAACATCAACATCGGCAACGGCGTCAACGCTCTCGTAACTGAGATTTTATAGCCAATTTCCAGTCCCTGATGTCCAGACTGTTTTTGACTGGAGTGAATGGGAAGATCAGTTATCACCTTAGTGCCCTATTAGGAAATCACTCTTCCCCGAACTGCGGGGTGTAACTACGGATCAGTTCTCCTCCCTGACAGGCTATTCTCTACTCGACCGTAAAGGCTCTGACCACCTGCCAAAAACACTAGTCAGAAGATCGAGAACTTCAGGGTCAGGCCTGGTTAAATACAGCAGAAAAGGAACGTCTAGAATGCTTCTCTCTTATGCCCGGGCCCCATTACAGTGATATCTGGTAATAACGCCGGTAAATAAGACCATCTACGGTCGAAATTGCGAAGAGAAGACGCTGAAAACACAAGATAGTCGAGAGGGAAAAATATATATCCGCCATGTTGAAACGTATATTTGGACTGTTCGGACCAATCACAGACCAGAGTCACTGACTTTAGCTAGTTTTGTTTACCTTTGATTAATGATGGTGGTAATACGTCTTGAATTTCTTCGTTCCAGGTGAGACCAGGTTAAGACGTTCTTGATGAGACGTAAGAGTGGGTAATAACCAAATTAAAGAACTAAATTACGTACAGATGTGACTGAATGTGGCCCAGGCATTATTCTAAAGCTCAAACCACAAAGGAGGTAGGAATTGGGTTTCTGGGATCCCAAAACGAAGTGGAGGGATACCTATGACATCGCAAAAATGTCCGTCTGACTGTGAGCACGATAACTCTCGAAGGGAATGAGATATTTTGATGAAACTTGGTTTGAGGATTCATTGGGTCAAGAATAAGGTCAAGTTCGTAGATGGGCTCTGTAGCCCTACCGGTGGAGGAGGGGGTTCAGCTTAAGGGACAAACAAAATATTTTTAAACAGCTAATGTTATAGTCGATTGTGGGGTAAGAAGGCATGCTGAGCACGACATTGAAAACCATTTTCTCGCCGGACAAGTAGTTGGTCCGGAATCCGGCAAAAACCGGAAAGTTGGTTAAAAGTAAAAGTCTTATTTGAAGTTGACTAGATGTAAGGAGACATGCTGAACACGATGGCGAAAACCATTTTCTCGCCGAACAAGTAGTTCGTCCGGAATCCGGCGTAAACCGGAAAGTTGGTTAAAAGTAAAAGTTTCAATTGAAGTTGATTAAATGTTCGAATTAGGGCTAAAAAGACACGTTGAACACGATGGTGAAAACCATTTTCTCGCCGGACAACTAGTTGGCTCGGAATCCGGCCAAAACCGGAAAATTTGTTAAAAGCAAAAGTTTGATTAGATGAACGATTAAGGGGTAAGAAGAGAGGCTGAGTCTGTATATGACAATCATTTTGTACCCAGACATATAATTAGTTCGGAATCCGGTTGTACGGTAGCCGGATTTTTTCTTTAAGTCAAAGTTTTTATTTAAAGTTGATTCGATGTACTTTATAGGGACAAGGAGATACGCTTGATTTGTTTATGAATTTTCTTTTTTGCTGGACTAGTAGTTCGCTTGGAATTTGGGCGCAACCAGAAACTTGGCAGAAGTAAAGCAGGAAGTCTCGGCAGTGTCGTCAAAATAGATATGGCTTATAGAGGTATATCTGAACTTGGTTTTCTCTGATGATTATATAGCCTGGCGAAGACTCGATCTGGCGAGGACAGCACCTAATTGCCTGAATCAAATATTAGATTTTTTGGATCCCATCGACACCTTTGGTCTTGTTATTCAAGTGAGCGCTGTAGCCCGTTTTCCGTTTCAAGGAGGCCTCGCACTGCGTAGTGTTTCTGCTCAAATGTTCTGGGATAGTTGATCACTTTACAATTAAGCTATGCTCATAGAAAATTACACACGGCTTCGGCTGTTTTTAGCCATTTTCCATGCCCCTTGCCTTGAATTAAAATCTTGGCAAAATGTGCATAACCGGTTGTGGAACGGAGGCAGCTCCCGGGGAACAATGACCGGGCAATCTATTACTAATAAAGAAGATATGATACACTTATGAAGTGAAGAATCTCGGGAACAAGAATGGATGGAAATAACACTGAAGAAGAATGAATTGCTATCATAAGTATGACGTGACCTTTAAAGTCTTCCGTTTTCACTGACTGACTGTTGTAACTCGAGAATGGGTATCATGTTGCAACTTGGTATAGGGGTTCGTTACGTCTTTGCTTTTTTGCTTACCAAGATTTCGTTTTAGGTTCTGTTGATTCCATTTTTTCCGACTGTCTCGAATCATGTCTCGGCTGTTGTTGTTACTTTGTAGAATCTTGTTACCTACGACATTTTCTTTGCAAATTCCATTTTCCTATTAGCCACTTTTGTCCGGACCTGCCCCCAGATTGGGAGCAGGTTCGGACATGGCTGGGACAGCTGCGGACATAAGTTTTTTTTTCCCCGGAAAGAAGTTGTATACCCGTTTCTCGCTTGCTTTTGTTACTTCAGTTCAGTTGCGTTAGTTTGCTCCCGTCTGGGAAATTTGTAGAATTATACCGTCACTTTAACAACACTTGTAATCATCATCCGGATATGCTGTTATCGCTGGATCAGAATACGACTTGTTTTCTTTCCGAATGGGTTGTAAAGACTTTTTGAACCTTTTTGCTGATTTTTTTTTCTTCCCTGGTCCAGTTTTTGTGTATATCATGATTTTTCTCTTTTTCCCTTTCAGCTTCTCTTTCTTTGCTTGTCTCAACCTGCCCCAACTGTGTTTGTCCGGACCTGCTCTTGGAGCTGTTTTCACAGAAATAAATTTTGTAGCTTTCAAACTGTATCAATTACGAAAATTCGTTTTCGACATGATAGAGCCAATTCTTAAACTACTCTTTGAGCCCAAGCTGACTTTGAAACATTTATTCAAACAATGTTTACAACGGATACGCCAGCTATGATTTTTCATCAGCGATATTTCGGCCCTTCTTGGCGAGGGTCCTCGACAGCCTGACGAGGACCCTTGCCAAGAAGGGCCGAAATATCGCTGATGAAAAATCATAGCTGGCGTATCCGTTGTAAACATTGTTTGAATAAATCGTAAACTACCTAAATAAAAATCATCGACAATATAAGTGCGTTCGGAACTTCCAAAATGAGGTGCCAACTGAATGACTTAGAACTTGTTTTCGTGCAAAAAAAGTGACACTAACAACGCTTTGCTATGGTTGCAAGAGTGTAGCTGCGGAAATTTTGACAGAAGAAGCGTAAGTGCAATAACCCTGAAGAACATTTCCGGACCTGGCCCCCCCCCCCTCTCCCCTACTTGTAGGTTGTAAAGACTAGTTGTTTGGCTGCTGGCTCCAGCCCTCCGAGTTGAGAGGCAAATGGGGCCACATTCTCTCCACTAGCTGCACGACTAGATAAATCGCTGGTTCAAGGCTTTAATTAGTCCCATATTTGGATGACAGGAATTAATTTTATGCAAGTATGTATGTATGTATATATTTATTGCCCATCATAAATGTAAGAATACAACGCTGATGGAGTAATAAAGAAAGAAAAAGAAAAGAAAAGGAAAATAAACAATAGCTTCTCACGAATATATAAATAGAACAAATAATGGCAATCTCGTACATGGGCAGACACACGGTCAATGAAGGACCATTGCGAAGGTGCTTACACCAGTAAGCTGCTTCCGATGTCTCTCGTTTCTTTTCTGCACGCGGATACTGGACTAGCAACTCCGTATCGCAAGGATAGGGAGCTGTTCTTAGTCCAGAGAGGCAGCCGTAGCTGCCTCTCTGGCAAGTATTCCTCCAGCCAAAGCTGACTGCCAATTCTATTTGATGTCTGCTACAAGGATGAGTCAGCTCGGCTTAATTCCAGCGACATTTCGTTCCTTCTTTGCAAGGATCCTCTTCAGGTTCTAGCTACGAGAATGAGCGCTGATTTATCCGTTTGATTTTATAGCCTATGTCATGTGGTCCAATCAGAAAGTATTTCCGGTTCAATTTGGTTCATCTGGAAGGTTAGAGAGGCATTACTCAAGCTTGAAAGGAATGCCAAGCGGCTTTGTCAGGGGCTTTTCTATAGACCTGCAATGAGTGGTAGTGACCATGGATGGTCAACTCGGCAAACGAGTATTCTTGGAAGGCTGGTAAGGGGCTGAATGAATAAGTGACAGAATGAACGGTTCACCTCGGCCGAACCGGGTTAACAACGAACGTTGTATGCGCAAAGCTGGTACCGGTTCATGTGAGGCTCACGACTGACTTAACACAAGATGTAATAGACTACGAAAAGGGAGGAAGTTAGAAATGCACACGTATTTTTTAAATTCCACAACAGAAAGCCGGAATCAATTTTAGTTTCATTGCAAACTTAGCAGCCCTTCTGAAAAAGTCTGGTTAATGTTGACTTCAGAACGAGCATTCATCTCTTAGACGAGGTTTGCAGCTTGCAGCTGGGCTGCAATAACTGATAAAATACAACTGCTGGTTCAAGCACAATATCCATTCCCCGAAATATCAGCCTAGCAGAGCAGTGCTGTTGGCTCGGTCAACCAGGTAGCCTACCAAGCCTCCTGACTGCATACCGCAGGCATTCCTATCCTCTGGCTCTCATATGCATTTTAGTCGGTTACTGCTAACTTTGTCCGGAAGTTACAGAAGTTTGGAACAGGCCCTGAATTAGCGAGTCTGGTTGAAACTGACTGCACATACCGTTTCCAAGTTCGGCTTAAAATTTTTGTCTCTTGGCCACGTGGTTTGGCCTATAATTATAATTTAAATGCCTGTGTCATACGTAGCCTGTCGCTAAATAGACGGACTTACTTTTCACTACGGGTAAGATTTGATGGAAATAAGCTTGACTATTTATTATTTATCAGTATTACTGTTTCACTGTGAGTTTGAACTGGTGAGTAATAGTAGGCTACTGTTCTTATCTTTTGAAGAAGGTAGTTATTTCTCGTTCATCACTCTCGTGCCATCCGTGCATTGCTCTCCCGGGATTAAATGATCATTAACTTATGTAAATATTGTTCAAGTTCAAGTTTTTTAATTTTACACGAAAATACAAATACATTATACAAGCACTGTACAGAACAAAAATTCGAACATGCAGTGCTTGTAAATAATAAAAACACCTCTTATCTTTTGTTATAAACTACACTGTGACCACTAAATACCTCTAAGATACCTCTACACTACTTGGTTGTATTCTATTGCCAGGAGGGTCTGCCACTCAGATAAACCTATCGCAAATGAGGCATCTATGATGGTTGGCGACTACCTTAACTGTCCTCTTGAAGTGCAGTTCCAAATCCCTTCGTTAAACAATATGCCATATAACATACTGTTCCTCTCCCAACATCCTAAGGTATTTGCCTCCTTCGTAATTAACGGTTAAACGAGACTTGCCTTTAAGTTTAAGTCTGAGTAATTCCATGAATACCCAGAGCCAACCAAGGAAATATCCAAATTTTCCACCTTAAAGCAGCACTCGCAGTCGCAATGTTTACTGTTTTGTAATCTTTGTGTATACTGTTCAGGGGTAATCAACCGTCTAATTTGATGCAGTAAGAGTAAAAGTAATTTGCAATTCGGGTCGTTTGCATTGGGAGTAAAAGTTCAAGTCAGGGAAGTTCCTGTGAAAGTATTTTGCAATCAAGGTGGGTTCATGACGGGAGGAGTTCTCCGAGCTGGGGGAAATTTCGGGTAGCTCGGGGGAATAACGGCATTTTGAAAATTTTATTCAAGGTTAAACTCAACGCAGAATCGGGGAGTTGTGATCATTCGTGAGAAGTTTCACTTGTGAGACATACGTGATAAGTGAGTAGTGGAAAACCTTGCTAAACCTAAGTACAGTTTTTGTTTATACATATAAGCTTCGGGTTTCCTACTCAAAATAAGATTTCCTATCGTATTTGGAAGTTTGGTTTCATCTTAAAAGAAAAGTTAACTGGGTGTTTACATGATATACCTGACTGACCATCTTGCTTAAGTCACTGGGTATTTGTCTTCTTGTACTTGACATGTACTGATATACCTGACTTACCATCTTGCTTACCCAAGTCATACAGAATTTACCATATCCTAACGCCGGGGTACCGGGACTAACTAGGTCTCAGGCCCTCCGGGTGGGGATATTCTTCCAACGACATTTACTTATTTGACGTTTACTAATCGATATTACCTTTTTACTTATTGACATTCTTACCAAAGTAACCTCATAACCTGGAATATCGATCTTCACCGATACATCCTAAGATTTCAATGAAGGAAGAAGAGGCACCAGGACGAAGGAAGTAAAGTAAAGAAAGATTCAGAGTTTTGCGTCAAGTTTCTTGTTCAATAAACATCTACGAATTTCAACCCAAAAATGTGGTGTTTGTTTCCTGATTAGCGGGGGTCTCGCCTGTCACGTGGGCAGGTGGGCATAGGCCGCTCGTTGCGTTATCTACTGGGCCGTGCTGATAACCCGGCTCTTCAAAGTTACAGTTTATGTTCAAGTATTTTATAATGGTGGAATCCTTCTCAAGTAGGCTTGCTTTAAATGAAATCCAAAGCTAGCAACAACACCAAAGGTTTCGATGGGATCCCAAAAATTTAATGTTTGATCCAGGCAATTGGGTCTAGTAGATCCAATCTTTGCCAGACTGTTTGAGCCCTTTCCTAATAAAATTTAGAAACAGATTAAGGCAAGTGGTCATCATCTGAGAAGACAAAGTTCAAATATGGATTCCTTATGTGCGTTTACCCCTATAGCCTGCGTCTTCTCGACTTTGACGAAAGTTCCTGCCTCTATACTGCCAAATTTCTGGTTTCGGCCTGATTCCGGGTGAACTAATTGAGAAAACAATTTCCATATTCGTCTTCAGCAGGTCTTCTTACCTGCTGAAGAGCAGGTGAAAAATATTTTTTTTGCTCTTAATTTGAAACCCCTCCCCTAAATATACATCAATGGACTCATCTACGAACTCGAACTTTTCCTTGAGCTAAAGAATCCTCACACCAGGTATCACCAAAATATCTCGTTCCCTTCGAGAGTTATCGCGCTGACGGACGGACAACTTTTGCGAAGTCATAGTTATCCCTCCAGTCGTTATCCCAAAAACAGGGCAAAATTTACATCACCGTTTACTAGTTATCCCTCCACTAGTTATCCCAAATACAGAGCAAAATTTACGTAACCGTTTATTTTTGCTGGCGAATGAGCTTCTGTGAACCAATACTCTGAAGCACGGTGTGCATCGAAATTAGTCAAACAAGGCAAGTTTGAAAATCCGCGAATTGTCGTAAGGGGGGGGGGGGGGGTTAGAAAGTCCCTAAAGAAATCCGGGTTTCCGGTAGAAGATTTGAAGGAGCGATTACGGAAGTATGTTATATTTGCAGTATAGGTACGACGGGTCCTTTAAGATTTGGTTCAACCCAGTGCAAAAGAGGAGGTGGTCTACGAGAGATGGGGAGGTAAATGCGCGCGCGGTCAAATACTGCACAAAAGCAGAAAAATCAAGCTGGGTCCCGCTTGTTTAACGACAATTCTAGAAAAAACAAGACCAAAGGTTCCGATGGGATCCCAAAAATTCAATATCTGATCCAGACAACTGGGTCTTTTCTTAGCCAGATCCAGTGATCGCCAGACTCCTTGAACATTTTTACAATTAAAATTCAGAAAAAGATTAAGGCCAAAGAGCTAATCATCTGAGAAAACCAAGTTCAGATTTGGATTCAGCATGTGTGTTTACCCCCATAAGTCATATCTGTTTTGACGAAAACTTCCTGCCACTTCTGCCAATTTCCCGGTCTCGGCCGAACTCCAGAACTACTTGTCCGACGAAAAAAGAAAGCTAAAAAACGAACTCAGGGTATCTTCTTTCCCCAATAATGAACATCTAATCAACTTCAAAAAAAATTTACCTTATAACAAATTTTCCGACTCCAGCCAGATTCCGGTCGAACTATATGTCCGGGTAAAATATGATTATCACATACAGATTCAGCATCTCTTCTTACCCCTAAATCGGTTATCTAATCAACCAGAAATAAAACTTTAACTTCTAACCATTTTCCGGTTTTGGCCGGATTCCGGGCGAACTACATGTCCGGGTAGAAAATAGTTTTCACATAAGTGTTCAGCATGTCTTCTTGCCCTGAATCGACATCTAATCAACTCCAAATACAAAATTTTAATTTAAAAAAACTTTCAGGTTTGTGCCGGATTCCGGTCGAACTACTTGTCCGTCGAGAAAATGGTTTTCACCATCGTCTTCAGCATGTCTTCCTATCCCTGAATCAAATATCTAATCAACTTCAAATAAAACCTTTACTTTTAACAAACTTTCCGGTTTCGGCCGGATTCCGGGCAAACTACTTGTCCGATGACAGAATGGTTTTAACCATCGTGTTCATCATGTCTTCTTACCCCATAATCGACTATCACCTTAGCTGTTTCAAAATATTTTGTTTGCCCCTTAATTTGAACCCCCTCCCCCACCCCTAAATGTAGGGCTACAGAGCCCATCTACGAACTCGACAGGTCCGACGACCCAACGAATCCTCACACCAAGTTTCATCAAAATATCTCATTCCCTTCGAGAGTTATCGTGCTTACAGACGGACAGACGGACGGACGGACAACTTTTGCGATGTCATAGGTATCCCTCCACTAACGTTTTGGGATCCCAAAAAACAATAATGCCTTCATCAAGTTTTGTCAGATTGGTGAGAAAGACGTTTAGCACTGGATATCACTTTTTCTTTTGGGATGACTTCGAAAAGTGCAAATTTGGGAATAGTCGTTTTGCAGAGCAACCGTGTATCAGATACCACGATAACTGCAAAAACGACTAACTGAAGACCCAGTTACCGTGTCAACAGGTACCATGGTATCTGCAAAAACGCAAATAATTCAAAAAGTTTCGGTGGGATCCCAAAAACTGAATATTTATTGGACTTCTTTATCCAGACAGCCGAATCTTGCAGATTTCCAATTTTTCCAAGATTTGCAGTTTTTAACAAACTTTCCGGTTTTGGCCGGATTCCGGACGAACTACTTTTCCGATTACAAAATGGTTTTCAGCATCGTGTTAAGTATGTCTTCTTACCCCATAATCGACTATCACATTATCTGTTTAAAAATATTTCATTTGCCCCTTAATTTAAACCCCCTCCCCCACCCGTAAATGTAGGGCTACAGGGCCCATCTACGAACTCGACCTTACTCTTGACCCATAGAATCCTCACCCCAAGTTTCATCAAAGTATCTCATTCCCTTCGAGAGTTATCGTGCTCACAGACGGACGGACAGACGGGCAACTTTTGCGATGTCAGGTACCCCTCCACTTACGTTTTGGGATCCCACAAAATTCCTAGATTTCGTTGGTTAATTTCGTCCTTAGTCCTCTTGCTCTAGTTTCTCTTCAAAGCGGATCTCACTTGAGATTCTTATTATTTTATTGCGGGGTAATTCGGAGGGTCATGTATACATGATTTATCTGGGGCCGTATCTAAAATGGGTTCGGGGACGTGTCATATATTTATGTTAAAAAATAGGATGGCGAGAGCTGAAGGCCAAGTGTAGCATTTTGAAAGTTTGGGTTTGTTTTGGGAAGAAGCGAGTCAGTTGACGTATTTATTTTATAAAATTAAACATGTATGGATGGTGCAAGACCATCGGCACCAGCATACGAATCATTAGTAAACATTGATATTTTTATAGCCGAACGAAGAAGGCCATCCTTGACACTATATTTCCATACAGCGATCTTTTCTCTTTCTCCATTTTTGGTCTCCTACATCAAATTTCTGGTAAGGCTCTGAAAGGAGCATTTTTCTTCTTCAGACACACTATAATACTTCCCCTATGTAAGTCCATTTTTTGTGAAGCCTACAAAGCACTATCTAGTCGTTTCGTAGATCAGCGTCATCTAGTCGAAACCGACGAATCTAGTAATGTGTGTGGGGGGCGGATAGGAAGATCATCAGACATTCATGGAAGCGCAGGTCTTGTTTTTCCGAAACACTACAATACTTCACCCATCTAGTTTTTGGGATCCCAAAACGAAGTGGAGGGATACCTATGACATCGCAAAAATGTCCGTCTGTCCGTCTGTCTGTGAGCACGATAACTCTCGAAGGGAATGGGGTATGTTGATGAAACTTGGTCTGAGGATTCATTGGATCAAGGGTAAGGTCAAGTTTGTAGATGGGCTATGTAGCTCTGCATTTAGGGATGGGGAAGGGGTTCAAATTAAGGGACAAACAAAATATTTTTAAACAGCTAATGTGATAGTCGATTATGGGGTAAGAAGGCATGCTGAGCACGATAGTGAAAACCATTTTCTCGCCGGACAAGTAGTTCGTCTGGAATCTGGCGAAACCCGGAAAAATGGTTAAAAGTAAAAGATTTATTTGAAGTTGATTAAGTGGTCGAGTTAGAGGTAAGAAGACATTTGAACACGGTGGTGAAAACCATTTTCTTGCAGAACAAGTAGTTCGTCCGGAATCGGGTGAAAACCGGAAAGTTGGTTAAAAGTAAAAGTTTCATTTGAAGTTGATTAAGTGTCAGACTGAGGGGTAAAAAGACATGCTGAACACGATGGTGAAAACCATTTTCTCGACGGACAACTATTTAGACAAAAATCCGGCCACAACCGGAAAATTTGTTAAAAGCAAAAGTTGGATTAGATGACAGATTAAGGGCTAAGAAGAGAGGCTGAGTCTGTATATGACAATCATTCTTTACCCGGACATATAATTAGTCCGGAATCCCGTTGTAACCGGAATTTTTTTTTAAGTCAAACTTTTATTCAAAGTTGATTAGATGTTCTTTATAGGGATAAGGGGATACGCTGGATTCGTTTCAGAAGTTTCTTTTATTGCTGGACTTTCGGGCGAAACCGGAAAATCGGCAGAAGTAAAGCAGGAAGTCTCGGTCAGTATCGTCAAAGTAGATATGGCCTATACAGGTATATCTGAACTTGGTTTTCTCTGATCATTAGCCTTACAAAGACAGGATCTGGCGAAGGCAAGACCCGATTGTCTGAATCAAATATTAGATTTTTGGGATCCTATCGACACCTTTGGTCTTGTTTTCGTAGATCAGCGCCATCTGGTCGAAACTGAAGAAACTAGTCACTAATAGGGGGGGGGGGGGGGGGAGATCATCGAACATTCAGGGAAGCGCAGGTCTTTGTGAAGAAGTATGAACAAACAGATCACCGGCCCTTTATATTTGCTCAGCGGTCTGGAGGAAAAAATAAGCTATTCAGTTCCCTTAAAAATTCCTCTTTTCTGCCAAAGCATGTTTATCAGTAAAGATACCAATTTCCAATCGGGAATGTATGGGAATGCATGCCTCTAGCTTGCAAGGCATCGATCTATTCCAGAATCTTCGATCGTCGACTTTATAAACAGCTGTTATATTGCTCAAGAAAGGAAATTTATGGGTACTTATTTGATTCTTTTATGAATACTCCTCGGATACGAAGTCCTATACTTCCGTATACGATCGGCATTCCGCTCCCATCCGCGTTTCCTTAAGGGCACTACAAACTGTCTTTACAAGGGACCAAAATGAAATATCCAAGAGGCGTCATTTTAGGATTGTTTCCCTTTCGTTGTATCCTAGCTTTTAGTGATCCGTTCTTGGGACGATTTGGCGAATCTCTTTAATCTTGGACTCCGCCCACCCATCAATGAAGTCCGCGATGTCCTCAAGCTCATCTTTTGAATCGCGGGACGATTTGTTACCCTGCTGGAGCTAAGAAGAACATTTTTCTCTTCTAGTTTCTTTTCTCCTTCCCCTTTCTGCTCCGTTTGGTTTGTTTCTTTGAAAACAGAACGTGAATGATAATTAAGCCCCACCCATTGTCATGCAGGAACTTTATGGCATGGCTAGGAAAGTTACCGATGTCTCTATCCAACTTTTACCTTCCAATATTTGTTTAAACCATTCCTTCCCTCAAACTACTTCCCTGAACATTTCCTTCCTCAGGTCTTTTAATTTCTGACATTCTTCCATTAAACGGAAAATAAATCCTTTCATTTTCGAACACATCGGACAGAAGTAAAGACCTCGTAGCACTTTAACCTTACCCAAATACTTCCTTCATAATCCTACCGGTAAGCAGCCTGCCCTTAGGCTAATTAGTAATTTAATTCGATCTAAGGTAAACGGAAATAGCCTGACAGTCCCTCCTTATTAAATTATAGGGATTACATTTGCACGGAGAACAAAGCGTCATATGTATTTACTTACCCATACTGAACAGCCAATGGCTTTTCTCCTGATTGGATGGTGATGCCGTCTCCTGTGTGTCCCTCTCCGAGTGGTTATGGGAGGAACGCTGCGCGGCGGCCTCTGCGCTTCTCTCGTCACTCCGCCAGTAGAGGGCGGCAAGTGTCGCGATGCATTTGATCTTCAGACCGCCGGTTTTAAAATGCTTTTGCCGCACCTTGAACTCGAGGCCGAGAGTGACAGACTGAAGACCAGAATCTTCATCCTCGACGATTTTGTAATCAACCAGCAAATTCCGGTCAGCCTGCAAATAGACAAGAGATTCTGAGTTTTGTTTGTCAACGGTCTGAGGAAATACTCACGTCTGGGCTACGCTGATAGGTCGTTTATGGTCGCTCTTACTTTTACATACTTACTTATAGTGCGAACACACGATGAGGATCAGGGGCTCCCGGGCGGGAATTCCTGCCCGGATTCGCGGCACCATTATCACTTTCATATGGAAAAGTTGATATTTTTTCAACTTGATGATGAAAGTGCAGGAAATCCGGCCGGGAAATCCTGATCGTGTGTTCGCACTATTACTGTGGTGTGTATGGTTTTCTTTGCCTTTTTCGCATCCAGATGGAAAAATCTGTGCTCAGTTTTACCGTTCGCCGGAGCTACTCGCACTATTTTTGTAGATTTTTTTTGTCAGTAACAAATTTACTTAAGGCGTATTCTCGCCGTTCCCCGAGGACTCCTCGGGGAACGACGAGAATAGAGAGTGTCGCTTCACGTGGACTTCGCGTCCGGAAAATAACGAGAACAGGGGAAATGCTTCCAAAATCAATTTTCTTCTAAAAATAAATATACAGTTGACGAAATTAGTCTGAATCCACTTTATTTTGGTTTTGTTTATTCTGATTGTTTTTAAATAATTTTAGATTGAGAGAGATTTTAGATTAAACGGATAATACTACGTACTACATAAGGGCCACCCCAAAAAGCACTGACCTGTCCTAGGGAGTGGCCGTTTTAGAGCAATAAACACTATATCCATGTAACATCCAAGTCGTAGCATGATCCAACCAAAATGGTACAGAGAACACAAACCAACAAGACCAAAGGTTTCGATGGAATCCCAAAATCTAACATTTGATTCATCGCCATTCAGTCTTATTCAGATTCCTTGAATATTTGTATTGTTAAGGAAAGTTCAAAAGTGGATTCAGCATGCCTCCCTGCCCGATACAGAATCTCTAATCGATTTCAGAAGCAACTTTGAGCTTCAACCAAATTTCCAGTTTCAGTTTCATCAAAAATATGAAAAACTATCTTCTTGATTCTTGAAAGTTAGTGTAATTTACTTTGTTTTCTTGTTCTCTTTTAAATATGGATTTGTTGTCGCGTCAGAGACGCAGATAGGGTTGTCACAACTCACAACTGATTTTCGTAAGAGATGAAATCTGTCTTCTTTAGAGGTATTAATTCGTTTGAGTTCCTGAACTGGCCGCCTTTGGCATGTTGGCAGTTCCGGGATTCGTCTGTTGATTTCTTTTCGTTTTTACAAATAAAGCAAAGCAAAGCAAAGCAAAAGTTGAGTTCATGATGAACCATTTGCCCAGCAAAAACTAAGTTTAGATATAGATTCAGTGGACCTCCTTACCCCTCGATGAATATCTTATTAGCTTATAAAACATACATGTCTTTACATTAAATTCAAAACCCCTCCTCTGCCTCTAAAGATAGGACTAAAGGACCCATCTACGAACTTGACCTGTGCTTCACCAGTGAACTCTCACTACATCCTCGCTTGAACAACATATTTCCTCGTTTGAACATTATATATCAACCCATTTGACCTTCGATTACACTAGATCTCTTCGACGTCACACAGAATAAACAAATGAATGCCGGCAGCCTCGCACAGAGCTATACTAGTTTGAAAATAAAGGGGTAAGGACTGCTATTGCCGAAAACTAGTTGACAAATTTTGTGTCCGGTTTTCGTCAGATTCCGTGTGAACTACTTGTCCGGCAAGAAAATAACTTTCATATTCGGATTCACATGTCTCCTTACCCCTAAACCAACTATCTCAATAGCTTTACAAAACAATTGCCTCTTAATTTGAAACCCCCTCACCCACCCCTAACTAGACCTTACTCTTGACCCAAGGAATCCTCACACCAAGTTTCATCAGAATATCTCATTCCCTTCGAGAGTTATAGTGCGCACAGACGGACGGACGGACAACTTTTGCTATGTCATAGGATATGTATCCGTCTACATTTGGGATCCCAAAAACCCAAAAAAAAAGGTTCCCACAAAACACCCACAACACCAGCAAAAACTGAAGCGAGTCTCCGGGAGAAACAAAAACGCGGGGACTCCTCAAGCGGAGTCCTCGGGAAACGCCTTTACTTACTTATTTGATGTGATTCTAGGACAATTGTTCACAAGACAGTTGGTCACAGGAAAATTTGTCACAGGACAATTTGTCACAGACAATTCCTCACACGGAAAGTTAGTCACAAGGACAATTCGTTACATGACAACATGACACACGGACTATTCTTCAGACGACCATTCGTCTCTTGGACAGTTCTTCATATTTTAGAAAATTTGCTATTACAAAGGTAGTTTGGATATAATAAAAATGCCAGCCCTTCACAAGAGGTTGTTCGAATCACTATTTGAATCATTATTTTAATCCTTGCTCTAATCTCCGATATTTAATCATCAGTCTTAGTGTTATATATTCTCGAGGAGAGTCAAGGTGTTATTAGTTAAATATGGAACTCGTAAAGACTGAGAGAGGTCGTTAAAAACACTATTATCAAGGATTCCCATATACAAAACCCAAATTCAAGCCGACAACGATGTTCTCGAGAAGTATTCGTCTTGCAGCGATTTTGCTCTCACCATGAGAATGCTGACAGCGTTGGCTTTCCCCAATGGTGGATATATCCCATCAGCGCCTGAAGCTATGTTCAAATCTGTCCATCTGAAGTATATCCAATCCCCCACTACTTTGAAAACACTTACATAGGAAGAATAGGAGGCCATCTGGGGAAGCAGAAATGCTCGTCTTTTCTATCCCTGTCTGGAACGTCTTTGAGTCTTTCCTAGGTCTAACAACAGTTTGAAGGATGGCATTCAGCATTCAACAAACATGTTGGAGCAACTCATCCAAACATTTGTAAATTCATTGTTTGTTCTGCTGCCGGAGCAGGGCGAAGAAAAATGAGTATTGAGGGATTTGTTGCTGGGTGCCCGAACCCACCCAAGAAGGGGAAGTACGAAGACTAACCTGAGACTGAAAACCATAGTAGGGAGATATTGGTCTAGTAAAACTGACGTACTCGAATATAATCGCCAAATTGCTCATAAATACATGTATTAATGTATTATACAGCCATACTATTTTGATGAAACTAAGTATAAATATTCTTTGAGCCCGAGCTGACTCTGAAACCATTATTCAAACAATGTTGACAACGGATACGTCAGCTATGATTCTTCGTCAGCGATATTGATTACAGGTTTGTTTCCTTCCCCGAAGTTGAACCAGAGGATTGACAGCCTGACGAGGACCCTTGCCAAGAAGGGCCGAAATATCGCTGACGAAGAATCGTAGCTGATGTATCCGTTGTAAACATTGTTTGAAGAAACTAAGTATTTAATAATATATCGTTTAAAAACGAAATCCAAACTTGAAACCAGGCTCTCTGTGACGAAATATCCGTGTGGAGAATTGTCCGAAGAACGAATTGTTCGTATGACTGACGAAATTTCCTTGTGACAAACTGTCATGTGACGAATTGTCCTATGACAAATTGTCATGTGACGAATTGTCCTATGACGAATTTTCCTGTGACGAATTGACCTTACACCATTTGATGTATCTCTATTTCTTTGCCTGGTTCGTACCGTATTGAAGCATTTATGGTTACTCTTACTGTTCACTGGAGATTTTCTGGTATATATGGTTTTTCTTTACCTTCTTCGTATCCGAGTCGAATCGGAGTAAAGTTGAATGCCCAAGACTCCGGTGTGAGATCGCATTCAATCGTCAGGCATTCAATTTTCCGGATGTGACTCCGAACTTCTGTGTCGAACGAATTCAGAAAAGGTTAAAATTTTACCGCTGAAAATAATAAATTTAAACACATCCAGACCGTAGCAACAACATCGTCTTTCGTATGAGTGATCACCTCTTTCGTACCATACCTATTTCGTAAGAAATAATACATTTTCTATCTTTACTAACCTCTTCTTAAACGATCGTTTAAGACCTTGAAGATATTGGATCTTACGGCATTTCACAACTTAGAACAAAATAGCATCTTCTAAAGCAGCAGAAAGTGGTCCACATACTTAAACTGATAAATAAAAGTATTTTCCGACATTTAAAGGTTAGAATCGTTCTTACACTTAATTAAAACCCGGCTCCTGATTTTACTAGCCATTTCATGTCTAGCCAAGCTTCAATGCGGAAACTAGTCAAATATGGTCGGTTGTCCACAATACGCTATACGACTAAGCTGGAAACACGCCAGTGAACCTCTGGAAGAACGAGAAATGTCAGCCAAACGAATCCTCAAACTTTATTCAAATCCTAGGTCAACCAATAAACGACGCGTACTGCGTGTCAGAAGAGTTAGTCATCACGACTATACGGTTGGTAGACGGACGGTTTGGAGAAGAACCGATCACGATAAAAGTAAAATGAGCAAACGCTATGAGGGCGGGCATATTGCGAAAACGGAAGTTTCAAGACATATATTCAGCCAAAACAGAGGTAAGTCTCAAGTTTGCAAAATAAATGACTGACTTGGATAGTCCGATAGAGGTCCCATGCAATGACTATGGATATCCCGACAAAACTGAGAGGAGCTAGAGGTACGAACTTTGAGGTTTGAGTTGATACCCGTCTACTTCCCTCTTCGCCACTGCGCATAAAATATGAAAAACCGTAGGATGCCTGCAGCGGTGGAGAGCCCAGTCTGCAGCGAGTTGGATGTGACCTCATAATGGTCGACAACCAATCGGCTGTAAAGGACGACTGAGGCGGCGTTTGTATTCTTCTGTGTATTTCAACTTCGATATAGCTCTTTGTAGAGCACAGCAGTGTTACAGAAGCAGAACAAAATAACTCTAGAGAGTAACGGGCGAACTTTGAAAAAGTGACACACAGTCAAATCGCAGCGACACTAGCTTCGCTAGAGGACACGAACATCCCTACTGAAACTCAACCAGTCGTTAACGAGCGCTGCCTCTGATCTGATCCTCGATGTTTGCACCGCATCTTAGCCTTGCTAGAATTTTCTACGTCCGCCACTGCACATACGAACAGGGCGGCGCTGCGAAGGAGGCCCATTTTTGATGCATGGGAAGGATAGGTCTTCGCATTACTCTCTACAGTTATTTTGCTCTGCACAGAAACAACAAATTATGATGTTCTGCATAGCTCCCCTCCTCTGCTCGTTTGCATCGGGTTGGGCATCAGAATATATTCGACTCCGCATGGTCGTATTACAAAGATAGGGAGACGGAGGTTCTTGTAGATTATTTGTTCTTGGTTAGTGTTAGTGGTCATAAAAGACGCGAAGGACAGATGGACTGCCGTCGCCGTATCAGCGTAAATAACGCGAAGTGGTTCTCGGCGAGCAAAATATTTTTCTTTTCCATGGTCTGGAAGCGTCTCAGTTTCAAGAGATAAATCATGCACGGGAGTGTGAGCACAACAAAAAGAGTGGTCGGTTCCTGGTGAAATTTTCTTCCGGCACTGTGCTATGTTGCTGTTCAAAATAGCGGAAAATTCTGGCTTCTGTCGGGAAAGGAAAGAAAAACCAACATAGAAAATGCCACAATGCTGCAGATGAGAATGTTTTGTTCCCAGAGACTCCCATTTATTTATTCAGTCCACGACATCTCTTTAAACAGAAAGTTAACTCTGGTCAATGTGACGTAAAGATGGAATGTTACACAAGCGACTTTACAGCTGCCGAGTCGGATAGAGGGAAACCTGGATAGATTCAAGACTCGTGCCAGTGCTATTCGTTTTTGGATGTTTATGGCTAATTAATAAACTTGATTGGATTTGATTTTGAACAAGTGCTAACAAGAAAATTGCTCATTTCACTTGAAAAGTAGTGGTATTTTCGAAAAATATTTCTGAGCCATTTCATCGTGAAAATATCATTTCTGGTAAGAGTTGTGCTTTAAAGGTCCATCATTCAGCTTGCTTGTCTATTGCATCACTTCGCTGCAAAATCATGCGTGACATCAGAGTTTGAATGCCACAGCTGTGATCCTAGCAGGAATTTCTCGAATTTGTATTAATTAATCTGATTGCTATGGTTATTGTTGAAGCTAATCGCTGCCTAGTGGAAAACAAGGACATTTAAATGGGGGAAGATACTAGTGGAAGTCGATTGTGAACAACATGATTAACATATCGTGGGCCCTTGTGAGGGCTAGATTTTTTTTTCTCTAAAAATTGCTTTGTATTGAATTTAGAAGACTAGGACACCAATGAGCCTCACAGACATACCTAACAGGTCCTACACAATATCGCTCCGTCAGGAAAAGAAACCGGAGAATAACTATCTTCTTGCTTCTATAGTTATTTTAGTATTTTCTTCCTTTCTTTTCTTTATTGTACTCCACTTGCTTTTCCTCTGGAATTTGCGGGTAAGAAATAAATTATTATTATTATTATTATTATATCGACTTTCTCGCCCATTTCAGGCAAAGGTTTCACTTTTCAACAAATATCCATTTTTGCCGGATTCCGGGCGCGAAAGGTAGGAGTTGCATTTTAGCAGATACCTGATACCACGGTGACTGGAGCTGCCATTTGTCATTTTCGCAGCTAACGTGGTATCTAATGCTACGGTTGCTTTGAAAAGCCGACAATTGACGGATTTTAGAAGTCCCCACTTGCCAAAAAAAAAAAATACTTATATCAATTCATGTCACTAGTGCCAAGCTTCTTTCCCACCTATTTGACGAAAACCTAGGCTCTTGTGTTGGTGATGATGAAAGTGAGATAACTTTTTCAGATATCATGGTCAGTTACTACGGTCGGGACCGTGATATCTAAATATCAGATACCATGGTAGCTGTCAAGATACTCAGTAACTGCAAAAACGATTTTTGTCCGTGGGATCAAACACCAAGTATCTGCAAAACGCAACTATGGACCCAGTCCGCCTTCTTACCTCTAAATCGATAGTCACTTGACTTTCAACAAATATTTGGGGACTTCCGGGCTAATCTACAAGCTTGGATCCGTGCTTTTATCCAAGGTGCATTAAAATCTGGGCAAATTACCCAGTTCCCTTATCGTGTTAACAGACTGACGGACGAACTTTACAGAGCCGATGTCCGGACCTCTATGAAGGACCTGTCCTTCACTCCCTACCCGGTCGTGCTGATTGATATATTTTATTTATAAGTTGAGTGCTTGAAGGGCCTTTATTTGAAGACAGCCGAGTCCAAAGCTATTTTTATACATTAAAAGATATTACGGATTATATGGTTAAATATATTCAAACAACGGATAAAACGGATACGTCAGCTACGATGCTTTGGCAGCGCTTTTTCCGGCCCTTCTTGGCAAGGGTCCTCGTTAGGCTGTCGAAGTCAAAGGGCAATGTTGGTGAATGAAAGAAATATACCTGCAAGTTCGTTTCAATACACGCAATACCTGATAGTTACAACACCAGATCGTGCGATTCTAAGTGATTCGAATTGACAATCGTATCCGACTCTTTGGTTTGCTGCCATTTCAAATTATTGAACCAGCCCCGAAGGGTCTATCACACCTGAACTTTTGTCAACTTTCTGCAAGCCTGCTGCAGCACGAACGAAGCTAAAAGCAATATCACGTTTGGCAAGGCTGGTGCAACAGCTTGTCTCCCATTCGCAGAGCAAAGAACATAAGCAATTCCTAGACGGAAAGAGGCTATTATCTCCCGAAATAAAAGAGAACATCTTTACGAGCAAACATCGTCATTGCAGCACCCTTGAAAAACGAAGTGAAGTAAGCAGAAGCCAACAAAGCATTCGAACAGGGTCAGAGCCCTAATGAAATTCTTTATTGGCAGCTGAACTTGCATAAGATTAGTTTCCGTGGTGAGGCTACGCAAAGAAGCTCGGCAAGGCCACATTATAGAAGAAGACCAAATTAAGGGGATAGGGCTTACACTATCGACTTCCGGTTTAATCAATCTTGGTTTTTCGGCTGGGACCTGTTGAACTCTAGAAAATGTGCGCTGAAAAAGCAAGTCGATTGATTCAGTGCAAATTCATCCCCGACACCAGACTCTTTTCATTTTTTACCATACTAGACGGGTTAAGACTAAAATTAAATTAAATTTATTTGACAATATAAATCGAAATATATATACAAGGTTTGAAGCCAAGCTGACCATTCATTACGAAAGAAATAGAAAACCGTGATTTTCGAGGTTTTACAGAGCTCAGAATTGTAAATAATCACAGATTTGTACATATACATTTTTAACACGCACATTTTATCTTTCGTTATTTTATTTTTATCTGCATCCCAACCGTTTTCTTCTGGTTTTTAGTTACATCTCGTCTTATTGTCTGTTGGTTCCGCATCGTTCTCCTGTTGTGATTGTGGTGGATTTTATGATTTAGTTTTTGTTTTGTTTTTCGCTGAGGACGGTTTGCCGGAAGTGCAACCGAAATCTCCGAATTTATATTTATCCCTCGCACATCATCCTAGAGGGATAATTAGCTGATCAAAAAAAACAACAAAAAATCGCGGTTTTCTATTTCTTTCGAAATATATATTTTATTTGTAACCCACCAAGTCGCCATTGCGACAGCGGAATACCAACTACATTTTTATACACATTATAATTTTACATTTACGAACTCGACCCCTAGTAAATATAAAATTTATAATGAGTGAGTAGAGAAATACAATTGGTACTTGTCTGTTTCATTTCTAAGTCTGCTTGTCTATATTCTGAAGTAAAAAACTGTTGCAAAATAAACAAGAGCTGGAAGCTCATATGGTACTTGCAAGGCTCGGTCAGAGGATAAAGAAATATTCGTCAATTTGTGGGTTTATTGTGATCATTTGCAAGCAAAACCCTTAAGATAAGAATGATCATGAGTCATATTTGACGGCGCAAAACGGAGAAGTCAGCTATATTTTTTAAAGCTATATTTCGGCCCTTCTTGGCAAGGGTCCTCTTCGGGCTCAAGCCGCTCAAGCTGGAAAATGAAGAGCGGTGGTATTTGCCGCTCCAGCTTGAACGGCTTGAGCCTGAAGAGGACCCTTGCCAAGAAGGCCCGAAATATAGCTCTAGAAAATGTAGCTTACTTATCCGTTTTGCACCGTCAAATATGATTCGCAGTCACCTAGGGCTGAAGGAATATGGGTCCTTAGAAATCACGAGAATGTATTGTTCGTAAAAAACTATTTTATTTGTGCATTTGGCCGTGATGATGCGCACTTTAAGGGCGCTAGAGATTCGTCTATAATGAACACCTTAAAGCACAAATGATGATAAGCTCCTTGGAATAATGAAAATCTATAGTTTGCTCAAAAATATGTCTTTACTTTAAGAAATTCACTTGTAAGCAAAACCCTTGAGGCAAAAATTATCATGGGCCCTTGGGAATCATGAATATATATCGTTCGAGTTAAAGTGTTCTTTTCTTTCTTTTCGGTTAAGAAACGCACTTTAAGGGTTCTAAAAATTAATTTGAGTTAAAATGTATACTTTGCTTAAAAGTATTTTTTGTACTTATCGTTAGGATTAGTACTTTAAGGGATGGTCGGAGCCAATCTCTAAGAAAATCTTGTCAAGTTTATAATGTTCAAGCCAAGTTTTATGGCCCTAGCACATCTGGAAGTACCTTAATTTGCGGTTACCTGAATTCCGGTCCTCTAACTCCCCCCGCAGTGCCCAAATCCGGTCCGGTTCTATCACTGACGTATCTAGTACTTGTGCGTGTCCTTGCCACCAAGTTTCATCCCAAACGCTCCACTCTAAGCGTGTCACAAGATTTCCAGTCCCCCCTCCGGCTCCCTCCTCCCACATTCCTCGGATCCGGGCCGGACTTTAATTGTGTCATCCTAGACACGATCTTTCCAAATATCAAGTTTCGTTAAGATCCGATCACCCGCTCCAAAGTTATACATTCCTCAAGATTCCGGATTTCCCCTCCCTCCAGTCCCCCACGGTCTTCAGATCGGGAATTTGACTATTTCCAGGTTGATCTGGTCGGATCTCTGACTTGCCTGCGAAGTTTCATTGTCCTAGCCCACCTAGAAGTAACTTAACTCCTACCGGAATTCCGGAACCCACCGCCAATTCCCCCCACAGTGCACGAATCCGGTCCGGTTCTCTCCCACCAAGTTTCATCCCGATCGCTCGACTCCCAGCGTGTCACATGATCCCCCCCCACATTAATCGGATTCGGTCCCGACTTAACAGGACATTGGAGACATGACGTCTTTCCAAATACCAAGTTTCATTAAGTTCTTCTCACCCGTTCGAAAGTTAGGCTTGTCACTAAATTCCGGATTCCGGCTCCTCTCCCTCCCCCCACGATGGTCGGATCGGGCAAGTGACAATTTCCAAGTTAGTTTGGTCGGGTTCCTAACATGCCTGCCAGGTTTCATCGTCCTAGCACATCTGAAAGTACCCTAACTCACAAATACCGGACTGACCGACTGACTGACAGATCGACAGAAAAGTGATCAGTATATGGAACTTGGCTGGAAGGCAAGTGCCATAAAAATAAAGTTCCTTTTCTGCTAAATTACCAAAAAGGACGCGGCGAGTCTGTTAGCTTCATAGCCTGCTGCTCGCTGAGTGTCACCCACCAGCTGGCCAAAGGTAATAAATACGAATTCCGAACCGGATCAGTTGACGACTATCAGATGGCCCATTCGTGTCAGAAAAATGCATGCGTGCGGCACAATTGCCCACACGGTTATGACGAATAAGTGCAATTTCCGCGATATACCTTAAATTGCCATCTCCGCTACTAAGGGCGGCATAAACATCAGATCTAGATTCTAGCAGCCATGAGGATCTCCACTAGAACGACCAAGCGGAACACTCTGAAGGACCGACCGGGGTGAAAAGATGGATAACATTTACATTCTCCAGTACGATGACCACGATGAATCTTATTCCATACTCACAAAGGAAAGGAATTAGTATTCTGTGAAGAAAGAAAACAACAGGCAGGGGATGCCACTTACATTCCAGAGTGCACAACAAGTGAAATGTGACGGCCATGGACAAGAGAGACGAAGCAAGCATAAAAAGTTTCCATGTATAGATAGATATTCTATAGTAAAACAAGACCAAAGGTTTCGATGGGATCCCGAAAATCTAACATTTGATTCAAACAATTGGGTCACGTCTTCGCCATTCAGTCTTCGTCATATTCCTGGAATATTTTTACTGTCAGAACAAAGTTCAAGAATGGATTCAGCATGTCTCCTTGCCCCGATACAGAATCTCTAATCGATTTCAGAAACAACTTTGAGCTTCAACCAAATTTCCAGTTTTAGCCAAATTCGTGACGAACCATTTGTCTAGTAAGAAAACCAAGTTCAGATATGGATTCAGCGGACCATCCTTACCCCCTCAATGAATAGCTTATAAAACATACATATTTTTACTGTATCCCTCCTCTGCCTCTAAAGATAGGACTGAAGGACCTATCTACGAACTTGACCTGTACTTTACCAGTAAGTCCTCATTGACCAACATCTTCACTTGAACAAAATATTTCCTCGTTTGAACATTATATATCAACCCCTTCGACTTTCGATTACACTAGGTCTCTCCGACGTCCATATGAATAAACAAATGAGTGTCCTCAACCCCCGCGCAGAGCTATCCTGGTTTGAAAATAAAGGGCTAGGGACTGCTATAGCCGAAATTGGTGGACAAATTTTGTGTCCGGTTTTCGCCGGATTCCAGGTGAACGACTTGTCCGGCAAGAAAATAACTTTCATTTTCGGATTCAGCATGTCTGCTTACCCCTAAATCAACTATCTCAATAGCTTTTAAAATAGCTCAAAATAGCTCAGTAGCTTTTGCCCCTTAGTTTGACCCCCACCCCTAAATCTAGGGCTACAGAGCCCATCTACGAACTTGACCTTACCATTGACGCAAAGAATCCTAACAACAAGTTTCATCAAAATACCTCGTTTCCCTTCGAGAGTAATCGTGCCAACAGACGGACAACTTTTGCGATGTCATAGGTGTCCCTCCACTTACGTTTTGGGATCCCAAAAAGAATCTCATTATTTCGGGCAGTAGAGTATCGGATTCACAGGGGGAAGCCTGAATTTTGGTCGTCCTTTACTCCTTCAGAATTCAAAACAGGAAAAAAAAGCCCAAGACCCCGGGAGTACACGCCCGCACAGAGGCACCGCCCCAGCCACGCGATCCACGGCAAGCCGCAACCGCGCTACCGAGACAGACATTGCACGAACGCTGATCCCGAAACGGCTCGAGCTTCGAAGGTCCATCCGTTTAACCCCCTGGACCCCCATTCCAAAGTAGATTCCCTCTTTGATATGAGCATATAAGTCCGAACTCCATCTATACAAAAAATGACTCAGGCTAATTAGACTGACACCACCACACGAATCGTAGAACATATTACTCATAAAGACGCAAGTTTCTATGCCTACTAAGTAACCATAACATATAATCTAATTAGACGAAGATGTTTTTTACAACACTAATGGCGAGAAAGTGCGTGCCAGGGGGCCATTTCATTGCAGATTCTTATCACAAACCTCATTACCATTTTATTTGTCCTCATTTGGAAACTTTGATCATGCAACATGTCTGTATACTTGAGTAAATTCCCCATGGGAGGGAAAGCTCGTTGAATGATGGAAAAAGGTTGAAAGCTCTCACTGCTCCGCGGAAAATTTCTAAAACAAACTAACATTTCGGCAAAGCAAAGCCACCAGATTGAAACCTCAGAGGTATTATTTCCTGCTTTAAAATGCAATGACAGGAAGCGTGGAATAACCGAGCAAATAACGAGCGCACTGGAGTGGGTGACCCAATATACTAATCCCGATTTCTAATGTCACCAACCTGAATACCAAACGAATAACCGATGACAAACTCCCTGTTGGTTTTCTCGTTAAGGGTCTAAATCATCACCTTGTTTATCCTAAATGGCACTTGTAGCATTCAATTCAGCTTAAGTGTCAAATAGCGGTCGTTATGTCTGTCCGTCGGTCTGTCGGCTTTGACAGTTCGGGCGCTTCCGCGTAAGCTAGGACAGTGCACCTTGGCAACCATACAAAGGAACAGACCCAATACTAACGAAACTTTCATTTTCCCGGGTCCGATCCTCCGTGGGAATGGAAGGAGGAGGAATTCGAGATATCGTGACCCAAGTTAGTTGCAAAATGTGACCCGATTCGAACGAAACTTGGTGGTTAGTAAGAGCAGACACGCGAGATGTAGCGTTTATACGTCCAAACTTCATCCGACCAGGGTGGGGGGGGGGGGGGGGGGGGGGGTTGCGGAATCGGGGGTTCTGGAAGTGAACTCACTCTGTGGCGGAAATAACTCGGTGGTTGAGTTGGAGGGGAGGGGAAGGTGTCCTGAAGTGTCCGATTCGAGTGAAACTTCGTTGGGGTGGCAGCAAACGCTCTAGATGACTTATGCGTCCGAATAGGATCCGACGTCGGCAATCGATTGCTCGATTCAGTGAAAATTGGTCCGAATCAAGTGGGGTCTAGAGAGGCAGGAGGGAATTTTGCAAAAAAAAATCCCCGTACCAGCTTCTACAGCTTAACTGTCCAGGAGGAAGAAAGGTATAACTAAACATCTACTGCTCTGAAATTTCACACGCATTGCGATATGCAGAAAAGAAACCTGTACCCTCATCTCATGTAGGGTTCGAATCGGTACTCGAGTTCCGGAATGGTTCGCAAATACGGCCCTGGTGGAAGCATGTCCCCACTCAAGTTCTGGCTCAGAGTTTGGACGGAGTAAGGGCGCCCTAAACAAGGTGTTGGCAATTCGATACGTCTTCACAGTAAACGTCAGTTTAGTAAGTGCCGATCAGAGCATCGGGCTGATGTGATCGACCGCAACAGTGAGGCAGTGAAAAATAATCCCAATGCGGTATGGCGATTCGTGAAAGGGAAGCGGCGTAATCTAGAGATTATCACAGATCTGCATACACAGGAAGATTGGAACCTTCATTTTAGTGCCGAGTTCTCTCCCGATGAGGACCTTGAAAATAAATTTGAGCACGAACTGGATACTCTCTTAGAATCAGTAGAGCCAGGTTTGGGCGTAATAGTTTCTACGTCAAAAATCCTGGGCCCCCTTCAGAAGTTGAAAAAGAAGTATTGAAGTACTGACAGTCTGTGGTATGCACATTGTTTCCATTAGTGAACTTCTGATAAATGATCTATCGTTGCTATACCAGATGATCTTTAATTCAGGCATAGTAACCGGTGTGTTCGGCGTTGGTATTGTTAGGTTTTAAAAAAGCGAATCGGAAAGTGAATGCACATCATATCGGCCTATAACAGTGTCGCCTATACTTTTTAAATTAATATAGCTTTTAGTTACTGACGATATTAAGAATGTATGTAGTACACCTGATACCTGATAACCAATATGGGTTCAAGAAAGATCTCAGCAGGGGCATGTGCACCATATATTTGCAAATGTGCTGAGTGATTGCCATAATTCTGGCGAAAAACTGGCTCTCGCTATCCACGATGTTCGGTGAGCTTTTGATACCGAGATCCACGCAGAAGTGCTACTGAGCGGTTTGAAGCGCGGTGTTAATACTTCGTTAATTAGTGTTACTTATCGAAATATGTATCGGAAGAAGGGCAAAGGTTAAATTACCGACGTATAGAGTCGAGTCATACGTTGCCCGTTGAAAAAGACATACGCCAGGGTGCTATTTCTTCCCCTCTTATATATAAGTGTAGTATATATAGTGTATATATGTCTTATATATAGTGTAGCTGAGGCACAAAGACCTGAAAGAATGAGCTCTGTATGAAGGTAAGGTATGGAAGTGTCGCTATTAAGTTACGCAGATGACGTGTTGAACTTGAGCCGGTCGGTTGCGTTTGTTGAAGAAAATTTGTGGGTTCTTAGCAAAGAATATGAGTTGGTTTATCATTTAACCCGAATAAGAGCGAGGTTCTCTTCTAAAACCAAAAGTCTGATACAGAGACACTTGATATATGCTTCGATCTTCAACCTTGACCTTCGATGTTGAAGTATACAATAAGTTGTAGCTTGGTCAGCCTATTGGGTCGGACATGAAAACAACGTGTTGGCCCGACTATTCCGCATTCGCTATGCCGCACATACTAGCGATGTCGTCATTCTGGTCACTACTGACTACTATAAGGTTTGAAGCCAAGCCGACCATTTATTACGAAAGAACCATCCTCAGCGAAAAAAATAAAACTAAATCATAAGATCCAACACAATACCAACAAAAAAACGGTTTGCCGGGAGTGCAACCAAAATATCTAAAATTATATTTATCCCTAGCACATCTTAGAGGGATATCTAGCTGATCAAGGAAAAACCCCGAAAACCGTGGTTTTCTATTTCTTAACTACTTACTACGAAAGATAAAAATGCATTCGTTACAAATTGTATAGGTATTGCAAATATCTTATAGGACTACCTCCGTGGGCCCGTAACTTCTAGATTGTCGGCCAAGTATGATGTCACCGATCCGTTTATTGCAGTATGTGAGCGATTTGCAGGTTTTATTCGATCGTATGATACTAGCCACACTTTGTATAGGGCTATGTTGCCCCATGTGTAAATAAGAGCATTAAAATCTGCGTGGTACATGTTGTGTGTTCTTTTGTCTTTTTCTTCCTTTTTTTTACATACTCCGTTTGTAAATTTTTTCTTAAAAATGGTTAATAAATTTCATTCATTCATTTTCAGAAGGAGCTCTGATTCGAGTGAAAACTTGATGGGGGGTAGGAGCAAATGCTCTTACTCCACCCAAATACTTAGACTTAGTATTCACAGGTCCGGATCAGATCTGACCAGTGTGAAGGGGCCCGAGGGGATTCGTAAGTGCCATCCAATCTTGACCGCGTCAACCTTGGCAAACTAGCCTTTCCTGGTGTCATATGAACTTTCAGCTCTTGTTTCTTCGAATCCTGGCTGTATCAAATTACCTGATTCTAAGCAACGACTGCCTTTTTTCTGATCAATAATAGTATCACTAGAAATCAACTAGTTTGGTTCGAGGTCTTGGTAAACTTAGTTGTGCATTGATTTGTTTTTTAGGGCAAAGCAATTTGCAGTGTGTTGTTTTGTAGCTACTTCAGCGGTGAATAAAGCAAATCTTCCGATGATATTCATTTCATAGTGAATTTTTTTTTTTTTTTTTTTTTTACAAATCACAAAATCTATTCAGGTCAAAGGGCAAGGATACCTCGATGGGATGATTAATGGTTTGATACCCCATTGGCAAAAGCCTTTCGCTCGATTTGGCGACAAGGGGGTAGTCCAGCTTCAAGCAAGAGATCTTTGCCCCTTTTTTGTCAGACGATTGATGCAATCTATAAACGTCTTTCCCTTATGCCACACGTAGAAAAAATCGAGTAGTCCATGCATTTACCAAGAAATAGAAGCATAAGGTTAACCTGTCTAATATTTCACACATTACAAACGGAAAAAGTGAAAAACTTGCATATCAGGTCTTCTCGACTACTTAAGGACACGCCGTACTTATGATAGTAATTCATTTCCCTTCAACAGTATTTCCATCCATTCTATTCTCCAGGATTATCGATTTTATAAGTGTATCCTGTCTCCTCCCTTCGAAATACACTGGTAATCGCGATTGCCAAGATTTCTTCTCTTTGCGTGACGTATCAGGCGCCCGGTCATTGTTTCCGAGTAACTGTTCCCGTCCGAAGACGGATTATGCACATTTTGCCAAGATTGTCATCCAAGGCAAGGGGCATGGAAAGAGGCTAAAAACAGCCGAAGCCCTGTGTAATTTTCTGTAAGCGTAGTTTAGTTATAAAGTGGTCAACTATCCCAGAACATCTGAGTAGAAACACTATGCCGTGCGAGATGTACTGAAAATTCCTGAATCAATGAACGGATGCGTCTCGAAAAGAGACAAAAATGGCACAACCGGAATCTGGTACCAGTATATTAGCAAACAAATCCAGCGTGACTGCAGATATCGATTTAGTGTAACTTTTTACCCCTACACAGCGGTGAAGCTAGCCCATTTTCATGGTGGGGGAGGTGGAGGTTAAAGATCTTACCGACAGGAACTGATCATTTACACCACTTAAAGATGTACGTGCTTCTCTTTTTACTTTGAAAGTTGTCGAGGTCACGATCCAGGTCGACTTCGCAGATGTGCCTCATTGAGGGCCTCAAAATTTAAGTAGTTGTGAGGGGCATAAGTTATGGGCGGAAAAGTATTCCGATCAATCCGATTAGAAAGATGAAATGGATGAAAAGACAGACTGAATCAGATGGATGGATAGTTAGGTTGGAATCCGGACTAAACCGTAAATTCAAGGATGATCCTAATTGCCAGACGAGTATCAACGACTTATTCCGACCGTAGCATCCAAAAGAAACCAGCAAACGAAATGAGGACCTTAATTTGCCAGGGATGCCTTTTCCGAATTATCGTTGTTTCCAACGGGGGCGTCGGTACCACATGCTGAACGAAAAACAGGATTTGTCGCCGCTTCCGATTTACCGACAAGAATTTCTCCAGTCACCAAATCTAAAAGTGACCAACAAAACAAACGAACAATGATCCCAGTTGGTTACATCATCGGTGTGCAGCATGGTCACACAATATGCGTCGTTTGTGGGTGCAAGCTCACGAACGTCTAACAGAGGAAACAAGAACAAGACGAAAGGTTTCGACGGGATCCCCAAAAAATGAGAATTTATTGTGCTTCTTGATCCACACAATCGGGTCCTGATGATTTCACCGCGTAAAAATATTACTCATTAAAAGCTAAGAGAAATTACAAAACATAGTATCGAATGGTGTTTTTTGACAAATTACGGCCAAACGGCTGACCCGATATGGATACAGCATATATGTTTACCCCTCAATATATCTTTAATAGCAAGAACATAAACTTCAGAAATGGATTCACCGTGACTTCTTGCCCCTGATGCGAACCTCTAATCGACTCAAGAACTAACTTTGACTTTTACCAGATTTCCGGTTTTGGCCGGAACTAGTTGTCCTGCGAGAAAATAGGTTTCAGATACGGATTCAGCATGTCTCTTTACGCCTAAATTGATTATCGCATTGGCTTTTAAAAACTATGGAAGCCCACCCCTAAACATATTGCTATGGGGCCCATCTACGAACTTGACGTGTACTTTGACATAAAAAATCCTCACACCAAGTTTGAACAAAGTATCTCAACCCCTTCCAGAGTTATCTTGCTAATGGTCGGAAAAAATTTACAAAGACATAGGTATTTACCGACATGGCTTTTAGTTTGTACCAGGAACAGAACGATAAAAGTGTTGCCGGTGCCTCACACCAACAAACTGTTACCCGACAAGACATTTTCAGGTATCGTGGAAAGGCGGCCGCCTCCGATGCCCCCTAGTTCCGCCAATGCCTCTATACCGGTTTTCTAATCGAAAGCCTTTTTGTCTTGCACCAACTGGCCTACTATACAACCGGCCTATATACGGTGTTCTCAGACCGAACAAAAAGAGGAAGACCCGGGAGGAAGATCGAATCCTAAGGTCAAATCCTCGAAGTAAAATTTCCAGGAAGCTTCAGGTACGTGGGAAACCACCAATCAAGTATTTCACGTAAAGTCAAGTCTCATTTTTACTGAGCATGTAATTAGCTATCACATAATGAGTGCTCGACTGCATTGAAGACGGATAAGGGAGGGAAGCCCCCCCCCCCTTTCAATAGCAACAGATCATGAAGGGGTCCAATCATCCTTAATTAAGCTCACAAATCAAGCACACTCAGGATCTCGCAAGAAAGGGAAGAGAAAACCAGCGACGCCTTTGGACTGATCTGAAATATCAATTGTTTTATTTCTTTACTTCACTTTAATCATGTGCCCGTAACATAAAGAGGAGCAATATACTGAAAAAGGAGAAATTAACCACTCGCCAGTCTGAGATAGACAACCAATTTGATAAAAAAAAACTTGATAATTTTTCCTTTTCTTTTTACTTTCGAATAAGAACAAAATTTTGTTTGTTGAATTGTAGTTATTTTTCAAAATTTACGGTGAATAAATGAATAAAAAGAATACTGAATACTGCTCGACGGACATTTGTGCAGTAGCCGATGATCGACCCGAGGCGACAACTGCTTTTTTCTTTTCTTTCTTTTTCGTCCTATACTGCATTCGTGGCGAATAAACATATTCAATATACAGTATATGTTAATATATATATATCATTATAACATGATGATATTTTTACTTAATATATATCATAGCTAGGAACTGAATAGAGTTATCCCTATAACAAAAAAAAATCTCTAATTTATTTGGAACTTTGCACTGTAACAATGCTGCGACGAAGAATAAATGAGGATATAAGAATAATTCTTGCTATGACGGCGGAAACTATTTGCTATGCCTTGAGTCTGCATAACAAAGAGAAGAAACACGCCGGCGACCCTAGGGAAGAACAAGAAACATCACTCAAACAAATCCTCGGAATTAACTAAAATCATCGGAATTGACTCAAATCCTACGTAGAACCGCTAGGCACGTGGCAATTCTTCGTCGGACACGAAGAGTTAGCAGGAAAACATAGCCAAATAGAACCTCCGTCTTTGGTCCCATGCAGCGACTATGGATACCCCGATAGAAATGAGCGGAACTAGAGGTACTACGTACCTCTTCGCCGCTGCGCATACCAGATGAAAAACCGTAGGATGCCTGCAGGGGTTTGAGAACCCAGTCTGCAGCGAGTTAGACATGACGTCACAATGGCAGACATCCAATCAATTGTACTGACGACTCAGAGAGGGTTCGCATTCTTCTGGGGAGTTCTACTGCGACATAGCTATTTGTAGAGTTAACACATTATGGTGTTCTACGTAGCTCCTCCTCCGCTCATTTGCATCGGGTAGGGTATCAGAATATATTCGACTCCGCATGGGCGTATTACAGAGATAGGGAGAAGGAGGTTCTTGTGATTATTGGTTCTTGGAGTTAGTCATCAAGAGTATCTATGTTTCCCCCGAATTCCCAATAACACCCGAAGGCGAAGGAAATGAAGATTATATAAATAGTCAGAGTTGCCCGAACAGTTGAAAGTCACAAGAGTCGATAACGTTCATAATGCACATCTATCCAAGAACAGTCTACGCAATATTACTGTAATTCACATTCTTCTAATTAGTTCAATTACTAAAATTGGTAACTTAAAGTTGAATGGGCACATCAAACTAACCCAATCCCACTCTGTAACAACCTAGGAACAATGCTTACCCCCTAGATCATCAGCTTTTTCAACAGTTTCCTCTCTGTGATATTTCAAAGCGTAATTTTGGGCCAGTACATGCTCAATTTACTAGCTTGGACAAAGATAAAAGTGATTTGTCTTATAATGCTTAGTAGATCTTTATTTTATGCATAAATCAGCTTGTATAATTCAGATTTGAATATGTTATTTGTTTTTTAATGATTTTTGTAACTATGTTATTTTTTATAAGATTACTGCATATTCTGGTACATTTTATAAAGCAAGATAATTACCTTAAATTACCTTAAATCACAGCTTGGAGTGAAATAAGGATTTTCGATCCTGTTGAATCACTCCTTGTGATGACTGTTGTTGATGGTTACGTTCTGGTGGAAGATTCCGGTGCTTCCCAGTCGAATTTCCACGGTGCATCTCGCCACTCACCATCCAGATGTCGTTTGAAAGCATCTGTTGACTCAGCAGCAACAGTGTCCTCCTTGAGGTTGTTCCAGAGGTTCACAATCCAATTTGAGAAGAAGTTGCATCTTGCTCCAGTTCTGGCGTGAAGTTTGCGGATTCGTTTAGGGTGTCCTCGTGTTTTGTGGGAGGGGTCAATCTCCAGGATCTCATTTTCTTGATTGGTTGAGAGAAGTTTGTGCACCTGGATCATGTCCCCGCGTTTCCGTCTGTATACTAAGGAGGGGAGGTTGAGTTCCTTCAGCCGTTCACTGTAGGTCTTATTTTCCATACCGGCGATCAGCTTGGTGGCCCTTCGTTGGATTTGTTCAAGAGCTGCCTTGTCCTTTTTGAATCGAGGGGTAGCCAGTATAGTCCCTACCTCCAATCTAGGTCTTACTAATCCTTTGTAGAGTTTGGTGATTACCAGTTTACTTCTGCTGGTGATACTGTGTTTGATGATGCCTAGGGCTCTGCTAGCATTGGCTGAGATATGCTGTGAGTGGGAGCTGAACTTCAACTGGGAGTCAACAATGACCCCAAGGTCTCTCTCCTCCTGGACAGGCTCGAGTGTGTGGTGACTCCCAGAGTTTTGGGTCATAAGGTACCGATGCTTGGGGTTGTTGTGTCCGAAGTGTATGACCTTGCATTTTTCTGTGTTGAATTCCAGCAGCCATCTTTTGACCCAAGAGCACATGTTGTTGAGATCAGTTTGGAGGGATTGGATGGCTGAAGAGGTGTTGGCAGGACCTATGAGTTTCGAATCGTCCGCATACAGGGTGGTTTTGTTGCTGGTGATAAGGGGTAGCTCATTTATGTAAATGTTGAACAGGGTGGGGCCCAGGACGCTGCCCTGGGGGACCCCACTAGTAACTTTGATTTCGTCAGAGAGGGAGTGACTGTTTGGTCCAGTGGTCACTTTCACTTGCTGCGTTCTATCCCTCAGAAAGTCCTCTGTCCAACTGACCACTTGTGGACTAAGAGATAGGGTAAGTAGCCTGTGGATGAGGTAGCGGTGACAAACTTTGTCAAATGCTTTGGCTAGATCCAGCAATATCATGTCCACAGGTAATCCTTTCTCTAGTAGGTCAGTTACAAGACTGTATGACTCAAGAAGATTTGTGTCCACGTATCTCTTTGAACGAAAACCATGCTGGCTGTTGCTGATAAGTGAGTTGGCCTCAAGATGATTGATGATGCGCTTGTTTATGATTCTCTCAATGATCTTGCACGCCACACAGGTAAGGCTGATAGGTCTGTAGTTTGCTGCAGAAGTTTTGCTACCCTTCTTGTGAATTGGGATGACTATTGCCTTCTTCCAGTCCCCTGGAAGCTTTCCCTGTGTTAGCGACAGATTGAATAGTTTTACCAGTGGGGCTGATATTGCAGGGCTTAGTTCCTTCATCAGTCGTGGGCTGAGACCATCAGGACCAGTAGATTTGTTTGCATCTAGCTCCTTAAGCTGTTTGGTTACTTCTTCGAGTGTGACTGGTGAGTGTACCATTGGGAAGGGAGTGTGAGCCTGTTCTGCTGGTGGGGGGGCTGATTGGATGTCGTCCTTTGAGAAAACTGAGGCGAACTGCTGGTTGAGCAGGTTTGCTTTTTCAGAGGGGCAAGAGGAGAATGAGCTGTTGTTTTCCAAGTCTGGTACGGAGTGTCTGCCTGGCTTCTTAAGGGAAATATGTTTCCAGAATAGTTTTGGGTTTTCCTTGACATTCTTGGCCAGACGTTCTTCGTAGTTTGAAGTCAGTTTTCGAGTTTCTTTTCTGAGGAGGTTTCTGACAATTTTATACTTCTCGTACAAAGCTGTAGTTTTTTGTTTCGTGTACTTCTCCCAAAGTCTTTTCTTCCTGTTGCGTAGTTTCTTGATTTTCGGGGTGAGGAAGGGTAGAGTTTTTGGTTTCTTTTTCCAAGTCACGCTGGTGTGTTTGGCTTGGCTCTCTAGTAGGACCTTTTTTAGAGATAGCCATGAGACTTCGACATCTTCTGAGACAAGTTTTTCCAGGTTAGCATCTAGCAGCTCCTCCACCATCATCTTGTAGTTTGTAAAAGATTGCTTGGTATATTTTGATGGTTTGGAGTTGAGTTGTATAGATGAGAGAACTGGCATGTGGTCACTTGAGCCAATTGGACTGAGAGTATGTGTGCTGATCACCTTTTCTGGGTCATTGGTTATGACTAGGTCCAGTGTAGAGGGATTTTGTCCTGGACGCATTCTTGTGGGCATAGTTACTGTTTGGTACAGAAAGTTGTCAGATAGAACTTGTACTAATGGGTTTTGTTCAAGGCTTGACTTGGTCATACCTTGGCCATCTATCCAAGACACATTTGGGAGGTTGAAGTCCCCTGTCATGAGCAGAGTTGCTTTTGGGAAATTGCATAGTACGAATTGGGTCATTTCAGCAATTGCTCTTTCAGAGGACAGCTGGCATGGACTACTGGGGCTCCTGTAAACTGAACTTAGGACAAACATTTCGTTAGGTAGGGACAGGGAGACCCATGTGGCTTCAACCCAAGGTAAGTAAGAATTCGGGACAGAAATTTCTTTTACCTGGAATTCCTTGGAAGCTAGAACAGCAACTCCTCTTCTGCAGTTTGGATCAGACAGATTGCTGAAGATGTTGTATCCAGAGGGGCAGATTGAGTCTTCTGTCAGTTGATATCTTGAATTCTTGGGGCAAATTTCTGTAAGAGTTGCAATGTCTATCTGACTTAGTTCGAGCACTGTTGCCAGTTCCGGCATCTTGTTGGTGATGACATCGACATTTGCAGCCATGATGTTCACAAGTTTTCGGGCGTGTCTGGGCGATTTTGGGTTCTGCTCACTGTTGTTCTCACTTACAGTTGAAGTGGGTGAATTACAGCTGAGGTACACAGAGCTGCTATCGAGGGACAGTAATCAAGCTTCACATCACTATTCCACAAAGAAAAACTTTTAATAGGCACTTTAAGCCATGGAACTTCTGATGAAACACTAGAACAATCCGGTTAACTGCATCTGCGGCTTGACTTTGGTGACATCTCAAATATATCCTTTTCTATCAAGCATTGCTGGGAGTTTTTGAATTTCCTGCCACGATATCCCAGCTCCCAAGATTTGGATCGCCGAAATTCCAGAGAGGTAAAGACAAAGGATAACAAGAAAACGGCTGATTTTCGTAGCGCCTTCTAAAGGAAATCGGAAATGTTTATTTGTGAAGCATTTAATACAAAGTAAAGCATTAAAGTGTCCATTGTGCTTTAAGGATTCCATTCGTGCCAAAACTCTCATAATACCGAGCGATTGAACACCGATTCAGAACTTGACAGAGGATACCCTTATTGAAACCCCCTTCGACTACTCATCTCATTAGCCTGTAGTTGAACTCGCGCTTCAAAGTGGGTCTGACCGAGAGTGAGGTAAATAGGTCTTACCTGAACTAAAAAGGGACGCATCATCTTATTTCGAATGCCCACGTTTAAATTGCTAAGGAGATCAAAGAGAGTCATCCCTTTAAAGTGTTATACAGGGAAATTAATCTTTTGAGTTATATTGTCTGGAGTGAACGTCGACAGAAATAGAGACGAGCTTTTAAAGTCCTAATCCAAACATTCCTTTTACCTTTTCTTAGTTATCGCATGTTCGAGCACTGTGGGAGGAGTTGGAGGCGGGGGGGGGGGGGGGGGGGGGGGGTCCGGAATTCCGCTGATCGCACATTAATGTACTTCCAGATGTGCTAGGATGAGGAAACTTGGCTTGCAAAAATTCGAAACTTGACAGTATATACATTTTCGAGCCTCAAGGGTTTCGCTCACAACTGAATTCCTTATGGTACAAACAGTACTGTTGAGTAAAATCATGAACAAATAAGAGCAAGAACTGCTGTCTTCCTATCTCTGTCACACAACCAAGCTGAGTCGAGTCGACTCCCGACGCAAACGAGCGGAGGTGGATCTTAACCGGGACATCCAAAAGTCGTTACCTCTACAGAGAAGGTGTAACGCAGTAAACCACTGAGGAAGAAAAATTGAATGGAGTCAGCAGTGATACTGTTCAAATTGGGCTGGGCGGGTGCTGAAACAGCGGTTGCCGGCTCATTGATTCAGACAAGCTTTCGGGTGTTGACAAGAAAATTCCGAAGCAATTAAGAATATATCAAAATATACAGAAACTAGCAGATTTTACAAATGCGTCAAATTTAGTTAAAAGTACGACAAACTGTATATATATCCGTATTGAAAAACCCAAAGGCCGTATACAGGTAACGTAAGATATATGGTAAAGTAAAGTGTATCTTTTCCGGGTCAATTCAATTAAGTGGTGTCAATATCCAGAACAAGAAGATGATAAATTTCATTCCAGGTATTTGCTCTCATCTGAGAATATCAGATGAAAACAGGGAGATTCTTTTTTTAAAAAAAGGCCGTGTTTCAGGTTTAATAGGCTCAGTGGAAATGAACAAATATTACGCAGATGGAATAGGCTTCTACTCTGACAAACTAACCAGAAACATTTTTGAATTAAATTAAAAAAAAAAACTAGGGCTTCTATGTAGGTCCTAGACAAACCAGAACCCATGGGGCAAGCCTCAGTACGAAAACCAAAGACTTTATTTGATGGGAAAATACACCGTTGACATCGAATTATTTGTAAGTAGTAACTAAAAGACAAACGAGATACGAGATAAGATAGACCAGGTTGAGGTGAACTTTCGTCTTTCGATTAACTACTGAATCGAAATCTAACTCACTAAATCGAAATGTATACAATTTTACATTTCGGAAAAAAAGAAGAAAAAACACAAAATATACACTCCCCTACTGTATTATTTTGACTATTCCATGCTATTCTACCATTTCGGTAATTTCAGTAATCCTCGAAAGCCTTCATTACGTTACTCTTAGTTTACACTCGTCTGACAAAGTTAATACTACAGATGTTGAAACTCAATTGGTCACGACTTCAGTGAGTGTGCTTCAAATCCCGGTTTGCATTGTATGGTTCTCCCCAGAGACATAAAAAGGAATGTCACAAGGGATTTCAATCTTCATATCGATGGTCATGGTATAACAAAAGCGATTATGAATGACCATCGTCAAGTTCGCATTTATTTTTCGCATCACTAATATTCACTAATCAGACGCCAGCGTCTACTCAAACAAAATCAACGCTGTTTCCTTCCCGTGTGAACAGGCCAGAACATCCGCCTCGCTAGTGGCTACGTTGTTTTCTTCGTAATTGACTCAAGTGTGTAACGGCGGAGAGACGGAGACCGACGAGTATACACGGGCGACCAAGAAATGGCTCCACCTCCGCTCATTGATGTCGGAACATTTTTAGTCGGTGGATGGACGAGAGACCATTGTTCTTACTCGTTATTTGTTCTTGGTAAAATATACATTTTCGTTATTGACAAGAGGACGTGTTTCTGATCAAAGGATGCAGTTTTGTAATCCACAAGGGCCCATGGTAATTTTCACCTCAAGGGTTTTGCTTATATATGAATCCCTAACCAACTTCAAATGCAGATCTTCATCGCAAAGTGAACAAAAAACTTCTGAAGAACCGATACTACAGCAAATGGTTAGCTTAATCCTTTGTTTTCATCACCGTTTGTTCAAATCACAGAAACATATTTTTAAGTGACCATTGCTTTTTCACGTAACTATAATACCAACCGACCGATCACACTGACAAGGCGACTTTTCATTCACATCCCAGTACGAGAACCTGAATACATGCTAACAAGCTTACAAGTGCCATATGAGCTTATAGCTCTTTTTTTTCTAGTACCCCGATTTCAGCTTATTACTAGAAAGTGGTAAGGGTCTAACGTGTGCGGTTTTTACGGAAAGTGTGGACCTTAGGCCGGATTGACCAATGTGACATTACATTTTGGAAAGCTTCATAGAACCCTTGCCTGGGGCCAAAAAGGATGGTTTTTGCTTGTTCTCGAGTCAGAGCCTACGGTGTGTGAAGTGAAGTGGAGTTGTACAGACTATGTCAGAGAGGACTACCTGAAGTTATACAGCCAGCTTTCATTTCATCAAACCATGTTTCTGCTTTCGAGTGGAAAGCTCCGTTCTAGCAGGCAAGCAGGCAGACACCAGTTTCAGATTGAAGATACAATCTTAAAGTTTTAAACATGTGCGGGAGTTCCCCCTCCACAGCCAATATATCTTCTTTGAGTGATAAATAGAAAAATTTATAGTAAGAAAAATGCGGCATTTTCCCTCGGGTCCGAAAGTGCTGCCATCTAATGTTTTTTACCCATTTCTGTTCGTGATTTCTGCTGACTTTATCATCCCATTTCTCACACTTGGGATTAAGGAAGAGAAATGGTATCAGATGTGCGTCTTAAACTTTAAAAGTTCTCTCATTGCTAAAGATATCAGAGCTTGGCCTTTGCTCCTTTCTAAGTGGTGATATTAGAAAGTTGGCCAACGGAAGCAAAGGTCAACTTCTGAACTAATACAGATATTTTTCAACGGCAACCGATACACCTTGATGAGTTGATTAGAGTATATGTCATTCGTTTTTTGGTATAAAAATTTCTACATGAGATACAACAGTTTGAAAGTTTAAAGGGGTTGACAAATTCAGTAGTTAGGTACACTAACACCAAAAACAGGCCGATCCCAATTGTGAGACATGTCGGGGACTTATAAGCAACACTCGGCTGTTAGACCATAAAATTATCGTCGGCGATGACAGGTTAGCAACGTTGGTAGTTGGTGTACTTATTAATCATATTATTTGTTTCCGGTGTATTTAATCGTGAGAACAATTTGGTGCTATGTCTGTCGCGGGGAGATGGACTTGTAATAGGAATCAGTTGCTAGAAAGGGTTCATTAGGGACTAGAACCTACTGTAAATCGGTGCACATTTTTTTTTATCTCTATAAATCTGAGGGTAAGAAAGTTAGTCTCCATGGTCTATTACTGTAACTTAGAATTAAGTCTTTGAGGGGTTGACAACTTCAGTGGTAGGGTACATACTCAAAAAGAGAATACGCGGAACCCAATAATTGTGAAACAAGTCCGGGACTTGTTAGTAAAAGTCGGCTATTACACCATAATCATCATCGGTGGTGAGAGGTTTCAGACTGTTTCTAGTTTGTGTACCTATTTTGTTTCAGGTGTTTTTGATGATAACAAAAGTTCGATTCATGTCATCGTTCAAGAATTGATTGCTAAAGCATTGTCATTTTCATGAGATGCTCGAATGATCTGTGGTGATAGTCCATCACTGTAATCCAGAAGTAAGTGTTAATGCAACCGCTACAAAAGATAATGTAAAACAACGGCATAATTTCGCAATAATTATTATCTTTCTGCATCTATGGTATTTTGATCCTGAAAATTTACGGATAGCTTAACAATACCAACTAGGATATATAAGATAATATTCCGCGTTTTCACCAGTCGCTATGTCTCGACTGGAAAGGATAAACTTCAAGTCCCTACTCCCGATATTCTTGTTTTTTTTACACGCTGAGGGATAGCCATGGGATTACAGATTGTGTCAAATTCTTCTTCTTGGATGGTCAAAAGATTCTTCTTGGATTGGAAGATACCATTTTGAAAAGCTAGATGGGTTGACAAATTCAGCATTTAACCGTTAGCGAAGAAACAAAAGTATTGCTCGCTACACTTTTGTCGGTGAAAAAAAGCTACAGCAACACGTCACGTTGCCCAGGCAACGTAGGTCTAGTGTGTCTTGAAATTGCACCAATGCATAGAACCCCGGCAGGGGGGGGGGGGGGGTCAAAAAGTATCATTCAAACAATGCATAAAATAGTTATACGTCAGCTACAATGCTTTGGCAGTAATATTTCGGCCCTTCTTGGCCAGGGTCCTCGTCAGGCTGTTGAACACCAGGGTGGAACTTCGAGGGGTTGAATATGAATTGTTTGACGGTATGTCTCCCAGTCAGCTTTGGATCAAGGAGTATTTATGGGGTCGAAAGGGGGGGAGGGACACAGAATTTTGGAGCGAATGTTCTAGACTTTTGATGTCTATCGTGTTCTCAATCAGTTTTGAGCTTGACAGTATGAAAGTCGTATCTTTTCACATCGACAGTTGCATGATTTAGCTTGTGAGACTCCGCATCGTATCTTGTTCGTATATTTTCAGCTCGTCTGAATGACAGTCTTTTATATTTTGAGCTTTTCAGAATGATAGTTGTACCATTTGAGCTTGTCAGATCGAAAGGCATATGTTTTGAGCTTGTAAGGCTAAGATGATCGTACTCCCAGTCGTATGTTTTGAGTGAAAACTCTATACGTGATTGTATATGTCAAAGTAGTTTGTTTTCATTGTCCAAGTAATTTGTCTTCACTGATGTTTTAGGATTTTAGTCCCTTACGGGTTTGCGTCTGGGCATCGAAGAACAGACTTTTTTGGTTGGAATAAATTCATTTATTCCCTTTCCTCTTTTTGTTCCTTCAACCATATTCCATCACTAATATTGTATTTAAAAATGGGCAAGGAACACGTTCATTCGTTTGTTCACGTATTAGAGCCATCACCGGGTCAAAAAGCAAACAACTAAACACCTTTACACCAGAACGGCGATATTTCTGCCAATCATGGAGTAACAAAAACACTGAGTGTTTGTTTGAGAGACCCTCTGCACTGTTTCTGACACAACGACATTCGAAGAATCTGTCAGCGTCACGAGAAACGAGAACGAAAAGCTAGTCAGCAGCTATCTGCAAATAAAAACTGAAATAATCCAGCCCTCACACTTCACGGGAAACCAATTAGATGGAAAGAACCTGTAACTGAAACATCGGGTGGAAGATGACACTGTACGCTGAGAGCAAAAACCAACAACACAGACAGAGGAAATGATGGGCAAACCCGAGTCACTATGAAAGGAAAGACAAAACAATCCACGTCAGCCAAAAAATCAGATAAACTGCAAATGCAGCAGGTGTGATGTTTTAGATCCGGGAGCAAATCAGTTTGAAAGTTCTTGTTCACAGCAAGTCCAGGTCAGCCAAAAATCAAATACCTGGAAATGCTCAATAAAGGGGACTAAATCAGCTGGCAAGCCGCATTTGGTCTTTCCCACTTTACAAGTCCACACAGGACAGGTGCATGTAGGGAAAGACACCATGGGGCATGTTCGTTTAAGACAATCTTCAATCAAAGGCTTTCCAAAACGGGGATTGAGAACCCGACTGACTTCGAGGCGGTTGATTTATGCGTACACGTAGTCAATAATGTCTGGGATATAGGTTGCTGGTTCGATTCTTCCAGCCAGGGGCGTCGCAAGGGGGGGGGGGGGGGTGCAGCACCCCCCCACCTTTTTGAGATTCGGTAAAATTTTGGGCCGAAGGCCCAAAATTTTAATAAAATTGTTCGGTATTTTTTCGATAGCAGAACTGTTCGTTATATTTACGGGGATTCGGTAGTTATACAGAGTCCTGAATAGGCTATCTGTACAAATCTCTTCGGTATAATGATCGGGATTCGGTATAATTGCCAGTATTCGGTAATTATTGTTCGTATTGTAGGATTGTTCGGTATTTTTTCGACAGCAGAACTGTTCGTTATATTTACGGGGATTCGGTAGTTATACCGAATCTCTTTGGTATTATGATCGGATTCGGTATAATTGCCAGTATCCGGTAGTTATCACGAATTTGGTGAGAGAATTTACTGAAATTTTTTGGTAATTTTTCGATGCCGGAACTATTCGGTAGACTTATAGAGATTCCGTTATTACACAGAATCCCAAATAAGCTATTGGTTCGAAATTATTCGGTATCACGATTGGGATTCGGTAATTTATTCAGTATAATTTCCAGGATTGGGAAGTTAACCACGAATCCTGACTTTGTTCCAATTTCGACGAAAGTATACCGAATATGAATATTGTTCGGTAGTCTTTCGATACCAAAACAATTCGGTATAATAACCGGGATACGGTAGTTATACAGAATCCCGAACATGCTCTCGGTCTAAACTTATTCGGTATAATAACTGGGATTCGGTGACTTATTCGGTATAATTGCCAAGATTCGGAAGTTACCACGAACCTCGAAACTCAGAAGAAATCGAATGAAGCACTGGTCGCAGACAAAAGGGATGATCTGTGATATCATCGATAGTCCTTACTTCTATTTTAGGTCTCAAAAAGAATATCTAATCATAAATATTTCGAAATTCCGCCTCAGCACGTTTCGTAATATTCTCTATTTTGTGGAAGGGCGCGTCATTTGACAGGGGTTTTAAGCCAGTTTTAGGATTGAGATTTCGAAACATTAAACGGCTAGAATTTGGATAGAAGTTAAATTTGGCAGGAATAAGCAAACAAAAATTTCGCCTGCGGCGCTCACTTTATGTGATTATAGGTAGTATATTGACTAAACTACAGTTGCTGCTGCTGCCGGAACGTCGCTCCATCCGGTTTGTGGAACTTCATAGAGTCTTGGTATTTAATCAGCGGTAAAGGATAGAATTTGTAAGAGAAGCAGTTAAATTTTAGCCTTCAAAAAAAAATAATGGATTTTGAAAATTTTCGCCTGCGGCGCTCGATCTGATTTTCTATTGACTATACTAGGTAGTAGCTGTTACTGCAATCATACCCGGCAACATGTTGTCCATGTGTGCTTCGCAGAAACACCGCCTAATAGCTGGCTTATCGTCGTTCATGCTGCCTTTTATTGTTACTCTTCCTACGGAATCGTTTCTGTCCCATATTTTAAAGCTCGAATTCCTAGTTCTTGGATTCGGTAACATTTTTGAAAGATTCGGTAAAATTTTGGCTCTGCACCCCCCCACCGAAAATGCACTTGCGACGCCCCTGCTTCCAGCTATACAGTTATGACCCTTGCCAAGGGGCTAAATTATTGCTGAAGAAGTACAGGTCAAGTTTGTAGATCGGTTCTGTGGCCATACATTTAGGGGTGGGGGAGGGGTTTCAAATTAAGGGCGGAACAAAAGTTGTTTTTTAAAGTTAACGAGATAGTCGATTCAGGGGTAAGAAGACATGCGGAATCCGTATATGAAAAGTATTTTCTCGCCGAACAAATAGTTCGCCCGGAATCCGGCCGAAATCGGAAAGTTTGTTAAAGTAAAAGTTGATAGGAGGTTCCATGTAACGGTAAGGAGACATGCTGAATTCGCTTTTTAAACTTATTTTATTGCCGGACCGGTAGTTTACCCGGAATCCGGCTGAACCCGGAAATTAGGCAGAAGCATAAGGCAGGAAGTTCTAAAACACAATGAGATAGTAGACAGGCTATAGGGGTGAGGAGACATGGATGACATGATGAATTCACATTTGAAACTAATTTTTCTTGCCCGACAAGTAGGGGGAAGGGCCCACGATCGGCAGGGCCCAGGTTGCAGAAGAAAAAAATCTCAACGGTGCCGATTTCGGGTAGGCTTGATCTGGTGTGTTCAGGTTCTTTTAATTTTGTCTGAAATTATATTTTTCCCGAAAGGTGGCGAGAATCCCAGGTTTGGCCCCTAATCCAGGCTCTCGTTTGGCATGTAATTCTCCATTTAATCCTCCCCTGCCGAATGTTCGCACTACATGCGGGAGTAACATTCTTGACAACGGTAATGTGCATGGGCTACATAATATTTTCAAGCTTTAGGTTTCGATTCCATCCTTGAGCGGGAATAAAAATAAATAGCTTGTTTTTATGATCCCAAACCGTAAGTGGAGGAATACCTTTGACATCGCAAAAGTTGTCCGTCTGTCCGTCCGTCCGTCCGTCTGTGAGCACGATAACTCTCGAAGGGAATGAGATATTTTGATGAAACTTGGTTTGAGGGTTCTTTAGGTCAAGGCTAAGGTCAAGTTTGTAGATGTAGCTTTATTTTAAGTTGATTAGACGTTCTTTATAGGGATTAAGGAGATCCGCTGAATTCGTTTCTGAACTTTCTTCGGAAGTTTGGAAGAAGTAAAGCAGGAAGTTAGTATCGATCAATATTGTCAGAATATAAATAGCTTATAGAGGTATATCTTAACTCGGTTGTCTCAGATGACAAGCTATTTGCTAATTACTCTGTTTCCAAATTTCAACAGCAAATATGTTCAAGGATTCTGGCGAAGACAAGACCAAATTGTCTGGATCAAATCTTAAATTTTTGGGATCCCATCGAAACCTTTGGTCTTTTTTTTATGCGGATACAGTGTAATATAACCATTATTGTAAGACTAGCCTTTACCGTTATTTCCGCAATGTCAGACATCCTTTTTTTTTACTTTTTCAAAGTACAAGTTCAAGTTCAAGTTCTTTTTATTGGCAAACTTATGTATACAAAACTAACGTTGTACTAACATATACAACAAGAGCTACGAGCTCATATGGCACTTGTTACGAGTAAGCACGGCTCGGTTATGTCAATGATATATCTAGTGTTTGCTAGGTGTCTTCCCACCAAGTTTCATCTCGATCCATCCACTCTTAGCGTTTTCCAATATTTCCGGTTCTCCCCTCCAGCTCCGCCCAAAAGTCACCGGATCCGGTCCGGACTTTAAGTGGGTCGTCTGAGGCATGAGGTCTTTCCAAATATCAAGTTTCATCGAGATCCGGTCACCCGTTCAAAAGTTATAAATACCTCAAGATTCCGGATTCCCCCTCCCTCCACTCCCCCGACAGTGCCCGAATCGGCTCGGTCATGTCAATGATGTATCTAGTGTTTGCTAGGTGTCTTCCCACCAAGTTTCGTCTCGATCCCTCCACTCATAGCGTTTCCCAAGATTTCCGGTTGCCCCCTCCAGCTCCCCCAAAAGTCACCGGATCCGGTCCGGATTTTAAGTGGGTCGTTTGAGGCATGAGGCCTTTCCAAATATCAAGTTCCATCGAGATCCGATCACCCGTTCAAAAGTTATAAATACCTCAAGATTCCGGATTCCCCCTCCTTCCACTCCCCCCACAGTGCCCGAATTGGCTCGGTTATGTCAATGATGTATCTAGTATTTGCTAGGTGTCTGCACACCAAGTTTCATCTCGATCCCTCCACTCATCGCGGTTCCCAAGATTTCCGGTTGCCCCCTCCAGCTCCCCCCAAAAGTCACCGGATCCGGTCCGAATTTTAAGTGGGTCGTCTGAGGCATGAGGTCGTTCCAAATATCAAGTTTCATCGAGATCCGGTCACCCGTTCAAAAGTTATAAATACCTCAAGATTCCGGATTCCCCCTCCCTCCACTCCCCCGACAGTGCCCGAATCGGTTCGGTCATGTCAATGATGTATCTAGTGTTTGCTAGGTGTCTTCCCACCAAGTTTCATCTCGATCCCTCCACTCATAGCGTTTCCCAAGATTTCCGGTTGCCCCCTCCAGCTCCCCCCAAAAGTCACCGGATCCGGTCCGGATTTTAAGTGGGTCGTCTGAGGCATGAGGTCGTTCCAAATATCATGTTTCATCGAGATCCGATCACCCGTTCAAAAGTTAAAAATACCTCAAGATTCCGGATTCCTCCTCCCTCCACTCCCCCCACGGTGCTCGGATCGGGGAAGTGACTATTTCCAACTTAATCATTTGGGGTCCCTGATACGCCTGCCAAGTTTTATCGTTCTAGCTTATGTGGAAGTGCCCGAACTAGCAAAACCTGGACAGACCGACAGACCGACGGACGGACAGAAATTGCGATCGCTATATGGCACTTGGCCGAAGGGCAAGTGCCATAAAAACCAAAATTTATTTATTAAACACAATCCCAAGGGCTCTATGGCCCTTTGGTTGGGGAAAAAACAATCTTTAAAACAAAATCAAATAATGCACCAGGTGATCTCGCGAATATAACCGACCTCCACGTCACCACGCAACAAGATAACAAGAGCTACGAGCTCATATGGCACTTGTACGAGTAGGCTGTACAAGAAAGTAGATGAAAACGTCACAAAATACACCCGCCATCCAAAAAGGCGGTTCGGAAATAGAAATAGGATATTTAGTTTCACTCATTTCTGAGCAGTTCTGGCATCGTCTCGATTGCAAATGCACATGACTGTTCAAACTTTCATCCCAATAAATCCATTTGTTTGATCCCTAGACGTGCTACACGATTTCCGGTACTCACTCTATTTCCACCTACCGTGGCCGAATCTGGTTCGGAATAAAAAAAAATCGACCACCTAAAGCATCTTCGTTTATACCATCTACCAAGTTTCACTCGAATCTGAGCATTTTTGGAAAGTTCCGGTACCCCCCCCCCCCTTCCCACCAACGTTGTCGGAGCCGGTTCGGGCCCAATCTCTTAATTCCCTCATCAAGTTTGACTGAAATTGGAGCATAGCCTATCTGCAAGTTTCCAGTACCCCCCCCCCCCCCCCTACCTTGGCCGAATCCGGCCCAGACGCCAAATAACAAATCTAGGCCGCATAAACTCGGCACTGTCGAATTGCATCTCATTCGGTCCATCCGTTTGGTTTTTGTGCATGTCAAAAGTCCCCCCACCCCCAATTCCCCTAATCGTGGTCGCATATGGTTCAAACGCATGTTTTACATGTCGAGGCCGTCGATTCGTATCACCCATGAAGTTTCACTCGAATCAGACCACTCGTTCGCAATTTATAGAAGTCCATATTTCTCTTCTCTTGCTCCCCCAAAAATGCTCGGATCTAGGAACGGAAGTTTCCGGGGGTATGTTGTGTCAGGTTTTTAAGTCAAGATAATTCGGGTCGCTAATATGCCTGCAAAGTTTCGTTGTCGTTTTACATCTGGAACTATTCTAACTCACGACTACCGGAATTCCAGGAAACCCCCTCCAACTCCCCCCACAGAGCCCCGAAACCATCAGGCTCCGTCAATTTCATCTAGGCCTAATGCTTGTTCCATCCATTAAGTTTCGTCCCATTCCCTCTAATTTTAGAGTTTCTTGAGTTTTCCACACCCCCCCCCCCATCCCCACAGGTATCGGACCCGACTCGGACGTGACACTGAACGTCCGAGGCGATAGCTCACCAGACAAGTTTCATTCAAATCCGATCACCCGTTCAAAAGTTATGCACGCCACTAGATTCCGGACTCCCCATCCACCCACTCCCCCCACGATGGTCGGGTCGGGGAAACGGCTGTTCTCAAGTCAATTTGTTCGGATCCCTGACATACCTGCCAAGTTTCATCGCCCTAGGACATCAGGAAGTATGCCGAACACGCGGGATCGCTAGAAATCCGGACCCCCACCCCAACTCCCCCACAGTGCCCTGATCCGGTCCGGTTATGTCAATGACGTGTCAAGGACCTGTGCTTGTTTTTCCCACCAAGTTTCATCCCGATCCCTCCACTTTAAGCGTTTCTCAAAATTTCCGGTTCCCTCCTCCAACTCCTCCCAGTGTCATCGGATCCGGTCCGGTTATGTCAATGACGTTTCTAGGACCTGTGGTTGTTTTTCCCACCAAGTTTCATCCCGATCCCTCCACTTTAAGCGTTTCTCAAAATTTCCGGTTCCCTCCTCCAACTCCCCCCAGTGTCATCGGATCCGGCCCGGATTTAAAGTGAGGTGTCTGAGACACGAGGTCATCCTAAATATCAATTTTCATCAAGATCCGATCACCCGTTCGCAAGCTAAAAATACCTCAAATTTTGGCTTCACCCTCCCTCCACTCCCCCCCCCCCCCCAGATGGTCGAATCGGGGAATTGATGATTTCCTATTTAAGCTGGTCGGGTCCCAGACATGCCTGTCAATTTCCATCGTCCCAGCACATCAGGAAGCACGGAACTCGCGGGATCACTACAAATTCGGACTTCTCCCCCCCCCCCCCCCCAACTCCCCCAAAGTGAGCGGATCCGTTCCGGCTATATCAGTCACGTATCTAGGACTTTTGCTTGTACTTTCCACCAAGTTTAATTCGGATCCCTCCACTCTAAGTGTTTTCCAAGATTTCCGGTTTCCCCCTCTAACTCCCCCCAGTGTCACCGGATCCGGTCTGGATTTAAAATGGAGGGTCTGAGACACGAAGTCCTTCCATGTATTAAGTTTCATTAAGATCCGATCACCCGTTCGTAAGCTAAAAATATCTCATTTTTCCTATTTTTTCCGGATTCCCCCTCCCTCCACTCCCCTCCAGATGGTCGGATCGAGGAAGCGACAATTTCTAATTTAATCTGGTCCAGTTCCTGATATGCTTGCCAAGTTTCATCGTCCTAGCTTATCTGGAAGTGCCCGAACTAGCAAAACCGGGACCGACAGACCGACAGACCGACTGACGGACAGAAATAACAATCGCTATATGGCACTTGAGTAAGCTCAAGTGCCATAAAAAAAAAAAAAAAAAGAAGAAAGAAATAAACAAATTCATGGAGAGCCAACACTAACATCTTATTTTATTAAACTATTATAATAAACAACTATATTCACTAAATTCAAATACAAACTTCCGTTTCACAATAGTAGACATTACAAGACTAGTACCGAGATATTGACATCAGATTGACATGCCGAACCTGGACTGGGTGGGGCAAGTTCTGCACTTTTGACCAATTTCGCGAAAACTACTTTTGCTAATAGCAGGATAGGAATCGGAAGGATCCTTTTTTTTTGAAGCTAGGCCAGACATGAGTAAACAACAATGAATCGCTAAAGTTCAAAAGCACGTCGAAATGTGGCTTGCAAAAATACTAATCCAAAAAAGTGCCGTACGTTGGCTATAGTTCGGCCAGAATCCAATCCAAACCAAAAATTTGTAAAAAAAAAAATTTATTCTAAAGTCGGTCAGAATGAATGAATGAATGAATGAAATTTATTTCCCATTTTTAAGACACAAGTCACAAATGGAGTATGAAAGAAAAGACAAGAAAAGAAAGAAGAAAAAAAAGACAAGAAGACACAACATGTAACACATAAATTTTGATACTCTTATTTACACATGGGGCAACATAGCCCTATACAAAGTATGGCTAGCGTCAAGAGAACGAATAAAACCTGCAATTCGCTCAGATATTGCAATAAACGGATCGGTGACATTATACTTTGCCGACAATCTAGATTTACGGGCCCACGGAGGTAGTCCTAGGAGATATTTGCAATACTTATAAAATGTGGAACGGATGCATTTTGTATCTTTCATAGTCAGTAGTGACCAGAATGACGACAGCGCTTCTTCTTCTTTGAATTTGTCAGCACCTGGGTTCCAGGATGGGACCCTTTCGGCAGTATGTGCTAGTATGTGCGGCATAGCGAATGCGGAATATTAGCCGGGCCAGTATGTGTCTATTGTAACGACGCTTAGAAGTAATGAGTACTACGTATGATTTTCTAGCTTTTTCCACAAAAAACGATACAAGACAAGAACGTGTTGTTTTCATGTCCGACCCAATAGGCAGACCAAGGTACACAACCGAAGGTGAAGGTTGAATAATGTGATCCCCGAAGCATATATCAATTGTCTCTGTATCAGCCTTTTGGTTAAAGAAGACAACCTCGCTCTTATTCGGATTAAATGATAAACCAAGACACTTTTATTCTTCACTAAGAACCCGAAAATTTCCTTCAACATACGCAACCAACCGGCTCAAGTTCAACACATCATCTGCGTAATTTAATAGCGACAAGTCCAAACTTTCATACACATAACTCATTCTGACAGGTCTTTGTGCTTCAACTACACTGTTATTATAAATAAGAGGGGAAGAAATAGCACCCTGGCGTATGCCTTTTTCAAAGGGCAAGGTCCGACTCGACAAAACGGGACCACTGTACGTCGGTAATTTAATCTTTACCCTTGGTTTGCGTCGGGGTAAAAACACAACGATGAAACCATTTTTGAACTCTATTTTCTTGTCAGACAAGTAATTCTGCCATATTTTTTCGTATTTTTTTCAGATCCAGAAATTTTAATTCCTCATTGCAGTCTCCCGGATACACACGAGTAGGTTAGCTGAACCGTTAGAGCGTCAGACTTCAGATCGAGAAGTTCTTGGTTCGCCTCTCGGTGTCACCAGCTCTGTTGGTCTGCATATATTTTGCGAAATTTACAGCTGCTAGGTTTCGATTTAAGATTCGACAGATTGATAGCAGCACACACAGAATATACTTTAACTTATTCTCCTGAAGGACAGGTTTTTCACTCGCAATCCGGACAAAACCGGAAATTTCGTGTCTGACGTGTATAAGAGGGTAGATATAGGTGTAAAATACATACATACTGACTCCATTTAACTTTATTTTCCTATCGGAGAAGAGGTTCACTCGTAATTTTTTTATTATGGCACTTGCCCTTCGGCCAAGTGCCATATAGCGATCGCAATTTCTGTCCGTCCGTCGGTCTGTCGGTCTGTCGGTCTGTCCAGGTTTTGCTAATTCGGGCACTTCCAGATAAGCTAGGACGATAAAACTTGGCAAGCGTATCAGGGACCCGAAATGATAAGTTGGAAATAGTCACTTCCCCGATCCGAGCACCGTGGGGGGAGTGGAGGGAGGGGGAATCCGGAATCTTGAGGTATTTTTAACTTTTGAACGGGTGATCGGATCTCGATGAAACTTGATATTTGGAACGACCTCATGCCTCAGACGACCCACTTCAAATCTGGACCGGATCTGGTGACTTTTTGGGGGAGCTGGAGGGGGCAACCGGAAATCTTGGGAAACGCCATGAGTGGAGGGATCGAGATGAAACTTGGTGGGAAGACACCTAGCAAACACTAGATACATCATTGACACAACCGAGCCGAATCGGGCACTGTGGGGGGGGAGTGGAGGGAGGGGGAATCCGGAACCTTGAGGTATTTATAACTTTTGAACGGGTGATCGGATCTCGATGGAACTTGATATTTGGAAAGACCTCATGCCTCAGACGACGTACTTAAAATCCGGACCGGATCCGGTGAATTTTGGGGGGAGCTGGAGGGGGCAACCGGAAATCTTGGGAAACGCTATGAGTGGAGGGATCGAGATGAAACTTGGTGGGAAGACACCTAGCAAACACTACATACATCATTGACATAACCGAGCCGATTCGGGTACTGTGGGGGGGAGTGGAGGGAGGGGGAATCCGGAATCTTGAGGTATTTATAACTTTTGAACGGGTGATCGGATCTCGATGAAACTTGATATTTGGAACGACCTCATGCCTCAGACGACCCACTTAAAATCTGGACCGGATCCGGTGACTTTTGGGGGGAGCTGGAGGGGGCAACCGGAAATCTTGGGAAACGCTATGAGTGGAGGGATCGAGATGAAACTTGGTGGGAAGACACATAGCAAACACTAGATACATCATTGACATAACCGAGCCGATTCGGGCACTGTGGGGGAGAGTGGAGGGAGGGGGAATCCGGAACCTTGAGGTATTTATAACTTTTGAACGGGTGATCGGATCTCGATGGAACTTGATATTTGGAAAGACCTCATGCCTCAGACGACGTACTTAAAATCCGGACCGGATCCGGTGACTTTTGGGGGGAGCTGGAGGGGGCAACCGGAAATCTTGGGAAACGCTATGAGTGGAGGGATCGAGATGAAACTTGGTGGGAAGACACCTAGCAAACACTAGATACATCAGTGACATAACCGAGCCGATTCGGGTACTGTGGGGGGAGTGGAGGGAGGGGGAATCCGGAATCTTGAGGTATTTATAACTTTTGAACGGGTGATCGGATCTCGATGGAACTTGATATTTGGAAAGACCTCATGCCTCAGACGACCCACTTAAAATCCGGACCGGATCCGGTGACTTTTGGAGGGAGCTGGAGGAGGCAACCGGAAATCTTGGGAAACGCTATGAGTGGAGGGGTCGAGATGAAACTTGGTGGGAAGACACCTAGTAAACACTAGATACATCATTGACATGACCGAGCCGATTCGGGCACTGTCGGGGGAGTGGAGGGAGGGGAATCCGGAATCTTGAGGTATTTATAACTTTTTAACGGGTGACCGGAGCTCGATGAAACTTGATATTTGGAACGACTCATGCCTCAGACGACCCACTTAAAATCCGGACCGGATCCGGTGACTTTTGGGGGGAGCTGGAGGGGGCAACCGGAAATCTTGGGAAACGCTGTGAGTGGAGGGATCGAGATGAAACTTGGTGTGAAGATACATCATTGACATAACCGGGCCGATTCGGGCACTGTCGGGGGAGTGGAGGGAGGGGGAATCCGGAATCTTGAGGTATTTATAACTTTTGAACGGGTGACCGGATCTCGATGAAACTTGATATTTGGAAAGACCTCATGCCTCAGACAACCCACTTAAAATTCGGACCGGATCCGGTGACTTTTGGGGGGAGATGGAGGGGGCAACCGGAAATCTTGGGAAACGCTGTGAGTGGAGGGATCGAGATGAAACTTGGTGTGAAGATACATCATTGACATAACCGGGCCGATTCGGGCACTGTTGGGGGAGTGGAGGGAGGGGGAATCCGGAATCTTGAGGTATTTATAACTTTTGAACGGGTGACCGGATCTCGATGAAACTTGATATTTGGAAAGACCTCATGCCTCAGACGACGTACTTAAAATCCGGACCGGATCCGGTGACTTTTGGGGGGAGCTGGAGGGGAGAACCGGAAATATTGGAAAACGCTATGAGTGGAGGGATCTAGATCTATCATTGACATAACCGAGCCGTGCCTACTCGTAACAAGTGCCATATGAGCTCGTAGCTCTTGTTTTTTATTTTATTACTACTTTATTTCAGTCCATAAGACCATAACAACAACAAACAAACATACACTAAACAAAAATACAAAAGAAATCTACCCCATGCAAAAGATGTCCAGGAGGATACCCTTCCAAACGGGTAGCACATAGAAAATGGGTAGGGCAGCAAAAGCCACCAAATCATTATCACAGTCTTTTAACCGGCAAAACATAGCAACATTAGCTTTGCGGCGCAGCTCCTTCAGGGTAGCAAGTCTTTTCTCAACCATTGCACCACTGACACTGCATCGCCTAGCCAAACGGAACAAATTTCCGAAAACCCGCGTTGTAAACAACTTGCAAAGCGGACAAAGACCGAGCATGGGGCAGAGGAGACCAAGCCAAGAGCAAAAAATTGGTAACAGTAAGTCTTGAAAAGGCGGACCTTTACAGGCTCCTCTACTGCACCAAACTTCCAAACAAGAGCATTAGCTCTTTTCGAGTAGCTTTTAGCTAGAGTAGTAATATGAGAATCATCATTTAAAAACCTAAATAACAAAATTTATCAACAGAAGCAATTACCCAACCACTAAACAATACATCACTTGGTAACACTTTACACCGGGGCGGGATAAATGCCATAGCAAATGAGTACTACAAAACTAGGAATTTTGTCAAAGTTAAAAACCTTTTTAAGTCAGTTAAAGATGAGATAATTCGTAATTGGCCGTAATTTGTTACAAAAAAAAACACTACTTTATAAACTTGTGTGCATTTTCAAGCGGTTGGTTAGGGTTAAATCCTAACATGTTTAAAGAACCTGGCGAAGACCCGAAATTTACAAGACTCGATTGTTTGGATCAAGAAGTCAATAAATATTAAATTCGGTCTTATTTCTATATGATTTGCAGTCAGCTAGGGATGAAGAAGTATTCATGACAATGTCTGGGACCTAACCATGAAAGATATGACGTTCGCCTAGAAAACGATCGAAGTGTAGTTTACACGCGAAGCAAGAGCGACCCGAAACCCAAGCTTGTTCCCCCGCCTACGAAATCTTCAGAGAGATACCTAAATTAATTGTTCCGTATTTCCCTAAACATTTTAACTGAACTTGATTTATGTTCGTTTCGTATTTATTGTTTGTTAGTTTGGGTTTTATTTCTATTGTTAGTGAGTGTTGGTTTTTCCAATTCCCGCCCGTGTCAGCCTAGTGCTATTAGGGTTGAAATAAAACTGATTGATTGATTGATTGATTGATAGTATCATGTATTAAAGCTTAACTCTTACTAAAAATAGCTTTTTGACGATAAAGTGGTCCGGAATAGTGTTTTTCAAAAATACTCATACTCGCCTCGTCAAATACTCTTGATGACTATCACTCCTTGCCGATGCAAAGTCTCCGGCCTCTCCGGGTATCTAGCGGAAGAAAGGCAGAAGTGGTGTCACAGATGCTCCTAAAGATCGCGGTCACTGATGGACACAGGTTTTGAGTCGTTGAGTTTGAGTCATACGGACACGCTTACTCCTTCTTCTTGAGGATCGCTGGCGTGTTTTGGACTTAGTCATATAGAGTATTAAGGATTCTCTTGTTAGCGCTTGACGACTCTGACCGGGCTCCGCACAATATACTTGTTTTCTTTTCGCGAAAGATTTAAAACGAACGCACGTCGTGGTTAAATGCTGAAAACTCACAGGAACTAAGAGGAGTGGCAGGGGTGGCGCAGTGACGAAATTAGGTTTAAAAATCGCTGATGTCTCAAGAAACAAGACCAAAGGTTTCGATGGGATCCCAAAAATTTAACATTTACAGTCCTTCGGGTCTTGTAGCGGTCCAGTGGTAATCATCGGAGAAGACGAAGTTCAGATATGGATTCAGCATGTGAGTCTACCCCTATAGCCTGCGTCATGTCTACTTTGACCAAAGTTCCTGCCTTACTTCTGCCAAATTTCCGGTTTCAGCCGGATTCCGGGCGAGCTACTTGTCTTGCAAAAAACTGAACTTCAAAAACAGATTCAGCGTATCTCCATACCATCCATATCTCCATAATCAACTTCACATAAAACTTCAACTTATAAAAAAATTTCCGATTTCAGGAGGATTCGTGGTGAAATGTGTCCAGGTATAAAATGATTGTCATACACGAATTCAGCAGTCATTCTTACCCCTAAATCGAACACCTAATGAAATTCATATAAAACTTTTACTATTAACAGATTTTTCGGTTATGGCCGGATTCCGGGCGGTCTACTTGTCCGGCGACAAAATACTTTTCATATTCGGATTCAGCATGTCTCACTATCCTTAAATCGAACCTCTAATCAACTTCAGATTAGTCTTTTATTTTCGACAAACTTTCCGGTTTTCGCCGGATTCCGGCCGACCTACTTATCCGACGAGAAAATCATTTTCATTCTGATTCAGCATGTCTCCTTACCCCTAAATCGGATATCTAATCAACTTCAGATATAACTTTTACTTTTAACTAACTTTCCGGTTTTAGCCAGATTCCGGGTGAAGTACTTGTCCGACGAGAAAATGGTTTTCATATTCGTGTTCAGCATGTCGTCTTATCCATTAATCAACTATCTCATTAGCTTTTAAAAAATGTTTTTTTTTTCCCTTAATTTGAAACCCCTCCCCCTCCCCTAAATATGCAGCTATCGGGCCCATCTACGAACTCGACCTTTCCCTTGACTCGAAGAGTCCTCACACCAGGTTTCATCAAAATATCTCATTCCCTTCGAGAGTTATCGTGCTGACAGACGGACGGACAGATGGACAACTTTTGCGATGTCATGGGTATCCCTCCACTTACGTTTTGGGATCCCAAAAAACAGAGTTATTGTCTGGCAACCCAGGAAAATCTCGCCTAGTGCTGAGAAACGATAAAGTCAAATCGAGTCAAATAAATTGATTTACAAGGATTTTTCAAAAAGGGAGATTTCAGAGGTCAGAGGGTGTGGAAACAGTGAAAAGGGTGTGAAAACAGTGAAAAAGCAAGAGGGGTTCCTTTAATAAGTTTTGTTCAGCACGGGAAAAGAAGTACGTGACGGAAGAGCACAGCGATATTCCTGACCCTGCAGTGGTTGTCACGAAAAGGTAAAAGGTGCATAGATTCAACGGAAACCCAACCGAGAAGACGCAGGAAAAGCAAAAGGATTAAAAAGGACGGAGCTGCAAGACTGAAGAATCACTCGGTTTGACTTCGACAAACCTGAAAGTTCGTCCTCGATGATCCCTATTCATGTGTTTATCTTATGTATGCAACTTGTCAAATGTCAACTTGCCAATCTAAAGTTGTCTTTGGTGGACCCCGTGACAACTTGCCTAGTGAAGAACTTGTCAGACGAAAACTTTTCAAATGATAGGTACCCATTAAAAGTAAGTATCACTACACTCAACAGGTTTGATGTATGCTCACTAGAGTCTCAAAAACAGAATGACAAAATTAAATTAAATAGTTAAAATGGAGAAGTTATATTTTTTTAAAGTTTAAAGTGTGTATGTTTGTTTAGAAAGAATAGGTGACGTTAAAGAGTCTAAGGAAATATTAACGTCACCGAGTGGAGGAGGAGTCGTAGCCCAAAAAGTAAAAAATAAAAATCTTTGGAAAGATGCTACGCGGGTTTAAAAAAAAAAAAAAAATAGAATTACGCTTTTACGGAAACCCTTAGGAAAATCTTGGTGGCGTGAATGCATACTTACCAGCTGTTTATTAATTCTCTTCGAAGATAATATTAGTAATAAGTGTGCTATTTCTCACTATGCGACAGAAGTTCGATTCCGATTCCCTGAGCACGAGGTTTTCCTTGCAGATTTGTTTTGAGTGAAGAATGGTCCTAACATCTGTGTCCCCTTAAACGTGAAACTAGGGGGAACTTTTCAGAATGTTTTTTTTCTTTATGTTCTTTTATTTTCTCGGTGTCGTGAATGCAAAGGCAACCTGTCAGTTGCAGATACGTATTTCAAGAAGTTTAGCCCCATTTTCTTTGTGGCGGATCTGAACTAAAAAAAAAAGAAAAAAAAGAAAGATTTTTACGATTTATCACGGGCATTATGTCGAGCGACTTTCCGGAACGACAAATATTTTAGCTAAAAAACGTCACAAGAAAATGTAAATTTACCGCCGGTCCACTGTGAGAACACATAATAGTTGTGGCTATTTTCTATGAGAAATCCTGGCTCAATTTGCTGACGTGTCGTATGTTGTCTAGGACTGGTACGCACGGACGATAGGTTACTGCACGCGCGCCTACAGACTTTCATCTAAAAATTGTAAAAGCGTAAGCAGAGAACTATCGTGAAAGAAAGATGAAGATGTACCACCAACACCTAGACAAAGCCAACAGATTTTTCTGAGGGTTAGAATTCGGTTCATTCGGTCAAATAAAGATGAAATACTGACGCGTTATATACCGAAATCTCGATCTCGTTCAGCAAATGAAGCGGTCTTCCCGACAATTGAATTACTGCTGAAATGAAAACAGAATCGGCACAAATTAACAGCCAGTCACCAGAACAAAAAAAATGGTTAGTTACTCCTATGTGTCTTTCGATCCTCTGTGATCTCCTCTGTGTCTTTTGTTACTCCGCTGTGTCTTTTGATGAAATTAAAAAAAAATGTCTGTCTGATCAGCAGTCTACTTTACCTACAACCGAAAACATCTGATACGATCTGATATGTGTTAGGGAGATGACGTGTTCATGATGTAGTTTCATAGCGTATCTATGATTTCTAACCAATTCCGATTCTTGACATGTTTCGGCTGAAACTCGGCGTGATGGGAAATAAAGTAAAGTACACTGACCCAGCGTCTTTTCAAACTCCTATTTCGACAGTACTTGCCTGACGCAAATATAAAGTTCAAATACGCATTCAGGACTTATCCCTCACCTTCTCAGTAGAAAGAAAACGTCAAGGCTTAAACCTGATAACTCCTCCCCCAGCCCTGGATGTAGGGGGTAAGGACTACGGAGCCGATATCCGAACTTGCCCTGTCCTTTTGCCTTAAGGACACTCGCACGAAGTTTTGAACGCCTTCGAGATTATCGTAATAACAGACAGACAGACAGACGGACTAACAAACTCTATGAAGTTTCACTATGTTTGGAGATTCCAAAACATGTGGGAAAGGTCCGACAGCGTCACTATCTGGCTCCCTCGCCAGATGGCAAGCTCGCAAGATTTAAAATCGAGGTTACGTTGGCGCGATACAGGTGAAGTTTAACTTCAGCGTTATTTGGCGGGTTACAAACAATATATATATATATATACTTCGGCATTTTTCTAGTTCGGAAAAGGCTGAAGAGCTCGATATCAACAATAACAATTTGAAAGGCTCTAAACAGACGATTACAAATAAAATTTTTACCGTGAACTCTAGAAATAGCAACTGAAAACGACGACCGATTATTATATTAAAAAAGAGATAGAAGCTCATATGGCACTTCCAAGGCTGGGTGAGAGGATGAGAGTCGGAGTTTGCCAATTTGTGGGTTTGTCGTGATGTTTTGTAACCAAGACTCTTGAGATAAGACTAACCATGGGTCCTTGGAAATAACGAGAATGTATCGTTTGATATTTAATTTTTATCCTTGGCTGGCGATGATGCGCACTTTAAGGTCGCCGGGAATTCATCTGTCAACAAAACCCTTGACACAAAAATGATGATAGGCTCATCGGAATTGTGAAAACGTATATTTTGCTGAAAGTATTTCCTGTACTTTAACGCGAGCCCTTGGGGGATCATGAATATATATATAGTTTGACCAAAGTCATTTTTTTTTAAACTTTTCGGTTAAGAAGCGCACTTTAAGGGTGCTGGAAATTCATTTTCAGCAAAACTATTTAGGCAAAATTGATAATGGTCTCGTGGGGACGATACAAATGAAAAGTTTGCTTAAAAGCATTTTTATACTCGGCGGTTTAGATGAGTACCTTAAGGGGTGGTCGGATCTGGGAAGTGACAATTTCCAAACCAATCTTGTCAAGTCTAATGTTCCAGCCGAGTTTCATCGTCCTAGCACATACGGGAGTACCTTAACTCCAATCACCATAATTCCAGACCCCCCCCCCCCCCCCAAACTCCTCCCAGTGCCCAAATCCGATCCGGTTCTAGCACTACGGCTTGTGTTTGTTCTTCCCACGGAGTTTCCTCCCGATCGCTCCACTCTACACATGTCACACGATTTCCGGTTCTCCCCCAGTCGCCACCCCACATTCATCGGATCCGGACCTAACTTGAAGTGGGACATCTGAGACACGAGATCGTTCCAAGTATTAAGTTGCATTAAGATCCTATCACCCGTTCGATAAGTAAGACATACCTCAAAATTCAGGATCCCCCCTCTCTCCACTCCCCCAAGATAGTGGGATCAGGGATCGTCTACTTCCAAGTAAATCTAGTTGGGTCCCTGGTATGCCTGCCAAGTTTCATCGTCCCAGCCCACCTGGAAGTACCTTAACTCCTTATCACCGGGATTCCGGAACCCCATCCAACTCCCCTCACAGTGCCTAAATCCGGTCCAGTTCTATTAATGATATACCTATGGCGTGTGCTTGTTCTTCCACCAATTTTCGTCCCGATCGCTCCACTCTAAGCGTGTCACAAGATTTCCGGTTCCCCCCTCCAACTCCACCCATAGTCACCGGATCCGGTCCGGACTTGAAATGGGACACCCGAGACACGAGGTTTTTCCAAAGTTATACATGCCACAAAATTTTGGATTCCGTCTTCCCCCCACGATGGTCCGATCGGGCAAGTGACTATTTCCAAGTTAGTTTGGTCGGGTCCTTAATACGCCTGCCAAGTTTCATCGGCGTAGCACATCTGGAAGTACCCTAATTCGCGATCACCGGACTGGCCAACCGACAGACCGACAGACAAAAATGATCGGTATATGGGACTTGGCTGGAAGGCATGTGCCATACAAACAAATATTATGAAACAATCACCATAGCAAAAGACATACGACCGAAAGAAGAAAAAAAAGACACAAAGAACCTTTTGGAAACATAAAGAAGTTTCAAAGAAAAAGCAGAAGGTTCTTTCAAGAGACTTCAACAAGAATTAAGACTCATCAAGAATGAAACAGCGTAGTCAAACGGAAAAAAAATCTAGATTAATAAATAATAATAATAGTAAAAATAAAAAGGAAAAAAGATGCTAGGCTACGCGGGTTAAAAAAAATATTTCTTCCTCCTTAGCTTAGAGCCTTGTCACTGCCATCCAGGAGAGAAAACAATGCTATTTTCGATTTTGTGTGTGAACGTTGCGGGAAATTCAGACTTAGCAGCAAAATAAAGTCAAAATAAGAAAATTAACTACTTTACGAAGCATATAGACATAAAACTGAGGATTCGTTTTGACAAAATGCTAAGGAACGAAGCCAGCAACTATATTTATACAGATTTTGTCTGGATTTTATTCATAGTTTCACAGATTCGAAATTACAGCAAAAAAAAAACAAAAAAAAACAGCGTTTCCATTAAGTTTCCACTTGCGGCTCGACTGTCTGGCCCAAAATTGTGTGGCGGTAAAACACCAACAGTATCTAAAACCGGATCTCAGCTCTTTTTCTTTTTCGTTTTCTTCTTAGTATCGTTCTACTTTCCCTTATTTTTTTTTTATTTGTCTTTGTGTTTTCTCTCTTCCTTTCTCTATCCTCCGCTTTTTTTTTTATTGTGTCAAATGTAGTGTGATAGTAAAATATATTCATCCGTTCAGTATACTCTTGATGACTAACTATTCTTGCCAATGAAGAATCGCGCGTGCCCAGCGAAGAGCCAGAAAAGTCACTTCAACAAACGTTGTTGATTGGCCAAAACAATCTGAATCAATTTTGAGGATTCGATTGGGTGACTTTCATTGTTCTTCTCGAGGTTCACAGGCGTGTTTCGTCCTTAGACATATAGAGTAGGCTATCTGAGAAAACTTTATTGAAGATTACTTACCAGCTCGCCGTTGATATACCACGTCAGATTGGCTGCCGGTAGCGACTTCCTCGAGGAGCAGTTGACTCTCACCACATCACCAATGGCATACTTCATCATACCACCAGTTATAATAGGGTCTTCGGCAGGTAGTTCTTAAACAAAATCAATAAAATTATGATGGCGTTAAACAAAATCAATAAAATTATGACTAGATAATTATGACGCATAAAATAATGCAGCTACCTCGATTTTTACAAATACTTAAAGCACAACTCTTATTAGAAATGATCTTTTCACGATGCAATGGCTCAGAAATATGGTTTCCCGAAAAGACCATGCTTCCCACCCGCAGGAAGCGATTTTCCTTGTTAGCGATTGTCAACTCTGTCCAACATACCCACTCTGTTCTCGCTCTATATTCAAACAATACATAAAATGGATGCGTCAGCTACGATGCTTTAGCAGCTATATTTCGACCCTTCTTGGCAAGGATGCTCGCCAGGCTGTCGAAATTCAGGGACAACGTTGGTGAACGAACGAACCTGCAATCCAGATCACATGGACAACTTTGGTGAATTTCGACAGCCGGACGAGGACCCTTGCCAAGAAGGGCCAAGCTATCACTGCCGAAGCATCGTAGCTGACGCATCAGTTTTATCCATTGTATGAACATATGTTTCCCAGTCATCTTGGGCTCAAGGAGTATTCATTTTCGTTATCCGACACGGTGGTGGGTGGACGCAAAATATTTGAAAAGTGAACACGCGCCATGATTAACAAGACCAAAGGTGTCGATGGGATTCCAAAAATCTAAGATTCGATCCAGACAATTGGGTCTTGTCTTCGCCAGGCTCATCATCAGAGAAAACCAAGTTCAGATATTCTATATATCTATCTACCTATACCTCTATAAGCCATATCTATTTTGACGATGCTGACCAAAAAATTCAGAAACGAATCCAGCGTATCTCCTTATGCCTATAAAGAACATTCAATCAACTTTAAATAAAACTTTGACTTAACCTATCATCTAATCAACTTCAGAACAAACTTTAGCTTTTAACATATTTTCCGGTTTTGGCCGGATTCCAGGCGAACTAGTTGTCCAGCGAGAAAATGATTTTCATCGTCGTGTTCAACATGTCTTCTTACCTCTAAATCAAACATTTAATCAACTTCAAATGAAACTTTTACTTTTAACAAACTTTCTGGTTTTGCCGGATTCCAGACAAACTACTTGTCCGGCGAGAAAATGATTTTTACCATCGTGATCATGTCTTCTTACCCCTAAATCAAACATTTAATCAACTTCAAATGAAACTTTTACTTTTAACGAACTTTCCGTTTTTTGCCGGATTCCGGAAGAACTACTTGCCCAGTGAGAAAATGGTTTTTACGATCGTGTTCAGCATTTCGTCTTACCCCTAAATCAAACATTTAATCAACTTCAAATGAAACTTTTACTTTTAACAAACTTTCCGGTTTTTGCCGGATTCCGGACGAACTTGTCCGGCGGGAAAATGAGTTTAACCATCTCAGCATGTCTGCTTAGCCCATAATCGACTATCACATTAGCTGTTTAAAAATATTTTGTGTGTCCCTTAATTTGAACCCCCACCCCCAAATATAGGGCTACAGAGCCCATCTACGAATTTGACCTTACCCTTGACCCAAACAATCCTCCCACCAAGTTTCATCAACATATCTCATTCCCTTCGAGAGTTATCGTGCTTACGGACGGACGGACGGACGGACAACTTTTGCGATGTCCCTCCACTTATGTTTTGGGATCCCAAAAAGGCAGAAATGTGGGAAAGAATTGTAGGTGCAGGCGTTGCGTGACTAGCAAAACTTGGCAAAGTCGAAAAAGCGCTGAAAGTCACAGGTATAAAACTAAACAATGGCAAAAGGCGGGGATTTCAGGAGCTTGCTATTCCCTAAGGGAGGTAGAGATAAGATCAAAGGCAAGCAAGAGGGGTCCTTTAAAATGTATGTTTCATCGAATGTATGGCGGAATTCGCTGTTCCAACGGTCGTCAACTTACTGAGTTAAATATGGCAATGAGGAATCTGCGACTCGGCCATATGGCACGAAATGCCCTCTGGACAGAAGATCAGGGTCAAGAGTTCGTGGACGGCATTTCCTGCCAGGATTCTCCGCACCATCATCACTTCCATATGGAAAAGTTGAGATTTTTGAACGTAAGATGAATGGGAAGAAAGAACAGCCGAGAAATCCTATTCGTGTATTTTCCAGCATTAGAAGAGACAAAGGAGATAATCCAGACGTCAGGCATCCTCAATATAAGTTCAGAAGGTAGCGGGACAGTTCGGCACAATTTGCTAGTCCAGAGACGTAGCGGCCGGTGGTTTAAATCTTTAGTCGGCGTGGTTTAAATCCTTAATAGTAGACATTAGGGTCTTGTTCGTCTTATTCCAATTCAGCAGTTCAGCGTTCATTTTGAATTACTACGTCCCATTGCTAGTATAAAATGCAATGGACTAGTGGTGTTTTTTTGTTTGTTTTTTCTTAACCCCCGTAGCATCTTTTCTATAAAAAAAAGTTTTTTTTTACAATCTGGGCTACGACTCCTCCTTCACACGGTGACGTTAATAAATTCTTAAACTCTTTAACGTCGCTTACTCTTTCCAAAACAACAGAATTTTAAAAGGTTTAGCCTTCAAAACTGTAATCATTATTTCATCTGTTTAAACTATTCTATAAATTCCAATTACCAGTGGTGTAAACGAAAAAAGCATCTTCGTCTCCTCTGCACTTTTTTCTGGGAGAGACTGTAATGGAAGCTGACACACTTTGCCAAAAATCGCAAAATGCCGAGTCTTCTTCACAAGTCTGTAGCTCCTTTCAACACTCACACACTTTATGTACTAAAGAGAAATTAAGTCTTTCCAGGCTCGCTTGATATCAGAAAACTTCCAAACTTCACCAGCTCAGAAACAACAGTTTAAACTACAACCGTTGCAGGCAGTGCTGCGGCAAAAAATGCTAATCCTACGTCAAAATACAGAAAACTGTCGAGAATTTTCTAGGATTCGAGTGTCAGCTCAGGATTTCTTCCTAGTAAAAAAGTTCTCGCGCCTCTAACTTACGCTTGAGACAACTGTTTAAACCTCGCTTATATTCAAGGCTACCTTTTTTCAGGTTGAATTCCCTTACTACTTTTGGACAACTAGGGCAGAGCAGGGGACAATTTTTCTTTTGGACCTTAGGATGTAAATAAAGGGGATGAACTCGTTAAATCAGCATACACGAGGTAAAAAGAGAACAGACTTGAGACAGCATAAATTAGAATTTACTTACGAAATATGACGTGAATATGGTTTAACTAATATACAGGGTCGCATAATAAGGCTATAACTTTCCGGACTACGAGAACAGACCGCCTCTGAACAAGGGTGCAGTCTGGGAAGGCCTAATGTATCGATCCTAATATGTTTTCCTGTTTATACAGAAACCAATACGAACTACTGTCGACCTTCGTTCAATCGACAGTCGTTCACTGCCATATCTCTTCTATTGCACAGGAGGCTATCGTGATCAGAATTTTTGCGCCTTCCTTCTCGCCACTATCGTACTTATGATACTACTTGATTCTACTTCAGTAGCACTTCCATCCATCCTCGTTCCCGAGATTATACACAAGATACGTGTATCGTATCTCCTCTATTAGCACTACCGGTCACTTTTACCGGTTAACTCCTGGTCCGTTTTGGAGTACCCACTGACCATCTGTTGGTAATCTTTTTGACTTTTGTTCGTCCAACCTTTGTTCGTCAAACCTGTTGCCAGGTTTGGCATTTCGGGTTGACCCGTGATCAGTCGGATCTACTCGAACGGGTGCAGTATAGAGCTCTCCTTGTGGCCTCGAAGTCCCAGATCTCGAATTGTTGAAGAGATTTAATTCAGAATTGTTAGCACAGCGCCGAAAAAAGCTGTATTTCCGTTTCGGTCTAAGGACGTTGGAGAGCCCTGGTCTGCGAGAAATTCTTCCCCCTGAATATCTACCAATTAGGCCAAGACCGGCACGAGCTGCTGCCCAGCCTGTTCCAAAGTTGCATGACCCATCACCGATACGAAAAAAGTTTGAATCCCGACCTTTTTAACGGGCATTGCGAAATACCTCCATAAATTAATCATATTTCCGTGTGTGTTGTTATTGAATTGTAAATATAATAATTGTTGATATTATCTAGTTTTTAGTTTGGTGTGAATTTGACCAAGGTATGATTTTTGAGATCCCAAAACGTAAGGAGAGGGATACCTATGACATCGCAAAAGTTGTCCTTCGATCTGTCCGTCTGTCCACTTGGTAGTAGCATCCTTTGGGTCAAAGTACAAGTCAAGTTCGAAGATGGGCTCTGTAGCCCTATATTTGAGGGTGGGGGAGGGGTTTCAAACTAAGGGGCAAAACAATTATTTTTTAAAAGCTATTGCGATAGTTGATTTAGGGGTAAGAAGACATGCTGAAATCGAATATGATATTAGTTGTTGATTAGAGGTTTGATTTAGCAGCAAGGAGACGTCGCAAGTCCGAATATGAAATTTATTTTCTCGCCCGGCAATTAGTTCGTCCGGAATCCGGCCAAAACGTGAAAATTTGTTAAAAGTAAAAGTTTTATTTTAATTTGATAAGATGTTCGATTTGTGGGTAAGAAGACATGCTGAGTTTTCATATGACAATCATTTCTCAGCGAACGGATAGATCGCTCGGAATCCCGCTGAAACCGGAAAATTTGTTAAAAGTAAAAGTTTAATCTGAAGTTGATTAGAGGTTGGATGTAGGGGTAAGGAGACATGCTGATTTCGTTTTTGAGCTTTAGTTTTTGCCAGATAAGTAGTTTGTCCAGAATCCGGCCGAAACCGGAAGTTGGGCAGAAGTAAGTAAGCAAAGATACGATGTAGGCTATAGGGTAAACCATAAGCTGAATCCATATTTATATGGATACATTTTCAATATTTGACAGCGCAAAACGGATATCTGAATATGTCTGAACTTGTTGAAGTTCAACTGGCGTATTTGGTTTGCACTGTCAAATACAAACTTGGTCTTCTCCGATTATTACCATTGACCTTAACCTGTTTGTAATTTTGAAATTAAAAATGTTTAAGAAATCAGTTGAAGACCGAATTGTCGGGAGCAAATCTTAAATTTTGGGATCCAATCGAAAATTTTGGTCTTGTACTTATGATGTTTTGATTAGTTGACGCGTTGCGTATGATTAAATGTTTTACTTAAGAGTTTTATTGTGAGGTACATGTTACATTGACCAAATGAATAACATTAGTTATAGTTGTTTTTAATTGCTAAGCTGTACTTGAAGAAGAAATTCAATTTGTTCTCTTTACGTGACATAACAGGCTCCCGATCATTGTTTCCGAGAAACTTATTCGTCCGAATGCTAGTTTTGCGAATTTTGCCAAGAATGTCATCCGAGGCAAGGGACATGGAAATGGGCTAAAAAGAGCCGAAGCCTTGGAAGCCCTTTTGTAAGTATAGGTAAGTCTAAAAGTGGTTAACGACTATGTCAGAACATCTTAGCAGAAACACAATGTAACGCGAGGTGTCCTTTAAGGTACATGAACACGCAGTCCGATTTTCACAGTCGTATGCAGTCGGCGCTCAGAGATTTTGACGCATCGAACGGACTTTCCCATAGTGACGAGAATTTCGCATGCAGGGATACGATACTTTATGCATCTCTGGACGTTCGTTAACTTCGAACATTTAGATTTCCATTCGCTTGTGGTGAAACAAGTTAATTACCGTTAAGTCTAAGTATCTAATTAAGTGCTCCTAAGAGCACCGAAATGGGTGTTTTCGGTCTTCATTTTTTCATTTAGCCGAAAAATACAAAGCATATCTCTCTGGTTTATTATAAAAAAAAAGAAAAAAAAAATCCGTTCTTTTCTCTATTCTTTCTTTCTTCTTTTTTATTTAAGCCTGGCAAGCCTCTTCGCCCAATGTCCTACTGCCGTTTCTTCCATGCGTCTCAAGAATCGACTGGACCTAGCTCGGTTGGTCCCAGGTCAGAAATAAAACAAGTTCAGAAGAGTCCCAGGGACAAATACAAGAACAAAAAAGATCTTTCACACAACACATATTCGTTATTCTGAACTAGCGGAGGAACAGACTTGCGAATTTTCATACAATTTACGTCAAGTCTTTGTAAGTCCAGCCTTTTTAAGTTAATAATCGATGTTTTGAAACAAAATTTTGTGAAAAAATTTTCACAAAAGAAAATTTTTCACAAAATACAAACCCGTTATTATCGACTAGCGGAGCAACGGACTAACGCATGGTCATTGGGTTCCCAGCCTTATTCAGTTGGTAAGTGATGTCTAACTAGAATTTATGTACTACAGCCCTATTCTAACTTTAAAACGAATCCCCGGAAGAGGCCGCGCCGATAGCCATTAAAGGACCCCTCTTGCTTATTCTGCATTTTTTTTTCCGTAGCTCCCTAATGGAACTTAAGCTTCTGAAATCCTCGCCTTTCGCCATTGTTTCGTTATGTACCTGCGACTTTATAGCGCTTTTTTAGTTTAACCGAGTTTTGTCAGTCACAGAACGTAAGCTTCTCGGAAAGTTCAAGGTCCGCCCATCACACATAAAGACCTGAGAAGCTTAAAGGACCCCTCTTGCTCATTCTTTTATAATATACCTATAGCTGCTCTATGAAACTACAAGCTTCTTTAAACGTAGGTTTTTGGGATCCAAAAACGAAAGTGGAGGGATACCTATGACATCGCAAAAATGTCCGTCTGTCCGTCTGTAAGCACGATAACTCTCGAAGGCAATGAGATATTTTGATGAAACTTGGTGTGAGGATTCATTGGGTCAAGTGTAAGGTCAAGTTCGTAGATGGGCTATGTAGCTCCATATTTAGGGGTGGGGGAGGGGGTTCAAATTAAGGTACAAACAAAATATTTTTAAACAGCTAATGCGATAGTCGATTATGGGGTAAGAAGGCATGCTGAGCACGATAGTGAAAACCATCTTCACGCCGAACAAGTAGTTCGTCCAGAATCCGGCAAAAAACGGAAAATTGGTTAAAAGTAAAAGTTTGATTTGAAGTTGATTAAATGGTCGAAGACATGCTGAACACGATGGTGAAAACAATTTTCTCGCCGAACATGTAGTTAGTCCGAAATCCGGCGAAAACCGGAAAGTTGATTAAAAGTAGAATTTTAATTTGAAGTTGATTAAATGTTTGATTTATGGGTAAAAAGACATGCCGAACACGATGGTGAAAATCATTTTCTCGCGGGACAACTAGTTCGCCCGGAATCCACCAAAACCGGAAAATTTGTTAAAAGCAAAAGTTCGATTAGATGACAGATTAAGGGGTAAGAAGAGAGGCTGAGTCGGTACATGACAATAGCTTTTTACCCGGAAATATAATTATTCCGGAATCCGGTTGTAACCGGATTTTTTTAAGTCAAACTTTTATTCAAAGTTGATTAGATGTTCTTTATAGGGATAAGGAGACACGCTGGTTTTGTTTCTGAATTTTTTTTATTGCTGGACTAGTAGTTCGGTCGGAAATCGGCAGGAAGTCTCGGTCAGTATCGTCAAAATAGATATGGCTTATAGAGGTATATCTGAGCTTGGTTTTCTCTGATGATTAGCATGTCCAAGACTGGATCTGGTGAAGACAAGACCCGATTGTCTGAATCAAATATTAGATTTTTGGGATCCCATCGACACCTTTGGTCTTGTTCCATTAGTGCAGTAGATGTAAAGACTTAAATTGTGTTTATTAATAAAATAAGTATCAAATAAAAATCTCCACCTTTCTCCATTGTTTCATTTTCTGCTTACAATTTTTTTAGACTATTTCGGTCTATTCGGCCCGTCAAACAACGAAAAGTTTGTTGGAATCTTCAACGTCCGCTGACCCAACTCTTTCAGACATTATGATGTAAGAATCTTGTGTTTCTTACTTCTTTTATTTGCTTAGTTTTTCCTACTTTTTAGCCACGGTGCGATCAATTTTCGAATGTCTTGCGCACAGGTGCCGGGTCAGAGAGCAGGGAGGCTGGAAGCGCCAACAAGAAAATCGCTATTTTCAGGTGGAAAGCAATGGTGTTTTTGAAAACGTCTTTTCTGATCCATTTCATAGGCAAAAGACCATTTCTAATTAGAGTTGTGCTTTAAAAGTGTCTTTACCCTTTTTAACGACGGTGCGTTCAATTTTTAAATATTTCTAGCGCTAACAAGAAAATAGCTAGTTTCGCATGGAAAGCAACGGCATTTTCGGAAAATAATATAATTGAGTATCGTGGAAAGATCATTTCTAGTAAGAGTTGTGCTTTAAAGACCGCGAAATTTTCCGAGGCGTTCCCAAAAGTAAGAGTGCACTGTCAAACCCAAGCTCATGCCGGGTTCCTGTCCCTGTAGTCAGGAACACTCTCATGCTCGTTGAGCCAACCACGGTTACCCGAGTCAAAGCATAAAGAGCTCACCTCCTTACCTCGGACTTCTTATCTCCTAACAAAGACCGTATCCGAGATCAGGGACTAAGTTGTGATCAGAAATGCGACGGAAATCCTCTCTATTGGTTCCATTCTCATTAGGATAATTACAGTCTAAAATCATGTAATTCAAGCCTTACGAACTTCGACATCCATGCACATTTCTGGCAATTTAATATCATCTATTCGTTAATTTAGTGTGACAGAGACAATTCGGAATGAAAAACTCGCACCCAATTCCCAGGATGACCCCTCGACCTTCCATTTTATAATTACGTGGAGAGGGGGAGCTGGTTTCCATAAATTTCTAGAATCGGATATATGTCAACGCAACGATGGAGTCCATGCATGGATTCAGAAAACAAACACCAAGCATTGGAATATGCGGCGCTATACAGTTAAAGCACAAGTCACAGTCACGCCAGGGATAAAATATACATCTGATATAGGGTTTTTTCATACAAAATAAAGGACAAAAACAACTTATTTGGCTAAAAACCCAACCTTTGTGCACGTAACACAACCAAGAACACACTACTGATTGCCTGATGGTCACTTAGGATGTTGGCCAGGGATTCGGAACCTAAGTAAAAAATCCAGGAAAACCAAGCAAAACCAGAAATATGGGACAGTATAGGTTTTTGTCGCCCAACAGAGGATAATACAGGACACATTTTTGGGATTCCAAAACGTAAGTGGAGGGATACCTATGACATCGCAAAAGTTTTCCGTCCGTCCGACTTCAAGCACGATAAATCTGGAAGTGAATGAGATATTTTGATGAAACTTGGTGGGAGGATCCTTTGGGTCAAGAGTAAGGTCAAGTTCGTAGATGGGCTCTGTAGCCCTATACTGAAGGGTGGGGGAGTGGGTTTGAAATTAAGATGCAATTTCTTTGTAAAGCTATTGAGATAGTTAATTTAGGGGTAAGGAGACATGCCGAATCCGAATATGAAAGTAATTTTCTCGCCGGACAAGTAGTTCATCCGGAATCCGGCGAAGACCGGACACAAAATTTGTCGACCAATTTTCGTCTACAGCAGTCCCTACCCCTTTATTCTCAAACCAATATAGCTCTGCACTGTGGATGGCGACATTCATATGTTTATTCTACGACCGTCGGAGAGATCTAGTGTAACTGAAGGTCAAAGGGGATGATATATAATGTTCAAACGAGGGAATATGTTATTCAAGCAAGGATGTTCTTCAATGAGGATTCACTGGTAAAGTATAGGTGAAGTTCGTAGATGGGTCCTTTAGTCCTATCTTTAGAAGCAGAGAATTTTCGAATTTACGGTAAAAACATGTATGTTTTATAAGCTAATAATCTATTCATTGAGGGGGTAAGGGAGTCCCCTGAATCCATATATGAACTTAGTTTTCTTGCTCGACAAATGGTTCATCACAAATTCGGCTGAAACTGGAAATTTGGTTGAAGCTCCTAGTTGTTTCTGAAATCGATTAGAGATTCGGTATCGGGGCAAGGAGACATGCTGAATCCAATTTTGAACTTTATTTTAACAGTACAAATCTTCAACGAATCTGACGAAGACTGAATGGAGAAGACATGACCCAATTGTTTCAACCAAACGTTAGATTTTTGCGATCCCATCGAATCCTTTGGTCTTGTTAAATATAAGATACATAAGACTCAATCCTAGCCCTGGAGGGAGTAGATACAGTTTCCATTCGAATATTCTACTCTTTTGAAACTCAGCTTTTCAAAGAATACAAATACGTCTCGGCTATTTTCAGACTCACTCGACCCCCTTCGGTTTTGACGAGAAGCACTGAAAAAACTTGCATAGCAGTCGTTCTGACAAATGAGTTGCTCGGAAAAGAGAAGCTCCTACAAAAGCTGGGGCTAGTTGCGTTTCAACCGCCTTGGGCTTGCCACGATCTTTAACTCGGTGACACTGCCCGACGTTTTATATATCGCACCTTTCATGCGAACGTTGACTAGAACAGATAAAAAAAAAGATCATTTTATTTATTTTCGTTTTTACAAATACCTGCTCCCCCTCGCTCCTCCAAAATTTCAAAATAGTCTGCAAATTACCATATCAGTGAACCACTTACAGCAATATTGAACAGCTTATACACAATTTTAACAATATTATAATCACGAATGGCTTGTTTTGTAGATAGTTAATGTTGTCGTATTTTTTTTAATTTTTCCTCTAACTGTGTAGTGTTTTCTTCTTTTTTCTCTTTCTCTCTCACTCCCTCTATGACTTGTGTTTTCAGACGGGTATCAAACAACAGTATCATTTTTCTTTTTAAATCAGCGTACTTTCCATAAAAAATAACTGAAGCTTGGAACCTTCGCCAAATTATTACCATTTGCCTGTCAGAGTTTTATCTAACTTTCTTAAAGTGACTCCTTGCACTATTTTCTCTACAACTTACAGTATTTTAAAATATTTGAATTCGTAAAACTAGGCTATTCTTTAAAAAAATAACCTACGGTTTTGGTTGTTTTAAGCCTTTTCCGAGATACGTTGACTTAAAGCGAAGAAAGGGAAACAATTTACATAACCAGTTTTTTTTATGGAAAACTTCTCGCAGACAACCGTCGACAGCGTGATACACATCGAAGGTAGCAAAACACGACAAGTCAGAAAATCAGCGTGGTTTTGTTAGAGGGATTAGAATGTACCGTAGAAATTGGGGTCTGCGGGTTTAGAACTATATGGAGTGGTTACGGAAGTAGGTTGCGTTCGTATTAGAGGTAAGACAGGTCCTTTAACAATTCCTCTAGGCTGAACTTGACCAACTCTCGTCATGTCTTAATATTGTTATGAGTTTTCCGCGTCAACTCTTAGCTGCAACTCTGAAATTTTATATATTTACTTTGTTTAATTGTGACTGTGCCTTACTTTCGGTTAGCTGTATGATTATTTAGCGGATGGATATTATTTGGTATGATTCGTCATGTTTAACTTAATTTGGGATTATTTTTTTTTCGTTTGCGCTCGAGCTCTGCTCTCAGCAGTGGAAAGTGATAATGATAGATTTTTTTGTGAATAAAGCTAATCTTGAAAAGAAAAAAAAATCGTACTCTAACACGCTAGGAGCGTTGAATCTGGAAAGAGCGAATCGCTCAACAGCAGCCCTGTGGGAGCACCAACTAATCGCTTGGATACTCTATATGACCGAGACACGCCCGTGAACCTCGCGAAGAACAGAAAATGTCACCCAAACGAACCCTCTAAATTAATTCAAATCCTGTGTTGACCAATCAAGAACGTTTGTTGTCGTGAAGTTTCTGGCTCTTCGCCAGGCACACGGCGATTCTTCATCGGCACAAATAGTTAGTCATTAAGAGTATTGTGTCGACACGTAAACCGCTAACAGAAGCGACATTATACGACGACCATATATTATTTCAGAGAACCGAAGTTTGCCTTAAGCGGCGTTTACAAGTACAGGAAAGCTTGAACAGAATCCGATCTTGGTGACAAGATTATGTTGACACGAGAGGGAAAAAAATAAATTCTTCAAACCAGAAAATCTGACATAATTAAATTCACTAGCCAATAAAAAAATGTTTTGAGAGCATATTTGACATCAGTACTGGTGATTGCTGCTACCAAAACCTAGCTTAGATTGTTTTTTTTTTTACTTTTTACCAGCGCCGCCGACAAGATTCCTTTCAAGTAGACCAGAATTCCTTTCATCACAAAAGGATTCCCGTCCCACTAGACTTTTTTTTTACTCGTCTTCATGAACGGAATACTTTCGAGTCGACCTGAATTCCTTTGTCCTCGACGGGATTTCTTGTCCGTGTAAACGCTAAACTATTCTGAGTTAAAAAAAAAACTTGAGAAATCTGCCCAAGTTTATTTTAGGTTTGTTCTCCTATAACGAATAACTGTCATGGATGAAATAATTGCATATATTTATTAAAGAATAGTCCTGTTTTAGAATAATTTTCATATGAGATGTTGATTGATTGATAACTAAGTCTGGAAGAACTGAAAAACAGCTCAAAGACGTGATGTTAGAAATGTGTGCGAGTACTTATTAACCCGTACTGTCTATGCTAAGTTCCTTACCATTTAGACAACACGGTTAGATGCTCTGTTGTATGTATTTGTGCATGTGTGTTCCGTTCACATTTTTCTCTTTATCTTATTTCTTTATGTACTCTTTGTATTTCACTTTGTTGTTCACGGGCAAAAAACAAATAAGTAAAATAAACCATCGCTCCTCCTCTATTTCTCAAGCTACAGCCCCCCCCCCCCCCCTCCCCGCCACCACATATACATAAATTATTCGGGAAATGACGGTCCTAAAAGTTCGCTTTCCGTTACGAAATCTAAGCGCTACGTTCTTTCTTGTGAGCAGTGCATCTGCAGCGTCAGCTAGGCAAAATATAAATGGGATCAAGTTCAAATCTACTTACGAACAACATTCATTTGACCAACACTCGACATCGTATGAAAGGAAGCCTCGGCTACAATTTCACAACGGTATTTTCCAGTCGAGTCGAAATCAACGTTGTGCAACAGGATCTGATGCTCATTCGACTTCTCCGTCTGAAATACGAGGAACTTTGAAGAAAACTTCACGAGGACATATTGCTTTTACGTGAGTCAAAACTGTAGGCGGCTGAACCTTTGACACCCACATTCGTCCTAATACTCCAGCATCCCGCCAGCAGTCCATTGGATAAACAAGACCAAAGGTTTGGACGGGACCTCAAAAGTTAATATTTTTAAACTTCCTGGTACAGACAATTGGGTCTGACAGCTTCCCGGAATCCGTAAACTTGCAATGTAAACTTACAGACATTTTATCGAGATCCATTAGGGAGTATCCATTAAACTATATTTGATAATTAGGTTAATTCGTAAGCTTCCGCCAGAGCAAAATAACTCTAGAGAGTAATGCGAAGACCTATTCTTCCCATGCATAAAAAATGGGCCTCCGTCACAGCGCCGCCCAGCTCGCTTCACGAGAGGAAGCTTCAGCAAACTGTTCCTGTGTGCAGTGGCGGACAAGAGTTATTTTGCTCTGGATCAGAGCCAGCGCTAGTTAACGATTGGTAGAGTTTCTGTAGGAATGTTCGTGTCCGCTAGTGAAGCTACTGTCGCTGCGATTTGACTGTGTGTCACTTTTTCAAAGTTCGCGCATTACTATCTAGAGTTATTTTGCTCTGGCTTCCGGGAACTATTCTAACCAGACTGCCCATCCATGGCGAGAATAAAGTGTTTACCGGCTCATTGTTTCTGTTCCTGGTTTAACAAAATTCCGCAAGTTTTACTGATGACTTTTTATGTCTCCGTATTTTGAAGCTCTTCTTTTCCTAAAATATGGCAAAAAGACTAATCCGTTGAGAAAACCAAGCACAGACCTGGATTCAGCATGCGTCTTTACCTCCAGATCCAAAGCTCTACTAAACTTAAAGCAAAATGGACACTTCTAATGCTTTACTTTGTATTAAATGCTTCACGAATAAACATTTCCAACTTTCATTAGAAGGCGCTACGAAACATCGGCCGTTTTCTCTGGCATTTCGGCGATTCAAATCTTAGGAGCCGGGATATCATGGCAGGAAATTCAAAAACTCCCAGCAATGCTTGATAGAAAAGGATATATTTGAGATGTCACCGAAGTCAAGCCTCTTACCTGATTGTTCTAATGTTTCATCAGAAGTTCTATGGCATAAAGTGCCTATTAAAAGTTTTTCTTTGTGGAATAGTGTTGTGAAGCTTGATTAACTTGCTTTATAAAATGTACCAGAATATGCAATAAGCTCAAAAAAATAACATAGCTACAAAAATCATTCAAAAACAAATAACCTATTCAAATCTGAATTATACAAGCTGATTTATACATAAAATAAAGGTCTACTGAGTATTATATACTGTTGAAAAAACTGCTGATCTAGGGGGTAAGCATTGTTCCTAGGTTGTTACAGAGTGGGATTGCGGTAGTTTGATGTGCCCATTGAACTTTAAGAGTAAACTTGGGTTCAACCAAATTCCTGTTTTTGACGGATTCCGGGCGAACTGATGGACCAGTGAGTATTCAGCATGTACTTTTATCCCAAATTTCCGACCATTATAAATCTCGAAAAAAAAATACTTTTTCTTCCAGGTAAACTATAGGCTACTTGTCCGGCAAAAAGATAAAGTTCGAAACGAGTTCAGTTTATCTCCTTACCCAATGTCGAACGTCTGATCAACTTCAGATAAAATTTTCACTTTTACTAACTTTCAAGACTGGGCATCGAGTTAAAGGACACCTGAATGAAGAATACCAAATATCATTCCTATGTGTATGACTTCCGTTAACATTGCCTACAGAAAACTCAATCCAAATACGAAGTAGTGTTTCCAAGCTATGATTTTTGCTCCATTTTGCATCTGTCCTTATTTCAGTACCGAACAATTTTAGAAATGAACAAACGTCTCCAATCAACCCATCTTCTGGAATATTGTTTAACCAGTTAAGCCCAAACTTATATCTAGAAGAAATTCCAATACGATCTGGCCAGCGCTGCACAAAATTTGAATGAATTGCGCTTTTTGTCTTGGAGTCTGCATGTGCAAACCTCCAGAAACGAACATCCCTATTTTGAAAACGTCACGCTCAGGAGAAGAATGCGCTCTGTGGCCATGTCTGTAAATGCATTCTCCATGGTGTGTTCATGAATGGTTTCACTGTTCAGGTGTCCTTTAAAAATAAAATAAAAAAATAGAGTGAGCACTGAAGCCCCTCAAAACTTTCATAGCTTGTCATTTCAAGAAACTTGGCGTCTCAGTTCTCCCTCTGAATACCCATTCCAAGAGGTAAATATATAGAGCGGATAAGTGCAAGGAAGCGGACTAATAAGATTTCACACCCTGCGATAAATGGTTGAAACTCCCTACTTTTGTTTGCACATTCTTTCACACATGTTGTTTTCCATGTCCTTATTTGCGCCAAGCAAAACTGGACTAGCCTGGACAAAATAATAGATATTTTCGTTGCAAATGGACTGCAAATCCAGCTCATTTACGGTGCAACTTGCCAAAAGAAATGAGGAAGAATATTAACGCAGGCTCTCATAAAACAAGACCAAAGGTGTCGATGGGATCCCAAAAATCTAAGATTTGATCCAGACAGTTGGGTCTTGTCTTTGCCAGGCTAACCATCAGAGAAAACCGAGTTCAGATATTGTATCTACCTATCTATCTACACCTCTATAAGCCATATCTATTTTGACGATCTGACCGAAACTTCCTGCTTTATACTACTGCCAAATTTGCGGTTTCGCCCGAATTCCAAGCGAACTACTAGTCCAGCAAAAAAATAAAATTCAGAAACGAAACCGGCGTATCTCCTTATCACTATAAAGAACATCTAATCAACTTTAAATAAAATTTTGACTTAACAAAAAATGCGGGTACAACCGGATTCCTGACTAATTATATGTCCGGCTAAAAAATGATCATCATATACAGACTCAGCGTCTCTTCTTACTCCTAAATCTATCATCTAATCAACTTCAGATAAAGCTTTTGCTTTTAACGTATTTTCCGGTTTTGGCCGGATTACAGGCGAACTATTTGTCCGGCGAGAAAATGGTTTTCACCATCGGGTTCAGCATGTCTTCTTACTCCTAAATCAAACATTTAATCAACTTCAAATGAAACTGTTACTTCGAACCAACTTTCCGGTTTTGGCCGGATTCCGGACAAACTGCTTGTCCGGCGACAAAATGATTTTCACCATCATGCTCAACATGTCTTCTTACCTCTAAATCAAACATTTAATCAACTTCAAATCAATTTTTTACTTTCAACCAACTTTCCGTTTTTTACCGGATTCCAGACGAGCTACTCGTCCAGCGAGAAAATGGTTTTCACCATCTTGCTCAGCATGTCTTCTTACACCTAAATCAAACATTTAATCAACTTCAAATGAAACTTTTACTTTTAACAAACTTTCCGGTTTTTGCCGGATTCCGGACGAACTACTTGTGCGGCGAGAAAATGATTTTCACCATCGTGCTCAGCATGTCTTTTTACCCCATAATCGACTATCACATTATCTGTTTAAAAATATTTTGTGTGTCCCTTAGTTTCAACCCCCTCCCCCACCCCCAAATATAGGGCTACAGAGCTCATCTATGAACTCGACCTTACCCTTGACTAAACAATCTTCATACCAAGTTTCATCAAAATATCTCATTCCCTTCGAGAGTTATCCTGCTTACAGACGGACGGACGGACAACTTTTGCGATGTCATAGGTATCCCTTCACTTACGTTTTGGGATCCCAAAAAGCACTAATTTGGATGTTCATTGGATAAAATAATAGTTTTCCATATCTGAATGCGCTAGACGGATACGTCAGCGGAGATCCCAGGTTCGATTTTTTAGCTTGAGCCTGAAGTGGATAAAAAAGAGCGAAATATCGCAAGAAGAAATATCAGCCGACGTATTCGCTAACCGCCATCAAATGAGATTCGCAGTCAGGTAGAGCTGAAAAAATCCTTAAAATAGTTCTCCAGTTTCCTCACAGAGGAAGCATTCGAATGAAAGCATATTTAGTAAATTCCACTGGGGTGGATTTCTAGGCGGAAACCAACACAAGTGTTCTGTGCAGACTGTCTCTTGGTACATCTCACTAAAGGATGACGTATATTAATCATACGCAAAACTAAACAAGAATGTTTCAAAACGAATCCGATAAAAATAGGATTTTATTTAGTTTACATGACACTGTCTCAAAGACGCGAACAGCCCAACAGTCATTTGCACCACTGAAAGTGATATTCTAATTTGAATGATATTATCTAAAACACGCAAAAAGTCTGATCGTCCTTCCAATAAAAATAGGATTTTATTAAGTTCACATGACACTGTTTGAAAGACGCGAACAGTCTAACCGTCCTTCGTACCATTGAGGTGATTTTAGTTGCATTTTTGATCGAAGTTTTGTTCGCCGTTCGCTTAATTTCCGTTTCTGAACGCCGTCAAAGTTCACCGTTTGCTTAATTAGTGTTTTTACGACTCCGGCGATCCTTGCCAGGTCGACGTTTCTTCGACGATTCAAGCAAACTTCGAACTTGCTAGCGCATTAAAGTTGCGTTTTATTGGATTCACTTTTGTTTCGTCAAAGTTTGTAGTTTGGCTCTTGTTTTGTCTTACTTGCGTTTTATTGAGTTCTTGTTTCCGAAAAGTCAAACTACACCAAACTACGTCGGCGAGGTAGTTTGTAGTTTGAGCTCCGTAGTTTCAGGTTCGAAACTATAGCAAATGGAATGGACAAATAAAACGGCTTTTAAGCGAAACTACGCGAAAACTACAGCCAAAAAAACGCAACTTAAGTTCGACGGTCAGAGTTTGAAGGACAAAGGAATGTGACCGGCGACCAAAAACGGTATTTAAGCAGAGGCCTTTTTTGGTTGAAGGTAATTTCAAACTTCGATCCAAAATGCAACTATTGTCATTTTCACTTGTACTGACTGTCTCTTGACCCATCCCACTCAACGCCACTAACACACTAAACAAAAGAAGGATGCTTTAAAAGGGCTGATATAAAGATAACAAGAGCACAGGATGAAAGTAGAAATTAGCCAATTCGTGGTTTGTCGTGATCGTTTGAAAGCAAAACCCTTGAGATAAGAATGATCATCGGCTCTTGGAAATCACGAGAATATACCATTTGGTAAAAAGTGTTTTATTTATTCCCTTGGCTGTGATGATGCGCACTTTAAGGGCGCTAGAAATTCATATGTAAGCAAAATCCTTAAGACAAAAATGATGATAGTCTCATCGGGATCATGAAAACGTATATTTTGCTGAATTTTTTTGTGCTATAAGGAATTCACTTGTAAGCCAAACCCTTGAGGCAAAAATGATCATGGGCCCTCGGGGATCGCGAATATATATATATCGCTTGGTCAAAGTATTTTTTTTTGTTTTACTTTTCGGTACACTTTAAGGGTATTAGAGATTCATTTTAAGGAAAGCCCTTGTGGCACAAAGATCATGGGCCCTCAGGGATCATGCAATGTACTGTTTGGTCAAAAGTATTTTTTTATTGTGTGGTTAAGAAGCACATTTTAAGTTTAGCTAGAAATTCGATTATAAGAAGAACCCCTTAGGCAAACATTATCATGGGCTCATGGCGATCATGAAAATATAATTGTGCTTGAAGTATTTTTTATACTTCGCGGTTAAGATTAGTAGGCTACTTTAACGGATGGTCGGGTCTGGGAAGTGACAAATTTCCAAGCCAATCTTGTCAAGTCTGTCATTTTTAGCCAAGTTTCATCGTCCTAGCACATCCGGAAGTGCCTCAATACTGATCATCGGAATTCCAGACCCCCCTCCCTCCAATTACCCAGTGCCCGAATCCGGTCAGTTTCTGTCACTGATATATCTAGAGCTTGCCCTTGTTCTTCCCACCAAGTTTCATCCCGAAATCTGTGAATCAGAAAACATAGGAATATAAATTTATTCACACGATTTCCGGTTCTCCCCTCCAGTCCTCCACCCACATTCATCGGATCCGGTCCTGATTTGAAATGGGATATCTGAGACACGAGGTCTTTCCAAATATCAAGTTTGATTAAGGTCCGGTCACCAAGTCATATACCTTAATATTCAGAATCCACCCTCCCTACAACCCCCCCCCCCACGATGGTCGGATCGGGGAACTGACTATTTCCAAGTCAATCTGTGCTGTGTCCCTGATATGTCTGTCAAGTTTCATCTTCCAAGCCCATCTGGAAGTACCATAACTCCCGTATCACCAGAATTCCGGAAACCCCCTCCAACTCCCCCATCTGTGCCCAAATCCGGTCCAGTTCTGTTAATGATGTACCTAGGGCTTGTGCTTGTTTCTTCCCACCAAGTTTAATCCCGTTCGCTCAACTCTAAGCGAGTCACATGATTTCAGGTTCCCCCTCCAACTCCCTCCCCCCCGCACCCATTCCCCAGAGGTCTTTCCAAATATCAAGTTTTATCCGAGACACGAGATCTTTCCAAATATCAAGTTTTATTAAAATCCGATCAACGGTTCGAAAGTTATGCACGCCACTAAATTCCGGATTCCGGCTCCCCTCCCTCCCGACGATGGTCGGATCGGGCAAGTGCCTATTTCAAATTTGGTTTGGTCGGCTCCCTAATGCGCCTTCCAAGTTTCGTCGTCCTACAACACCCGTAAGTACTCTAACTCGCGATCACTGGACTGACCGACCGACCGACAGACCGACGGAAAAGTGATCGGTACTTGGCCAGAAGGCAAGTGCCATAAAAATAACTCGAGTTTACATTACACTGTCTCAGCTACAGGAATAGTCTAGCCTTCCTTCGCACTACTGCAATGTTTCACGTTGTTGTATAAATTCCGACGGAATACCATACGGTCATGACGTACTTGACGTTTGTGAATGAAGAACTAATATAGGATTTAATTTATTGTCCCTAGGACGGTTTATAAATGTAAACGCGTCCGGCACCTCGCTGGCTACTCGGCTCTATACATATACATTCAAACACAGATTCAACGATAGGAATAAATTTCGATTTCTTTGGTTCAGAAATAGATCAAATTATTTGTGACGTCGAGCTTGCATGAAATGCCGCACTGATTTAAAGGAGAACCTGTTTCACAGTTATCACGACTAACAGATATGATCTTCTTTTCCTTACCGACGGGCCTATAACATTACTTCCTAGCAGGCCAGTATCCAGGAATTTATTTCGGGGGTTTTTTGCCTTTCGGGGGGGGGGGTTGACTGCGGGTTGCACAAAAAAGACACAGATCAGAGGGAAAAGCCTATAAGCCTATAAGTGTTTTTGTATGTTTCGGGGGGGGGGGGGTCAACCCCCTACCCCCCCCCCCCCCCCCTGGATACGGCCTTGCTTCCTAGTGAAGAGCTCTCGATCTTACCCAATGTTTCACCACCACTTTTGGAGATGATTAATTGGTGTCGACCCTTCGGTCATAATTCCAAACAGCTAACATTCAATTTAAAAAAAAGTGAAACCCCACCACTGGGGGCCTCTTAGTTCTCATGTGTTTTAGAAACAGAAAACTCTTTAGTTCCCTGTTGTGATAATGTACTCCAGTGGAATTCATTAGATAGGCGGCTTACGCATGCTGTCGATCAATAATTTCCGTGCTTGTGGATACGTAATACTAAACTTTTTGTTGGGGGACAGCGAGGGTCTAAGAACTCCTAAAATTTGCAACTAGAAAAGTTGGAATGACGCTACCATACTGTCAGTCGTGTGTCAATCGTTGCTTCTAGTGTGGCATTAACAAGGGAAAAACACCTGATCCGAAGACTACACTAGAACTTAAAAGTCCAGGTCTGGATGATGAGCTTAATGTAGATGAAAGACTAATACAAGATCTTAACCAATATAGAATACTGTTACATAGCAAGTAAGTGAGATTTATATACCATTACATGTAACATAATGAAACAAACTGACACACAACACACAAAGAAACAGCTGACGAATTCTGAATGAGCCACGTCTTGGACTTTCGTGCCAGGTACGTTCTTATTTACAGGGATATGCATCTTATGTTCGTTTGTTCCGTTTGTCAACATCTTGGTATAAACATACGTTTTGCAATTCCAAAAAGCTTCAAAGGCGTACAAACTTGTAAAATGTTTGATGAAGTCATAAGCGTAGGTAATCAAAATACAACGTTAGCTTAAGTGCCTAAGGTCTGGACTGAATATTCGTACATCGCTCTTATCCCTGGTTCACACTACTGTGATTTCGCGGAAATTCAGCGCTTTGCGACCTACGACACAAACTGTGGAACGTGTAACGCAAAATTGCATATTTCAGCTCGTCCGAAAAAAATAACATACGTTTTTCGGGGAGGGGGATTAGGTTTACTTTTCAAGGCTGAAAAACGCTCTACCTTTTCGAACAAAAATACTGTGCCGCAAGGTGGTCCGAGTTAACCTTCATTTAACCCGATCTGAACCAGATGTCAGATAAAGTTTGACTGAAAATTCTCCGGTAGTGGGTTGACCCCTGGGTCTTCAGAGGTCCCATCTCGCTGGTTTCGCTGTCCTAATGCCAAATATCTGAGAAGAAGGCTCAGTTTCCCATTGCGTCTGCGATGCGATATGTCGTCCGTTGGAAAATTAAAGAAAAATCGTGTTGCACATAACACTGCAGCGTCAACCAAGGGTTATCAAAATTTTCACAAGACCCTCAGGAATATTTGTATAACGGGTAGGCCAAAGCAGCTAGTCTGTGCAGTGGTGCCCATGGGCCGTGCCTACTGGAGTATGTGAAAGAAATTTAACTCTACACGATTTTGAATCTTCCAAGCAGCTTTAAAGGCGTACAGACACAAGAAAAAGTTTGAGGAATTAATAATTGTATGCAATCAAAAACATAGCATATTCGCATATGCTATGTTTAAGCATATTCATCCCTGAGCTAAAACAAGTGTCGTGCTATTATTGTTGTTCATTTTAGTTTTAGAGGCGGTTTCAGTGGTCGTGATTTCGGATTCGAGTCAACTTCAAGGATTTGTTCGGTGACGCATCTTGTTCTTCCCTAGGATCACGGCGTGTTTCAGTTTGATAATTGATTCTGCACAAAATTTCTCAGACTTAAGGGAGCCGCTTGGAGTGGCCATTCCCTTCGTTACCAAAAGCGATGACGAACTTTCTACGATCGTGGGGAGACGAAGGCAGGACACCGTGAAAGCATGGAAATGTAAAGTAATAGGGCGAAACGACTGGGGAGCAGTTCTTGCCCCCGACATGCAGGGGTCCATTCGTCTCGGAGTACAATGGAGGGCAGCCATCATTTTCTCCGAAAGACTTGAGGACAGAGAATCTGGAAAGTCCTTTCCGCGGGAATCCCTGTCACTTCATTTCCGTGATTCTCCTCGACCGTAAGGACTTTTAAAGGATAGATGCAGTTTAGACAGCTTAACGTCAGTCCAGGAGATGAAGAAATTGTTTGGAGAGAAGGGAATGGCGGCAACTTCCAAAAAAAGGAACATTAACTTCCGAGTCTGGACCCAAATCGGCCGACTATGAACTGTCCATTAGTCTGACGGTATTCACTCTCGAAAAATCAAATCGGATGCTTGTATTACATGGTAAGCAATTAGCACCAATTTTGATACGGACATCAACTTTCTTGAGGATGAACAATATGCGGGGCGACTTCGGGAACGGGAAAAGAATGCATGGCCTAGCAAGACAGAACTACGAAAACCAATATTTCATGTTCGAGATTTGCTGCCATATACGATACCGCTTCTTTCCTCGAGTGATTGTCAACTCTCAAAACAGACGCACGCATGAAGTCCCTAGGCCTACTCGAGACCAATGACTACTTGCTTGTAGGTTCCTCGAATACTCATCATGTGAACTAACGGGTCTTATGGCTGGTTCAAAAACTTTTTACAGCGGTTTGATCCCCTCGGCTCGGGTCCCTTACGTATTTTCGACCCGATGACCGAAAAGTAACAAGTTATGGAACCGGTGTTCCTGCTAACACTCATAACTTCCACGATCACAATGTCCATTGTAAATGGCCAAGACTCATAATGTCCATAGCTTCCACGACTAAAAATGCCCACGATTCAGTATGCCCATGATTGAATTATTTGAGGTGTTCAGTCCGTAGTTAACTGGTTTGAGGCGTGAGCGAGCAAAAGAAGGAGTAGACTGAGTATCAGAATGGCTATAATCAACAAGTATAATCTCAAGTATAATACGATACTCTGCCGAATTCCGAAGAAAACAAACTGAATCCCAAACAGCGATTTTAAAACTGTTATTTTTAATCAAGGAACAAATCTTACCTTAGTTTCGCCTGGTTTCGCTTTTTGTGTCGGAACAATTTTATGACATTTCTTCTGTACTTTCACGCAAACAATTCTGAATTGATCAAGAAACGAGATTTTGTTTCATTACTTTTTCCGTGGTATTCCTGTCCCTTATAATCTCGTTGACTGTTGTCCCAGGATCATTTTGTCTTCCCCTGTGGACAGTCTGAGACGTCGGCATTTTCAACCAGGAAGATTTTAGTCTACGCGTGGACATCCTGAACTGTCGGCATTTTGGACGATTTCGAGGTCTTCCACCTCACTTGTAGGCATTTTGAGTCGTCGGCATTTCGATCGTGGGCATTCTGAATCGTGGGCATTTTGAACCGTGGGCATTTTGATCGTCAGCATTCTGAGCGTGGGCATTGTGAGAGTGGGCAATAAGATGGTGGTGATTTTGCGAACAGTCAGGGCACCTGACAGCCTCGTACTACCTCAGTCCCCGAAAAAAAAAATTATTTGCTATATATGTAACAGGCTTCATTTAAAGAATTTTACTGATGCGGGCCTGAGAAGGGGGGAGGCACCAATATCGAGGGGTCAGATTTTAAAAACCCACTGTTACCTTGTTTTCTTCAAAATCCTCACGGTAGGCTATGTTATCCACAAATTACTTGAACATAATTCACTCTGCAAAGCAAGGTGGCCATTGCTCATTAATTATTCAGTGATCTCTAGCCAAAGGTTAAAAGGGTTACTAAAAACTTCGAGAAGATCGAGTGGCGATTTGGGGGGAGCACCCCCCCCCCCCCCAGTCGTGACGCCCCTGTCCCTTGTAATCTAGCTGTCCGTTGTCCCAGGACTCCGAGGACATTTTGGACACCCCTGCCGGCAGTTTGAGCAGTCGGCATTTTGAACGGTCGTCATTTAGGGCTGCTGACATTTTGCACGATTTTGATTTTGGGGTCTTCGACCTCAACTGTGGGCATTATGAACCGAGGGCATCTTGAGCCGTTGGCATTTTGAACCGTGGGCATTGTGAGACTGGGCAAAAAGAGCGCGGTGGTTTCGGGAACCACCCATTGTCCCTGACATGCCATGCTTCGTACAAAAACTATAAAAGTGCTAGAAAGTCTGACGGTAAGCATGCTTTCCGAATTGGCAGGAGCACAATCACGCGTAACAAGTGCATTTCCTACAACTTCGCCAAGTGCTTCCCCGCGAGACCAGCAAAAAACCGAACAACTAAGACCAAACTTATTGACACTTCAGATTAGGAGGGCGGCGGAAAAGAACGGAAAAAGCGCTATTGCGGGCAAAGCTCATCGAGAAACAACCTGAAGCACCTAAGGCACCGAAGCAGTTAATGACATCATTGACAAGACGCTTGGCTTTCATGAGACCGCTCTAGACCAAAGAGCAAACAGACAGCCGACAAAGGGAACAAAGCAATATCCTGTTTTTGGACGATGGAAAGCAATTAATTGGCTTGGAACCTATCGCTGTTTGAGTTTCGGATGACACGTCGTGAGCTTTCCATTTAATGACTACCTAGCAGCTCCCTCTCTGTATCACGACTACCAAACTTTGAGGCCGATAACAAGCTTAACAACCGAGCTGGGATACGATTCATTTTCCCTCAGCGTTCAGGTTCCATCTAATTAAGAAAGGGGCAATCTAGTTTGAAATCAGAAAATTAAGTCAAGAGAATCTGATTTGGTTCCAAGTGTAACCCAAGGGCGACACTTACAAGGAGAATTAATTTCATAGAACGTAGATATAGAGTTGGAGTATAGAGTGGGCAATTACGACTTCCTGAGTTCAAAGGACACGGAAGTCATATATACTCCATCCGGTTACTTTGCGCTAATTATACTCTTTGAAAGTAGAACCCCACAGTCGCTGAAAGTCTCAGAGAATGTCATAACTTACTTGACACATACTTTTAAAGTAAAAAGTACATTTTCTCTTGACTAAGGTTTCAATCTCTCAAATCATGCACGAACTCAGAAATCGATACACCACAATTATACGCACGGTTACCAAGAAGCGTAATCAGAGGCCAGAATGCGCGACCTCGGAATCTGGAGACTCGATTTCTTGGTCAAGGCAAGTTCATACAAGTGGCAAAGATCAGCATGTCGAAACAAATCAATAATATACCATTTAAATAAGTTAATTAAAAGTATGTGACGTTAGTTGGAGATTGAAGGGAGTTGTTTTTTATGTTGATTAAAAGTTCGCTCGTATAACGAATGTAAATGTACTGTTTTGTGTTTTTTGTTCATGGCCCAAGGTCTTAATTAAACATCTATCTATATATCTATACTACTACTAATAATAATACAATGCAAAAAATAGGCCATTGACCTCTATAGAATATATATAGTATACTGGACCACTTATTAAGACGCGACAATATCACAAGATGCGGTAGAGGTATGTTACTGCTGACGTTATATGAATTTCGATGGCTCAGTTTTCTTATGTTTGAAGACATATACTCGAAACACTCGCTTAAATTTTCTTATTAGACCTTAAAGGACCCCTCGTACTCAAATCGACTTTTGTATATCCCTAGCTCGGCTACGGAATTTTAAGCTCCAGAAATCCCCGCCCTTCGCCAGTGTTACCAATCGCATAAACGACTTTTTAGCAGTTTTTCGGCCAAGACGGGCTGAGTAGTCGACAAGCGCTAACAAGAAAATCGCTACAGGGCAACTATAGAAGGCATTTGAAAACAACTACTACACTGTTAGAAGTTTCATAACAGATAAACACAAGGATGCGCGGTTTCAACAGACATCACTCAAGAGATAACACTTAGGATGTAGTCTGTTGTCGCGGCAAACGCTTATGCATAAGAAGCGTTGCCAGCAAGAGCCGAAAAAACGTCAATAAAGGATTTGCTGAATTTGTATTATTTCGTCATGAAATAGGAAAATTCAGCAGATACTTTTTTGGCTATGCCTGTTATGCATAGCATTTCATGCATAATGTTTGTCGCGACAAAAGATTACATCCCAAGTGTTGTCTAATGAAACCGCGCATCCTTGTGTTATCTGTTCTGAAACTTCTGACAGTGTAGTATTTCGAAAAACGACAATTCTAAACCATTTTATCGTGAAAAATTTATTTCTAGTAAGAGTTGTAGTTGAATAAACGATTATAGACTCAATTTCCTGAAAAGAGGCCATACTTGCTGAATTTTTCCTCGATCCCAACCCCACCCGGGAACATAAAAAAAAACAAATGAGTTTCTGAGCCAGTCCACATTTTTATTCAGCATTTTGCCCTCGCCTATTACCCTATCTCGCGCAACACAGTCAGCAAACACCAGAGTTCGTGTGGTTCACAGGGTACTAACCTCCACTTGAGCCAATCACAAACAAGATAAGAGCGGAGATCAACTGTGAAAGTATTCCCCATGACAGTACTGGAACTGAGTTTAGAGCAAAAGACATAGCACAACTGTGAAAGGAAAATGCATGCTGCCCACTTAGTCACGGGTGAGGGCGCTGTTTAACGAAAATGAAACATAATAGTAAAGGGTTTTATTTCTGCTTTAAGGATTTACAACCAAAGAAGCATACATTTACATGTGGTCTGAAACGAAGGAAGCAAATGCCAAAATAGAATTTTCCAGATGATCATAATTCAGTACCCTATGTTCTTTTCCTGCATTAGGGTTAACGGTTGCCAATTTTTTCGCACAATTTCGAGAGCTGGTCCATTTCAGCAGACAAGTAAAATCACAGCCATGCCCTTATTCCCAAGGCCATAAAACGCGAAGGGAACGGGGGAGTAAAGGAGGGACCATCCCATCATTTCTCATTTCATAGGCTAGTTCTGTAACGAGGAAAAGCCATGTCACGAACAGGAAGGATGTTGGCCTGGCAAAAGGAACTGAAGCCTATAAACTTTAATATCCACACCCAGATACTTTTAGTGGCTTCTAACCCAACCATTCAAGTCAGGCCCAACGGGTTAGCCACTCCCCGGCACCTGCTGTACACCCTTCCAGGCACCGATCGAAACCGGCGTTGCCGACAAAAGTACCGGCTATAATTTAGGCAATTCATCTTTCAAAAGCTTTCAAACATACCGATATGTATGTTCGAAGACGTGACAACCGGTGCTGCATCGGCCAGGAACTGCGGCACCTGGCAGCTGCTGTACACTAAAGTCGACAGTGGGCAATCTCTCGGTCAGGCCGCACACCGTATCGACGTGAAGTTACTGCTGGTCCGTAAAGAGATATACAGTCCGAAACACGCCAGTTGACCTCGGGGAAGAACAGAAACGTCATCCAAACGAACCCTCTTTAAATCCTGTGTAAACCAATCAACAACGTCTGTTGCCATGAGTTTCCAGATCTTCGCGTCCGAAACAAGCCAGTCGACCTTGGGAAGAAGAGGAAACGTCACCCAAACGAACCCTCTAAATTGATTCAAATTATGTGTAAACCAATCAACAACGTTTGTTGTCGTACATTTCTGGCTCTTCGCTGAATACACGGCGATTCTTCATCGACCCGAAGAGTTAGTCATCAAAAGACCGGATTTGTTCTTTCAACGATTCTTCTTCCCGTTTCGGCCGAAAAACAGTACCTTCCGCCCTCGCACCAAATACCCTAACCAAGCCGGCGACATTGCAAATAATCAATGATGACAGAGATAGGGTGCATATTAGTAGAGCAAATAATAATCCATCTTATTCCCAGGACTCGGTCAATTCCCGTTAATAGCGGAGAACGAAAACTGCGGGAGCCCTGTCACCTGTATAAGCACTGAGAAAAATGTGTCCGGGAAACGGTTCTTTCGCCCAGAGATATTATCTGTCGACAGAAAAGCAAATGTCCACAGCATCGGCCCTAAATTAGCCATTAGTCGTCTAGAAAAAGCTAGAATGACAATTATTTCTCCGTTTCCGTCTCGGACACAGGAAAGGGAACAGCGACAGTTTTCGGAAGTATCATAACCAAAACGGGCACCAGGTGTGACGGACGATGCATCTGTATAGACGAACTGATGAAAATGCAAGAATATCATTTCCAATGTCGCGATATGAGCAAATGAGAGATAAATGATCTGGGAACCAACTCAGCCGCTATAGGATGGAAATATGAACATTATTCCTCCGGAAAGGCTCCAACATTACCACAACCGGAATATTTAGCAGGATCGCTGTGCAACTTTTCCTCAATGACTTTCCTGTCATGACGAAATCCCAAGATAATGGGAAATCTTTTTTGGCGTATATTAGCAGCTTTTCTAGTGAGAGTGTCCAAAATTCTCAAGCACACAGGGAGCGGTCACGTACTCCCAACCTTTTTTTGGAAACAAGTGCGGAAAGATTAGGAAAGGGAGCTGTCGACGAAGAGGGTCGTTTCATTAATGCTAAAAGGGAGTCAAGGGACTGTGTTGCAAAACAGAGAATAGTTGTGTTTTTCGAGATACTATGGTATCTGACACCACGGTGACTTGATTTGCATTTTTGTTTTGTTTTTACGACGGTATCTGATACTACGGTTGTTCGTACAAACGACAATTGCCAATTCGCGCATTCAAAAGTTACATGTTCAACCCTTCTAACAATGGTAACTATCAGTTCCTATTTCCGTTCCAACCTCGTGAAAAGTTACTATGCTGACCGTTCCAACCTTCTCGAAATAGTAACTAACAGCAAGTACTTGCTTACCATGCTCGGAGCGTAGTTAGAGTGGTAACTACGATCTCTGTGACGTAATCAGCCCGATCAGACCGCATGACGATATTTTGCAAAAAATAAGAAAATTCGTTCCAGCCTTGACGCCAAGAAGCCACGACCCGTGACACCATGCCTAGTGACTACGGTAAGTAGTGTGGATCCCCCTCTAAGCCCCAGAACGAGTATCTCCCGCGACCCGGCGCGAACAAAATTGGACTTGGAAGTGAAATGGCGCGTGCTAAATGCGAATGCTAATCCAAGTTCTGTGGGCAACCAGCTTTATGCAAAATACTTACACCCGCTCACATCACAAGTGCCAAACATCTTTCGTAATGACGGTATTGACGAAAGTGAGATGGCTTTTTCTGATGCCACGGGTCAGTTACTACACTACAGTCAGGTCTGAAGATCAGCTCGATATGAGATACCATCGTAACCAACCAGATACTCAGTAGCCCTGGATGCAAAAAACGACTTTCGACCGTGGTAGGTAACTTTTCGATAGGAAAAAACATTTTTGTGGAGCGCCACAGAATATTGTTGGGTCCTCTCCTTTTGGTGATGACAAGTTATATTGCAGTAGATGAACAAAAACCGTTGGAAATAATACTATGTAGACGATTTGGGTCTAGCTGACAATCTGTCATCCAAGAGGTCCAGGATGAGGCACAAAATGACGACATGAAAGTTGAATATACGAAAAAAGGCCCTCTTAACTATTTCTTTCCTAAAATTGAACCAACAATTCAAAGAGTAAACAAGGAAACAACGACGGCAGAGAAAACTAAGTTACTCGGTGCTGACATAACCCCGAGTCTAAAATGGGAAGCACACTGCCAGGACGTGCTGAACGTCCCAGTGCAGGTTACACAATCTGAAACTCCTTTCAAAAATGAAAACGCCCAATACCAGCTACTCCAAATTTATAATTTATGTCTCATTATACCAGCCCAGGAATAAGCAGCGCCTGTTCGGAATTTTTCCTTAAAGCAGGAACAAAGGGACATATCAGAAAAAGCACAGACTCTTCTTGTTACGTAGCAGAGTGTAGTGTAACGTAGTACAGACTCTTCTTGTTACTAATAGTTTCCCACCCTATGTGAATTATCTTCTGAAACACTTCAGCCTCAAATATTGCAGGAACGCAGGAAGGAGCTAAGCACCTACTTCGGCACAGCCATGAGTATCTCACTCTCTTCATTCCCAAATCCTCCCCCAAAACGTAAGAAATCTACCAGAAGAAATGGCAAGTTCTAGGGTAGCGAAACTGTCCTATACCCACATAGCAGATCAGATATACCAACAGGTTTACCCCAGAGTTCGTGAACAATTCTAACGTAGCATTAGTATTTATTTAGTGTATCGACAGAGATATTGTGAATATTTGTTTTGACCGTCACCACAAATTTGGTGCTTTAACCATGATTCCAGATACGCAAATTAGACATCCTATTCGTCTATCAAGACAATAGCACAACTTTCCGTATCAATAATTGTACTACTAGCCAGCTTCTAGCCAATATTATTCCCAACTAGCAGAAAAATCACCAACCATTTATGACAATGATGATATAAATCTATCAAGACAACCTCACAACTTTTCCGTGTCAAAAATGTACTACTAGCCAGTCTCTCACAGACACATGTTATGACTAGCTGTGTATTTCGTAGGTAGGATCTGTCATTACTGAATTATGCTGATGACGTTCTAAATCGGACTAGAGCCCAAGTTAATATGGTCGGGTCCACTATGGGCCTGCCAAGTTTCATTGTCCTAGCTTATGTGGGAGTGCCCAAACTAGCAAAACCGAGACAGACCGACAGACATTACGATAGCTATATGACACTTGAGTATACTTAAGTGCACAAAAATCAACAACCGTTTATGACAATGATTCACGTCAAGCTGAAGAATTATTCAGTGGGTCAGACCAAGAACAAATAATCAGACAGAACCTCCGTCTCCCTATCTCTGTAATCTGACCATGCAGAGTCGGATATTTCCCCGTACCCTGATGCAAACGACCGGAGGTTAGGAGTGACGTGACACATGACGTTTTGTTACCTCTACAATAGCTATATCGCTGTGAGCCTGCGTAGAAGAAACTTTCTAAGTCAAAGCCGATTGGTTCTCTGGACGCACTCCAGAGCGGGTCGGCCTGCCTCCTGCACTTGTTGCTCTGCTACGGCGAAGACGGAAGTAGACGGGTATCAAGTAAAAGCTAGAGCAAGTAGGCTACCTCTAACGCCGCTCTTTGTCGGGGTATCCATAGTCGCTGCATGGTACCCAGAGATAGGACCTAAGGCAGGTATTTGCTTTGCAGATACCTTCGAGGATACTGAAAATTTACTGATTTTTCGGCAGAAAATACTTAAGACTTGGAACAAATTACTGAAAAGCTGTATTTTTTTTAAATTTTTATTCATATATCAGTTAAATATGTTTTTATGGCACTTGCCTTCCGGCCAAGTGCCATATACCGATCACTTTTCCGTCGGTCGGTCGGTTAGTCTGGTGTTTGCGAGTTAGGGTACTTCCAGATACGCTAGGACGATGAAACTTGGCAGGCATATTAGGGACCGAACCAAACTAACTTGGAAATAGTCACTTCCCGATCCGACCACCGTGGAGGGAGTGGAGGGAAGGGGAATCCGGAATCTAGAGGTACGTATAACTTTAGAACGGGTGATCAGATCTTAATGAAACTTGATATTAGGAAAGACCTCGTGTCTCGGATGTCCCATGTGAAGTCCGAACCGGATCCGATTATTGTGGTGGGGGGGTCAGAGGAGGAGCCGTAAATCTTGTGACACGCTAAGAGTGGAGCGATTGGGATGAAACTTGGTGGGAAGAACAAGCACAAGCCCTAGATTCATCAGTGACAGAACTGGATCGGGTTCGAGCACTGTGGGGGGAGGAAGGGGGGTCCGGAATTCCAGTGATCACCAGTTAAAGTACTTCCAGATGTGCTAGGACCATGAAACTTGAACATTAGAGACTTGACATGATTAGAATATTTTTGCCTCATGGGTTTTGCTTACAACTGCATTTCTTAAAGTACAAATGATACTTTTGATTATAACATTTTTGCTTCAAGAGTTCTGATTACAGATGAATTTCTAGCGCCCCAAAAGTGCGTATCATCACAGCCAAATGTATTACCAAACGATATGTTCTCGTGATTTCCCAGGACCCATTATCTCAAGGGTTTTGCTTAAAAACAATCACAACAAACCCACGAACTGAAGAATTCCTACTTTCATCCTCTGACCCAGCCTTACAAGTGCCATACGAGCTTGCAGCTCTTGTTCTATGTGTGTATCTTTCTTATGATGGTCTGTTGAGCATCGCGCAACAACATTATCCCACGGTACCGAATCCTGGTTTGAACTAGAAACTTGGATGGCGTTGATCTACAGGACACATCCTAGAATGTTTCTGATTTAGCAAAGGATAAGAATAAACTAGAACAACAATATTCTTCCACTCCGGTATCAGCACTTTCTGGACTGTTCAACCGCAAACCCGTTCTAGCAAAAGTATATTTCTAGAGAGGTGAAAAGTAGCCATCAAATTCTTCCAGTCAGGCAGATAATAGTTGCGTTTTCTCAGATACCATGGTATCTGACACCACGGTCCAAAGTCGTTTTGCTGTTTCCGTGGTATCTGATGCGACGGTCAAAAAGGCGTTTTTACATCTGATATTCAGTTACCACGGTCCGAACGTGGTAACTGATCGTGGTATTTGAAAAAAGTCATCTTACTTTCATCAGCACCAACAATAGAGCCTGGGATTTTGTCAAATTGGTAGAAAATAAGTTTGGCACTTAGTGATGTGACTGAATAACAGTTTTTAATTTGGAATGACTTCGAAACGCGCAATTTCGGTAATTGCTGTTTCTGCAGAGCAACCAAAGTACCAGATACCACGGTAACTGCAAAAATGAGTAATTTCAGATCCAGTTACGGTGGTAACAGGTACCATGGTATCTGCAAAAACGCAACTTCTCACTTTCCGTTGCAGGTGCACGAGGCTTTTCGCCAGTTTCCCGACATTGCAGTGATCATAAAATTCAATTACCAAATGCATGTAGACTCCTCAAAGGAGAACCAGGGGAGACATGAAGTCAGTAAACAGAGTTAAAGGTTTGTAAAGCATTTACACCGTGTCATTCCTTGTGGTTGGAGATCCAGAGGGAATATGAAATGAGGTAAATACACAACTGGAATATATAAATAAGCAACTGAGACGCAGAACCTGCCTCCTTGGATTTCAAATGGAATAGAGAGAATTAACATAACTGGGAACTGCGAAAAAAGCAGTCAAATTCTGTACTCGGGATACACTCCGAAATTTTCAGCTGCCTTTGTGCGATCCGAAGTCCGGATTCTGGTTAGAGGCGTATTCTCGCCGTTCCCCGAGGACTCCATTTGAGGAGTCCCCGCGTTTTTGTTTGTCGATGGGACTCACTCCCCGTATTCTCGCGAGTCCCCATGGACGGGGAATGCTCCGATTATCATCACCATCATCAGAGAGGACTCCCTTTCAGATTCAGAGGGGAATAAATTTTTGCTGGTGTTGGTGCAATGTAAAATTAATTAGAAACAATCAGAAGAAACAAAACCCAAAATAAAGTGGATCCAGACTAGTTTCGTCATCTGCATACTTATTTTTAGAACAAAATCCATTTTGGAAGGATTCCCCGATGATTCCCCGTGTTCTCGTTGTTTTCCGTACGCGGAGTCCGCGTGGAGGGACTCCCTCTATTCTCGCCGTTCCCTTCGATTCCCCGAGGAGTTCCTCAGCGAGAATATGCCTTAGGTTATGTTGGTTCCTATTCGTTTCTTCGGAGAACTTCATTCTCAGTTACGGTGGCAAAATAATTTTTCTAATTATTTTTTATTAATTTTTGGGATTCGTAAAGTTGTCCGCCCGTCAGTCTGTCTGTTAGCACGATAACTCTCAAAGGGATTGACATATCTGTTGAAACTTGGTGCGAGGACCCGTTTAGTCAAAGTGCAAGTCAAGCTCTTAGATGTGCCCCGAAAAGCTGCTAGAGCGCTCACAAGAGTGGATTGTTCATAAATGAACACTCCACTAAAACCGGAGGCATAATGACCGATAGGTTCTGGCCCATTGGGAACACTATCATATAACTGGAATGTATTGCGGCTACACCATCTTGCTGCTTCAAGCCTGAAGTCAAAAGGGCAAGTTCGAGTACGCATTCCAACCAAACTGGTGATGGGGCTTCACTGTGCGCTAAGCACAGTCTGAACACACGGAAATATTCCCTAAGGGAATGCATTTTGTAAAACTTGACCCGGCCGGAGAAGAAACAAGGTTGCGATCGTTCGTTGGATTTGCAGATGTATCTGTTCTATACTGAAAGTCTGTTAGACTATAGTCCACCAGACTGTAGCTGTAGTAGACTATAGCTGGAGGATTTGAACAAACGCAGCTATTCTAGCTTTCAGTGTGGTTTAAAACCCTCAAAAATTTCAAGCAGTCAACGCCAACTAAATGACGCGTCAACACCAACTAAATGAAGCGTCCTTCTTCTATATTGGGAATATATACTACAAAATGCGGCCAGGCAAAATTTTGTGGAAACAAAATACCTTGTTCTTAATGCAATCTGTAACATCAGAAAATTCCTGGATGATCCAGGGAACGTTCGGAAATCTGCTAAATCCTGGATTCTAAAAATCCTGAAAAAAATCCTGCCAGGATCCAAAAATCCTGAATTTCAGTATAAATCCTGAAACGTGGAAGCATTGGGCGTATTACACAAGCAGTCGCACTACTTATACTTTAGAGTGAATGGAGGGTTGCCACATTGACACCACTTAAACAATATCGGCTGAATGACTGAGACGCAAGACGCAACCATTACAATTTTACTACTTGATTCCGGTAGATAAGGGTGAGATATTTTATTCTGGCAAACCCTGTGAGTGGGTCACACCATCCATACTTCAGAACGGATGGAGGGTTGTCGCGTTGGCAACCCTTGGAACATTACTGAACAATATTAACTAAATGATTGACACGAAATCATCATAATTTTACTACACAATCGCCGTAGGTGAGAGAGAGACAATTCTTTTGACACAACCTGTCGGCCTGTCGTAGTATTCTTAATTTTGAGTGAATGGATGGTTGTCCTGTCGGCAGCCCTTTGAACATTACTAAGCGATATTAACAAAATGATAAAGACGACCAAACCATCACAATTTTAATACATGATTCCGGCAGACAAGAACGAAGTAATTCTTTCACAGGCACACCCTCTGAGCCTGATATGGGCATTCGGCCCGGAATGAGTGCCTCTAAGTTTAGGAGCCAATTTCGACCATGCTTTCAAGAAACAAGTCAGACTTACGATTATGTTGACTCCCGGCAAATTGAATCCTTTAATCCGGTCGGTTGGTAGTTCTTCTGCAGGAATATAGCGGAATATCTCTTCATTGCCTTTATACCATTTTAATGAGTATAAGCCGTCATTCTCCAAGTCGTAGCGGCATTCTAGCAATACATCTTGCCCGAGGAGAACAGCCGTAGGAACGACGATGTCAATTAGCTTCATGGCAGGACATATAATAACTGGAAATAAAAATGAGCTCAGTTCCAAGTAAGCTCTAATTTCGTCGAATGGGCATATGGCCAGCAATGCGTTTGGATCAACGGTCATTATCTGATACGTAAATTTCATCACCTTATCTGTGTTGAAGGAAACCTTGTTCTAACAAAAAACTCGACAAAACTCAGATAACTGGTTTTACGCAACTGGTACACGAGTACCAGTCAGGAGCATAATGCGCATGGAAAATAGTTAATCGTGGCAAGTGCAAAGATTAGTTAAATATCGTTAGAGGGCTTAGAATGTAACATATGACATTAGGTTTCCGGGCTTGAGAATGCTATTACGGAGTTGCATTCTGCCATTAAAGACATGACATACCAGGTTCTTTAATGTGTTAGAAGCCACGCGCTAAGCTCCACCAGAGGGGCGGAATGACTTTGTTTTGATCTCGGTATTATGTAACTGCAAGTGCCCGGTGCCGCCACGCGTTGCCTCGTTACTATTGTTAGAAGGGTGGACCACACTCTTATCCTACCATATGTTCTAATATTCAAACAATTTGAATACTGTAAAACTAGTTTCTGCTTTTAACAAATTACCAACAGCTTTGGCTGTTTTAAGCCTTTTCCTAGGCTAATTGGCTTCTAACAAAAAACTCGACAAAACTCAGATAACTGGTTTTACGCAACTGGTACACGAGTACCAGTCAGGAGCATAATGCACATGGAAAATAGTTAATCGTGGCAAGTGCAAAGATTAGTTAAATATCGTTAGAGGGCTTAGAATGTAACATATGACATTAGGTTTCCGGGCTTGAGAATGCTATTACGGAGTTGCATTCCGCCATTAAAGACATGACAGGTTCTTTAATGTGTTAGAAGCCACGCGCTAAGCTCCACCAGAGGGGCGGAACTTTGTTTTGATTTCGGTGTAACTGCAAGTGCCCGGTGCCGCCACGCGTTGCCTCGTTTTAGAATATTAACACCAGCTAGAACAGTGTTGCCACCGGCAGTAAAATTTTACTAGATCTATTAAAACAAAACAAAAATCTAGAAAATATAGAGGATCTAGTAAAATTCATTATAATCTAGTACAAAATCCCAATTTCTAGTAAAAAAAAAAAAAAAGGGCTGGAACATTGCAAATAACGAGAATGTATCGTTTGGTAAAAAGTAATTTATTTTTGCACTTGGTTGTGATGATGCGCACTTTAAGGGCGCTAGAGATTCATTTCTAATCAATACCCTTGAGGCAAAAATTATCCTGGGCCCTTTAGAATCATGAATAGGCAATATGTATGGTTTGGTCAAAAGATTTTTTTTTACTTTTTGGTTAAGATGCGCACTTTAAGGGTGCTAGTAATTCATTTCTAAGCAAATCCTAGAGGCAAGAATTATCATGGGCTCATGGGGATCATGAAAATGTATATTTTGCTAAAAAGTATTTTTTTTAGTTCGCGAATTCGCGTTAAGATGAGTTAAGATCACAGCCTGACGAGGACACTTGCCAATAAGGGACGAAATATCGCTGACGAAGAATCGTAGCTGACGCATCCGTTGTAAACATTGTTTGAATGAATATAAGATGAGTACTTTAAGAAATTGTAGTCTCTAATGTTCTAGCCATGTTTTATCGTCCTAGGACATCTGGAAGTACCTTAAGTTGGTTCTCAGCGGAACTCCACCCCTCATCCCTCCAACTCCCACCAGAGTGCCCGAATCTGGTCCGGTTATGTCACTGATGTATCTGGGGCTTATACTTGTTGTTCCCACCAAGTGTCATCCCAATCCCTATACTCTAAGCGTATCAACCCCCCCCCCCCCCCTCCGATTTCCCCCAGATTGATCGGATCCTGGCTGCACTTAAAATGAGACATCTGAGACATAAGTTCTTTTCGACTATCAAGTTTCATTAAGATCCGATCACCCGTTTAAAAGTTGGACATAACTGAAGATTCTGGATTCCCCCTTCCTCCACTCCCCCTACCAAGGTGAAATTGGAGAAACGACTGTCCTTACCTTAAAATGGTCGAGTCCCCGATATGCCTGCCAAGTTTGCATCGTCCTAGCACATGTGGAAGCATCTACACTCGGAATCACCGAAATTTCGGAACCCTCCCTCCAACTCCCCCACCGTTCCGGGATCCGGTCCAGTCGTGTCAACTATGTATTTAGGGCTTGTGCTTATTCTTCCCACCAAGTTTCATCCCGATTCGTCCACTATAAACATGTCACACGATTTTCTGTTCCCACCCTCCAACTACCCTCAAAGTCACCAGATCCGTTCCGGACTGTATCATCTGAGCCACGAGGTCTTTCCAAATACCAAGTTTCATTGAGGTCAGATTCCCCGTTCAAAAGTTATACATAGGTCAACATTGCCAATTCCCCCTCCCTCCACTCCCCCCACGTTGGTCGGATCCGCGAAGTGACTATTTAGTTTGTTAGTTTGGTCGGGTCCCTAATATGCCTGTCAAGTTTCATCGTCCTAGCACATCTGGAAGTACCCTAGCTCGCCACCAAAGGACTGACCGACAGACCGACCGACAGACAGACGGAAAAGTGATCGGTTTATTGCACTTGGCCGGAAGGCAAGTGCCATAAAAACAGCATGTTTAAAGATTAACCGCCTAATGTATACTATTAGTAAAGTAGAAGGATAGGGAAGTATTGTGTTAAACGAGGATCTGAAGTATTTAGGGGTCAAGTTTTGGTAAATTTTACTGCTAAAGATTAACCGCCTTATTTACTGCTAGAAAGGTAGAAGGATCGGAAACTATTGTGTTAAAGGACGGAAGTAATTAGTGGTCAAGTTTTCGACTCTGGTAAATTTAGTAGGCATAATAATAAGTGTATTTAAAAGCCCAGGGGCCATATACATAACACAACAATAGTACACATTACATAAGAAAACAACAACAATATTTTCCTCCGGCTATGCAGCCTCACTACTAAGCTTGGTCGCTCTTAGCTTCGGCGCTGCACCGATAAATCCGCACACCTTTGTTATAACCCTTTCCGAAGTGCTATTCAGGATATCCGGAAGAAGCAAAACAGTCCCCTTAAAATAAGATCCCTTAACTCCGAGAGCTCCTGGCATCGATTGAGAAAGTGGTCCTGTTTGTCTCTACCCCTGCTTTGCAAAGTTGGCAATTATACCTGACATCTGGACCAGTCCTATGCCAATCAAAAACTCTAAATCTACCAAACAGGGGGACGGAATTAGCTCTAGCCTGGATCCACAACTTCAAACTTTTTTTTAGGTAGATTCATTTTAAAATAAAACTCGGGCCCAAACACCTTCTTAATCTCACGGTAAAACTCCAAAGTTTCGGACTGACTTATTAAAGCTCTCCAATTTTTAATCTCTTGGTCATCCAAAATCCTAGTGACTCTACGCAATAAATTATCGTCATCTACAGGGCCACGGCCACTATTCCAAACATAAGATAGACCTAGATCATCAAGCAGGGCTTTAACTCGAGATGGCCATGTATTTCTCGTATCTCATATAGAGGAAGGGGTTGGAGAAGGTGACAGGCTATTGGGTTTGGTTTTAAAAAGTAATAGAAATGGTGTAAACTGTCTGACACTTCATAAACTGATAATTCCCAGGAAGGGGATATCTGTGTGCTCTACGCTTTAGAAATTTGGGGGTTCGATTTTCCTGTTATATTTCAAGAAAGTATTAAAGCCGAATAGTTCTGTTTTGCGATGGGGGGTTAAAGTCAATTAGGCATAGATGATGGGTCAGCATGATCTGGCTCTGGAAGAAATTAATCAGAACAGAAAGACCACTCAAAGCGGCTTACTCTTAAGAACCATGGAAAATATTCGTGGCCCAGCTTGGAGGGGTTTGGAATGGATTGACGGGAGAGACCGATTCAGAGGATGGTTCTTTGATTGCGGAGATTAAAAGGAGGCTGAAGGATAAGGAAATCCAGCTCTGACAAGAAGATCGGCAAAAACACGAGCCATTTAGTGTACACAAAAGTGTTGTAGAGATTTTTAAGATGGGTTTATCATCACGAGAATTTCAACTAGTAGTTAGTCTAAGGGTGCCTGCAATCGGGGGAGAAAGGTAAAAATTATTATCTAAGGCGAGTCCTCACTCATACCCTGTGTATGGATGTCTTGACGAAAGTGTGAGTCATTTAGTTTGCGAAAGTGCAGAGTTGAGTGAATGAAGAATGGAATCGTTTGGATTAAGCGAGTTTGGTAGATAGATAGATAAATCTTTTTATTCGCCAAAAACTTGTCATGGCTTTCACCAAATTTGTTAGGTTTCGTCATAGATACAACCACTGAACATACACGTGATTCATAACAGGCCTATGTATATAAAAGAATCATAAGTACCTATATAAATTTAACTAACAATTCAGCTTACACTTCGTTATACAAATTTAGAAAAAAAGGAACAATACTCTTCGCGAACCTCCGGTAGGCACATTTACTTGGCTGCAACTTTGGGATGGGAACTAGAGGGTTTACTGAAAAGTAAAACTTTTAGAAATAATAGAAGTTTAGGTATGTTCTTTAGGTCCGCACTAATCTTCTGAGAGGTATACATTACAGTTTATTAGTTTACGATGTAATTTGATATGGCATGACATTTTACTGCAAAAACCAACAGTGCCATGGCAACAGGAAATAGGCTAAACTAAAAAAAAAATCACAAATCACATAGGCCTACTCAACGGCCATATCGTCGCTCGATGCAAGAAGAAAGTATAGAAAAGAGAAAAGGTTCGGTCTTTACTTCAGCCCTATCTTTTTAGAAATGAATGAGGACGTCTGCCACCTTTAGTGCGGATGCAGAAAGTTACAGGGACTAAGGGAGGAAATTTTGGGGGTAGGGGTATCGATAAGAAATATATTATAAAATTATGCGGAGTAAAGATTTTAAAGACATAAGACATTTTGGGAAGTTTCTGAAGTTGGCTTTCAAACACCGGGGAGATTTCTTTGTGCCGAACTAGCTTCGGACTACAGACGATATTTCTGAGAATAAAATGTGTTTGTAACACTAGTGCAAGGAAGGCAAATTTTGTAAAGCATAATAACTAGTTATTTTACATAAAAAAGCTTCTGAACCCTATGTGGGTGCAATCCCGGCGGTCTAGTCCTTAGCCGTAAAACAAGGCTTTTCCCAGATGAAGGCTGTAATACCAACGGCCAGGGAATCACCACTATGGTTGCTAAGCTCTAACAGGTCATAACGCAAAAGTCCGAGAATTCTGGAAGGACATACTAAAGGGGCTGCAATTTACAGACAAAAAGGAGTGGGGCTGTTGCGACGCTGTTCAGGAGCCCAGATCTGAAGTGGAGCGGAAAACAAAAGAAACTCTAGTGCCCCTTCTTCTTGCTTAGAAGCATGTTTTCATTTCGACAACCAACTTCCCAAGAGGAGCGTGACACTCGCATTTGTTTACAAATTAGGCAATTCATTGATTACTATGTTCCACATCACGAGATAAATTTTATATTACTCCGCTGTACCCAGGACCAGGGCGATACACAAATACAAACAAGAGAAAGAGATTCAAAACGTATTTGAAAAATATTATCCAATTAATATGTTATGTTCTAGTAGGCTAAAAGTCTAACGGAAGTGACAAAACACTCACTTATTCACTTAATAAGACTTGAAGACACGGTAAAAATGCGTTACTCCGTTGGTTGGCTATACACAGATGATCGGTTTCACCGAGTGAACTTATTCTTTGGGATTTGTGGTACCTCTATGTGCCTGTCCCACTATGCTTGACACATTTAACAACTACAAAGGTAAGCCATTGCCGAAAAATCAATTAATATTTGCAGATTCCTTGCAAGACATATCTTAACATCGTTTTTACTTTCATGAACCTTGGCGTTTTCGGTTTAGGTTCAGGTTCTTTAATTTCTAAAACACTTCGTGACAATATATTTTGACCACTGGAGACCGGCAGGGATACGAGCTCGTCAGCTAGGCCCCATTAAACACTGATTATATGTAGATAATATAAATGAGTCGTTCCTCTGCAAATATGTTCACAAAAGAAAGAAAGACTCGTTCCATTCCGTATATTTACACGCGCCATACCAAACTCTCCACAAATAACACCGTGTTGTGGCCTAAGCTGAAGGGACGTTAATTTTTTACGAAAACAAAATTGATAGTTAAGGTTTGGGTTTAACTGGGTTTAGCGTCTTTCCTGGAAATGCAGGCTTTTTTACAAATTCCCTGCGTCTGGCTGAATTTTGGGTTGTTATGCAAGCAAGCGCACGTTCTCAACATTGTTACTAAAGCATCGGGCGAAAAAAAAATACAGCATCCCTTATATGGGTAAAAATAATTCAGAATATACAAATATCAGATGTATAGAATTTTCTTCAAAGTCATTACGCACACCACTCAGTCGAGCTCAAATTAACCGCAGGGAACTTCTCTAGCAGGGAACTTCTCTAGCAAAACGATGGAGATCAGCTCTTACTTCTGGTTTCCCCACTATTCCGAGGAATTCAATTACTCATAGAAACCCCTTGCTTTTTACAAACTGTCAGGAATCAACAATTAATAGCTATATCTTACAAGGCCAAACCTGCCACGAAGCGTTCACCTCAGAACTGCTGATTACGCTAGCTATAAATTACCAAGGATTGGAATTATTGACCTCACTGATTCTAGGCATTCTATGTCAAGCTATCCTTTGTTTTCGGTGTTTATCGTGTTACCATAATGGCTGGAGCGAAGAATTCCCAGATTAGGATGGTCTACGTCGAGGAAAATGTCAAATGGGACCACGCCCATTTAGATTTTGTATTTTTAGGTTGGGTTTCATTATTTAGCTAAACTTCTTTTTGCAAAGACAAAAGGGTGAAGGTGGGACAGTATTGTTGAAAAATGCAAAGAAATAATTTGCTTTCCAAATGAAGTTTCCCGCGATACAGATTACTATTTTGAAAAAAAAAAAAAAAAAGGACAGAAGAACTACGAGCTCAAAGGCACTTGTTTCGATTAGTATCCCTCTCCAACTCCCCCATCTTCGCCGGATCCGGACCCCAAAATGGACAGACCAGGGCATACGAACTTTGTACTTTCCAACTTCATCACATACGTCCGACAGGCGTGCCAAAAAATATCAGGGACCCCCCTACCGAAGCCGAAACCAGTCTCGGATATAAATGTGCCCCACCCCCCTCCAATCACGTTTCAGTCGAATCTGACCAATTTCTGGGACATCAAATCTGGGGCATCTTCTCTTAACTAGGGGTAGGGCGTTTTCTACTCAGGGTACGTTAGTAACTTAAACAAGCCAGCCAGAAGCTTCAAGGCTGTGCTTTCTTCTACCCCGCCCCACATTGGTGATCAAATCCAGGAATTTCGTACCTCATTGAGTAGGGTCCTTCATACGCACGCCAAGTTTCATCCTTATCTGAAAGTGCCAGAACTAGCAAACCTTGACAGACAGAGTGATGGACATTCAGGTCGCTATATGGCACTTGAGCCGAAGGCGGCGAATGACGTGAAAACCAAGCAAAGCAGCGAATTTTAACCACATCCGAATCCGATGCTGTCCGCATATACAAACTCGGAAGCCAGCGATAAACCGCCCACATTAAAGATGTAATATAAACATTATGTTTACCTGCCCAGAACATTCGCAAGCTTTGCATTTCTTGATTTTTTGTTTTCCCTTGGTGAAGGACTGCTGTTCGGTCTTGAGAAAAAAACCGCATAGAAAACTTAGCTCAATCCCTCACAAGATATTTCGATAATTTCACTGTATGAAATTATAAAATTAATTGTTTATTTTTCTCATGATCTTAGAAGTTGCAATTTGCTTTTTTAACCTACACATTTTTAGACAAATCTGCTGTGGCAATTTAGTGAAATTATTATTTTGTTGCTTTGTAAATTGCAGTTGCGGCTAATAACTCTTCACTTTGTCTTGCAGTTGACGCTAACAACTCTTCACTTTGTCTTGCAGTCGTTGCGAGGGTAAAGACGCGCGGCGACTAAAAAATTCACCGCTTAAAGGCACAGAAATCTTGACTACGCAACTTTCGGCCATCAAACCGACCTGGGGGGCTTAGATAAAAATACAGGGACTTATTGTCGACAGGATCCCCCTTCCTTGTTATCTCGAACCACCTCCTTGGTGTTCCCAAAGCTAGCTGGCAGGCCCTTGCCCCTTATGCACTGTAATTATGCACTTATGCACTGTAAAAGTTCGCCTTTGGCCGTGTTTCGGCCATAGTCTCGGGGTAGTAGTCAAGAGGTCGTGTGTTCGATTCCTACTCCCGGCACACAAACCTTTTGCTTTTTTTGCTACCAACTCAAAAGTCGAATTTTCGGAAACTGCCCGGAAACTGTAATGGTCGTAACGAGAATTTTTCTTACTCCCAAGTCCCAATATCGACTCAGGGTGCATTCTTGATTTCACTATGTAGGTTTGGAGCGACGGACTTTGTTTGTTGAGGCCAAGTTGAGTGCTGATTAATCACTGGATTTATTCCAATCGTAATCTGTTTGATCAACTGAAATTTCGTATGAGTGGTCTTGTTAGTGATCCTGAACATTGATTTATGCTGTAGGGATGATAGTCATAATGTTTGAGCCCAAACTAGCATTTTTATATGCCTGCTTTACTGATGAGTGACAGATTGCGCCTAGTGGATGGAATGGCTATAACACAAGTAATATTAGAGGAGAGAAAACGTCAAATTAACAATTGACATGTTGTAATGAGTTCAGGATCCCTTCCCAGAAAATTACACCCTCTGAGGAAACTTCTCTCCGCTGGAAAATCCCTGCTACCCCGAGGCAAATTTCACTCGTAAGAAAATATCCCCCAAGGAAATTTCGTCCCGCTGGAAAATGCCCTCCAGGACTACAACCTGAAAGTCACCCCCAAACTATGACCTTGGGTAACAATCATCCTTAAACGTGATATGACTTTTAGCTTTTGAAATCCACGCATGGAAGTAGTGTATATAGGCGTATTTGGGAAAAAGAGTTTTTGGACCCTTATCAAAGACTATAAAGAATATATTCAAAAATGCATTATCATAATATATGTTTCAAAGTCAGCTTGGGCTCAAGGAACACTTATCTACTAAGTACAGGCAGTTAATACTGAAACCCTGCTCAGTAGTTTTATTCCCGGCTTCTTCATTATACTTAGAGGTGAAATCCGTTTTATGATGTAGTAGCAGTTCCCTTTGGGGAGGGGGGGGGAGTAATTTAAATGTTAAAGTTCAAGTGGTGACACTGAAAATGTGATAATCTTGCGGAGCTAGATGGTCAAAACCCCAACGATCTTATCGGTGGGAGGTTTCCCATTGGGGTATTTAGGAGTTTTTCGAGGAAGTTTTGAGACGAAGTACTTTAAACCCCGAAATAACCGTTTCGAATTAATTTTCTAGTTTCAACTTCAAGTCAAAACCTTTTCCAAGGGTGGGCACGGTCGAAAGAAAACATTGTTTGGTTGCAACAATAACTGCAAAAGCCGGTCGACACAGTTTCCGTCGCAAAAGCCCGCTAAAGTCCGAGGGTTTACCCACTCCGGGCACTTGCTGTGCACCCTTTCCCAGCACCTGCCTAAATCATACGTGCCGACCATAAATTAGGTGATTCACCTTAAACTGATTTTAATATTATGACATGTGGCAACCAATTACGGCACCGGGCACTTGCAGTACACCAAAATGGACAGCGGGCAACCCCTAAAAGTTATGATTCCAATTTTGCCTCTAATCAATTCTCCTGTTTTGGCTCCTGTATTTGCAAAGCCTATCGGTGCAATCGTAGAGTCAGCAATCGCTACGTTTCGTAAGGGACAATCTCCTCATGCAACTATCGCGTGACTTTTTTTAGCTTCCCTGCCAGCCATGACAGGTCCCGACAAACGAGTCGACGGGAGGGAGCGAGTGCTCCTTCGCTAAATGATCATCCCCAAAAATAAATCCCCGATCGTATTCCCTATTAGTATTTTTCTAGAGAAAAACACTGAAGCGAAACTTGGTACGAGGTCTCTAGGGCGTGTGGTGGAAAGGGTGTGTGCGTGTGGGGGTGGGGGCTGGGGGTGGAACTGTCCGGGCTATCTAACTGTTTATAGTATATTGCTGTATCACAGAAACCACTCATGGCCTTTATTTAACAAATGTGAAAGCGCTAACACGCGGAATGCTCCTTCAAATTCGACTTCCCCAAAACTGTTTTCGTGATTACACAGTTATTATTTCAGTCAGCTAAATCACCCGTTCTTTCCAAGGCCAAAGCCTGCAATATACCCCTCGCAGGGACCATTTGGCGTATAAATCGAAGCTTTCTCAGAGAATTTCCCGAAAACACGCCCAATGAGACACAACAGTATTTACTACGCTTCTAAGAAGCTTCTTGAGTCTGGGGTCCGACAACAATGACCTGTAATAACAAGATACGCCCCGAATGGGACTTGAGCTTCGTTCCTAAGGGTTTTAACGAACATCCGTTCCAGTAATGAAACCCATATCAGCCAACATAGTGTTTATCTCCAGAGAATAATTAGCTTCTTAGCTCACTGAAAAGTAAAGGAGAACCCGATAATCCTGCAAAAGAGTGACGGGCGTAAATTGCGGCTGATGGCAGAGTTTAAAATCCTAGCAGAGATTATTCTATTGGGTACATATCTCTTGACAAGTTTTTCAACCGACAAGTCTATCATGACCATGATCTGACTAAAAGGTTCGGCCAACTCCCGTCGAGATTCCCGTTAGATAAGCCGATCACTCGGCAAGTTCCGAACGTGCAAGTCGAACAAAAGAGAAGTTTTCTATTAATAAGTTACAAACACATCGGTCAAACAAATGATACATTTACAAGAAATAAGCAGATAAAAAGTACAATCCAGAAAACTGTGCCGCCCGGTACACGAAGTCCTTGAGGGTGATCGGGGACGAATGGAGAGATTTTATAAGTAGTGAACTGATAGACGAAAATGCTCCTCAGCCGGGATTTGAACCCAGGACCCTCTGCTTACAAGGCAGTCGCTCTACAATCTGAGCTACTGAGGGGCTTGTGAACAGAGTTCGCAAACCACCACAATAGTCTGGTAGAAGTCGGCCATAGGAACAGTGATCCCGCCCGAAGGCAAATTCATCTAACCAGTTCACATCCCCGTGTCACGGAAAATTATAGTTTTTACGAACGGAAAGATTAATTTGGCTGCAGCTTCCGGCCCTTTTGACCCATGCACTTCCTCCGTCTCGCTAGGACAGCCCTGCCCTTGCATAGCTGCTTTAAAAGGATGACGTAGCTGGATTCGTGATCTATGTAGGCCGTGATCAATTTCAGCAGCTTGAAGATGTTTGGGTGGACGTAGACATGTAAGAGCTCCGCATTCATTATTAATAAAATCGCCAGCAAAAGCTAGGGCAAAGTCGTCAAGGGAAGACTCGGAATAGAGACATATCAACATTGTAAATTCCCTCAATTACAGACCTTTTTTTCGAGATTCTCTGAATCTTAAATCAATTCTCTGCTTGCCCATTGCGTACATAAACCATCGTTAGCACATCCCGAATGAAACCAGCATTGTGAGGCACTGGGGAAGTCGCAAGTATATCTCAAAGTTCTACTATCTTTGTCTATCCCCTGATTCACATTGCTGCGTTGCATAAGACACGATGTTTATGGCACTTGCCCTTCAGCCAAGTGCCATATAGCGATCGCGATTTCTGTCCGTCCGTCGGTCTGTCGGTCCGGCTTTGCTAGTTCGGGCACTTCCACATAAGCTAGAACGATGAAACTTGGCAGGCATATCAGGGACCTCGAATGATTAAGTTGTAAATAGTCACTACCCCGATCCGAGCATCGTGGGGGGGAGTGGAGGGAGGCGGAATCCGGAATCTAGAGGTGTTTATATCTCTTGAACGGGTGATCGGATATTAATGAAACTTGGTATTCGGAAAGACCTCGTGTCTCAGACGATCGACATAAAACCCGGACCGGATCCGGTGACTTCACGGGGAGATCGAGAGGGGAACCGGAAATCTTGGGAAACGCTTAGAGTGGAGGGATCAGAATGAAACTTGGTGGGAAGAGCAAGCACAAGTCCTAGATACATCATTTACATAACCTAATCATTTACATATCGGGCACTATGGGTGGAGTTGGGCGGAGGGGGGGGGAGGGTCCGGATTTCTGAGTATCCGTGAGTTCGGCACTTCCTGATGTACTAGGACGATGCAACTGGGCTGGCATATCAGGGACTCGAACAAACTGACTTGACAATAGTCGTTTGCATGATCCGATCATCGCGGGGGGAGTGGAGGGATGGGGAATCTTGAATCTTGTGGCATTCATAACTGTCGAACTGGCGATCCGATTTGAATGAAACTTGGCAAGTGGAAACTTGGAAACGTGGCAAGTCAGATGTTCCACGTCAAGCCCGGACCGGATCAAATACTTGTGGGGACACTGCAATAATATTCGTGAAACGCCTAGCGCCGAGGGATCGGGATGGAAATTGGTGGGAAGATAAGCCTTAAATAGATCTTTGACAGAACCACATCACATCGGGGCTCTTCAGGGGAGTCGGAGGCGTTTCCGGGAATTCCGATGATCGCAAGCTAGGGTACTTCTAGATGTGCTAGGATGAAACTAGGCAGGCATATTAGCGACCCGACTAAAGAGACTTACAGACCTGACACAATGTCCTAGGGATATTTCTGTTCCTGGATCCGGCCATTTTGGGGGGAGGTTAAGGAAAGGGGAATCCGGAAATTACTGTCTTGCGTAGTTTGCGAACGGGTGGTCCGATTCGAGTGAAACTTTATGGGTGATAAGAAATAATAAGCTAGATATTCAAAACGTGTCTCCAAACTACATGCAGCTTTGGCTGGGGTAGCTGGAGGGGGGGAGGGGAGGGCCGTAAACTTTGTGATATAGTCAAAAAACAAACGAATGGGCTGACTGGGATACAAGTTGGGCAGTACCGAGTTTATGCTGCCTAGTTTGTTATTTGGCCTCGGGACTGGATCCGGCAACGGTAGAGGAGGAGGGTCAGGCGGAAACCGGAAATGTGCAGAAATATTCCGATTCGAGTCAAGCTCGAAGGACGAGAAGAGAAAATGTCAGAGATGCGAAGTTTATGTGTCTTAGTCGAGTTCGGCCACAGTGGGAGGAGTTGGGGGGGGGGGGGGTGAATCAAAATTGGAAAGGCTAGAGCCATGTGTCCTACCTAGATGACATGTTTTTAGGGTACGGACCGGATCTGAACACGGTGGGGTGGGGGGGGGGGGGGGGGGGTTACCGGAGTTTCCCGAAAAAAAGCTTTGACCTGAGTGAAACTTGATAGCCGGTACGAGAACTAGGAAGAACTAGGCCTTGGATAATCTGTACATTTGGCTGAACTAGATTTGGCCCTGGTACGGAAGTTTGAGGACGATGCGTACCGGCAATAGTAAGCAGTCCTAGGAATCGAACTAGTAACATTTGCAATAGATTATCCGAGGCAATGAAATGCTCAGGCTCGCGTGACATTAGATACCTGATTTCTAGGTCTAATCCTAAGGGGAGATGAAGGGGGGATTTTGTGAAATTCTCATCTACTTTCTTGTAGATGAGAATTTACAATTTTTACAAATTTTGGATATTGGTTTAAGGTTTCAAGGCAGGGGGGTTGGTCTTTTCTGTTTTGACTCGTTTTTCAGATCACAGACTTTTTTTTAATCCTTTTCATTGATTTAGATTTATAATAGTTTCACTAACTATAAAAAGTACAGCGAAAATATTAAAAATATTAAAAAATATTAATGCTTATTTTGCCTTTCATATTATTCCTAGATCAGTTCTGGCTCGGCCTTTTCGGCCGAGCCGAGTTTTGTCAGTCACGCAACGTAAATCTCGAGCAAGTTTCAAGGTCAGCCGACAACTCTTTCAAATATAATGACGCGAGAAGCTTCGACGTAATGTTTTTCATTTCGGAAGACATGGTAGACCATCGGGTCCATTTCTTGTTTTGTACTTTGCCTGGTTTTCCAATTTTTTAACCATGGCGCGTACAGTTTTGCGTCCAGCCGCCGCGTCGGAGAGCACGAAGGCGGGATGGGGTCGACACGCGCTTACAAGGAAATTGCTAATTTCACGTGGGAAGTAATGGTATTATCTGAAGAGGGTAGGTATTTCTGGGCCATTTCATTGAAAAAAAAAAAAAAACGTTTCTAGTAAGAGTTATGCTTTAAGGAAAAATTAAATCAAGAATAGAATAGTTAAGAGAATAGAATTTTAAAGTAGAAATGGAAATAATAAGTGCCACACTTGTGTCACTGAGAGCAGGAGGAGGAAATTTGTTTAAAAATAAAATAGAAAAACGAGATTTTCGTTTTTTTTCTTGATCAGCTAGTTAACCCTCCAAGATGATGTGCGAGGGATAAGTGCTGAGTGCTCTGCTGAGGACGGTTTGCCGGAAGTGCAACCGAAATATCCGAAACTGTATTTATCCCTCGCACATCATCTTGGAGGGTTAGCTAGCTGATAAAAAAAAAACCGAAAATTTAGTTTTTCTATTTTATTTGAAATGAATGGTCATCTTGGCTTCAAACTTTATATTTGTTTAAAAAAAAAAAAAACTTTCCAATGTACCACTGCGGAGACAACAAGGAACATGACTATATATCGCAAACCCTCCGTGAGTTCACGCTATGGGAAAATGGTCATTTAAGGTTATGCAGGCTTAGGTACCCGGCATCATTATTTCTCACAATTCTCCCGTGGACGATCTCTTCAAAAAATTTATGTCCGAAAACCGTTGAAGTCTATCGTTCCAAAATCAAATCTATCATTCTCGTTAAGTTTCGACCATCAGCCTTCCAAATCTTTCCAAAAAGAAACGTAGGGCAATCTTGACTTTTGATCAAAATGACTATGGGGGAATCTGAAGAACTACATTTTTTAAATAGACCCTCCATCCTTTCCGTGACAATAAATAAATGTGGAAGATGTCCCGTCGTACAAGTTATTGTCAAAAGGTCGACATAAATCGGTTCAGTTTAGAGAAATTTGAGGATAAATATTAAAGAGACATGCAAGACCAATGATATCCAGATACTACCTAGAAATGCAATAGTGATAATCGAGTCTGTCCCTTGGACGAGTAGTAGATTGTAACTTCTCATGAGGCCAAGAGCCAAGAGGTCTCCAGTATAACTGGGATAAACACTGAGTACAAATTGCGTTCCTTATGGGATCACATACCAGTGGGAGATACATCATAAACATGTCTGTCCGAGAGTGTGTTAGTGATAGCTATAACTCCCATAATAGAAGACATTTCGCCGATAGTCACCTTCATGTTAGTGATGGAGCTCGGTGGAGTTTAGAAACTGAGGTACAAGATGATATACAAAAAACGGTCAAGTCATGATATTCGTCAGTGATATTTCGGCCCTTCGTCGCAAGGGTCCGCTTCCAGCTGTAACTACAGCTTTTGAGGGTTGCGATTTTGAGGGTTGAACCAGAACCTTAGTCGTTCACGTGCGGTTCACACTTCCTAAATTGGAAACTGAACATTTACGTGATAGTTTTCGAACGGGCCTTGTATGGTATACCACAAGCACACTTGGTTCCCATACCAATGGTTTCGGGGTGTCTCTCGAAATCGGTAGCAGAAAATTTCGAGAGGGCCTGATCAAGGTGGTATGACTTGACCGGAGGAGAATGATGGAAATCCCGTTGGACAATAAGTTCCCCACCTGGTAGGCTGAAAAAGGTCCCGCCCCCCGTTGGTGAACGTATGCAGCCTTGTTCCACTGCGACAAGGCCACATGCTCCCCATTGCCACTCCCCCCCCCCCCTTGCAATAGAGCTTCAAATATTACCAGACGAAGAGCACCAGTCCGAACCCTAAAAGAAGCTTCTTACCGTAATGCAGAGCCAAAAGTGTCGCGATGGTCCACTGCCGTTTATAAACTTCCATCTTCCGAAGAGGGAATGTCGCAGGACAGCAATCTGGCTAATAGATCCAGAGTCTCTTCGTTCTACGGAAATACACATTGAGTTAATTACTTCTAATGAGCCAGCCTTCAAGAGGACTTTCGAGGGGAAACGCAAAAAGAAGATCTAGGCACAACACATAGCGATTTAAGGCTAAAGACCTTAAGTTAAAAGGAAAGACAGCAGCGAGGGCGAAGATTGAAGAGGATGAAGGAAGACTTCCGTCGGCAAAGATTAAAGTCTTTCGTCGTAATGTCAACAAATGTATTTCCCTGATACGAACCCATCAGACGGAAAGGGCATGAACATAACGTATCCTGTAGCCTACTACAACGGCGGAAAGGTAGGCTATTGCTAAGCTAGATCGGGATTAAAGCACACACCCCCAGCCTTTGGATCCGCCAGTCGTTGGACTACTGTTGTATATCGCTGCACCCTTGACGAAAACGGTGAGGGCAGAGATTACAATCATGAAAACCCGTCAGAGCTTCATGTTGTTATTATCATTACCATTTCGATAAACGCCAGATCTGTTACCGTCTAAATCATATTTTGTCAGTACGGGGTTATGCCTGAAACTGAGACAACCATTTGAGTTTTCTAGGCCAACCATCACCTGTCTCGTTCAAGAATAATTTGTTTAGATAAACTAAATGCCTAACCAAACTGTCGTTCTTGTTGTTTCTCAATCATTTGTCTTCGTCCCAAGCCCTTCTTGTGATTCCGTAAACTGACCAGTCATCATCATCTATTAAAATATCGAACCGATGAATAATTGCTTGAGGACGCAAACTGACCGTAACGTCACGTCGCAAATCCCAAAACCATTTCGGCATCCGCAACAGACACACACCCAAAGAGGTTTGATTTGCAAGACGTTACCCTCCCCCGACATTGCTAATAAAATAAAACTCATTTTTATGAAAATATGCATAGAGGTGAGCAACCAGCGAGCCGCCGTCACGCGTTTACATTTAACTCGCGTGTCTATGGAAAATCCTTGTGCTTGCGGTCAAAATTGCAGTTTTCAAGAAGATTTTCTATATTTCTTATATATTTGCATTCGGGGGGGGGGGGGGGAGGGTATTTTCGGCTTTTTTTTCTCATCGAAGGGGGCGGGTGCACCTACACCCGCTCGAAAACAGCATTGGACAACCATGTAGGCTACGCCTACTTTGGATTTGCAAATTAAAATATATTCCAAGAACATCAGCACTAAGACTCAAAAGCCTGGTGATTTCTAAGGCAAAGGTTTCTCCATTATTCAGTCGACCTTCCCAAATCGCGAGAGCGAGATTCTGTCTTTCAGGCGAAATATATTGCCCTTATTTATCTTTTCCCTGGGGAGTAATTCCAGAGCGAAGTTGGACATACTGACAATTCCAAAACTCTAGGCCATTCCAACTGATTTTAATCCTGCAACAGGCAGAACTCGGAAAGGGATTCACACACAAGCCTGCTCCTAAGCCGACAAAAAACATGCTGAAAGTAGTCTGTCGAAAGCAGGAAAAGATGGAAACGAATGAGTGGACGGTTTACTTCTGAAATATACAGAACTCCCAAAATGCCGGCGACGGCTGCTAATTAGTGCTCTCAACTGGAAATGCAGAAGAAAAGAAGATTTAATTTTGCGGAAATCTAGGGAAAGTCACACAAGCGATGGCCTCAAAACGAAGGGGTTACTCACTCCCAAAATGGCTGCACAGTAAGTGCCCGGTGCCCATGGCGCCCAACCGGTGCTTACGGAGACTTGTACAGTGCTGCCCAACAAGAGAGTAACCCCTCCCTCAAAAATGAGACAAGTCTAGCGTCCAGGGCATCGGGCATCTGTGGAGGGACTTATCGAGGCTTAAATAATTCCATCTCAGCTGACCATCAATGTTCCAGCCCAACACTGAAGATGCGTTTTGTTGTTGACTCAACTTGCCTTTTGTTCTTTCTTCCGTTTTTCGTTTTATTTTTTACATCGGCGGGAGCTAAACGCCGTTTTCCTTTTAACGAAGTGCTCATGACTGAAC